>JAVGWX010000022.1:1700000-2300000 GCA_036924085.1 Ariolimax columbianus | reverse complement strand
CAAATGTACTATCTGTGGTGGCAGCACTTGGAAGCAGACAAAATTCAAATCTAAATGAACTCTGGTATCGTACTCTCTAAACTATGTTCCTGATTCAGGAAAGTGATGATTCAGTGGATTACTTATCATTGCAACATACTTGGCAACCAAGAGGCTCACATACTGGCAAGAGAAGGCAGAAGGCTGTCTCAACATAATATATGTATAACTTAAGAAGAGTCCAAGGGGTTTATCAAGTGCAGATTAAAGAACAAGTGGTTAGCAGAGCATACAGGACGACAGGAAAATAATGCTTACTATAAGCTAAACAGTGTCGAACAGGCGATAATTTTCAGACTCAGCGGAGCATACAGGACGATAAGAAAATAATGCTTACTACAAGCTTAACAGGGTCGAACAGGTGGTAATTTTCAGACTCAGCGGAGCATATAGGACGACAAGAAAATAATGCTTACTACAAGCTAAACAGGGTCGAACAGGTGGTAATTTTCAGACTCAGCGGAGCATAGAGGACGACAACAAAATAATGCTTACTATAAGCTAAACAGGGTCGAACAGGTGGTAATTTTCAGACTCAGCGGAGCATATAGGACGACAACAAAATAATGCTTACTACAAGCTAAACAGGGTCGAACAGGTGGTAATTTTCAGACTCAGCGGAGCATATAGGACGACAAGAAAATAATGCTTACTACAAGCTAAACAGGGTCGAACAGGTGGTAATTTTCAGACTCAGCGGAGCATATAGGACGACAAGAAAATAATGCTTACTATAAGCTAAACAGGGTCGAACAGGTGGTAATTTTCAGACTCAGCGGAGCATATAGGACGACAACAAAATAATGCTTACTACAAGCTAAACAGGGTCGAACAGGTGGTAATTTTCAGACTCAGCGGAGCATATAGGACGACAAGAGAATAATGCTTACTACAAGCTAAACAGGGTCGAACAGGTGGTAATTTTCAGACTCAGTGGAGCATATAGGACGACAACAAAATAATGCTTACTATAAGCTAAACAGGGTCAAACAGGTGGTAATTTTCATATTCCACAACAGGTTACGATACCATCTATTCAACCAGCTAAAAATAGGACATACCAATGAATGAGTTTGCAGCACTGATAAAATCACTGCCAAACATCTGCTGCAGAAGTGCCCAACATACGAGATGCAGAGAAGGCACATTTGGCCATTTCCCGTACCAATCCAAGACAAGCTCTGTGGAGATACCAATAACCTCACACGGATCACTGCTTTCTTTAGAGACTTTCAAGTTAACATCTGAATTAGTACGAAGAAGAGGAAGAAGAGAATATGAATATTGTCCGTTGATCTCTTCTTGTTACAGGTTCATATGTTTTTAACATAATATATATATCACATTTGGCATGACAAGGAAATACAAAGCAGACATTTGAATAAAAGTTATAAAAATATTTGTCAGAAACGGTCGCAAAATTTTGCCTCAATGTTGACTCAACTGGGCAGTAGCATTATCACTGGTCATCAGCTTAAACTCCCTTAAATCATAAAACGGCGTCTCGGTTTGCCACAGAATTATATTTTTGGCCATCTTTTTCAGTTCTAATCAGGTAGTTTTTGTCCTCTCTTCTACAGTTTTTCTTGTGCTCTTTAATTTGGCACTTGTGGGCCACGTGTTCCAGACAAGGGCATGACTGGTTATAATTGTTGTTGATCGCAACATTCAATAGAATATAATAAGATAAAAATAAATGAAAAACTTTTTAAAGTTAATTAAATGTCATAAAAATTGTTTAAATGGGCATGGTCAGATACAGCACCGAGACGAAAACACAAACGAAACATACTTTACGACAAATAGGCCTTCATCATGGACAACGAATAACAACAATGTTGAGCTAGTGAATCATAAATGAAGGGAAGAATACATATGTAAGGGATGTCATCATATAAGGGAAAAAATGTTGAACATCTGATAACACGTCTCACATCGCGACTTATCAGGTTGGGAGCTGGACTCCAAGTCCAAGTTGACAGAATATAACCAATGCCAAAACACAAAACTGATCTAGATGTTCAGTCTATAAGGCAACAAGGCATTATTGCTATACAATAGGTCATGTGGAATAATTACATGAAAAGTGCAAAACAAAATATTGATGGAGGTGCAGAGTTATATTCCCCCTTCCTCGATGAAACAGATTATGTGGTGCTGGGATATGGTTATATATAAACAGTATTCAAATAAATACAGGCCGGTAAATCATACAATCAAAGCAATCATACCCTGATATAACCAGACAGCATACCTTGTGTGGTTATGTAGAGCCTCACTAAATGGATACATAGATTTACTGAACACAAACAACTATATGACAGACAAACTAGTCAATTTTGAGAAAAGCAGTTTAAAATCTCAACATCCGTACATCAAATACAGACTAGCATCTCATTTAATATACTGGTAATTCTTAGTCGACCTGTACTTCTACAGGGGCATATGGGGAGGAAGACTAATGTCTGGTCAGGCAAAATATATTGATCAGACAAAATATGTGGCCAAGAGTCTCACCTTGGCTTCCTAGAAGCCCTCCCTGGAAACGGGCTGTTTTCATGGCAGCCTGGCTAACGAGGTGAGGGATCGACGTGATCCCCGTAGTTGTGAGTGACACGTAGATGAAGCCAAGCATAGCACAACCGCCAGGAGGATCCAGGTCCACCTTTATCAGCACGCTCGGGATGTGAGAAAAGCTACTGCAACCTACCACTTAATGTCTTTTTCAGGGTGCATAAAAGAGTAACCTACTCATTGTGGACATTCGCAAACAACAACAACAACAGGGTACATGCCCCTGTGCGGGTCTCAGTTCTGGCATGAGCTGGATGTAGCTGGGAAGTGGATTTCCTGCTTAGCTGGCTAGGCTTGAGTAACTTATTACTCAGCTGCATATCAACAAGTGCTGCAGAGAATGATTAACTGTTGTGCGCGTTCATCTTAATAGACTCAAACACTAGAACAATGTAGACCCGCAGCCTGTTTAGTGCCATCTTTGCTGCTCTAAACAAACCATGGTCAGTGTTCTGTCATGTCGCCTCTTACGACATGCTCTCTGTGGGGCAGTGGTGCTATTCTTGTCCTTGTCATACACAAAGACCCTGGCGGATCACTTGGACAGTAATTTCTTACATCAATTTTAAATACTTGTGCAGATAAACTCCACACCAGTTCACACAGAATGTTGTAATACGCAGATGATGTTTAAGACCATTTTCTACAAATACATTTCTCACCTTAGAGACTAACCATAAACAATTTCCACAGAGGAAAACGTATGCATTAACAAAAACAACAACAAAAATGTGGGGTGGGGGAGAGGGAAAACAGAAAGATTTAAATGTAGACTCACACACCACATGGTCACTCTCACTCATACACAAATCAAGGGACTGCGTGGGATAGTGGTTAAGTGACACGGTACACAATCCGAAGGTGCTGGGTTCGCTCCCCATCACAGCACCTGCCGTTACCCCGGTGAAGCAAACCCTTAGAAAATGCAAGAGGAAGAAGACCCTTACATAAAATGCATGCAGAAGTAGGATGCGCTGATCCGACAGGTGCAACATAAAAACATAGTGCAACTCACACCCCCTCGGGGAATAGAGAACTAAGGTGAACAAAGAGATAAACAAATGAAGAGTAATAAACCCTCTCACTGCCCAGCTAAACCCAAATAAAAAATATTCTGAAGATTTTATCCTTCTTGCCATACTTCAAGACTTCCAAATCTCTAAAACTAAGAGAACATTTTGGAACTCTTCTTTCATATTGTAGAATTACATGTATTCAAATGATGTATTGTATCGAACTAAACAAAGTTTAGCTACAGGTAGGTCATTATAAGATTTAAGTGTCTAATTAAGGATATATGGAGTGGTGGGAGAATATCACAATTTAAATGCCTAATTTTGCGAGCGTCTTTTACAACTTGTCCCATATACACATACACTGTTCCAATATCTCATGTCAAACTTCAACTAATGAAAACTTGTACATTGATCCATTAAAATCTATGTTCTAATGTCAAATTTCAAGTAATGAAAACTTGTACATTGATCCATTAAAATCTATGTTCTAATGTCAAATTTCAAGTAATGAAAACTTGTACATTGATCCATTAAAATCTATGTTCTAATGTCAAATTTCAAGTAATGAAAACTTGTACATTGATCCATTAAAATCTATGTTCTAATGTCAAATTTCAAGTAATGAAAACTTTTACATTGACCCATTAAAATATGTTCTAAAGTTTCATGTGAAACTTCAACTAATAGAAAACTTGTGGATCGAGCCACTAAAATCTATGTTCTAATGTCAATCTTCAACTAATGAAAACTTGTACATTGATCCATTAAAATCTATGTTCTAATGTCTCATGTCAAACTTCAGCTAATGAAAACTTGTACTTTGATCCATTAAAATCTATGTTCTAATGTCTCATGTCAAACTTCAGCTAATGAAAACTTGTACATTGATCCATTAAAATCTATGTTCTAATGTCTAATGTCAATCTTCAACTAATGAAAATTTGTACATTGATCCATTAAAATCTATGTTCTAATGTCTCATGTCAAACTTCAGCTAATGAAAACTTGTACATTGATCCATTAAAATCTATGTTCTAATGTCTCATGTCAAACTTCAGCTAATGAAAACTTGTACTTTGATCCATTAAAATCTATGTTCTAATGTCTCATGTCAAACTTCAGCTAATGAAAACTTGTACATTGATCCATTAAAATCTATGTTCTAATGTCTAATGTCAATCTTCAACTAATGAAAACTTGTACATTGATCCATTAAAATCTATGTTCTAATGTCTCATGTCAAACTTCAGCTAATGAAAACTTGTACATTGATCCATTAAAATCTATGTTCTAATGTCTCATGTCAAACTTCAGCTAATGAAAACTTGTACATTGATCCATTAAAATCTATGTTCTAATGTCTCATGTCAAACTTTAGCTAATGAAAACTTGTACTTTGATCCATTAAAATCTATGTTCTAATGTCTCATGTCAAACTTCAGCTAATGAAAACTTGTACATTGATCCATTAAAATCTATGTTCTAATGTCTAATGTCAATCTTCAACTAATGAAAACTTGTACATTGATCCATTAAAATCTATGTTCTAATGTCTCATGTCAAACTTCAGCTAATGAAAACTTGTACATTGATCCATTAAAATCTATGTTCTAATGTCTCATGTCAAACTTCAGCTAATGAAAACTTGTACATTGATCCATTAAAATCTATGTTCTAATGTCTCATGTCAAACTTCAGCTAATGAAAACTTGTACATTGAGCCCCTGAAATCCACACAAGTTTTTTTTAAACAGGCACTTGCAATAGTGCATGCTCGCCAAAAAAAAAAAAAGAAGAAATTTGTGAAATATTACTAAATTTTAAAGGATGTATGTTTCAAACAATGGATAAAAAATGATAGGTTTTATCTTATGTACAGATTCTGTATACCAGTAAGTAAGCCCCGTACAACAGAAAACAAAGGAGAGCCTGAAAGAATATTTATAAAAGAAAGACTTCACCTATGAAGGATAATAAATGTAAAGTGGTAAGACATGGTGAATACTGAAGACCTATGGGAAACGAGCCAACAATAACCACTGGAACAACAAATTCAGTGAGGAAAATGGAGCTGGATAGGACATACGCTGCAGAATGCACAGTCTAACATAGTCAGACAGGCTCTTACATGGAATCCTCAGAGGAAAAGAGAGAGAGCTAGACCCAAAAATATGTGGAGAAGATAATGTGAGATGGAGCTAAAGTTGAAATAATGACACCTGGAGAGAGGCAGAAAGAGTAGCCCAGGAGACCGTGCACGATGGCGGGATGTTGATGATGGCCTATGCACTGAGAGGAACGACGGACTTTGATTGATTGATCGAGGGACTTGTTCTACCGAGGAGTGGGTCTTGCTAGGTTAGGAACATGCCCAAGACACATCACTCACAAGCTAAGAACTGTAGTGAGATGTGATGCCCCTATCATCTGTTAAGGGTTTTGAAAAAACTACCACATACAAGTTGACAGGCATGCAACAATACTACCACATACAAGTTGACAGGCATGCAATACAATGCCTCCCGGCACTTTGATTATCTTGTATGCACGACATAACTTTATTTCTTGTGGTTGGGCTTCATCAACATCCTTGAAAAAACTTGTCGACCTAGCTAAGCACAGCCCTACGCAACAAACACTTCTCACCATAAAGTAAGTAAGTGGAAGTTCTGCAGAATTAACTGCTGGTTGAAAATCAAATTTTTGAAGACTCCATTGGACTAAGCTGCTGTCTGTGCCCTTCCTTGCTGTCTGTTTTTACTTTCCCTAACTCATGCGTCAGGTATCAATTTACAGCTGGGCTGACTGGAGAAGCGGTCCACAATTAAAATCAGGACCTGGATATTTTTAGTCTCCTGACGCGATTCGAACCGAGACACGCTGTTACCACAGAAAATAGCGAATTGCTCGCTGTGAACTGAGCTAATGCGCCCCTTAACCTCACCACAAACAGGAAGCATTTCCTTATGAATATCCAATGTACAACAGCATGCTGCTCTTTAATTGTACACTCTGTGAGCACGTGTGACACCTAGTGTCTACTTCTTACAGTAATCATAAAACTGGATGATGCTGCCACCTAGTGTCTACTTCTTACAGTAATCATAAAACTGGATGATGCTGCCACCTAGTGTCTACTACCTACAGTAATCATAAAACTGGATGATGCTGCCACCTAGTGTCTACTTCTTACAGTAATCATAAAACTGGATGATGCTGCCACCTAGTGTCTACTTCTTACAGTAATCATAAAACTGGATGATGCTGCCACCTAGTGTCTACTTCTTACAGTAATCATAAAACTGGATGATGCTGCCACCGAGTGTCTACTACCTACAGTAATCATAAAACTGGATGATGCTGCCACCTAGTGTCTACTTCTTACAGTAATCATAAAACTGGATGATGCTGCCACCTAGTGTCTACTTCTTACAGTAATCATAAAACTGGATGATGCTGCCACCTAGTGTCTACTTCTTACAGTAATCATAAAACTGGATGCTGCTGCCACCTAGTGTCTACTTCTTACAGTAATCATAAAACTGGATGCTGCTGCCACCTAGTGTCTACTTCTTACAGTAATCATAAAACTGGATGATGCTGCCACCTAGTGTCTACTTCTTACAGTAATCATAAAACTGGATGCTGCTGCCACCTAGTGTCTACTTCTTACAGTAATCATAAAACTGGATGCTGCTGCCACCTAGTGTCTACTTCTTACAGTAACCATAAAACTGGATGCTGCTGCCACCTAGTGTCTACTTCTTACAGTAATCATAAAACTGGATGATGCTGCCACCTAGTGTCTACTTCTTACAGTAATCATAAAACTGGATGCTGCTGCCACCTAGTGTCTACTTCTTACAGTAATCATAAAACTGGATGATGCTGCCACCTAGTGTCTACTACCTACAGTAATCATAAAACTGGATGCTGCTGCCACCTAGTGTCTACTTCTTACAGTAATCATAAAACTGGATGCTGCTGTCACCTAGTGTCTACTACCTACAGTAATCATAAAACTGGATGCTGCTGCCACCTAGTGTCTACTTCTTACAGTAATCATAAAACTGGATGATGCTGCCACCTAGTGTCTACTACCTACAGTAATCATAAAACTGGATGATGCTGCCACCTAGTGTCTACTTCTTACAGTAATCATAAAACTGGATGCTGCTGCTGTCACCTAGTGTCTACTTCTTACAGTAATCATAAAACTGGATGATGCTGCCACCTAGTGTCTACTTCTTACAGTAATCATAAAACTGGATGCTGCTGCCACCTAGTGTCTACTTCTTACAGTAATCATAAAACTGGATGCTGCTGCCACCTAGTGTCTACTTCTTACAGTAATCATAAAACTGGATGCTGCTGTCACCTAGTGTCTACTACCTACAGTAATCATAAAACTGGATGCTGCTGCCACCTAGTGTCTACTTCTTACAGTAATCATAAAACTGGATGATGCTGCCACCTAGTGTCTACTACCTACAGTAATCATAAAACTGGATGCTGCTGCCACCTAGTGTCTACTTCTTACAGTAATCATAAAACTGGATGCTGCTGCTGTCACCTAGTGTCTACTTCTTACAGTAATCATAAAACTGGATGCTGCTGCCACCTAGTGTCTACTTCTTACAGTAATCATAAAACTGGATGATGCTGCCACCTAGTGTCTACTTCTTACAGTAATCATAAAACTGGATGCTGCTGCCACCTAGTGTCTACTTCTTACAGTAATCATAAAACTGGATGCTGCTGCCACCTAGTGTCTACTTCTTACAGTAATCATAAAACTGGATGATGCTGCCACCTAGTGTCTACTTCTTACAGTAATCATAAAACTGGATGCTGCTGCCACCTAGTGTCTACTTCTTACAGTAATCATAAAACTGGATGCTGCTGCTGTCACCTAGTGTCTACTTCTTACAGTAATCATAAAACTGGATGCTGCTGCCACCTAGTGTCTACTTCTTACAGTAATCATAAAACTGGATGCTGCTGCCACCTAGTGTCTACTTCTTACAGTAATCATAAAACTGGATGCTGCTGCTGTCACCTAGTGTCTACTTCTTACAGTAATCATAAAACTGGATGATGCTGCCACCTAGTGTCTACTTCTTACAGTAATCATAAAACTGGATGCTGCTGCCACCTAGTGTCTACTTCTTACAGTAATCATAAAACTGGATGCTGCTGCCACCTAGTGTCTACTTCTTACAGTAATCATAAAACTGGATGATGCTGCCACCTAGTGTCTACTTCTTACAGTAATCATAAAACTGGATGCTGCTGCCACCTAGTGTCTACTTCTTACAGTAATCATAAAACTGGATGCTGCTGCCACCTAGTGTCTACTTCTTACAGTAATCATAAAACTGGATGCTGCTGCCACCTAGTGTCTACTTCTTACAGTAATCATAAAACTGGATGCTGCTGCCACCTAGTGTCTACTTCTTACAGTAATCATAAAACTGGATGCTGCTGCCACCTAGTGTCTACTTCTTACAGTAATCATAAAACTGGATGATGCTGCCACCTAGTGTCTACTACCTACAGTAATCATAAAACTGGATGCTGCTGCCACCTAGTGTCTACTTCTTACAGTAATCATAAAACTGGATGCTGCTGTCACCTAGTGTCTACTACCTACAGTAATCATAAAACTGGATGCTGCTGCCACCTAGTGTCTACTTCTTACAGTAATCATAAAACTGGATGATGCTGCCACCTAGTGTCTACTACCTACAGTAATCATAAAACTGGATGATGCTGCCACCTAGTGTCTACTTCTTACAGTAATCATAAAACTGGATGCTGCTGCTGTCACCTAGTGTCTACTTCTTACAGTAATCATAAAACTGGATGATGCTGCCACCTAGTGTCTACTTCTTACAGTAATCATAAAACTGGATGCTGCTGCCACCTAGTGTCTACTTCTTACAGTAATCATAAAACTGGATGCTGCTGCCACCTAGTGTCTACTTCTTACAGTAATCATAAAACTGGATGCTGCTGTCACCTAGTGTCTACTACCTACAGTAATCATAAAACTGGATGCTGCTGCCACCTAGTGTCTACTTCTTACAGTAATCATAAAACTGGATGATGCTGCCACCTAGTGTCTACTACCTACAGTTATCATAAAACTGGATGCTGCTGCCACCTAGTGTCTACTTCTTACAGTAATCATAAAACTGGATGCTGCTGCTGTCACCTAGTGTCTACTTCTTACAGTAATCATAAAACTGGATGCTGCTGCCACCTAGTGTCTACTTCTTACAGTAATCATAAAACTGGATGATGCTGCCACCTAGTGTCTACTTCTTACAGTAATCATAAAACTGGATGCTGCTGCCACCTAGTGTCTACTTCTTACAGTAATCATAAAACTGGATGCTGCTGCCACCTAGTGTCTACTTCTTACAGTAATCATAAAACTGGATGATGCTGCCACCTAGTGTCTACTTCTTACAGTAATCATAAAACTGGATGCTGCTGCCACCTAGTGTCTACTTCTTACAGTAATCATAAAACTGGATGCTGCTGCTGTCACCTAGTGTCTACTTCTTACAGTAATCATAAAACTGGATGATGCTGCCACCTAGTGTCTACTTCTTACAGTAATCATAAAACTGGATGCTGCTGCCACCTAGTGTCTACTTCTTACAGTAATCATAAAACTGGATGCTGCTGCTGTCACCTAGTGTCTACTTCTTACAGTAATCATAAAACTGGATGATGCTGCCACCTAGTGTCTACTTCTTACAGTAATCATAAAACTGGATGCTGCTGCCACCTAGTGTCTACTTCTTACAGTAATCATAAAACTGGATGCTGCTGCTACCTAGTGTCTACTTCTTACAGTAATCATAAAACTGGATGCTGCTGCCACCTAGTGTCTACTTCTTACAGTAATCATAAAACTGGATGATGCTGCCACCTAGTGTCTACTTCTTACAGTAATCATAAAACTGGATGCTGCTGCCACCTAGTGTCTACTTCTTACAGTAATCATAAAACTGGATGCTGCTGCCACCTAGTGTCTACTTCTTACAGTAATCATAAAACTGGATGATGCTGCCACCTAGTGTCTACTTCTTACAGTAATCATAAAACTGGATGCTGCTGACACCTAGTGTCTACTTCTTACAGTAATCATAAAACTGGATGCTGCTGCCACCTAGTGTCTACTTCTTACAGTAATCATAAAACTGGATGATGCTGCCACCTAGTGTCTACTTCTTACAGTAATCATAAAACTGGATGATGCTGCCACCTAGTGTCTACTTCTTACAGTAATCATAAAACTGGATGCTGCTGCCACCTAGTGTCTACTACCTACAGTAATCATAAAACTGGATGATGCTGCCACCTAGTGTCTACTACCTACAGTAATCATAAAACTGGATGCTGCTGCCACCTAGTGTCTACTACCTACAGTAATCATAAAACTGGATGATGCTGCTGTCACCTAGTGTCTACTACCTACAGTAATCATAAAACTGGATGATGCTGCCACCTAGTGTCTACTACCTACAGTAATCATAAAACTGGATGCTGCTGCCACCTAGTGTCTACTACCTACAGTAATCATAAAACTGGATGCTGCTGCCACCTAGTGTCTACTACCTACAGTAATCATAAAACTGGATGATGCTGCCACCTAGTGTCTACTACCTACAGTTATCATAAAACTGGATGCTGCTGCCACCTAGTGTCTACTTCTTACAGTAATCATAAAACTGGATGCTGCTGCCACCTAATGACACCTTTAGAAACTACCAACTTCATTTTTCAGCTGTTCCATATCAGTTTGTGACCTACTTACTAACTTACCCTCATACTTCAAATTATCTAATACTTCATATACACTTCAAACCTATTTTCTTTCTATCTTTGTTACTTGTTGATCTGCTAAAATTCTTTGGTCATCATTCTACGTTATAGTGGATTACTATATGATTCTTTGCTGTTAAAAAACATATATAGGTAGTGACTCAGTGACCTCACTAGGACAAATACAATACAAAATGCACGCTACAGTCAGAAGGCTCTAGTGAGGGACGAAGATAAAAATAAAACTACTAACAAATTTAAATAAAAGATAATACATGATGTAAGACAGAGATACAATACAGTTTGAGTTGATAACCATGACTAGGAATGCCGCAGCTCTGATATATTTATTTTTATATTATTCTCTGTCCACTCTTGTTCACTTTTATTTATTAGCTCTGGATTCAGTGACATTCAACAAAAGTAACACTATTTTTTGTCACGAGCTTGTAATCTATACCAAACCTTTTAGAAAATACATAAGCACATAATTTGACTTGTAACAGATGGACGTGTTGACTTAATATCCTTTGTGCATCAGGTTCCTTGAAGGAAAATGGAATATCGACTAACAACGGAATGAGTAAGGGCAGCTTTACTTGTGCAGAGTCCTGTATATTTTCAATATAATGTTTAAAAAATGAAAGCATGCCGGGTTGTTTATTCTTGATTGCTGTATGAAGCTTGTCAAGTGTGTCATTATAGCGATGGTATTGATGTTCACACCAGGCTCTTTAAAGTCTACCAACAAAAGTCACTCCTGGTCAAAACACGCTGTCAGCATAACCTTACCAGCGGAAATGTGTGACTTGAATTGTTTTGGTATTGGTGATCCGGGATGTTTCCATTGCATGCTAGCAGTTTTGCTGCTTGGCTCAAAGTGGCGGCACCTAGATTCATCACCTGTCACTATCCGCAGCAAGGGGTTCTAACTCCTACCGAGGTACCCATTGTGATGGCACCTTATGATACTTCTGTTTCTTGCTAACCACCATTTGAACTGTCAAATTCCTCTGCTAGCGAACGTAAGCTCTGGCAACGGTCCACCCAAGTTACTGCATCAATTTTGGCGATGGCATCTTCTGATGCAAAAATATGCGCCTGACCTGATCTCGGAAGATCTTTCGTTAACTCATGCCCTTCTTTAAACATCGTTGTCCAGTTCTTCCCTGTTGTCTCAACACACTTTTGTCACCATACACTGCCTGCATTCTGCGATGAATGTCAACTGGTCGACATCCTTCTGCTGTTAGAAACCGAATCACCGCTCGGTGATCAACTCTGGTCGGATCCCATATCACACTCGCCATGTTTTCAGCGAAAAAACTATGAGTTGGAGGATAATGAAATTGTGCAAACTTCATGGTTGATATGTGCTGTATACACCAGAAGTGATGTCATCATGCACATTGTATGTATGTTCACTTGTTGCAGTTCAGTCCGGTTTCATTTGAGCACACCTCGTATTTAAATACTACATTTTTCAGTACAAACTTTTATTTATTCCGTGACTTATTTTATTGTTTTTTCTGACTACAGACGTGTAATTTAGTTAATTTAGGTGATTCTATGGTGAATTGGCGTTTGGTAGGTCATTCGAAGATCAAAGAAAATTTGATAGATTAACAGGTTGCACTAAGCAAAGGTTGTGTACACAATGTCAGCTCTGTAGGTTATGGGAAAGTTAGTTCAAATAAAAGAAATAGAAGTCCATGTTCACGGACAACGGTCATGTCAAATTAAATAAAAACTTGTAAAAAAATGACACAAGAAGAACAAATTGACTAAAACATCATCCAAAGTAATAAAACATGGATGCAATGTGCATTTCATACAGTTAATCTGTCAAAATGTGCCAAAAAAGTGTAAACATGCATAGACTTTCATTTATGGCTACAATTTCGTTGATAACAAGGCAGGTGTTTTCAACAAGTTTTCTGTAGTATAACAAGATATCCTTCTGTTGCAGAAATACGGTAGTGCCCGGCTATATGAGTAACACGAATACTCGCTCATACAAATATCTTCAATTATAATTTACTCTTGGGGAAAATGTGTGGGCTAGTGGTTAAGTGACACGGCTCACAATCTGAAGGTGCTGGGTTCACTCCCCATCATAGCACCGACCACTACCCCTGGAAGGCAAACCCTTACATAAAATGCATGGCAAAGTCGGATGCACTGGGCCGACAGGCGCAAAATAAAAACATAGTGCAACGCACACCGCCTTGATGAATAAGGCGAACGCCAAAAAAAAAAATAACCTACTTGCATGCAAATGAGAGTTTGCGTTTACGAACATTTTCCAAGCATGCAAGTCGAGCCTAAGATGTTAGAAAATTGCTTGGCTACCATGATGAGTCCATAACAGATAAATATTTTCTTCTGATTGATGAGCAAGGAAGTTTGCTTCTTGGCGAGGAGTCTCACGGTGAAGATGTGGATTACTCACTTTAGATTCAGCACTAGAGGATTTGAGGAAGGAATAACCATAATAGAGAAGCAATTACACATTGGGAAAACATTTGATCCCAATTTTTGGGGAGGAAGACTAACGTCTGGTCAAAATATACTGATCAGACATGTTAGTCAAGGTCAGGTAAAATATACTGGCCAAGACCCTCACCTCGGCTTCCTCGCAGCCCTTCCTGGAAACGGGCTGTTTTCATGGAAGCCTGGCTAACGAGGTGAGGTATTGATGTGATGCCAGTGGTAATGAGCAACATGGAGATGAAGCCAAGCATAGCATAACCACCTGGAGGACCCCGGTCCACCTTCATCAGCACGCTCGGGATGTGAGAAAAACTACTGCAACCCGCCACTTAACATCCTGTTCAGGGCGCACAAAAGAGTAAGCCTACACATTGTGGACATTCAAAACAAACATCATCCCAATTTTGAACAAAGCGCAAAAGTCAAACAATGAAACTTCTTCTTCTTCTTCGTACGCTGTCAGGCGTCAACCTGTATTTTTTCGAAAAAAGCAGCGGTCATCCTGAGACTGTCGACACTGCCATAGAGCTTGTCTAGTGTTGCCACTGGTGATGGCCACATGTGCTTTCTCTGATCCTCGTATGTCGGGCAATTTTGCAGCAGATGTTCAGCGGTCATATTCCCGGTACCACACGTGCAATTTATTGAATAGGTGGTACTTCAGTCTATTGTGGCCTGTGCAGTCTGAAGACCACGACCTGCTCTCTTCTGTTCAACTGGTAATAGGCATCGTTTTTTGTGTAGCCAGTATGTTCTGTTTCCCATTTGGCCATGTATCTAGCTCTAATAAGCCGTTTTGACTCTTCGTAGGTCACACTAGGATCTGGTTGTGGTAGTCTTGCACCTTCTTTTGCCAGTCTGTCTGCCTCCTCGTTGCCTTGGATGTTACAGTGGGATGGAACCCACTGTACCACTACTCTTTTTGGTGCTGACTGCTGGCATAGTTGACAGAGCACTGCTCTTAAATCATTAAGTTCAGTATTTTTCTGGCTTTTTAGTGCTGTGGCTACGGCCAGGGCATCTGTAAACAATCATACAAAACTCAATAGCCTGTTACAGTGAAATGCTTCGAGAAGGAGATATAGCTCAATACAGCAAACTGCACTACGTGCTTTTTTTCAAGACACAATCTCCATATTTAAATTGGTGACATCATGAGGCACAACAGTCTTGAGAGAACGGTGATGGAAGCTATGGTGCCAGGCAAAAGAGGCAGGAGTAGACCAAGAAGACGATGGCACCAAGATGTTCAGGAATGCCTGTGTAGGGCTGAAGATGGAGCACAGTGAATGAGATGACAGCAGCCAGCGACTTATAGCTGGCTGCTTCCATGAGAGTCAGCAAACCATAGCTGATTGAGATGCTATTCTGCCTTGGAGCGATGACTCCACTAGTGTAGTCTGGCTAAGAGAATTTGGATCTCAATGGGAAGGTGAACCCAGTGCCAAAAAGGTCAGATGAAACTGGATGTGCCTAGTCATAAAATGCAGATATCACTGTAAACGACATATGCTGAAAAGGAAGAAAAAAGGTCCAGAGCAATTATCACCAGCCACTGTAAGATCACCACCATATTCCCTCTCTCCAAAACGAAACAAAATTGATGTTCACAAAATTGCCCTCCGAGTATGAGGTGTAATTTAAGTCTAACAACTCAAATCAATATCATTCTTTACATTCATCTTCCACTTAAGGCAAAAATATGATGATACGTAAGATTTTGTTAATCTACATTTATTTTTATTTTTTTAATTGCATTCGCCTTATTTCTCTATTCCCCAAGGTGTGCGTTGTACTGTTTTTATTTTCCGCCTGTCGGCCCAGTGCATCCGACTTCGGCATGCATTTTATGTAAGGGTCTGCTTGCTCCTGCATTTTCTAAGGGTTTGATTCCCCGAGGTAACGACCGGTACTGTGATGGAGATCGAACCCAGTACCTTTGGATTGTGAGCCATGTCACTTAACCACCAGCCCACGTCGTCCCGTTACATTTATTTAACTAAACGTATTTATACTGGTTTAGAGGACTCTACAGAGTCTGTATACAACCAGTTTCCTGGAGGGTGGTTCAACCGATGTGCGAATTCAACACTCAGACACAAACAATTGAGCTAAGTAGACCCGCAGCCAGTTAGGCGCCATCTATAGCTGCTCTTAACAAACCACCTGGGAAAGGAACAGATAACTTTGCTAGATTTTAAATTTTAATTTTGTCCGAGCAGCGGCCTTTAGTTTACTCTTTTCGATTTCCAACTGTCAAGGAATTTTTAATGTGCTTGACACTGAGGAGTCCGATCTTACTATCCAGAGATCAGAGGAATTGTTACCAGAAGATCCACGGGAAAAAAAAATGTCGGTCTTCACCGTGATCCAAACCCGCGACCTCCAGCACCCGAGCGGACACCTTACTCTGAGACCATAAAGTGTTTATTTATAAAGTGTTTATTTATAAAGTGTTTATTTATATTCATTTAGGTTACATTTTTAAACTGTATATAATGCACTATTTACTTCTTACATAAGCTAAAATGGTTTGGTAAACTAAAAATTCAGCTTAATGAACAAATTCGCTTTACGAACATGCTCTGTTCATATAAATGGAGCACTACTGTGGTAAAGTTTGTGATTGTTTCCCCTCTCATCACATCAACGGTGTTGGCAGAAAGTCATGGAAACATAAAATAATAAATTTGGTTCTAGAATCATTCATTCATCTGTTACCGCAGTCTGAAAGGGGAGCATGCTAATAATAGTAACCATGTAACCTGTCACGCATGTTGTAAGAGGCGACTAGGATGCATGGGGACCACCTACGACATTCTGTAGAAACTGAAAGCCATAAGAAATAGACAAGATCTTTACATCTCATGGTACAAGAGGAGTAACAATGATAAGTCGAGTCATCTTCTTCGTTGTTCATGGTCAGATCAAGATCAGAGTTTCTCGTACTGTTGTTTGTAAGATTGTTTTGTCTCTCTTGTCTGTTCCACAAGGCCAGTATTGTTCTTTCTCTTCCTGTGTGATCTATACAGCTTCATAGGTTATGGTACCCTTCATCTGTCCCAATCCTAAT
This sequence comes from Ariolimax columbianus, assembly GCA_036924085.1. NCBI lineage: Eukaryota > Metazoa > Mollusca > Gastropoda > Stylommatophora > Arionidae > Ariolimax > Ariolimax columbianus. The sequence goes on along the minus strand of JAVGWX010000022.1, from coordinate 2,282,966 downwards.
TTTTTTTTAAAGATGATCATTGAGCCGTCTTCTTCATTCATCCTCATATCAAGGTCCTGGTTTCTCTTACAGCGTTGTTTGTAAGGCTGTTTTATCTCCATACAGCTTTTGTCTCATATCTGTCTCATGAGGCCAGTATTGTTCTCTCTTTTCCTGCGTGAGCGTGCAGTTTTGTAGGATGTGTTCTACTGTCATGGTATGCTCCCCACATGGGCACTTGTCATCTGTCTCAATCCTCATGTTGTTATAAAAATGACCCTTGAGTCTGTTATGTCCAGTTCTCAGTCTGAAGAAGATGGCTCGCTCTTCTCTAGTTAAGTTGATGACCCTTGAGTCTGTTATGCCCAGTTCTCAGTCTGAAGAAGATGGCTCGCTCTTCTCTAGTTAAGTTGATGACCCTTGAGTCTGTTATGCCCAGTTCTCAGTCTGAAGAAGATGGCTCGCTCTTCTCTAGTTAAGTTGATGACCCTTGAGTCTGTTATGCCCAGTTCTCAGTCTGAAGAAGATGGCTCGCTCTTCTCTAGTTAAGTTGATGACCCTTGAGTCTGTTATGCTCAGTTCTCAGTCTGAAAAAGATGGCTCGCTCTTCTCTAGTTAAGTTGATGACCCTTGAGTCTGTTATGCCCAGTTCTCAGTCTGAAGAAGATGGCTCGCTCTTCTCTAGTTAAGTTGATGACCCTTGAGTCTGTTATGCCCAGTTCTCAGTCTGAAGAAGATGGCTCGCTCTTCTCTAGTTAAGTTGATGACCCTTGAGTCTGTTATGCCCAGTTCTCAGTCTGAAGAAGATGGCTCGCTCTTCTCTAGTTAAGTTGATGACCCTTGAGTCTGTTATGCTCAGTTCTCAGTCTGAAAAAGATGGCTCGCTCTTCTCTAGTTAAGTTGATGACCCTTGAGTCTGTTATGCCCAGTTCTCAGTCTGAAGAAGATGGCTCGCTCTTCTCTAGTTAAGTTGATGACCCTTGAGTCTGTTATGCCCAGTTCTCAGTCTGAAGAAGATGGCTCGCTCTTCTCTAGTTAAGTTGATGACCCTTGAGTCTGTTATGTCCAGTTCTCAGTCTGAAGAAGATGGCTCGCTCTTCTCTAGTTAAGTTGATGACCCTTGAGTCTGTTATGCTCAGTTCTCAGTCTGAAGAAGATGGCTCGCTCTTCTCTAGTTAAGTTGATGACCCTTGAGTCTGTTATGCCCAGTTCTCAGTCTGAAGAAGATGGCTCGCTCTTCTCTAGTTAAGTTGATGACCCTAGAGTCTGTTATGCCCAGTTCTCAGTCTGAAGAAGATGGCTCGCTCTTCTCTAGTTAAGTTGATGACCCTTGAGTCTGTTATGCCCAGTTCTCAGTCTGAAGAAGATGGCTCGCTCTTCTCTAGTTAAGTTGATGACCCTTGAGTCTGTTATGCTCAGTTCTCAGTCTGAAAAAGATGGCTCGCTCTTCTCTAGTTAAGTTGATGACCCTTGAGTCTGTTATGCCCAGTTCTCAGTCTGAAGAAGATGGCTCGCTCTTCTCTAGTTAAGTTGATGACCCTTGAGTCTGTTATGCCCAGTTCTCAGTCTGAAGAAGATGGCTCGCTCTTCTCTAGTTAAGTTGATGACCCTTGAGTCTGTTATGCCCAGTTCTCAGTCTGAAGAAGATGGCTCGCTCTTCTCTAGTTAAGTTGATGACCCTTGAGTCTGTTATGCCCAGTTCTCAGTCTGAAGAAGATGGCTCGCTCTTCTCTAGTTAAGTTGATGACCCTTGAGTCTGTTATGCCCAGTTCTCAGTCTGAAGAAGATGGCTCGCTCTTCTCTAGTTAAGTTGATGACCCTTGAGTCTGTTATGCCCAGTTCTCAGTCTGAAGAAGATGGCTCGCTCTTCTCTAGTTAAGTTGATGACCCTTGAGTCTGTTATGCCCAGTTCTCAGTCTGAAGAAGATGGCTCGCTCTTCTCTAGTTAAGTTGATGACCCTTGAGTCTGAAGATAACTCGCTCTTCTCTAGTTAAATCATTGCAGTTACACTATTTTTTGTGTTGATCAGCCCGTTTTGCCCTGAAGGGCTTTAATTATGGTTTTTACTGCATCCTACATGTGGGGGAGCTCCTCCACACTTTGGTAGTCTGCCTGCAGCTTCATTGCCTTCAATATTGCAGCAGAAGGGGATCCACTGAATTCCTTTGGTGATCTTCTGAGGCATGCATTGCTCGAGAGCTCTATCTTCATGTTTTACAACTTCTAACACTGATGAGGCATGAATCAGAAATATTATGTCTTACTGTTTGATACTTTCAAAATTATTTGATCAAAGAAAGTCAGTATCTGCAATTGATGTTTAATTTGTCTTTACCGTCAATGCAAAGCAATGAGCCATCACTACAGCTGGCCTCTTTACAGGAAACCTGTTTCCAAGCATTTTCAGTTTCCCAGCAATGATTTTACATGATGATGTTGCTAGTCCCAAGCAACTCTCTTTAGTTACCTTTTACTACATACTTAGAAGGTTACAGTGGTCTTATTCTTTTCAACCGCTCATCACTCAGGTGGGTATCTGCATAAGGGCCTGCGAGGTTGCAGACTGTATCAAAGTAGAACATAGCCTTTTCGTTACAATTGTGTATGTACATACAAGCCGTATAACATGTTTACACTATTATATATTTAGTACAATTTAGTACGTCCCTAAAAAAAAGATAAAAAAGATAAATGCAAATGCAGTGCATATAGTGCTTCTCTGAAAAAATGTCATGTAGGAAACAGTAGAAAGTGTGTGAAAAGCATCAAACATGCAATTGAAAATGCTATATTAGATAGTCCTGAAAGGTTGCTAAGATCGGATCTCACACGTTTCTCTCGTCAACTCCCCGGTGCTTCCTGCGATGTGTTTTGCCGCTGAAGCATGGACACTTGCAAAAGTAATGGAGAACAGACTGCAAGTGAACCAGACCTCTCTTGATAAATGCATCGTCAGACTAGCGCATTCAGAACCTCCACAATTCCGACATATAGCAATTGTTATCGACACGCGATGCAATTTTTCATGCAAACAAGGCAAAACATCGGTAGGCAGGCCACAAACTCAGAAAGATCGACGAATGTCAGAGCATGCTGACAGCAATGTGGTAGCCTTGAGGTGGAAAATGACTGCAGAGTAGACCTTCAATGCATTGGTCAGACTACCTTGCACCCCTCTACACATCCACAATACGTTAAAAGGAAAGATTATTACCTATTGGACCTCCATAGAATTTAGGACCTGCAGTGCAATAACCCTGCTGAGGAATGTATCATCAAGTTAGTAATGTTACACAACCACCAAACATAAGGCCCTACTACTCAAATCCTCTTCTTCTTCGTTATGTTTTCTTTATTACACCTACATGTGAAGTCCAGTTCTCTGGATAAAGCTGGCTGTGGTGTTGGTCCTTCAAGGCTCCCAAATAGCTTTGTATGGAGGTTCAACTATGGACCAGTGCTCCATTAATAATTGCCTAAGCATATAACAGTTTTGTAGGATATGTTTGGCTGTCTACGCTGCTGCTTGTCCGTACGTACATATGGGTGATGGCTTCGATTGTATGTACTGTTTGTCTGCACGTACATATGTGTGATGGGTCCAACTGTCTGCACGTATACATGTGTGTTGGGGTCAGCTATCTGGGATACTTGTCTGCACGTATACATGTGTGTTGGGTCCAGCTGTCTGGGCGTATACATGGTGTTGGGTCCGGCTGTCTGGAATACTTGTCTGCACGTATACATGTGTGTTGGGTCTGGCTGTTTGGGATACTTGTCTGCACGTATACTTGGGTAATGGATTCCGTGTAGTCTGCTTAGCAACAGAACAAATTTGAAGAAAGAGAATAAACAATAACAGAAGTCTCCTTATTTAAGAGGACAACTCCTGTCAACTCAAGGCGCATGCAGAAACAGTTATGGAAACAACGGTTAATGCGGTAAAGAATTATTGAACCGATTGCAACCTAACAACTTCAATATATGCTGCGGAAATTGTAACCATTATTATGTTTTCTGTTTGTTTTTAAATATTAGAAAAACATATCTAAATTTCTTTGTAAAGAAAAGTTTATTGTATAGAGGGAGGTGGGGTGGGGAGAAAATAAATATTTACTTCCTGTTTCAAGGCTTATGCTGTACAATTTTTATGAAAGAGAACCAGTATCCACAAAGATTGTAAAAAAATAATGTCTCATTATTTGAGCGAGCACTTGTCATTTCAGGGTGATTACAGAAACATACAGGTCATCATCAAAAATGATTGACACCCACAAAGATTAAGAAAAACAATAAAAGACAATAAAAATAACTGAGATAAAGTGTCAACATTTGAGCAGTGAGCAATGCTTGTTTCAGGGTGATTACAGAAACAGTCAAAGAAACAAATATTAAGGTCATAGAGTTCTTTGATCACACAGGATCGGTATTCAGAAGTGCAATCAGATTAACTCACTTAAAGTACTGGTACCATGTTAAGATGGGTAATTCATGTCTCATCTCAGGTCATGACAGCAGCATTAAAACATTAGATTTTATAATCTACAATAATTTGATTGCATCACCATCTGCTTGCTCAGTCCTAAGACTGTTTGTAAGGTTGTCTGAGTATGTCTCTCCATTTGACCCTACCCTCTGGTTGATCAGCCCTTTGGCTGGTTGTAAGGTTGTCTGAGTATGTCTCTCCATTTGACCCTATCATCTGGTTGATCAGCCCTTTGGCTGGTTGTCTGAGTATGTCTTTCCATTTGACTCTATCCTCTGGTTGGTCATCCCTAATACTGGTTGTACTGTTGTCTGAGTATTTGACACTATCCTCTGGATGGTCAGTCCAAAGACTGTTTGTATGGGTGTCTGAGTATATATTTCCATTTGACCCTACCCTCCAGTTGATCAGTCCTAAAACCGGTTATAAGGTTGTCTGAGCATGTCTCAGTTTGACTCTAACCTATAGCTCTCTTCATTTCAGCATAGAATCATACTTTGATGTCTCTGCATGCCTGAGATGTAATAATGGGGTCATGGTCACCCCCCTTCCATTCTTCCCCTTCATCTTGCCCTCTAGTACCTTCTGTAGAAGACTTTCATGTAGTATATTGTGTCCCATCCAACTCAATCTTGCCCTCTAGTACCTTCTGTAGAAGACTTTCATGTAGTATATTGTGTCCCATCCAACTCAATCTTGCCCTCTAGTACCTTCTGTAGAAGACTTTCATGTAGTATATTGTGTCCCATCCAACTCAATCTTGCCCTCTAGTACCTTCTGTAGAAGACTTTCATGTAGTATATTGTGTCCCATCCAACTCAATCTTGCCCTCTAGTACCTTCTGTAGAAGACTTTCATGTAGTATATTGTGTCTCATCCAACTCAATCTTGCCCTCTAGTACCTTCTGTAGAAGACTTTCATGTAGTATATTGTGTCTCATCCAACTCAATCTTGCCCTCTAGTACCTTCTGTAGAAGACTTTCATGTAGTATATTGTGTCTCATCCAACTCAATCTTGCCCTCTAGTACCTTCTGTAGAAGACTTTCATGTAGTATATTGTGTCTCATCCAACTCAATCTTGCCCTCTAGTACCTTCTGTAGAAGACTTTCATGTAGTATATTGTGTCTCATCCAACTCAATCTTGCCCTCTAGTACCTTCTGTAGAAGACTTTCATGTAGTATATTGTGTCTCATCCAACTCAATCTTGCCCTCTAGTACCTTCTGTAGAAGACTTTCATGTAGTATATTGTGTCTCATCCAACTCAATCTTGCCCTCTAGTACCTTCTGTAGAAGACTTTCATGTAGTATATTGTGTCCTAGCCAACTTAATGTTCACTTTTGTATTATTTTCAATATATGTCGTTATGCGCCTTCCTCGGAGAGGACATTCTCATTACATCTTTTTACTGTCTTTGTTTTTGTTGTTTTTGCGTTCACCTTATTTCTTGAATCCCCAATTCGGTATGCGTTGCACTGAGGTTTTCATTTTGCGCCTGTCAGCCCAGTGCATCTGAAGTCAGCATTCATTTTATGTAAGGGTCTGCTTCCTCCTGCATTTTCTAAGGGTTTTCTTCCCTGGGGTAATGGCTGATGCTGTGATGGGGATTAAACCCAGCACAGGGATCAAGATGCTGAGCAGCACATGAGCTGCAGTGGTTAGCGACCCATAGCTGACTGCTAGTGTCAGGGCTAGCGAACCAGAGCTGCCAAGACCCTTCTACACCTCCACGCGGTGATCCTGAATAACAGGCTGCAGCAGGGCAGACTGGCTAAGAAGAAGGGATCGAAGAGGGAATGCTAATCCGGTACTCAAAAAATGCTTGCTGAAGTCGGATGTGTTGGACCGAAAGGTGCAAATATCACAGCCAAGCTGTAAACTACAACACAACACATTCCGTTCTCTGGACTACGTTCTGCTACTTACCCTTTCAGGGTTTGGTAGTGGGAGATTGAGAACGAACGAAGAAGAACCCAGCACCTTCTGGTTGTGATCCGTGTCACTTAACCACTATCCCACACCATCCCTTTCTTACTGTCTAACTTATATGTTCTATTCTACAGTAGCAAGACATATCAAAAGTTTCCAAGTCTTCTTCATCCTTCCTTGCCAGAATTCATGTGTCAGTCCCACACAGTGCAATTGGCCAAATAGGAGTAGCAACCATTCTTTTCCTTAGTTCAATCCTGATATTTTTTTAGTATAGCAATTTCTATTTGTTTCTGACGGCCTATTTTTCCATTGCAATTTCCATCATAATTTCTCTGTCTCATTGTGGGCATCTTCTTTGTTATGTTTGCCCTAAACATGTAAAAGTATGTACTTGTTCAATTATTCCTTCATTAATGATTATGTTCATTTATCTATGTTGCTTGACTATTACCATAGTATTTGCCTTCAATGTGTTTATTTTTAAGCCAACCTCGTTGGCTGTGCTGTTAATTTTTTCAAGCAGTCTTTACAATGCCGATACTGATTCTCCCACTATGGCATGATTATCTGCAAATTTGATGGTATTAACTTTCTAACAAAATCAATATTTATATTGGGGCCCCCTTATATGACAGGTTGGTTTCAGACTCATGCTGAGAAACAAAAAGAACATAAAAGTATGAATATTCTTTTTTCATTTGAAAAAATATTGAAAATAACTCTTAAAAGTATCATTATTTTAATAGGGCAAAGTTCTATCAAGGTACTCACAGAAACAGCCAAGAAAACATAATGGAATTACTAAATCAACGAGAATCATCTATAAGCAAGGACAACAACAATAAAAATAACTATAAACAAATATTTGAGAGGGCAGCTCTTGCTACATCAAGCTGATCACAGAAACAGTTACGGAAAAATACAAGAGAAAGTCTCGTTCTAAAATCATTTGATCAAAGAGAATTATACTCTATAAAAATGAACCAAAACAAACATCCTTCTCTGGAAGGACAACAAACACGGTCCAGGTGGTTTCTGTACACGGTAACATCGACACTCAAATGAAAGTCAAGAGCTGGTACAAAAAATGTTACAGCTATGGAAACATGTCTGCATGTGCATTAACATTTCTAGGTTGTATGTGAACTAATCTCGTATCCAAACAGTCTCTCATAGGTACTGTCTCAGTTTATGTATTCTGAGTGTTTACAATTAAACAGTGCACATAGATTTCTGAGCCACGACCAGGAAAGTCTAAGAGTGTTTACAATTAAACAGTGCACATAGATTTCTGAGCCACGACCAGGAAAGTCTAAGAGTGTTTACAATTAAACAGTGCACATAGTTTTTCTGAGCCATGATATCAGCACAGGAAAGAAATGTATCAAAGATCACACTGACCCAGTTTTTGATAGCTATTGCATGTATAAATGACGTCAGTTGTGACTTACTGATATAAAAGGATTTTCACTTGTTTGTATGTATGAAAAAACACAAATTTTGGCTTGTTTTAATGAAATAATACAAATTTTAGCTTGTTTGTATGAAATAGAACAAATGTTAGTTTTTGTAAGAAATGTCAGAAATTTGAGCTTTTTGTATGAAATAACATATTTTAGCTTGCTGATGCAATAACACCAATTTGTAGTTTCAATTAAACAACAGGTAGTGTCGACAGCCTCAGGATGACCGCTGCTTTTTTCGAACAAATAAAGGTTGATGTCTGACAGCGTACGAAGAAGTAGAAGACGAATTAAACAACACAAATACTACTTCGTTGTCTTTACTATTAAAATAAATATTGTGCTAAATAAAAGTATGTTTTCAAATATGTACATTAATGATTTAAAATAACACACATACAATCATGATTTTATACGCACACACAAAATCATAATTTGAAACAACACATATGCAATGACAATTTAAAACAATACAAAAATGAATATTATGACATTTTGTTAAATGAAGGCTATAGCTTGTATGTAAATCTTTGTTCTCAAATGGAAACAAAGTAATGGTACAATAACATTAATTTCTAACAAAACTATTTAACCCTTTACAGTCCAAATTTTCCATTGCAGTCAACTAGAGTAGCACCACTTTCAGTGCAATTTATCTTAAATCACATGCCTCCCATTATCTTTAGCACTCCGTGGTCTGATCCCTTCTAACCAACTCGGCCTTCAAAAACGGTGTACGGAAAAAAAAAATTGTTTTTGAGCTCCCGACAGCCATTCTTTACTGCTGAATACGCCCTCCATATATACACAATATTTTGCCGGTTAAAGTATCGTATGTTCGATTACAAATGGCTTTTTAACAGTTTTAATTTTGTATAAGCCGTTTGGGGCAAGCCGACATTTTGTGAAAGGGGAAGTAGGTTGTTGGGAAAGATCTTTATCGAGTAGATCTGTTTATTTGTTTGTTTAAATGAAAGAACTACGTTTGAATTGAAACTAACAGTTGTGTCGATATTGTAAACACAGTATCGATACGTTGTTGTGGTTTCCATGGTTTTCTATCGGAGCGACTAGGCCTAGTGGTCGAGTCAATATTTTTTCCGAGATTTTCATAAATTTTCAACTTCATCTTTTTGTATCTCAGAAACCAATAAACACACAACAAAAACAATAACACCCACATGTTCGTTATGCTATTGTGTGTCTACACACCAGAAAATCATATTTATTGACAAACAAACATAAAAGTTAAAAATTGTTAAAGACGACTACCAAAGCGAGAAATTAAGAAAATTAATTAGGTCAAATTTGTTTCACAAAAAATGTGGCGTGCTAACGGTTAAATAAATTTGATTTATAAACAAAAGCTGCATCTTTAAATTTTTCAAATAATAATTTTGATTTTAATGACTTTTTTTCTGTTAACCGTAAACACATAGAATTATTGTTCTTATCTTGGCCAACAAGACTATCCTCTTGTAAATTAGGCTGGACTGTAAAGGGTTAATTACATGTTGAGCATAGATCAGTGACAGTTTAGACAAGTGGGAGGCAATAGCTTTCATGGAGGATACAACAGAACTTTGAGAACACGGAAATGTCTGTAAGCCAGTGTCCGTCGATGTTATCTATCACAATTATCTATTTTTAAAATTGTATAACCCGAAAACAGATATGGACCAAGCAGATAACAACTTGCAAGCTAGATCTGATCCCTATGAGACCTTAGCTACACTCTTTTTTGTCAACTGGTGTTCTTAGGGCTCTCCTCACTACATTTTTCCGAATACAACAGGGGAGATGAGACAACGTCTTGTCAGGCAATATATACTTATCAGAAAATGTTAGCCAGGGTAAGGTGAACATATTGACCAAGACCCCACCTCAATTTCATGCTGTTCTTCTTGGAAACAGCCTGTTTCAGTCTGGCTAATGAGGTGGGGATCAACACGATCTCCATAGTAGTGAGCGACATACAGGAGTAGGACAACCGTCTGAAGGACCTCGGTCCACCTTCAACATTATGCTCAGGATGTGAGGACAGCTACTAATACCCTTTTTTGGGTGCACTAAACAGTAAGGTTTCTCATTATAGTCATTCAACAGCTAAGCACATTGCTGGTAATATTGTACAGATTATTTTTCAAGGTGTGTAATATCCATTAGGCATCTTTCAGCCCTTGATCCCCGGCTGTATTGTTGTCATGTTGATGCTGTTACATGTTTGTTATTACATACACCTATGTAATATAAACATGCCCATAGATATTACTTAAGAAAGGCAGGGGTTTAAATTACCTGTAGTCGCTACAACTATAATATCTGCTGAGATAATGTATGTTGTTTCAAATGCCCACAATGAGGTTTACTCTTTTGTGCGCCCTGAAACGGACATTAAGTGGTCGGTTGCAGTAGTTTTCCTCACATCCCGAGCGTGCTGAAGAAGGTGGACTGGGGTCCTCCAAGCAGTTGTGCTATGGTTGGCTTCATCTGCGTGTCGCTCACTACCACGGGGATCACCTCAATCCCTCAACTTTTTAGCTAGGCTGCCATGAAAACAGAAAGTTTCTACGAGGAAGCTGAGGTGAGGGTCTTGGCCAGTATATTTTGCCTGACCCTGGCTAAAATGTCTGATCAGTATGTTGTGCCTGATCAGACATTAGTCTTCCTTCTCGTGATAATGTACAAAAATAGCTAAGTGGTTAGTGACACAGCTCACAAACCAAACTTGTATGTGTTCGGATTTATGAACCAGCAAGGTCATAACCATTAAAAAATGCGTGCTGAAGTCCGATTCACCGGGCTGTAGGGTTGAAAAAAACACCATACAACTCATGCCACCTTAGGGAATAAGGCAAACGAAACAGGAAAACAAAATTGGTTCAATACTCATGTATTATGTATAAGGTACATTACTGGACAAGCATTACGGAGGTACCAATATCTTCAGGCTAACCACAAATTTCTTCAGATATATTCAATCTGACATCTGAAAACATATGAAGAGGGGATGATGTATATGGTAATGCTTTTAGAGCTTTCTTTCAAATCCACAAGTTTATTCCACACTCTACAGACTATTGACCTATATGTAATGAGTTCATATATTACTCAATATTTTTTCTCATTTTGAATAAACAGGAACACAAATTATACACATAAAAATCACAACAAATACTAAAGAAAACAAAAATCATTCTCAATAAAACAAACACACATTACAGTTTCAAACATGCAAGTAAAGAGAATCATTTGATTGTATTGAACCAGTTGTAAATTATATTGACATTGTATTTGTTTTAGTTCATTTGTTTCACAAATACCTCACCATTTCCAACAGCATGCCACTTGTAATCAACTATTAACAAAATAAATATACATCACTGCTGTCACAGTGCAACAATTGTGTTACTGTCTTCCATCAAGTATGCTAGGCATCATCAGACTCAGTGGGGGACTATGTGTCAGAAACAATGCTTGATAAAATGCTAGAAATGTTATAATATCAAATTCATAAACTCTGCCTTTTGCTAGGAAATAGGCACAGGTGTGAAGTTCTCAAGCTCATCCCATACCAGTTCTGAAACAGAGAAACATAAACTGTTATGTTACCTGCGGTAGAAACCACGACTCACTTTACCATTGATCATATAGAGTATAAAGACGTTAAATTACTGGTTCTATACAGACTCTGTAGAGTCTTCTAAACCAGTATAAAGATGTTAAGTTACTGGTTCTATACAGACTCTGTAGAGTCTTCTAAACCAGTATAAAGATGTTAAGTTAAGTTACTGACTGTATTCAGACTCTGTCGAGTCTTCTAAGCCAGTATAAAGACGTTAAGTCGAAGGATAATGAAATTTTGCTAACTTGACAGTTGGTATGTGCTGTTTACACCAGAAGTGACATCATTATGTGCATTGTATGTATGTTCACTTGTTGCAGTTTGGTCAGGTTTCACTTGAACATGCCTCGTATGTCTAATACAGAGCACTCAAACGCTTCCATTAAAAACCCAGTTAAATTAAGATGGAAGGGACATGTTGTACACATGCCGATAAGCCGATCCGCAAGCAGTTGTTATTCGGTGAGCTTAAAACAGGCAACCGCTCATTAGGTAGAAAAGAAAATGCCATAGAGACTCCCTGCAATGCTTCAACATTGATGACACTCTTGAGTTGCTTGCGCAGAACCATTCTACCCGGTGCTTGCATCACACAAGGTGCTCAGATTACAGAGCGTAAACCCCATAGCTGAAGCTCGCAGAAAGTGTGCCGTCCAAAAGAACAGATGGACGCTTCCGCTGCCAACTGTTCATATGAGTGTCCTGAGTGCGGCAAAGTCTCCCATGCCAGGATAGGTCTCTATAGCCATATGAGAACACATTTTGCAGCACTAGCCGTGATGGGCAACTATTATTATTACTAGTATAAACATCACCAGAGTGGTGCCTGGTATGGAAGGAATAGGGCTGATGTATCCTTCCAAACATATTGTAATATCTGACAATAGAGGGCTGTGCATGGTGCTAGCAACTTCACCATGTAAAACCACTGCTATTGAAACTATAAGCGGGCATTGAAACTACAATTACAGGGCTGAGAAAAAAATAGGAAATATTGAATCTTTTGAACCAAGGAGAACATACAAATCTCTTACTCAGTTTGAAAAAAAGAGGTTAACTGATCATCCTCTACACCAGAAGTTCCAAAAGAGAACAAAAAACAGACTGAGGGTACGAGATCTACAAAACAAAGTCAAGCCCTTCGTTTCATGTATAGGGGTATGAGACCTTCACCAACAGTTGCATGTCACATCAATGCTAGCATAGAACCACTTGATGTAAGAAGAGAACAGGCAACAACTGAAGCATTTGAAACCATTCGGTCCTACCCCAGGGACTGGATCCATGTAAACACAGATGGTTCTTCTTCTTCTTCTTCTTCTGCGTACGCAGTCAGACAGTAACCATTATTTTTTCGATAAAAGCGGCGGTCATCCTGAGGCTGTCGCCACTGCCATAGAGCTTGTCTTGCAGTTCCACTGGTGATGGCCACATCTGCTCTCTCTGATCCTCGTATGTCGGGCAGTTCTGCAGCAGATGTTCAGCGGTCATTTTACCAGTACCGCACGGGCATTCGTCGGTACACCCTATCTTCAATTTGTTGAATAGGTGGTACCTCAGTCTATTGTGGCCAGTGCGAAGTCTGAAGACAACGACCTGCTCTCTTCGGTTCAACTGGTAATAGGCATCGTTTTTGGTGTAACCAGTATGTTCGGTTTCCCATTTGGTCATGTATCTGGCTTTGATAAGCCGTTTTGACTCTTCGTACATCATACTGGTATCTGTTTGTGGTAGTCTTGCACCTTCTTTTGCCAGTCTGTCTGCCTCCTCGTTGCCTTGGATGTTGCAGTGTGATGGGACCCACTGTACCACTACCCTTTTTGGTGCGGACTGCTGGCACAGTTTGCAGAGTGCTGCTCTTAAGTCATTAAGCTCAGTGTTTTTCTGGCTTTTTAGCGCTGTGACTACGGCGAGAGCATCTGTAAGCAGGACTATATGGCTTTCATTTTCACTGTGTGTCACCATTTCTTCCACTGCCGCCCTCAGTGCCTCTGCCTCTGCTCTGAAATTGCTTGTGTACTTACCAGTAGCGAATGACAGTGTTATTTTTCTGCCATTTGGTAGGTTCAGGAATGCTCCTGCCCCTCCGTTCTGTGTTGTGTTTGTTACAGAACCGTCGGTGTATGCATGGGTCGTCCATGCTTGGGTAGCTTTTCGTTATGAAGCTTAGGGTAGTATCTCTCCTTTCTTTTTCAGTCTGGCAGTTTTTGTTTGCAATACCTGGTATATTTTCTACCACCTCTGGAAATATATCCTGCCTCCAGGTAGGTTTTCGTACAGTAGTGATGGGTTTTGGTGTTGTTAGTGCGTTTAAGGGATCTTCGTCCATCTTTGCTTTGGCTATTTCTGCAAAGTTTCTCCGCTTTAGTTTCCCATTTCCCAAATTGTTTAGTCTCTGGTGCATTGGATGGTCGGTCAGTCTTCGGAGCTTCTCTAACTGCAGCTGGGCTCTGCAGTCTCTTCTATCGGTCATGGATTGCAGTTTTGTAATCTTTTCAAGTTCTACAATTGGCGTTGACTTCATGCCTCCTGTTATAATTCTCATGGCTTGGTTTTGAAGTTTGCTAACTTTATCGAAGTTCGCCTTCGCTGCTGTTGTCCATGCCGCAATGCCATACTCGAGAACTGGTCTCACTCTTCCAGTGTACAGTTTCCTTAGTATGCCTTCGTCTGCTCCCCAGCTTGTGCCAGCAAGTTTCCTCATGATTGCCATTCTTTCTCTGGCTTTCATTCGGTTTCTCTCAATCTGACTTTTCTATGTCATGCGCCGATCAAATGTGACTCCCAGATAGGTTGGGTTGTCGTTTGCCTGCAGGAATTTGCCATTTAGACTTAATTTGGTACTTTGGGGTTTTAATGAGAGCGAGAATATTGTGCATGTTGTTTTCTCCTCGTTTATTTTGACCAGCCATTAGTTCGCCCACTCTTCCAGCGATGTTAGGGCCGTCTGCATCCGATTTCTTGCTATGGTGAGATTCTTTTCAGAGGTCCACATAGCCAGATCGTCTGCAAACATTGAGCTATGGACTCTTCTTGGTATATTCTCTGTAATATCGTTTATATATACCAGGAAGAATGTGGGTGACAGTACTCCCCCTTGGGGTACTCCCTGCTCGAGTGTCACCTTTTTGCTCATCTGCCCTTGTACTTGGACTCTGGCCGTTCTTTGTTTGAGGTAGTGGTTGATCCACTTGTACATTTTCCCACAAACATCACTTCTTCTTAGCTTGACTCTAAGTCCATCTTTCCAGACTTTGTCAAATGCCTTTTCCAGATCCACCCAAACAGCTACTGTGTGTTTCTGTGCCTGGTAGGCATCTTCTATCTCCTGGGCTATGAGGATGACCTGGTCCTCAGTGGATCTGTGCTGTCTAAAGCCGGCTTGCTGTGGAATTAGTATTCGTTTTTCTTCCAGATGCCACATCAGTCTGGTGTTTATCATCCGTTCCATCAACTTGCCGACACAGCTCAGTAGGCTTATGGGCCTGTATCCATTTGGATCTGTTTTGTCCTTTCCTGTTTTTGGTACTGGTACCAGTACTGCGTCTTTCCATGCCTGTGGTACAATTCCCCTTTTCCAGCTTTGGTTCAGGACCGATAGCAGTTTCCTCTTCGCTGTTTGGCCCAGCCCCATCAGCATTTCGTTTGTTATCCCGTCTTTTCCGGGAGATTTCCTTTTCTTTAGTGTTCTCATAGCCTCTTCCATTTCGCGCATTGTTAATTTGGCCATCATGTGCTCTTCAGGTGCCATATTCATGTTTTCGTGCCCCTTTAGCTCGTCGCTAATGTTTGTATGCTTATCTGCAGGGACCTCGATGTGGTTTGCTCTGGCATAGTGATCGACAAAGGCGTTTGCGGCTTTCTTACCTGTGATCTAGTTCTCGCCCTGCTTGATAGTAATTTGTTTATTTGACGGGGTTTCGTCGTTCATGGCTCTGACTAGCTTCCATAGCTTGTTCCCGTCTTTGTCCAGGTTTAGACTTTCCGTTTTATTTTTCCAGCTTTCTCTTGCTGTTTGCTTGAGAGTGTGTTTGTACTTCGCCGTGGCGGCTTTGAGGGCGATGTTTGCCTCCATGGATTTTTCTCGCTCTGCCATGTTCCTAGCATTTGTTACTGCATCTTCCGCTTTCTGCAACTCATCATTCCAGTAGGGCTTATAGTTTTTCCTAGCTTCTCTTGGGATGGTTTCAGTGGCGGCTTGCATTATTGCCTTGCTTAGGCTCTCCACCATGGGCTTCATTTTGGTGTTTCGTGTGTTGATGGTTTCACACAGCCCATCTGTCAGGATTGCAAATCTGTCCCAGTCGGCTCGTTTGTAATTCCAACGTGGGAGCGGTTTTGTTTCCTGTGGGCCTACTTCCATGTCAATGGTTAGCCTGATCGGCCTGTGGTCGCTACCTGCCAGTTGGTTTAGCACCTGGCGGTCTATTTTATGGTGTATGTCCTGTGTGGAGAAGGCCAAATCTGGAGTCAAGGTGGTATGCCATGTTCTTGAATAGAAGCTAGGGCTATCCTCCGGCCTATTGATTAGGGAGAGATTTGCATCTATCTCCCAATCTTCCACTTCGTCACCTCTGCTGTCTGTGTCAGAGTATCCCCATCTCTCCGAGTGGCTGTTGAAATCTCCAACTACTATACAGTTGGAGTCTCTGACCTCCATACTCGAGAGCGATAGGTCTCTATTTGGTGGTCCGTTCAGATTGAAAATGCGGAGCTTCGTCTCTTGAGCCATTATGTCAACTCCTACAATTTCTGCTTGTCCGGTGTGATTGACAGATACCGCGCTACTCGGTATGCAGTTTCTGGTCAGTATCAGGACCCCTCCTTTGTGGCCTTCTCTATCTAGACGGAAGGTCTGGTATCCTCTGATTGAGAATTTATGATTATTGTTGAGGTGCGTTTCCTGGATACATGCCACGTCAATCTTACCTTCATGCAGGTGATGTGTTAGGGAAAGTTTTTTGTTAATGACTCCCTCCGCATTCCACTGTAGTATTTTGAGGGTCTTGAGGTTTTGGTCAATAGGAGTTGCCCCCATAGCCATGTGCCTTCACTCCACGACACATGGGTGGGTGACCACCAGTAGTCAAGGGTGGGCCCCTTCAAGGCGTGAGGCCCGGCACTATCGCTGCCTGGCGGGACTCCGCAGGATGAGCGCCATGCGTTTTTCTAATCGGTTGTACTGTCATCATGCTGCGATTTACGTTGCACTGTTTTGTTAGGCTTGCGGCCCCGTGCATCCGATTTCAACAGGCGTTTCTGTAGGGATGCCCTCCTTAGCCTTTGGCTGTCCCCAGCCTATCTGCAAGGCAGCAGTTGTTTATGATCAGAGTTGTCTCTCTTATGGAAGTTGTCTTACCAGACTATCGAGTCTTCACTACTCGTGTCTATAGGGTGCAATGATGATATGTGAGATGATATATGAGATGGACTGGTTTACCCGGAAGAGAGGCAGTCCAGTGTGTCTGTATCCCAGGATCGTCACGTCCTGCCAGAAACGTAGAATTTGCATGTGAGTGGGGTATCTCTTTCTCCCTTTATTTTCTTGGCTTCTATGCAGAGATGGTACGCCTAGCATTCCCCGCCACCTGGGGTGTTGACACAGTGGGGCAGGTGTGCAATGTCCGCTGGTCTGCATCTCTTCTGCGTCCAGCATGATAGTTATATGGCTGATAACGTACAGAGGTAGATATCGTAGCTGAAGTGCATTTAGCCAGAGGACAAGCCTGGTAATGTCACAGAGATGTTGTTCGCCTGGTGTGCGGACAGCTCTCATGGTCATTGGTTGAGTCTCGACAGTTCACAGTGAGGTGGCTGCTCTCCTGTTTTCGACACCCCGACCAGGTACTAAGTCTTGTGTTGGTGGTTTCGCACCCCATCGCCGTATAAGGTGAGTATCAAGCAGTTGTCCGCCCGCTTTGATCGGCGGACGGCAAGGACCTCTTACTGCGGCTCTACCGGATAGGGCTGGGGCGCAAGCCCCAGGTCCCGAGCATGTAGGAGCCTCCCATTGCAGTGGTGCTGAGATTTTGGGCGGGATTGCGACTTACAAGGGTTCGGCCGTAATCCCCCACATGGTAGCCTCGCGCCATTGGCTTATCAGCCTGGTACGTGAACCAAAGTGTCTGCGGCTCCTCTCGATATGAGCTGGTTTTCCGTAGCAACGCCCTGTCATTTGTAGGGTAAAACTGACCTGTCTTCAGATGGTCTATTTCCAGCACCCGTTCACTATTTGGCCAGACGAATTTATTGAGGGCTTTTGTTTGTCAATGACCAGGTATTTGAAATCTGCGGTTTCTGCGGAGTTAAACACGATTTCCGTAGCGTTCTTTCATTAGAGTGTTAGAGAGCTGACTTGTCTTCCGTGAGTCTAATACCAGCGTACGTTCTTTCTTAGACCCAACGGTAGTGCTCTTGATTTTCCAGTCGTTCTACAGTATTGGCGTGTTCAGTCAAATTAAGCCACAGGTTCCACTCCTGGTGGTGCCCTTCCGTCAATTCCTTTAGCGAGACAATCAAGTTACTTAGATGGTAGCCCCCAGATTTTCGAGGGTCTAATTCCAGCACATGTTCACTATTAGACCCCACGAAGGTGCTCTCTTTTTGACAGTCATTCTACAGTATTGGCGTGTTAAGTTAATTTAAGCCTCAGGCTCCACTCCTGATAGTGCTCTTCCGTCAATTCCTTTGTCAGAACACTGGATGCAGACCAACCGAGCCACAGATTGCATAGCCCCAGATTTCTGAGGGTCTAAATCCAGCACCAGTTCCATATTAGACCCCAGAAAAGTGGTCTCGGCATGTCAATCATTTCAGTGTTGGCCGTATTGAGTCAAATTAAGCTGCAGGCTCCACTCCTGGTGGTGCCCTTCCGTCAATTCCTTTAAGTTTCAGCTTTGCAACCATACTTCCCCCGGAACCCAAACACTTTGGTTTCCCGGAAGCTGCCTGCAGAGTCATCGAAGCAACTCCTGCGGATCGCTAGTCGGCATCGTTTATGGTCAGAACTACGACGGTATCTGATCGTCTTCGCGCCTCTGACTTTCGTTCTTGATTAATGAAAACATTCTTGACAAATGCTTTCGCAGTAGCTCGTCTTGCGGCGATCCAAGAATTTCACCTCTAACGCCGCAATACGAATGCCCCCATTTGTCCCTGTTAATCATTACCTCCAGTTCCGAAAACCAACAAAATAGAACCGAGGTCCTATTCCATTATTCCATGCACCATTATTCAGGCAGCCGAGGCCTGCTTTGAACACTCTAATTTTTTCAAAGTAAACGCGCCGGCCACCCAGGACGCTCAGCGAAGAGCACCCGTGGGAGAGAGCCGGCAGACGGTAGGGCAGGAGACAACGGGCAGTGAACCGGCGCGAGCCGGACCGCCCGCCTGCGCCTGAGATCCAACTACGAGCTTTTTAACTGCAACAACTTTAATATACGCTATTGGAGCTGGAATTACCGCGGCTGCTGGCACCAGACTTGCCCTCCAATAGATCCTCGTTAAAGGGTTTAAAGTGTACTCATTCCAATTACGGGGCCTCGAAAGAGTCCCGTATTGTTATTTTTCGTCACTACCTCCCCGTGCCGGGAGTGGGTAAGTTGCGCGCCTGCTGCCTTCCTTGGATGTGGTAGCCGTTTCTCATGCTCCCTCTTCGGAATCGAACCCTGATTCCCCGTTACCCGTTACAAACATGGTAGGCATGTCACGTACCATCGACATTTGATAGGGCAGACATTTGAAAGATGCGTCGCCGGCACATGAGGCCATGCGATCAGCACAAAGTTATCCAGAGTCATCAGTGGGGACGCCGCAACCCCGCGAGGGGAAACGACGATTGGTTTTGAACTAATAAAAGCGCTCTTTCCGCGAGGGTCGGAGCTTGGTAAGCATGTATTAGCTCTAGAATTGCCACAGTTATCCAAGTAGGATCGTGTCATCTAAGGAACCTCGACTGATTTAATGAGCCATTCGCGGTTTCACCGTGAGACAGTGTGAACTTAGACATGCATGGCTTAATCTTTGAGACAAGCATATGACTACTGGCAGGATCAACCAGATATCTGTCGGAGACGTACGTACAGCACACACCGGTCGGCGGAGGAAGGGTGTGTGAAAAGCCTCACTGGGACGGACGGACGGTTGTTCCACCCGTCCCTCACTCCGTCGACCTAGGACCGCCTGACAGGGGCCTCCCACACGCACCAGACGACCGACCGACCGGGCTCGCTCGAGGAGGGATGGCAGCGCTTGTGCAGAACGGATCCCAACGACCTCGGCAATGAATTTCACTGGGACTAGAGACAATTTGGCCTGCCCTTCTCCGGAGGAGAACGCAGGGCCTTGAGGCACGATTCCTGCTTTCCATTTGCCGGTCACAAGCTCTTTGCGAGAATCGGACCACCAGCGAGACGTACTGTCGAGCTCTGCTATAAGCCTTAGATAAATCACCACGGACGGACCACGTTTCCTGATACGGACCAGACGAGCGCACCTCGGTGGAGGAGACGCCACAACAAACCGCACCCAATTCGCTCTACGGGGAAAGGCAGGCGAGCGTTTTCCGCAAGCCCGCGCTATCGCTCCGCCTGGCGGGACTGAGATCGCTTTACGAACACTGGTTGAAATTGAGTCGCGTCGGCGAGACAACTACCCCAGATACAGATGGTTCAACCTCTAACCCTTTGAGCCCTGGCCAGTGTGTCCATAAAATCCTATTCCCTTGTGCTTCTGAGAAAATACGCAGAATGTAGATATTTGAGGAAAGCTATTTACTATGACAAAACTATGTGCTCTGATTTAATTTTTCTATCTCAAATTGACTGACCTGATCATCTCCAATGTTCCTACTTGTTATGCCAGTAATTTGTGTTATTTATATTTATTAAAGACCATCCTCTATCAAATTTACTTGACACATTGCATGAGATTCCCCACTGGAACGTAATCTGATTTACAGAGGGACAGGAGCAGATTTAGCTTGATCATAATTTGAATCACATGTCTTCCTTCAAATAATCACTTGTCTTTTTCCGAACAATTACCATCTAAATCAAGTTTATCAGCCTCCAAATTATTGAGAATATTTTCAACGGTTTGTTCTGTTGTTAGCCTTTTAGAATGACCATTTAAAAATGTTCAAAACTACTTTTCATCACGTAAATTGGGAAAACATGAAAAATTCAAAGTTTGTGGATGCCGCAATATATGTATATCCATGCTGCCAAAGACGGATGTGTCGGACCAAAAGGTGCAAATATCGCAGTCAATTTGTAAACTAGTGACACAACGCATTCCGTTCTTCGGACTGTGTCCTGCTACTTGCAAAGCCCTGTTTAGTTATTGGTAGCGGGAGATTGAGAACGAACGCAGAAGAAGAAATGTATATCCATTAATGTGTGTACTGTGTAGACGTGACAATATTGTGGCCAAAATCCAAGTAGTACTGCCCGAAATACGCCTTAAAATAATGGTCCATCGAATGAGGTATTTATATATACACACACACACACACCTGTATATAGGTGTCACAGGTTCAAAGGCTGCTATAAACACAGGATGTGACTCCTATATACAGTTTCTAGACAAACCAACATACCAACTATTTGCACTGTGTGGATCATTCTGCTCAAATTTCAATACAGAGAACCAAGCAATATCAGAAGTCCTGGCTACTATCATTTCAAAATACAAGAATATGATAATTCCCTCAACATGTCGTCTTCATGGATTCCCTATCCAGATGATGATACTGCGAAAAAGTAAAATACCATTTTCTGGATTGTCGATCTTTGTCAGAATTGCAGAAGAAACATCCTGTATGGAGACATAAAACAACTGACAAAAAAAGATGCACATTCCACTATCCGATACGGAGAAAACAATAAGAGCGGAAAGAAGTATAAAAGTTTGTTATCCTGAGAACAGAAAGTTAATGTCAAATAACATCATTTTACCTGACAAAGATGGATGTGTCGAATCGAAAGGTGCAAATATTGCAGTGAAGCTGTAAACTAGTGACACAACGCATTCTGGACTACTTCATGCTACTTGCAAAACCCTGTTCAGAGCTTGGTAGCAGGAGATTGAGAACGAACGAAGATTATTTTGAATGAAAAAACCCAACTATTTGACAGAGCCGCGACACTTGTCTTGGGCTGTCATGACACAAATATACTTTTTCTTCTTACATATACCAAATCAGGTCAGACTGTAAATGGTTAAGAGGATGCTGGGAAGGAACTTACTCTTCCAGTCACTGATACTGAGATCCAAGTCTTCGAAGGACTGGTCGTACTTCTCTGATGTGGGTTCATCGTTTGGGTCTGCGTACTGCTTGAGATACTCATGAGCAAGGGCCTGGGTGGCATCCAACCTAGTCTTTGTATTCAAGTCCAGCATCTTCTCGAGAAGGTTGACAGCTGCAAAAAGAGATAGAAAGTCAGTTATATTACAGCCTAACAAATAAACAGTAGAACATACAAGTATGTCAGCGACTCATAGCTGGCTGCATCAGGCACAGCAATCAAAAGTTGATGTTCTTCATTCTAGGAACCAACATCATTACACAGGGAACATTCCCATAAGTGCTCCGTTTTCCATCCAAGCAGCCAGTGTGTATATATACTCAGAGTCCCAGTCAGGTGTTGATTTTGTGTTTTTTGGATCTTTCCAGACAGAACACACTTTCTCCCCTAGTCACTCCCAAATGTATCATCCTCTGCACAAAGGCATTTTCGTGACCCTCTGTCTCTTCATCATTCTGTAGAATGTCCATGACTGCTCTTATCAACTCAACCCTGTCTCTCATCATCTCTGTGTCGTTCACAGCTCGTCCCGCTACTGCATTAGCTCTTTTGTTGCCCTAGACACACGTATGTCCCAGGCAGTAGATCTATGTGACACCTTGTGCACCAGAGTTGTTCACAAGAGAGGCCCACTCCCTTCTTAGCATGCACCTTTCTATCTTATGGAGCATGTCCTAGGAGTCTGACAGTATCGCTGCGTGTGTCACCGGTTGCATCACCAACCAAGTCAGGGCCGCTGTTACTGCCCCATTCTCCATCCTCATACTCGATGTGACAGTGGAGTAAGCAGCTGATTTCTCCACCACCTCCTTGCCATTTTAGTGGCCGACGCGAAACCCCAACCGCACATGCTTGCATCTCTGCCGGCGGAGCCATCTATATACAGAATTGTGGTCCTGAATGTTGCTGGATCAGCTCCTGTATTGAAGCTTCTGTCCTACTGTCGCCCCACTCTCTGTTCAGCTGTATCACCTCCCTTGTTAGGCGGCTCTCGTTGACCATCTCTACCCATTCACTACCTCTTCCCACTTCTTCTAATGCAGACCCTCATCAGAGAGTCTTCTGCCTCTACCATCCATGACCTTCCTCGCTTAATGCGTCTGTCTTTGAGTGTATCCAAGTCTTGGTGCAAACGGTGGTGTTCATTGTTGGCAATGTTGGCGAATGATTTTACCTGCGCTACTTGATGCTTGGCAAATTAAGCAGGAATCTCATGGCAGCAATGGGAGTATCTCTAGTGCATCCCTGCTCTCATGGCCTCGTTCTGGATTCTCTCAAATCTATCCACATGTGTCTGTGATAGCGTGAGTAACCCAAGACCGTAGTCCAGGACAGACAAAACCAGTGCTTGCATCAACAGGAGGAGAGTCCATTGTTGCGTGACTGTGGCCGCCTGACTTTCATTGCATTGATATCCCTCTTTGCACATTGTCAACATGTCTATTGAAAGAGAGTCTTCTGTCGAATGTGATACCCAGGTATGTCATGTCCTCTCTCAATGTTGGTGCTCATGCAGGTGGCCCTTGGTGGTGTATCTAAGATCAACCGATTGTTTAATGTTACAAGAGTTGATGTTCTTGTTTAATGCCCGTAATGAGTAAGTTTACTCTTGTGTGTGCCCTGAAAGGGACATTAAGTGACGGGTTGTATTAGCTTTCCTCACATCCCGAGCATGCTGAAGAAGGTGGACCGCGGTCCTCCAGGCGGTTGTGCTATGCTTGGCTTCATCTATGTGACGCTCACTACTACGAGGATCACGTCGATCCACATCTCGTCAGCCAAACTGCCTTGAAAACAGCCTATTTTCAAGAGTTGATCAAGACCCTATTCCACCTATTAGAGGCGGCCCTGGAAACAGGCTACACTTGTGCATTCTGGCTCAGAGAATAGGGATCGCAGTGAGAAAACAAACTGTACCCAAAGACGCCAGCTGAAATCGGATGTGCAGGGCCGAAAAGTGCAGATATAGCACCTTCGCTGTAAACTTTTACACAACATTCTTTTCATGAAGAACGCTAAAGAAGAATAATCTGTTCTGTTCCTAAGAATCTACTTCACTGCCCATCGGGCATACCCATAGGTGCTCAATCTCTTCTCCAAGAATGTTAATGGTGAAGTGTGTGGATACTGATATCTCCAGTAGCTCGCTGGTTATACACACTTCTGTCCTGTCCTCTCTTGTGCACAGTCCGCTTGAACCTCATTCAACCAATAACCCTACAGACAGCCAAACGACTACTGAAGACTGCGAACAAAGAGGCCTGGCTGAATAGATGGGCAATGGGAAATACTGGGAGAGAAATCTACAAACACATGGCCATCCCAAATTCCAAAGACAACATCAACCTCTTGAAAAGGAGA
This sequence comes from Ariolimax columbianus, assembly GCA_036924085.1. Taxonomy (NCBI): domain Eukaryota; kingdom Metazoa; phylum Mollusca; class Gastropoda; order Stylommatophora; family Arionidae; genus Ariolimax; species Ariolimax columbianus. The sequence goes on along the minus strand of JAVGWX010000022.1, from coordinate 2,258,809 downwards.
GACCAAAGCATCATTTTCCGACTTTGCATTCAGCACATATAACTTAAGTCACTTGAACCAGAACATACTCCAGAGTGCCGGCTGTGCACACATCCCCATGAAACTGTTGAACAGAATCCAACCAGAACATACTCCAGAGTGCCGGCTGTGCACACATCCCCATGAAACTGTTGAACAGAATCCAACCAGAACATACTCCAGAGTGCCGGCTGTGCACACATCCCCATGAAACTGTTGAACAGAATCCAACCAGAACATACTCCAGAGTGCCGGCTGTGCCCACATCCCTATGAAACTGTTGAACAGAATCCAACCAGAACATACTCCAGAGTGCCGGCTGTGCACACATCCCCATGAAACTGTTGAACATCATCTTTTTGAATGTCTGACGTTTGCTGGTGTTAGGAAAGAGCTTCTTCCCCCAAGGCCAGACAAATGGAACACTTTGTACCGAAATAAAAAACAGCTTACAACCACTTGCAGATACCACTATATGGCATTAGGCCAAAGGGCAGGAGCCCATAGGCCGCTAGATCAATAACCAACAAATCATCTATTGCGATGTCATCTTCTAACAGGCAGTCATAAATAGACTTCAAAATGTCCCTATATCTAGTGCTTGTGAAGCAAGAATGTCAGCTCTTTCGTTGCCCTGAACCACAGAATGACCAAGACAGTAGATCCATTTTAAAATATTTTCTCCAGGTCATGAAGATCAATACCAACTTTCAATAAATTCATTTAAATGGATGCAAAATTAGAAGGCTTAAAAGATGGGCCACAAATTGAAAACTCATCTTTGACTCAAACTCCTAATATCCAAGAATAAAGGTAGATATTAAAGCTAAATTCTTCCATTGGGGTCATATATAGATGAAAGCTTGCATTTCCGTTGCTAGGTTTTGCTGTCGGAGGCTTTGTGTTGTACATGCCTTTGGAAACGTGTTGTTTTCTTTTTGGATTAGTTAATTCATTCATTTTTGTGTTTTCTTCCCTCCGATTATCCGGGCATGAACATTGACTGTATTGATTAGTACTACGGTTAGACTTCTGTAATATTTGTACGGTCTAGTGCACACGGCTAAACTTCACAAGATTGGCATCCTTCGTCCTGGCTTCAGACAGTGTCAGTTTTAGTGTGGCTGTGAAATGTAGATATGAGACTATAATGGACTAGAACACGCTGCCAGGGAAAGATTGGGCCCTGCCCGGTTAGCAAGATGCCCAGCACATGCCACTAACACGTTGAGTGATGTCCCTACGATATCTTGTAGTTATGGGAAAGAAAAGACACTCTTCTACGATAGATGTCATTTCTGCCCCCCCCCCCCCCCTATTTACAGGAAAGACTTCGGGAAAAAACCCCGAGGAACAATCTGCATCCTGTGCTACCCCCCAGCCCCAGTTGCCTTGACAACATCTTGCCACTGGCCAAGATTGGTTCAGGATGAGAGAGTGAGGTTGACAAATGCTGCAGTTTCTTCCTCACCTTAATCCAAATAACAGCGTAAGTCACCCATTTCAGTGGAAACATCACAAGAAAAGATTGTCCACACGGCTGAATAGAGAGAGTGATCTCCATCACGTGTGATGGACATACATCACTCACCTTGGGAGCATTTAGATAGAACTGGGGATCAAGATGCTGAACAGCGCATGAGCTGCAGTGGTCAGCAACCTATAGCTCACTGCTAGCGTCAGGGCCAGCGAACCAAAGCTGCCAAGACCCTTTGATACACCTCCACGCTGTGATCCTGGATAACAGGCTGCAGCAGGACAGAATGGCTAAGGAGAAGGGATTGAAGAGGGAATACTAACCCGGTACTCAAAAAATGCTTGCTGAAGTCGGATGTGTTGGACCGAAAGGTGCAAATATCGCAGTCAAGCTGTAAACTATTACACAGCGCATTCCGTTCTCTGGAATACATTCTGCTACTTAAGCTCTTTCAGGGCTTGGTAGCGGGAGATTGAGAACGAACGAAGTCAAGCCAGCCAAGATAGAACTGAGAACTCAACTTTGATCCAACTCCTAGCTATAACAACATAAGTGTCAATGCCAAATACAGCTGAAATCTTTCACACAAATGAAAGTTTGCATTTTTTTGCTGTTATAATTTGTTGTTCCTGTCTCTCTTTTCCTTCAGCTGGAGTATAGGGCCACCACTACAGTTGGTCTTTAGGAAGTCTGCACCAAAGCAAGACCACACACAATACTCACCCAAAGGATTAGCTCCCAAAAACACCACCTTGAAGTCTTTCTTCTGCATATTAGGTAATGACTTGATGAACATCCGTGCCTGCGTGAACGATGACAGTTGCAAAAGTTATAACTTTCAATTAAGAGTGTTAACAGCAATCTCCGGAATAATTGTAATCATTTTACTCTGGAAAACAATCAACGTAACTAGGAGAGACAGAATGAGGAATAAAGATGTGAGAGAAAGATGACGACATGTGAGATGAGATGCCTCCAGAAAACAATTAACGTAACTAGGAGAGACAGAATGAGGAATAAAGATGTGAGAGAAAGATCACGACATGTGAGATGAGATGCCTCCAGAAAACAATCAACGTAACTAGGAGAGACAGAATGAGGAATAAAGATGTGAGAGAAAGATCACGACATGTGAGATGAGATGCCTCCAGAAAACAATCAACGTAACTAGGAGAGACAGAATGAGGAATAAAGATGTGAGAGAAAGATCACGACATGTGAGATGAGATGCCTCCAGAAAACAATCAACGTGACTAGGAGAGACAGAATGAGGAATAAAGATGTGAGAGAAAGATCACGACATGTGAGATGAGATGCCTCCAGAAAACAATCAACGTAACTAGGAGAGACAGAATGAGGAATAAAGATGTGAGAGAAAGATCACGACATGTGAGATGAGATGCCTCCAGAAAACAATCAACGTAACTAGGAGAGACAGAATGAGGAATAAAGATGTGAGAGAAAGATCACGACATGTGAGATGAGATGCCTCCAGAAAACAATCAACGTAACTAGGAGAGACAGAATGAGGAATAAAGATGTGAGAGAAAGATCACGACATGTGAGATGAGATGCCTCCTGAAAACAATCAACGTAACTAGGAGAGACAGAATGAGGAATAAAGATGTGAGAGAAAGATCACGACATGTGAGATGAGATGCCTCCTGAAAACAATCAACGTAACTAGGAGAGACAGAATGAGGAATAAAGATGTGAGAGAAAGATCACGACATGTGAGATGAGATGCCTCCAGAAAACAATCAACGTAACTAGGAGAGACAGAATGAGGAATAAAGATGTGAGAGAAAGATCACGACATGTGAGATGAGATGCCTCCAGAAAACAATCAACGTGACTAGGAGAGACAGAATGAGGAATAAAGATGTGAGAGAAAGATCACGACATGTGAGATGAGATGCCTCCAGAAAACAATCAACGTAACTAGGAGAGACAGAATGAGGAATAAAGATGTGAGAGAAAGATCACGACATGTGAGATGAGATGCCTCCAGAAAACAATCAACGTAACTAGGAGAGACAGAATGAGGAATAAAGATGTGAGAGAAAGATCACGACATGTGAGATGAGATGCCTCCAGAAAACAATCAACGTAACTAGGAGAGACAGAATGAGGAATAAAGATGTGAGAAGATTAGCTGAAGCAAGACCCTGGACTGAATATATTGATGAGAAGAGAATCAAGCAGTTCAACCTGACCAACTACCCCTGTGTGCCTATAGTGCACGTGGTTCAGGTTTTCGCAACCGTGGCAGATTTGAGAATTAGATGGATAGGAAATGTTGCGGATGTTCTAAATCGCCATGGCGTGACGACTACTGCAGCGACGCATCTGGCCCTGGACAGAAAACTATGACACCTCACTGCACAAGTGGATAAGACAAGACAAGAGAAAAGCATTCTCACCCAAAGATCAAGCACAGACAAATTTAACAATTTTACTACAGATTTCAATAATATCCTTGCTTGTCTGATAGTTGATGGAGGATAGTGTTAACAATTTATGACAAATGTTTTAACATTTTAACAGATATTGCAAAAAAACATTCTTTTCTAAGATTGCCTGTATGCTATCGGGGCTGAAAGGGGAACAAAGTATAGTAATGCTACAACCTGCCAGGTATGCAACTAAGAAGGGTTTGGCAGGAACTGGTTACCTGTCCTATACAGATAATATAAGCCACAAGAAAAAACACAAGACCTCTACGCTCCTTGGTAGCAGAAAACCAAGTTAGTAACTGTTGTTCCTACAGGTTGAGAGAGGAAATGGTTAGCACTTTCACTACAGATTGAGAGAGGAAATGGTTAGCACTTTCACTACAGGTTGAGAGAGGAAATGGTTAGCACTTTCACTACAGGTTGAGAGAGGAAATGGTTAGCACTTTCACTACAGGTTGAGAGAGGAAATGGTTAGCACTTTCACTACAGGTTGAGAGAGGAAATGGTTAGCACTTTCACTACAGGTTGAGAGAGGAAATGGTTAATACCTTCACAACAGATTTTAAAAGCAATCTTTCCTGCTGGTTGACTTTGTTTAACTATGTTCATAGTCAATTTAGACAGGCCTTTGTGTATTAAGACCACACTTAAGTATTCTACCCTAAATAGGTTCCACCACACTATTAATTGCTTCCTATAACATACTGGGCCAAAACTGAGCAGTGAATGAGCTGACAGCATTAATGTCAGCGAATCATAGCTGACCAAGACTATATTCCACCTCCACGTGACGGCCCTGGAAACAGGCTGCACTAGTGTAGTCTGGTCAAGGGATAGGGATCGCAGTGGGAAGGCAACCAGGGACTCAAAAATACCTGCTGAAATCGGATGTGTCAGGCCAAAAGGTGAAGATATCGCAGCCTTGTTATAAAGGACAACACAACGTCCTGCCTGCCGAAAAAGAATATAACATACTTTTGGTGTGGCAGAGGTCCTATGAGCCTGAAAATCGTATATTTTATTGCACTTACATTATCTCCTTTTTCTCAACATAATTTTCACTACCCCCCCCCCCCCCCCCAATTTTGTATTGCCCATGCATGGGCTACCTACATTCTTCTGTGTTCGTTCTCAATCTCCCGCTAACAAGCCCCGAACAGGGCTTTGCAAGTAGCAGGATGTAGTCCGGAGAACGGAATGCGCTGTGTCGCTAGTTTACAGCTTAACTGCGATATTTGCACCGTTCGGTCCGACACAGCCGTCTTCAGCAGCGCTACCTACAGTAATCACAAAGCCGGATGTTGCTGTCCCCTAATAATAATAATAGCTGTCCATCGTTGTCGATGAGGACCGCCGACATCATCCTTGTCACAGATTTCCCTGTTGGGTGTGGGTGCGCATGTGGCTGAACAGGCCAATGCGGGCACGAAAACATCTGCTACATATCGGGCACACGAGGTTTGTAGAAGGGGATAGTGTTCCCGCTGTTCGGGATTTCCGCGCCTCGCGTCTGCTCTGGGCTTTCACAACACGGTCGTCTTCACTGGCAGCTACACCCGATTTGACTGCGCTTCTCCAGTCAGATCTGTTTTGCGCAAGACATTCCCAGGTGTCGATGTCTATCTGGCAACTTTTTAGTGAGTCCTTTAGACCGTCTTTAAAACGTTTCTTTGGGCGCCCTCTCTCGCGCCATCCCTCTCTCAGCTCGCCGTAGAGAAGCTTCTATGGGAGCCGCTCGTCTGATATACGGACGAGGTGTCCGGCCCATCCTAGTCGTGCTTTTTCTAGCAGTGCATGGATGCTGGGCATGTTAGCCCTCGAGAGAACTCGATGTCAGTGACACGATCTTGCCATCGGATGTGGAATATTCGCCTCAGGCAACCTGTGTGGAAGTGGTTTAACCTCCTTGCATGTCCAGAGTATACAGTCCAGCTTTCGCAAGTGTATAGTAGGGTTGGAATGATGGTTGCACGGTAGACTTTGAGTTTGGTCTTGGCGCTGATGCCACGACGTGCCCAGACCATCGAGCGCATTCTACCAAAGGCTGTGCTGGCCTTTGCTATTCTGCTTGCCACCTCATCGTCTAGGCTGACAGATCTCGACAGCGTGCTGCCCAGATATGTGAATTTGTCTACGGCATTCAACGTCTGGCCGCTGACTGTAGTCCCTGGTTTTGTGTACGGCATGCCTGGTGCTGGTTGGTACATGACATGGTACATTTTTTTTGGCATTTATGGTCAGGCCAAAATTGTTGCATGCAGCAGAGAACTGGTCCATTCCAACCTGCATGTTGAGTTCTGAGTTGCTCATTAGAGCGCAGTTGTCAGCAAATACAAGTTCCCTGATTATGTCGCCAGCCACTTTGGTTTTGGCCTTCATTCTTCTGGAATTGAGTAATTTGCCATCTGTGCGGTACTTGATGTCCCCTAATAACACTTCGAAAATACCAACTACATTTTCAACTATCCCATAAGTTTGTGACCTACTTACTGACTTACCCTCATTGTATTTGCCAGTGTTCTTAAACAAAATATTACCTCTCTAGTGTGTTACAGGTCAAGAATAAATTTTAAAAAACACATAAACAATCCCGTTAACTGATAACAGCAAAAACTAAACAGTCAACTCACATCATTGCTCTTGATCTCATGCATTAATTCACCACTTGGTTTTCCCACCAGGGACAAGATCCTGGTCAGCTGATCAATATCTGAGGCATGGTCAAGGGGCATGACTTTATGAGCATAGAGATGTACACTGCACAAGCCGGGCAGCACTTAAAAGGAACATTAAATACGCAAAAGACAATTATCGTAACTGAAAAAAAATGACTCGAAAAAATGGGAAAAGTTATACAATTTAAAAAAAAAAATCTATTTTGTCAATAAGTGAAGCAAAAAAATATAGGGCAACTGTAACCTTCCATGTGTGTCGTAGTAGGTGTCTTCTGAAGAGGGTTGTTGTGTGTGGGGTTAGCAACTTCATCATGTAAAATAAATTCTACTAAAGTTATTTCCCTAGGCTTTACAAGTAGAAATAAAAATGGAACAAGGAGTGCAGAAGAAATCAATTTATATACAAATAATTGGCCCTAAATGAATGAATTAAATGAAAAATGTTACTTAACCTTTACTACGAGTCTGGCAGACTGACATCATGTAAATCGAGCAGCGGATGACGAGTCTGGCAGACTGATATCATGTAAATCGAGCAGCGGATGACGAGTCTGGCAGACTGACATCATGTAAATCGAGCAGCGGATGACGAGTCTGGCAGACTGACATCATGTAAATCGAGCAGCGGATGACGAGTCTGGCAGACTGATATCATGTAAATCGAGCAGCGGATGACGAGTCTGGCAGACTGACATCATGTAAATCGAGCAGCGGATGACGAGTCTGGCAGACTGACATCATGTAAATCGAGCAGCGGATGACGAGTCTGGCAGACTGACATCATGTAAATCGAGCAGCGGATGACGAGTCTGGCTGACTGACATCATGTAAATCGAGCAGCGGATGACGAGTCTGGCTGACTGACATCATGTAAATCGAGCAGCGGATGACGAGTCTGGCTGACTTATGTTGCCTTTCCACAGCGATCAGTCATTCTAATCAAAATTAAAAACGAATGGCTACATAGTAATAGTCTGAACAATACTGTTCTTTAATTGTAGAGAGTTCTTCTTCCGTAATGTACGGTTAGTTACCAGCAATTGTGATCGTGGAATTAGTTTTAAGCGTTTGTAAACGATTTCTTCTATTTTTCGCTTGGATTTGAAGATTAACCTATTTTTTAGAATGGGGGAGTCAAGTTCCTGCAACAGATTTTTCTGAGGTAGATCTGTTTAGATTGTTTATTTAGAAAAAATATATACGTTTATAGTGACAGACATAGACATTACAACAAACATCGGTAATCCGCTGCCAGTGATTTATTTTTCAACCAACCTACACTGGAAGCAGGAGAGTCTAAGTGTCCTTAATTTTGTTAAATCTCAGAAACTAACACACACACAACAAAAACAATAACACCAACAAATTCTTTATTTCTCTACTTACAAACAAATCATATCAATAGACTGTCAAATAAAAATGTTACAGGGTCTCAAAGTAGTAACATCAATAGTTAAACAACGTGACGTCATGAAAAATAATGCAGCGGCAGTGAAAATTGCATGAATTTTGTATGTAGAGTGGTAAAGGTTAAATATAAATAGATGGGCCTAAATGAATAAATTAACTTAAATGAAACTAAATGGTTAAAAGAACCAAGAAAATAAAATAATTAAGGTCACACTGTCATATTGCAAGAGAAGCATCTGTGTGGTAGGTGGGAGAGATGACTTGAGTTTACATGCGAGTAAAGATAGATAGTGTAGCAACTACAATAAGGCGATCGCATGGTTTAGCCTAAGGCTGCTAAGCGAGAAATATCTAGAACAGCACCAGACACTGTATCATGTGTTTGTGGATTTTAAGAAGGCGTTTGATAGGGTATGGCATAAAGCGCTTTGGGCAATCATGAGGATGTATAATATCAACGAAAATATTATAACGGTCCTTGAACACCTGTATGACAAGGCATCTAGCGCAGTTCTTGTGAATGGGAGGCGAGGGGACTGGTTTCGCACATCAGCTGTACACTCTCTCCAACTCTTTTCAATATATTCCTTGAAGGAATTATGAGTGAGGCACTTGGAGGTCACGTTGGTACTGTCAAGATAGGGGGCCAAACGATTACCAACCTTCGTTTTGCAGATGATATCGACGGGTTCAGAAGCAGAACTATAGGAATGGGTCAGAAGGCTCGATGAAACAGCTCTTGACTATGGTATGAAGATAAACGCTGGAAAGACAAAATTAATGACCAACAACGCCAAGGGCTTCAACAGCAGGATAAAAGCAAACGGTCAGGAACTCGAAGTGGTTGACCGTTTTAAATGTCTTGGGTCGATTGTCAGTGATGAAGGATCAAAATGTGAGGTGTTGGCCAGAATAGCACAGACAATAGCGGCGCTTGCACGGCTTAACAAAATCTGGCAAGATAAACGGTTAGCACTATGCAAAAAATCAGATTAATGCGTACACTGCTCCTGTCAATATTCCTCTATGCGGGTGAGACATGGACAGTTACAGCTGACCTTCAACGAAGAATACAGGCCTTGGAGATGAGATGTTTCCGAAAACTTTTAAACGTCACGTACAAAGATCGAGTTACAAATGAGGAAATACGAGATAGAATTACAACAGCAATAGGGCCTTTCGAAGACCCCTTGGCAACTGTCAAAAGAAGGAAACTCGCTTGGTACGGTCATATATCGAGATCAAATGGTCTTGCAAACACAATCCTCCACGGAAAGGTGCATGGCAGACGATGAAGAGGCCGGCCCAAAAAAGAGATGGGAGGACAACATAAAAGAATGGACCAGTCTCCGACCAGAAGAGTCACAGGCAGCGGCATCTGACAGAGAGGGGTGGCGTGGGGTTGTGAGGATGTCTTCATGTGTGCCCCAACGACCTCACCGGTTACGGGATGACCTGACCTGACGGTTTAGCTTACAGCATAACCTATTGAATTTCCAGAAAGTGTACTCACAGTGCGTACCCAGACCAAAGACTTCTGTTTAGTGATAAAGCTATAGGATAAATGTGGCAATGTAGATGAACATTGTGTTGAGAAATAAGCCACAATGTAAATGCAATAATAATTGGTTTTCAAGTTCATATCGCATTATTTTAAAAAAAAATTGCCACTTATGACCTATTTACTGACTTGCCCTTGTATTTGAGGAAGTGTTAACACAAATTAAATTAAAGAGTAATTACTGACAGATAAACAATACGCCGATAAAACATCAAACAAAGAACGAAACATCAAACAAAGAAAGCTGATATTTGATGAAGTGCTGGCACTAAAATAAAGTGAGAGTATATACTGACAGATAAAGAACTGTACATTGGGATGACGTGTGTGTTATATATAACAATATGAGCATGGGAGATTCAGAAACTGTAAATGGACATCTTGGTAAACACTTGAAATGGGAAGTATAAGGTGACAGCAGTGTATTTAGCGAAATGTCACAGCCAAAAAGTAACGATAACATAAATAAACTACATAGAAGAGATCAAAGTCTCATCTTTCAGTTCCGAACAGGGCATACCAAAGTTAATAGGCACTTGAAACGCATAAATCCCCAGCACCTGCCCTTGTGGAGACATTGCTCTCATCCTGATGAAACAGTTCGACACCCAACCATTGAATGCAAGGCACTCATGAGGAAAAGATTCTTACAAGCACTGCCAACAAACTATACGGAGCAGTGAAACAACTGAAGAGGACCTGTATCTAAGAATGGCATTGGGCTGCCAAGAGAAAGCTTGCTTAGCAGCTATGGGATAACAACAAGGTGATAGCATAATGTCCTTCACATAACACATTATATCAGCCTTGTAATCCTATCAACTGGTATCCATCACCAACTCCTTCTCTTTACGACTAGTCTCAGTGGCATCTGTCTGGTTCTCTCCCACAGTTCTATACTTGTGGTTTTATCATATGATTTTATTCCCTCAATTCGGCGCAAGCAGCCGTTGATGAAAGCTTGGACGTTTTTATGGGCACTTTTCTTTGTTCTCCAACCCACATCACACAATAGCACATACTTGACATTGAAGTTGAATGTCTGTATTTCTGTGGCAAACTTCATTTCTTTTGATTTCCACAAATTCTAGAAAGCAATAAAAGCTCCTTTTTACCTTTTATATTCTTAATTTCATATCTCTAGCAGTACCTCTGACTTTGTCTTCTTCTTCTGAGTTCGTTCTCAATCTCCCATTTTTAAAACCCTGAACATGGCTTTACAAGTAGCAAGATGTTGTCCGGAGAACGGAATGCGTTGTGTTGCTAGTTTACAGCTTGGCTGTGATATTTGCACCTTTCGGTCTGACACATCCGTCTTTGGCAGATTTCTTAGCCTCCATGTTTGGACTTCTATTGTTTTCTGACCTTGTCTAAATTACTCCAAAGATATATGAATGAATCTACGTCTTGTAGTACTGTATCTTCCATTACAGGCTGATTGTCGTTGGATGCTTCTATTGTCATAATATAACACAAATTATAACAATTATGAAGACAAATGTATGGACAAGGAAATGTTCTTTTTCTTCTTCTTCGTTCAACCTCCGATTAAGGTCCGGTTTCTCTTACAAAGGGCACCATTGTTTGTAAGGCTGTTTTATCTCCATGCAGCATTTGTCGTCTTTTTCTTCTTCTGCGTTCTCAATCTGCAGTCACCAAGCCCTGAATAGGGCTTTGCAAGTAGCAGGATGTAGTCCAGAGAACGGAATACGTTGTATTGCTACTTTATTGCAATATTTGCACCTTTCGGTCCGACACATTCGTCTTCGGCAGCAGCATTTCTCTAATATCTGTCTCATGAGCCATACATCCATCGTGAGCATGCAGTCTCGTAGGACGTGTTCCCCACACAGACACCTGTCCCAATTCTCATTTTGTTGTAATGATGACCATTGAATCTGTTTTGTCTAGCTCTCAGTCTGAAGATGATGACCATTGAATCTGTTTTGTCTAGCTCTCAGTCTGAAGATGATGACTCGCTCTTCTCTAGCTAAATCATAGTAGTGTCATTTTTCAATTTCAAGACATAAAAATTTAACAGTCCAACTGCAAAATGAAAAAAAAAGTCATATTTCATAATTAACCTTTAGCACGCTACATATTTTTGAACAAAAAATTTGCATCTCGCTATGGTAGTCGACTTTCAAAATTTGTAACTTTACTGTTTGTTTGTCAATAAATATGATTTTCTTGTGTGTAGAGACACAATTGAATAAAGAACTTGTGGGTGTTATAGTTTGTGTTGTGTGTTTGTTAGTTTCTGAGATTCAAAAAGATGAAGTTGAAAATTTTTGCAAATCTCTGAAAAATTTTGAACTCCACCGCTAGGCCTAGTCGCTCCGATAGAAAACCACAACAATGTATCAATACTATGTTTACAATATCGACACAACTGTTAGTTTCCAATTCAAACGTAGTTCTTTCATCTAAACAAACAAAATAAACAGATCTACCCGATAAAGATCTTTCCCAACAACCTACTTCACCTTTCGCAAAAAGTCGGCTTGCTCCAAACGGCGTATAGAAAATTAAAATTGTTCAAAAGCCATTTGTAATCGAACATACGATACTTTAACCGGCAAAATATTGTGTATATATAGGTGACTTATTCAGCAGTAAAAAATGTTTTCCCAAACACCGTTTTTGAATGGAGCGTGAGTCTAGACAACCTGACCAATGCATGCTAAAGGTTAACAGGAATAACTTAAGAAAAAAGGATACGGTCAGAGCCTGGAAATAGAGGTTTTCCTGTCATCATCTCAGCCATGATACATCCGACGGACCAAATATCCACTGCAATTATAAAGGCAGGAAACATTGCAAATGGTTAACATCATTTGGTCAAATACATTTTTAAAATGACTTCTGTTTCTATACATGATGAAAGTCAACAAATAGTCAGTCAGATAACGGAGGTAGGTGTAAGAATCAGGACTTTTACAAGTCTCACTTTTATTATTTTTGTCTTTATTTTTGGGGAAGATGAATTTTTTTTAGTGTACAAAAATCTCTAAAATGATTTCACCCCCCCCCCCCCCCCCCCATTATTTTGTGTATTTTTCCATACAAATTTTCATTTTAATGAATAATTACAAAAATTAAACATGCTGTATTTGTTTGAAAATAAACTATCATAATTTACTGTTTTTTTTCATCTTTATAGATGCAGAAGGGCTAGAGCAGCTACTTTCAGCCGTTAATGGACATAGTAAAGATCAAAACCTGTGTCTTTCAAACGACTTTCTTTCAGACAGACTGTGATGGGAGCGACCTTCTACAAAGGACATGCTACATGATGATGATGTTTTATCTTTATTCTACCATCATTTTTTTTCGCTTACCAACAGGCACAAAGTGGCAACGGGAACAAACGATTCAAATTCCAAAATATTGCTTAAAACGGAGACACCACTTTTAAATTCATCTTAAGAAACAACTCAATGGACTAGACTTGAAGACAAACAACATGCGCCTCACATATAAGACACATATTTCTTATTCTTCTTCGTTCTCAAGCTTCCGCTACCAAGCCTTGAAAATGACTATGCAAATAGTAGGATGTTGTCCGGATAACGGAATGCGTTGTTGTTGTAGTTTACAGCTTGACTTCGATATTTTCACCTTTTGGAAGGACATATCCAACTTCAGCAGGAATTTTTTGGTACCGGGTTATACTTCCCTCTTCGATCCCTTCTCCTTAACCAGTCTGCCCTGCTGCAGCCTGTTATCCAGGATCACCACGTGGAGGCGTAGAAGGGTCTTGGCAGATTTGGTCCACTGGCCGTGACAGTGGCAGTCAGCTTTGGATTGCCGACAGCTCATGTACTGCTCAGCATCTTCATCCCATAAGACATATAAACATATAGATACACATACACATATATATTTATTGGCCCATTGTGTGTAAAAGTTATTATCAGGACCATGTGCTACACACTGACAAGACCCTCCTCACTTTCCCCCGGAAACTGACTGTAAGCTGCCTGGCATAGATACGTTGATCCCCTCAGCAGTGAGCCTACTTAAAAGCCTTGCACCGATCAACAATGCAGAGATCCCAGATATGCCTTTGTTAGTGCGGCCTGGATGTGAGACAAGTCATTGCAAACCTGCTACTAGAGAACATTCACCTAGACTAAAGATTTCGGAACAAGTTGATAAAAACATATATAGGCAATGGCTCGGTGACCTGACCATGTGACTATGTGTGCACTTTTTCATTGATATTCATTTTAGGTGTAATCATTTTGACTATTTTTTGGGGGGTCTACTCCTTTTTCATAACTGGCATAGCATAACTTACACGTTTTTGGCCACTCACTTTCTGGTAAGAGATGCCAACTCAGACCATATTGTATTGCCATCTTACATCATGTCTTGTTTTTTTTATGAGATTTGTAAGTTGTTTTTATGTCTTTTGTCCATGATGAAGGCTTTGTGACATTAACTCATTCACTCCCAAATATTTTGGACCTCTGGACACAATTTTATTTTTATGTAAAACTGAAAAACAGCATCACTTAGTTGCGATCTATTTGTCTTCAATAGACGTTCATTAAAATAACACGTATTATATACCAAACTGTTCACAATTGAGGCTAGAATAGAATGGAATACATGTATTTTACAAATACAGGTGTAAATTTGTGTTTGATGAATTAAAGTTGCATAATCGTTTGTTATTTTTAAAAATTATGAACAAAAATGTTCCCCTCATCAATACATTATTCAGCTCTAAACCAATACACAAATAACGTAATGAATTTCTATTGACGGAAATCCTCAAAGGATGATGTTCTGAAAGTTGCACCTAATTTGGTGCAGTTGTTTTCACGGTATTTACATTTTACTGAAGGCACGTGAAGTTGAAAACGTGCTAAAAAATAAAAGCTCCGATCAACAAAAGCGTGAGTGTTTACAATTTACGCGCACACGGAAAGAATGTTCCTGCTGTATTCAAAATATATATACACACATTAATATTATACACACTAGAATGATTGTGTCGGATCTTGAACCTTAACCGAATTTGTGAACTGTTATTACCATTGCTTGAGACAAAAGAGGGCACCGCCCCTTCGTCAGTAGACTTAGTTTTACTTTCATCGCTCGACGTAGAACTAAGACTAGATAAATCAATTGAAACAGCGCTATCATAACGATCGATATCTTCATCATCACTACCATTAGCAATAATATAATCTATCTATTCCCGAGCTTGTACTGAAAAAACTCTATTTGGTGTGGCTGAAGGTGCATGGGATAGCTTCAAAGTTGCTCTCCGAAAAAAAATTATATTTTCCAAGTTACGAAACTAAACATTTTTTCAACGAAACTCAAACTAACTCTTCCGGAATGAAAAAGTGCAAAATGTGGACTTCCGCCAATAACCAAAATAAAACATTTAGGAGAACTAGGAATGGGAAAATATGTGATTTTGTGAACACAGTAACAAAAGCTGATACACCGGCTTCTGGGTTTTCTAGAAAAAACCGGAAGCCGTTGTATCGGCTCGTGGGAGTGAATGAGTTAATATGGGTTTTGTTTTGTGTTTCATTTGGTGTAGTCACTGAGACATTACTTATATTTAGTCTACATTTTACCAGCATTTTAAAGTAGATTAAATTTATTAATTTTTTCATAGAACTCGGAACAAGTAGCTTCAAAAACAAACAACAAGACTGATCCATTCAGTTTTGTGTGTGATAAGCTTGTGAAAGTCCTTCAGACCATTCATTCTCTGTTCTGATTCATATGCTAAACATAAATGATACCATTTTGACTTTTTGAACAAACTCAATCTACCTTACCATACTGTTATCATATACAGGTGAGAGGTGACCCACCTGTCTGGTTGTAATGCATCCAATTGAGCATGATCTCCGGTGCTCTGTACCATCTTGTTGCAACATACCCAGTCATCTCTTCGTCTGTGTGCCGGGCCAGCCCAAAGTCCAGAATCTGAAAATTCATAAAGAAATGTTGAGGTTACATGTCTGAATACAGGTAAGACATGTCTGAATACAGGTAAGACATGTCTGAATACAGGTAAGAAAAGCACGACTATTTAACAAAGATAGTCAAGTGATTTCTTTAAGACAGCTATCAAAAAAACTGTGATGTAATGTAATAATAAATATTTGTGAAGCAAAAGTGATGGACGGACTGTGAATACAAGTTGCTCTAAAACATCACCAGAATGATATAATACTGATGAAATAAAGATAGCCATGTAGTAAAGATCAAATGGCAAGGACAGGATCTAGAATACAGCACGGCCCCCCAAATACTTGGGGAGTAAAGTTCGACCGCACGCTGCCAAGAGACAAAACAGAAAATATATGCGAGAAATAGTATCATACGACAACTGACTGGCACATTATGGGGAGCAAAGCCGGATGTCCTCAGAACATCAGCACTCTCACTATGTTCCTCTGTAGCTGAGTATGCCTCACCAGTCTGGGAGAACTCTGCACATGTCAAACATATAGATACAATAATAAATGAGACAGTCTGTATAGTTACTAGATGTCTAAAACCTACACCAACTAAAAAAAATATACCCCATAATCAGCATGGCGCCACCAGAGATACAAAAAACTGTCGCGTCAGAGATAGAAAGAGAGAAACAGGTAAATGACCTAAGACACTCTATGTTCAGACATCAGGTGCAGGCCCAAGACTAAAGTTTCTTACAGTCAACCCAGCCCTTACAGACTTGTCCAGGAAAACGGTGCATCGAAAATTGGAAACAGCTGACACAGGTGGTCGAGTTACGGGAGGAACCTGCGCCTGGACATCTCCTGGCCTACGCAACATGGAAATCATTGAATAGACTTCGAACTGGTATATCACGATGCAGGAAAAACCTGAAAAGATAGGGATACAGGGATGATGAAACGTGCGAATGTGGAGTAACACAAGACCAAGACCATCTGATGATCTGGCCAAACCTCCGGGAGACTTGTAGCATGGATGACCTGCTGAGTGTCAGAGCAATCCACGTGGCTAAATACTGGAATCATGAAGTGTGACGTAGTGTCTAGGACACTTAAAGTAAGTAAGTACAGGTTAAAGCCAGCCATAACTTGCATCAGTCATGGAATATGACAACAAAACAGGGGCCGAAGAGCTGACCAAGACTTCATTTCGCCTTCAAGCAGTGGCTCTAGAAACAGGCTGCACTAGTACATTCTGGCAAATAGAATAGGAATCGCAGTGGGAGAGAAAACTCAGTACCCAAAAAAGACAGCTGAAATTGGATGTGTTCAGCTGAAAGGCGCAGATATAGCAGCCTCACTGTAAATTTAAGCACAATGTCCTTTTCAGAATGAACGTAGAAAAAGGGGGGAAAAAAACTGACTGTGAAAATAAGAGTGAAGGACTGTGAAAACAAATTACATCTCTGTAATGATGAACCACTGGCCCTGAAACATCAATGATGGAGTACAGGTACATCAGTATAATGACAGAAAGTGAAACATCACTTTAATGATATAATGTGAAATTATCTGACAGCGAAACATGACTATTATGATAGAATGTGAAATTATCTGACAGCGAAACATGACTATAATGATAGAATGTGAAATTATCTGACAGTTAAACATGACTATAATGATAGAATGTGAAATTATCTGACTGTTAAACATGACTATAATGATAGAATGTGAAATTATCTGACTGTTAAACATGACTATAATGATAGAATGTGAAATTATCTGACTGTGAAACATGACTATAATGTTAGAATGTGAAATTATCTGACTGTGAAACATGACTATAATGATAGAATGTGAAATTATCTGACTGTGAAACATAACTATAATGATAGAAGGTGAACTTATCTGACTGTTAAACATGACTATAATGATAGAATGTGAAATTACCTGACAGTGAAACATGTCTATAATGATAGAATGTGAAGCATCAGGAATGGATTTGATATTCAAGAAGATAATAATGCTGTGTGAATGTGACACTACTGATAACACTACTAGAACGCTTAGGTGTAAACAATCTACTGATCAGACTAACCCTTAATTCACAGTCTTCATTCACAGCTATATTGCTTGGTTTTAAATCCTGAAAGAAGCAAATAAGATATATGTTCACAAATGATTATTTTAGCAGAGGAATCCTTGTACACTTCTTATGACAGTGCCACATGGACACAAGTAAAACACTGCATGTATTTGTGACCTGACAAATGTGTCCTTGACCCACTTTACTCCCTCACTCAACATATGACTGCACATCACTTAGTCATTCCTCTTCTGTCCGTGTGTGGGTGTAGAGGTCTTTTTATACTTGCAGGATTCAAACCACCCATAGTTTAGTTTGTTCATTTCTTGATTGGTCAGCGAGATCAAGAAGCTGAGCAGTGCACGAGCTGAGAGGTCAGTGACACAAAGCTGTCAAGACCCTTCTATACTTGCCTGCGGTAAGACTGGATAACAGGCTGCAACAGGGCAGACTGGCTAAGGAGAAGGGATTGAAGAGGGAAGGATAACCCGGTACCCAAAAATGCCTGCTGTAGGCGGATCTGTCAGACCGAAAGGTGCAAATATACTTCAACTTGTCAATTACAACACACCGCATTCTGTTCTGACTTCATCCTGCTACTTGCAAAGCCCTTTTTAGGGCTTGGCAGCGGGAGTTTGAGAACAAACAACAAAGAAGAAGAATATTGACCCCCATGAAGATATCTTCTTCTTCTTCGTCCATCCTCAGATTAAAGTTCAAGTTTCTCTGCTTTATTTCTGTACAGTTTTTGTCTTTCATCTGTCTCACAAGGTCAGTTTTGTTCTCTCTCTTCCTGTGTGACTAGTGTGCAGCTTTGTAGGATGTGTTCCACAGTCATGGTATGCTTTTCATATGGACACTTGTCCTCTGTTCCAATCCTCATTTTGTCGTAAAGATGACTCTTGAGTTTGTTATGTCCAATTCTCAGTCTGGAGATGACAACTTGCCTTTCTCTAGTTATATCATAGTAGTTTTATAGCGTTTACCTAACCATTGGTGAAAAAATGTGCGCGGGGCATTGTCTGGCGCTTTTATCTTACGTTTCATGGCCGTTATAAAGCGTTATAATTATAGACAGACAACCGGGCTACTGTAGAAAACGGCTTAAAATACTGCTCTTTCTTAAGTGGGGGTGATGATTAGTCCATTTCCCACTGAAGTCGGCATTAATTACAGACTTTGCCTCATCATATTATATGAACAGGTCTGTTTGTGGGGGAAGCTCCTCCACACTTTGCTAGTCTGTCTGCAACTCAACTACATTGCAGCACGAGGGGATCCACTGAATGACCAACATTGGCTGTTCTGCTGCCCTGAACATGTGACACTCAAGCTTAATCTTTGACATGTCGACATGCAAAGGCCGCTGTCCATCGTAGACGATGGCATAATTAATTTTGCTAGCGCTATTTTTAGCAAGGATTAACTGCATTAATTTTTATCCTCACTCTTTCGTCTCATGCCTCCCGACCCCAGTGGCAAGTCAAGGACAAGACGACTAGGGGGCGACTACGAGATGCAGGGGACTCCGCATCAAGCAGCCGTGAAAAAGACGGCAGGGTCCGGAGTCGAGGCCAAACCACCTGATCATGAGGCAGATGGCTTAACCACTTCGCCATGAAATCCCACATGTCGACATACATTAATCTATACATACAACTATGGTATGATTATAATATACGTCATGTAATAGTTGTCCACCACAAGTGATGAAGACCACTCTCTTTGTTCAGCCGTGTGGACAGTCGTATCTCTTGCTGTCTCCGCTGAAATGGGTGACTTGCGCGGTGATTTGGATTAAAGTGAGGAAGAAACTGCGCCTTTTGTCAGCCTCACTCACAGAGCCTAAGCTACATTTTGCCAGTGGCAAGACATTCATTGAGACGACTGGAGATAGCATAGGACGCAGATTTTGCCTCAGGGTTACCACCGAAGCCTTTCCGTAAACATGTAACCCGCAGGGTAGAAAGGTGGGAAGGCATCTAACGCAGTTCGATCATAGTAGCAATTATGGTATGATTATAATATACAACATACATTAGTCTATACATACAACTATGGTATGATTATAATAGACGACATACATTAGTGTATGGGGCACGTTAGCTCAGTTCATAGTGAGCAATTCACTATTTTCTGTGGTAACATCGTACTTCGGTTCAAAATTTTAATTTGCAATACACGCTAAGAGAATGTGAGAAGGAACTAAGATTACACCCGGAGAGTGGCAGAGAGAGTAGATGATTACGCCCGGAGAGTGGCAGAGAGAGTAGATGATTACACCCGGAGAGTGGCAGAGAGAGTAGCCCAGGACAGTCTATGCTGGTGAGATATAGTCACAATGGTCTTTGATTGACTGAACCACAACTTCATATCTTTAATGTCTCCTTCTTCTGCGTTCGTTCTTGATCTACGGCTACTAAGCCCTGAACAGGGCTTTACAAGTAGCAGGATGTAGAGAACGGCATGTGTTGTGTTGCTAGTTTACAGTTTGACTGTGATATTTGCACCTTTCGGTTCAACATATCCGTCTTCGGAAGACTATCCTTAATGTTTATTCCATCTTTTGTTAGCTAAGTATTATATTGACATTAATATCAAGTTTACGTCTGACAGCGTACGAAGAAGAAGAAGACATTAATATAACATTATTGATCCAACAAAAATTTTAATAATAATTGACTATTTAAAAAGTAAGGTAGACTTACCCTATGTAAAATCCCTGCTGAGTGAATGTACTGGAATTGTTAGAAGAAAAACAAAAGATGTAATAGCACAATTAAACTTTGTAGACTAAGCTCAAATCAGTGGACACATCTGATGCACATTTCACTTGTAGAAGTAAGATTTAAAGCTAACTCAAACAGTGACACCCCTTTGTGGATCCTAGCGAACAAAGAATAAATATACATCAACACAACCTTTAAAACACACTGTCACAGGTGACTACAACTTGTGCTTGAGGCTAGCAGCAACTTCATCATGTAAAAACAATTGCTACAGAAACCACAACAGCAAGAGCCTGCATTGGCATAAGCTCATGTAAGAGGTGACACTATGCTCCGTAACAAGCAAAATGGAGAAAATGGTGCCAGCACTGAATAGTAAGAAATTACTACAACTTCACAGTATAAGTTCTTCTTCTTCTTCGTTCGTTCTCAATCTCCCACTACTAAACCCTGAAAGGGCTTAAGTAGCAGAATGTAGTCCAGAGAACAGAATGTGTTGTGTCATAGTTTACAGCTTGGCTGCGATATTTGCACCTTTCAGTCCAACACATCCGACTTCAGCAAGCATTTTTTTAGTACCGGGTTAGCATTCCCTCTTCAATCCCTTCTCATTAGCCAGTCTGCCCTGTTATCCAGGATCACCGCGTGGAGGTGTAGAAGGGTCTTGGCAGCTATGGTTCGCTGGCCCTGACCATTGCAGTTCATGCGCTGCTCAGCATCTTGATCCCCAGTATAAGTTCAACATCCAGGGGTGATAAATGAAACATCTAAGATCATTGAAATGAACCAACTCACTGAAAGTAATTTAGGGGGACGGCGTGGACTAGTGGTTGTAACACGGCTCACAATCCGAAGGTGCTGGGTTCGATCCCCATCACAGCCCCAGCTGTTACCTCAGGGAAGCAAACCCTTAGAAAATGCAGGAGGAAGCAGACTCTTACATAAAATGCATGCTGAAGTTGGATGCACTGGGCTGACAGGCACACAATAAAAACCACAGTGCAACGCACACCGTCTTGTGGAATCGAGAAACAAGGCGAACGAAAAAAACAACTTAAAGCAGCTAGCCAGACCTAGTAATCACTGTAATAGTAATTGTCGTCCATCGCTAGCGAACATCAGACTTGTGTAGCGAGATGAGATCTCATATCTGGCCCAGAAGTCTCTGTCATACTTTGGATACACATGTGAAGAGTCGGTTGTGGGGTCATTGTATTTTGTGTTCCTTCAGACAACTCGATGCCTCTAAGCCTTAGCGGTGATGCCTCGCTCTGCGGTCCAAGGAGACCATGGAGTGGAACGACCCTCGTTCGAGCATCACCCAGGAGGAGATATCAATGTTGAAACTCTCCAGATACATCTCTAAAGTGTCTTTTCAGCATTTCTTCTGTCACCTTGTTGAGCTTCTGCCTATTCTGAGCTCACCTTATATACAGCAGCTGCTCGGGGTGGGGTGGGTGGCGGAGAATCGATAATGCAAACAACATGTCCCGGCTATCTTATCTAGACTTTTTTACAGAAGCACATGGATGCTTGACCTGTCAAGAACCTCAATTCAATTCAAGTGTCATCTCCGCAGGGAAGGTTGGTTGCAATGGACCTCTAATATCCAGCCTCTCGTCTCGACAGAGCACACTTTCGATGTTGCTCTCCCACATATCTCTGCCAGACTCTCGTCTCGACAGAACACTCTGCCAGACTGGCATTAGCCTCTCGTCTCGACAGAACACTCTGCCAGACTGGCATTAGCCTCTCGTCTCGACAGAACACTCTGCCAGACTGGCATTAGCCTCTCGTCTCGACAGAACACTCTGCCAGACTGGCATTAGCCTCTCGTCTCGACAGAACACTCTGCCAGACTGGCATTAGCCTCTCGTCTCGGCAGAACACTCTGCCAGACTGGCATTAGCCTCTCGTCTCGGCAGAACACTCTGCCAGACTGGCATTAGCCTCTCGTCTCGACAGAACACTCTGCCAGACTGGCATTAGCCTCTCGTCTCGACAGAACACTCTGCCAGACTGGCATTAGCCTCTCGTCTCGACAGAACACTCTGCCAGACTGGCATTAGCCTCTCGTCTCGACAGAACACTCTGCCAGACTGGCATTAGCCTCTCGTCTCGACAGAACACTCTGCCAGACTGGCATTAGCCTCTCGTCTCGACAGAACACTCTGCCAGACTGGCATTAGCCCATCTTTCGATGTTGCTCTCCCACTTATATCGCTGCCAACCTCTCGTCTCGACAGTATACTCTGCCATGACTGAAAGGGGCTACTATTATATATATATAGGCAAAGGCCGCCGTCCACCGCAGACGATGATCGCATAATTAATTTTGCTAGCCCTATTTTTAGTAACGAATAACTGCGCTGCTTTTTGTCCTCACTCTATCGTCTCGAGCCGCCCGACCCCAGTGGCAAGTCAAGAACAAGACGACTAGGGGGCGACTACGAGATGCAGGGGACTCCGCATCAAGCACCAGTGAAAAAATAAATATATATATAAACCCACCTTGAGTGCCCTGAGAATTTGATATATAAGAAACTGTACATGGTCATCGCTAAGTCGCTGTGTCTTGAGTATATTGTTGAGATCAGCACCCATCAGTGGGGTCACCATATACCTGAGAGAATAGCCACAACAAATCAGACATATCAAAGAAATACATTTTAACCGTTATTTTCATCGATCATCATTGACGAGCTGATTGGTTAATTGGAGGACATAAGTGTGTTGGTTGTTTGGAGGACATATGTGTGTTTGTTGTTTGGAGGACATATGTGTGTTGGTTGGAGGACAGGGTAGGACATATATGAGTTGGTTGGAGGACAGGGTAGGACATACATGAGTTGGTTGGAGGACAGGGTAGGACATACATGAGTTGGTTGGAGGACAGGGTAGGACATACATGAGTTGGTTGGAGGACAGGGTAGGACATAAGAATGGTGGTTGTTTGGAGGACATAAGTGTGTTGGTTGTTTGGAGGACATATGTGTGTTGGTTAGTTGGAGGACAGGGTAGGACACAGAGCAAAAGCCCCTATTCTAACAAATATGTTGCTGTTTGTGAATGCCTACAATGAGTAGATCTACTCTTGTGTGCGCCCTAAAATGGAAGTTAAGTGAGATATTGCAGCAGCTGTATTGAAATCCCGAGAGTGCTGATGAAAGTGGTCAAGGGTCCTCCAGTTGGTTTTGTTATGTTTGGTTTCATCTGTGTGTCGCCCACTACTACAGGGATCACGTCGATCCGTCGCCTGGTTAGCCAGGCTGCTGTGAAAACAGCCCGTTTCCAGTGAGGGCTACTAGGGAGCCGAGGTGAGGGTCTTGGCCAGTATGTTTTGCCTGACCCTGACTAACATGCCTGATCAGTATATTTTATCTGACCAGACGTTAGTCTTCCTCCCATAACAAATATGTTGTTAAACACTGCTAAAGTTTTGTTCTGAAAAATTTACTTTACTGCACTCCGGGCATACCCGTAGGTACTCAGTCTTTCTCAGTAAATGGCGAAGGGTGTTGATACCGATGGCTCCTGTATCTAGTTGGTTGTACACACTACATCCTCTCTTGTACCTCACTCCATTTGACACTCATTTGATTTCAAAGTTCCGCTGTCTGTGTATTGCTGATTCATCCATTACAGTGTTATCATCCAACATGTGGTCATTGATACAAGGTGTCACAATCACTACTGGCCCCTGGTTTCCCTGATAACGTTTAAATCAATCAACGTAATTCAATAAAAATTTGACGTGGACATAGCTTGGTGTGTGAGAAACACCTTTGTTTACACGCATTTTATGGTGGCTCACCAGTCAGCATGGTCGGACTATAGTCATGTAATTTATGTTAACAAATTTAACTTGCCACTAATTGACCTTTATTTCTACATAATAAAGCGTACCAATCCAAAATATATTGTATTATTTGCACAGTATTAGTCTATATCTTCTTAAGAAAAAATGCACTACTGTCAGAGACATGGCGTATCCTTGAACATTCTTGGTATTTTTATCACTGTAGTACCATTTATCCATAGCTTTAGTAAGTTTAAATTGTGGTAGTGGAGGTCCATCTAGATTCACCATCACAAACTAGCTTATGTACAATCTATTCGAACCGTATATCATTAACAATCGCACGAGAGTCGGTATGTAGTAACCATTAAAAATATATATATTTTTTTACTTGCCAAGCAAAAATGTTTACTCGTCACAGACGGGCAGATGAGCGATTTTGTCAGGCCTTGGTGATTTCACTTATAGAATGGGTACCAATATTACTCGGAACAATAACAGCAAGATTTCACTCAAAATTGAGAAAAACACCTATCATAAATTGGTATGCATCAACAAACAATGCTGGTGAAAGAAAACAAAAAAGAAATATTTTATAAACTCTAGACAAGGCTTCAGGGAGGGATATCGGGATAGCCATGGGAGATCTAAATACAAAAGTTGGAATAGATAACAGCAATTATGAATTATTATGGGCAAAAATGGCGGGGGTAACAGAAATGAAAACGATGACAGCCTTGTTGACTTGAATGGCTGGGTTACGGTGAAGGAGGAAGAGATGGGCTGGCTGAAAGGAGGAGGGGAAGAGGGTGTAGAAAGAGCGCAATGAGAATGTGAGGCAGGAGAGGAGTATGGGGTGGAGGAAGAACTTTAATTGTTTAATTAAACTGCCGTTGTTTTGACTGAACAATGAGATATGAAATATTATGAATTGGATAGTCTTCTACCGTATGCAGGTTTGTAAGCTTGTAACTGATTTATTAATTTGCCTTTTTGCTCCAACATACAATGTGTAAAGAGGATGTGACATATAAAGTATAAAGAAGATGTGGCATACAATGTATAAAGATGATGCAACATATAAAGTATAAAGATGATGTGAATTAGAATTTATAAAGAAGATGTGACATACAATGTTTAATCTAGAATTGAAAAACTGTTTACAAAAGGGATGTGCAAAGTTTAGAAAAGGTGTGGGATGTTTACTTACACATCATTGAATTCCGCTAGCTCTACAGATGGACTGAAGCAATCTATGAGGTGGATGACCTGGTGAAACACAAAGTTCAATCTAATGTTGGATGGTTTAAAAAAATGAATAAATAGATATGCTGAGCTGTAACGGCATCATGGCAGACTGATAGATGCTTGAGTCTCATTGACCATATGCCAAATGGTATTGATACTGATGGGTTCAATAGCTCGCGGGTTCTACACACTGCTCATCATACATCTGATTTTAAAATCCCGCACTCTGTGAAATATTGCTTGGTTGAAGTACATACCCGTAGCTTGGCTTGGCTTCGTTCATTCTCAATCTCCCACTGCCAAACAATGAAAGGGCTTAAGTAGCAGAATGTAGTCCAGAGAATGGAATGCGTTGTGTCGTAGTTTACAGCTTGACTGTGATATTTGCACCTTTCGGTCCAACACATCCGACTTCAGCAAGCATTTTTTAGTACCGGGTTAGCATTCCCTCTTTGATCCCTTCTCCTTAGCCAGTCTGCCCTGCTACAGCCTGTTATCCAGGATCACCACGTGGAGGTGTAGAAGGGTCTTGGCAGCTTTGGTTCGCCGTCCCTGACACTAGCAGTCAGCTATGAGTCGTTGACCACTGCAGCTCATGCGCTGCTCAGCATCTTGATTTCAGCATGCACATTTACGAGTGCTTCCAAAGCATTATCATTGCCATGATTCCCAACATATATAGCTAGAGTACTGACAGCTTCAAGACGTCCTAGTGTGACAAGGACAGATGGGAAGGAAAGCTAATGTCTGGGCTGGCAAAATATACTGACCACACATGCTAGTCAGAGTCAGGCAAAAAATATACTGGCCAAGACCCTCGCCTCGGCATCCATGTAGACCTTCCTGGAAATGGGCAGTTGTTATTGCAGCCTGCATAACATGGTGAGGGATCGACATGATCCGTGTAGTAATGAGCGACATGCAGGTGAAGCCAAGCATAGCACAACCACCTGGCGGACACTGGCCCACCTTCATCGGCACTCTCGGGATGTCAGGAAAGCTACAACAAACCACATCTAAACGTCCTTTTCAGGGCGCACAAAATGGCAAATCTACTAATTGCGGAGATTCCTTCTACAACAATGACAAGGGCTGACATGTCCTAAACTGTGATGTGTTCAATGTTTCTATAACAGAGATTATGTTCTGGAGAGAACATGTCACATGATGAGATCGACACATGTAGTAAGTATTTAAGTAAAATTTGCAGAAGGTCGCTTCTTACAACCGCCAATCTATTTGGCTTTTATGAGTTTTTTGGTGGGGGTACAACACAGTTGTTGCCATTACTTTCCGTACGTGGAAGATCGACCACAAAGAAAAAAATCACCCCCCCCCCCCCCCCCCCAAATTGTGTACAGCCGGAATTCAAACCCAGTACGTTGGGATTGTGAAACGGACATTTCACCCCTAGACCCCGCTGCTTCACAAATATTGGAATATTTCAAAAAATGGAAAGAAAATAAACATAAACACCTCTTCCTCTTCTGCATGTCTGTGCAGACAGAGCTGTTTATGTACTTGCAGTAGAATGATGTCTTCTGGGCTATTACAATATATCTTGAAAATTATAAACCAATATTTTTGTTCTGTTCTGAATAATCAACTTCACAGCACTTGGGCATAGCCACAGGTGCCAGTCTCTCTCTGCAAATGGTCTGGATACTGACGGTTCATGTAGCTTGTTGGACGAACACAATCATGCTCGACAAACTTCGCTTGACCCTAATTTAATTTCAAAGTTCTGCAGTTTGCGAATTGCTGAGAGTGACATTCCAAGAACCTAGGACTTAAAAATCGACTTTGCACAGAAAACAAGAATAAAATATTGATACATGACATCATTCCTGTGTGTCAAATCTGATCTGAGAATGTGAATCAAGTGTAGTTCTACAGACAGATGGAGTGGTATTCCTCCGCAGAATACAGACAGCAAATCAGAAAAAATTATTATCATTATAGTGTTCTCCGCCAAAAGCAAAAACAAACTAGGTCAGTAGTTTACAATTTTGGGGTCAGCTAGTGAAGAGGATGCAAGAAATGAATACGTGAGGATTCTTAGAATACTGAAGTCTAAGAACTGCAGAATTATGTTATTATTCTTCATGCAGTGACAGACTACCAGTGAGTCATCATCACAATGGACGGGGAATGGAAAAATGGGAACGTGGACCAAAAGGTTGAACAGCTGAAAAGTGATAATGCCATGAATAATGATGCCGTCAAAACATTGACAAGTCAGTAAATAGGTCACACATCACTATAAACATTTTAAAAAAAAAAATCAGACTCAAACTTGAAAAAATATTTATTATTGCATTTACTTTCTTCTTTTCGCTTGTATCATGTTTGTGCCTTTCAGGTTCAGGTTACGTAGAGGTTTCTTGACCGGGCCCTAGTATGTGCCTCATACACGGTAGCTTTACTGCTTCTGTTATTTCTGCTATCCATCTTTTGCATGGTCGGCCTTTGGCTTTGTTTCCATTGTATCTGTATAGCATTGCTTTCAGATGGACACTATCTGGTGTTTGTCGTGTCACATGGCCAATCCATTTGGTTTGCTATCTCTTGATAAGGTCTAGCACTGGTGCTGTACCTACTTGTGTCCTAATATTGTCGTTTATGATTCTATCTATTCTTGTTACTCCAAGCATTCTGCATAGGCATTTCATCTTTGTTGTTGCAATGTTTCTTTTATCTTTGCATGTTAATGTCCAATTTTGGCAGAATTGCATTTACACTGTCTCTTATTTCTCAACACTAACCCCACCGACATTGATACACTTATTCCGTCGCTTTATCAGTTCGTGAAAATCTGCAGCATAGAAGTCTTTAATATATTGTCTCACCATTTGCACTTCACGTTCAACCTCTTCGTCATTCGTGAAATGTCTACTGTCACTGTGAGATTATGCATTATACTGCAGGCTAAAAAAAACCTCAAACACAATATTGGAGTTGCTACACTGTCTTTTGTTACAGCTGCCAGATCATCTCTCCCACCCGCTGAACATATGCTTCTGTTGCGATCTGTACGACCAGGTCTGGCTTCATCACAATTTTTTGCGTACTTGGGAAAATGTAATGGATCCGGTTATGCAGCCCTTTACAGGATAACCACATCTCACCCTAAACAGGAACTATTTACTTTATAAAAAGACCTTCACAAACAAAATGTTAAACAGTGTGCTGTTCTTTGATTCTACACTCTATGAGCACAGATGTCATTTTGTAATGAGCTGCGCACGTGCATGCAACGTCTAGTGCATACATCATTTTTCACCTAATAAAGCAATAGCAAATAAGCACAGCTTATGAACCAGTGAAATGGTCCCCAAATGTTAGAAATGTGACCATCCCTAAATTGATGATCAACAAGAACACATGCGTTTATTCAGACTTTTCCTTATCATAATGTTGCCCCTTTATCTATTTACCAAACAGCTGTGTTGAAAATTCTCATCAATATAAAGCAAGTTTGAACTATTACTATTATAAAGCCCCAATAAATATAATAAATTAACAGGAAATAAAGTAATCTAGGTAAACAACTTTGAAAATTGCATTTTTAACGACCATTTATTAAGCTAGGAAACTGATAGGGGACATAACTTTATAGAGACATAATATTGCTGACGTCTGCAAATATATAATTTACACTCCATTCATCTCTCAGTTTCTCTTTCTTCCTTTTGACCAACCTCTCACAGCAGTAAGCCTTTGAATGCACAAAAAATGGGGGGCACATAACTTTAAATAAAGATGATGCTTACAGAAGAAAACAAAGGAAAGGAAAGGAAAAACAAATGAATAATTATGAACACACCAATGATCAAGAGCTGCAGCTATAAGAATGATGCAATGAAGTTTCGGCGAAACTAAGAAAAAAAATTACATCTTTCAACTTTTGAGAAATATGTAGCAGAAAAAAACTTAACGAGGAAGAAGAATATGCCATGTAGGAGAAAAAAATTTAAATTATCGCAAACACAATCTGAATGAAAATCCTGCATCGAGAAAGAAATCAATATGCACACCGAGACATGGTAAACAACCCTGAGATCAGAAAGTAGCTTAAAGAACGACAGGGTTAGGTCAATGTGACACAGGAATAATCCAGCGCAGAAAACAAAGAGCAGTAGGATTTTATTTGCTTGGTGATAAAGTTATAATACAAATAGTGTTATCACACCGTGAAGCATATGACTGTATCTACAGAAGTCTTGAAACTAGATACAATTTCAGTAGATGCTTGTTAGAAGTATGTTTCTTTTTTTCTGGAGTAGGTTGCCTTTAAATTATGTTAATATTCTTCAATGACATGACAATCGGGAAGAAGACTAGCGTCTGGTCAGACAAAACATACTGATCGGACATGCTAGTCAAGGCCAGGTGAAATATACAAGACCCTCATCTTGACTTCCAAGTAGTCCTCCTTGGACCGGACTGTTTTCATGGCAGCCTGGCTAACGAGGTAAGGGATCGATGTGATCCGTGTTGTAGTGAGCGACACGCAGATGAAGCTAAGCATAGCACAACTGCCTGGAGGACTCCAGTCCACCTTCATCAGCACGCTTGGGATTTAAGGAAAGCTACCAACCCGCCACTAAATGTCCTTTTCAGGGCTCATAAAAAGAGCAATCCTAATCATTGTGGGCATTCAATAATAAAAATAATAATAATGACATGCCAATAAAGTGTTCAAAATTTTCATTCCTTTGTTGTCCCATCTCTTAATTTTCAACACTTTTTCATAACTGGCATTTTTCATAACTGGCATTTTTCATAACTGACATACTATGACTCACACATTCCTGGCCATTAACTTGCCAACTAAAACTGTATCATATATCAAACTTACATCAAGGCTTGATTTGTTCTTTATTTTTTGTGTGATTTGTTCTTTAAATAAATGTTTTTTTGGTGTTCCTGATGAATGCCTTGTGACTAATGTAAGTTTTGTTAGTTTTTGCCCCGACGTAGTCACTGAGCCATTACCTATAACTGTTTTTATTGATTACAGTTTCGTCATCTAGCAAACAGTTAATGATCAATTTCAGTTGGTCCATCAGCAAAAGTAGCACCATAAAACTTGAGTAAGCAAAAAACTAAGAACGAAATTAAAGGTTTTTACAAAACTAACAGTCTGCACTCACATTTTCGTGGTTCATATGTTTCAACATACGAAGCTCTCTGAAAGTTCTCTTGGCATGTATGGCTGTCTGGAAGGGGCGGGCAAGTTTTTTTATAGCCACTTTCATGTTGGTCTTCTTATCAAAGGCAGATCTGAAATGATGGAAAGAAATATGACAATGCCAGATATAAAGTGCAGTTGGCAGAGTCTTTGCTAAAGCCATCCTACTATCGCTACAAAAATTTGCTGAGCGTGTATCCCGAGTCACAGTGTGGATTCAGACCGGGAAAATCAATGATCGACATGACATTTCCCTTCTGCAACTTCGGGAAATGGTTTTTATTATTTATGCCTCTTAATCCCAAGATCAACATATAAAACAATGATCAGACATGTCAACAGCTGTTTCCAGTAAATTCCAGTTGGTGCAAAAGCCAATTGCAGTCAAAGAAAGGGAAAGATAAGGTAAAATCAAAATTACAACTTTTAGAAAACCAAACGCACACCAATGTAGAACTATCATGTGTATTAGCTGAGAAGGTAAAATCAAAATTACAACTTTTAGAGTTGGCACAAAAGCCAATTGCAGTCAAAGAAAGGGAAAGATAAGGTAAAATCAAAATTACAACTTTTAGAAAACCAAACGTACACCAATGTAGAACTATCATGTGTATTAACTGAGAAGGTAAAAAAGTGTACATACTCATGGGTAGTGGTAGATTACAAAAGTCTGCAATTAGAGAACAGAAAATGAAAGAAATAAATGTAGTCAAAATATTTCAAATCCAGCGATGATGGAATAGAAAGAACATTTCAGAATGTTCTAATCATTTTAGTTTTCTTGCTTTTTAACAAAGTGATTTTTTATGGGTTCTTGTTTTGTACTAAATTAAATTAAAGTATGTGAGGGTTGTTTCATTGGTTTTACTCTATCTGTAATCGTGGTATTCAATCAGGCAAATGAAGTGCCTGATCCCAGGTAGCCAAATGTTTAAACTCAAGTCTTTTGTCCTAGAGTACCATATTTGGCAAAAGGCGCTTAAGGTTGTAGGGTGCCAAGATGTCATCTTTTGTGAACATCAGTTGTCTTGTGAAATCTCTAAAGAACCAAGAAGACACCACCTTGATGGACAGAAATGAAATAAAAGGAAGAGTCTAAGAGCTATTTCAATGACCGCTTCGAATCAAAGACTGCAGTTAACAAAAAGCAACCTAATGTATATTTATCGATACCGAAGATCGAAATGGATGAGATATTACATGTGATCAAACACTTAAAATCAGGAAAAGATCCAGGACTGGATGGAACCACCACAGGGGATCAAGATGCTGAGCAGCGTATGAGCTGCAGTGGTCAGCGACCCATAGCTGACTGCTAGCGTCAGGGCTGGAAAACCATAGCTGCCAAGACCCTTCTACACCTCCACGCGGTGATCCTGGATAACAGGTTGCAGCAGGGCAGACTGGCTAAGGAGACGGGATCGAAGAGGAAATGCTAACCCGGTACTCAAAAATGCTTGCTGAAGTCTGATGCGTTGGACCGAAAGGTGAAAATATCGCAGCCAAGCTGTAAACTCCGACACTACGCATTCCGTTCTCTGGACTACATTCTGCTACTTAAGCCCTTCCAGGGTTTGGTAGTGGGAGATTGAGAACGAATGAAGAAGAACCACCACAGGAGTAATTGAGGCAGGAGGGGAGACACTAATACCACAGCTGGCTTTTAACAAATGCCTTAGTCAAGATCAAATTCCCTGACCAAATGAAAACATCAAAAACAAATTTTGATTCACATCATCATGTAGCATGTCCTTTGTAGAACGTCGCTCCCATCACAGTCTGTCTGAAAGAAACTCGTTCCCTTGCCAAAACACCAGCTTCCGCCACTGTCATACTCAGGCATTTCTGGATATCTTGGTGCCATCGTCTTCTTGGTCTACCCCTTCCTCTTTTGCCTGGCACCATACCTTCCATCACCGTTCTCTCAAGACCGTTGTGTCTCTTGATGTGACCAAAGTATTTGCATTTTCTAGCCAAAATGGAATTGATAAACCAGTTCTCCTCTATGCTCAACTCTTGCAGAATGTCTACATTTGTTCTTTTCTCTGTCCAGGGTATTCTGAGGATCTTTCTGTAACATTTTGACTCGAAGGATTCGATTCTTTGTCTAGAAGTATTGGTAATCGTCCATGCTTCACAGCCATAAGCTGCCACAGGAAAAACACAGGATCTCAAGACTTTTACTTTTATCGTTTTGTTGGTGCCCTGCCATAATTTCTTCAGGCTGTTCAGTCTCTGCATTGCCATAGCTAGTCTTCTTCTGATTTCTTTCGAGCAGTCACCATTTTTGTCAATTCTGGAGCCCAGATATTCAAAATGTGTAACCTGATCTATTTCCTCACCACCCACTGTAAATTTATGCTGACATTGTGTTTTATCGGTGGTCATTATCTTTGTTTTGTTTATGAACAGATTTTGATCTTTACTATGTCGATTAACGGCTGAAAGTAGCTGCTCTAGCCCTTCCGCACTTCTTGATAGTATCACTGTGTCATCTGCGTATCGTAACTCTGGAATCTCGTACCCCCCAATCGTAAATGGGCCGAAACTTTCAATGTTCTCATCTTCTCGTACATTTCACATTATACATTCTGCATATATGTTGTACAGTTAAGGTGAGAGGATACATCTCTGTCGGACTTCCTTTTGTACTGCAAACCAATCTGATGTTTGCCCAGATACTTGTTGATCTTGGTATAATGTTTCAATGAGATGGACTATATGCAAAGGAAACCCCATTTCCTTCATGATTCTCCACAGATTTTGATGTTTTACTGTGTCGAAGGCCTTAGTGTAATCAATGAAACATGTGTACAGGTCTACATTAAACTCTCTACATTTTTCATAGATATTCCTTAAATTGAATATGTGGTCCCGGGTACCTCTGTCTTTCCTAAAACCTGCCCGGACTACGTGAATTTCAGATTCAAACCTTTTCTCTATCCTTCTTAATAGGATTCGCAAGAGTATCTTGCTAGCATGGCTGATCAGTGCGATAGTTCGTGCACAGCTTCAGGTTGTGATTTTTTGGGAGGGGAATATAAATTGATTTCTTCCATGCTTCTGGCCACTCTGCACTGTCATATCTGTTTACACAGCTTGTGATAGACTCGAGCACATGCCTCTCCTCCTGCTTGTATTAGCTCTGCTGGGATATCATCACATCCTGGGGACTTTCCCTTTTTCAGGTTTTTAATTGCAGAGCGTACTTCTTCCAATGTTGGTTCAGGTTCTTTCTCATCCTTAGGTAGGATTGTAACTGAGCACTTTGTGCTATCTCCATACATAGTTCTGCAGTACTCTCTCCATCTATTCAGTATGTCTTTGGTTTTTGTTAATGTGTTATCCTCTTTGTCATTTATGACATGTGGAACCGGATGGAATTCACTTGCCAGTGTTCTTATTGCTTTGAATGCATCTCTTTGTCTGCCTTGTTGTTGTAGGTTTTCTATATCCCTACATGTTTCTACTATGTATCTTCTTTTATCTTTTCTTATTTCTCTTGTAACTTTTCTTGCGCAGTTTTTATATGCTGTGTTGGTACCCTTACTTCCCATTTGTTTTAATTATTGCCTTTCTGCAATGAGTTTCTGTGTTTCCTCTGTTATATAGCTCTGTGTCTTGTGCAATATCTTTGGAATCATTTCTTTTGCTGTCGAGATCAAAATATCCCTTGCATACGATGTCAACTCCTCAGATGTCATCTCTTCCTGTATAGCAAGCAACGCCTCAAATTTGTTTTCTACTTTGATGTTGTATTCAGTAGGTATTGCTGATACATCGAAGCGTATTAGCTGGCAATCTGATTCACAAGAAAGGAGAAATAAAAAACTAGTATGATGTTTGTTTTTGATCTTGATGACCCATTTCTCACCGTAGCTGCGGGTCCCAACTTCGTCTCCAGCGGGCACTGTCTTGGGCCACGGAAGTCCAGTGCGTGGTAAGTGCTTCTCTAATGGCATCTCGGATTTTGCAGTGTACAGAAAGGGAGTCTGACCAACGCATACCTCGGGGTACCAGACTGCTGTCGCTGTGCTCCATCTGCCATTGTTTCGTTGTAACATGTGACCTGCCCATCTATGGTTCGCCGTGTCTGAATGGATTACCTCATCCTTCACCAGAGACACTCGTTTTATACAAGAATTGTGGAGACCTTGCATACGTTGGTTCCGTAGAGTGATTCCAACCAAGCGTCTCTCAAGGGAGGCCTGGGTATCTCAATTTGTTTTTTTATTCCCAAACAAAATTTCACAAATGTAATTGGACTCGAGAAGCAACTTGATAAAATTCAACCACAAGAGCGGGCATGTTTCAGGAGGGGCTACTAAACCACAGACCACCTCCACACAATCAACTGGTTCATAGAGAGGGCGTTGGAAGTACATATGTCTGTGTGCCTTGTGAACATGAAAAAGCCTTCGACCGCAATGAAATTGAGGTTGTAAATGCCATGGGGAGTTTGGGCATTGAGGAAAAGTATGCCCAGCTGATAAAAGGGATAAATGAGGGCTGTTCAATCGAGATTACCATATTCTACCAACCAATCAATCGACATACCAATATAATACAACGCAACATTTGTCCGGGAGATACAATTACCCCAAAACTCGCACTGTGATCCTTGAGAAAATCTTTAAAAAACTATATTTGGAAGACACAGGCATCAACATTAAATTGAAAATCCCAACTCCGATTTGAATTACATTCTGACTGGGTTTTTTGCATTCAAATTTAAAGTATGCTGAGCGTATTTAAATTTGACCAATATCTGTCACGTTTTAACATGTTATCACATAATTGATTATATTTTTGTTAATAATAAAATCATCGAATGATTTTTAAAGTCAAGATGGACCACCGGCTGAATTTACACGTAAGAGTTCTAATGATGTTTATGAGAGTACATCCTGTTCACAGCAAAATGATTTTTCTTCAAGTCAGTAAAAAAGTGGCACCATTATAGCATAGAATATCTGTCTATTGGTTTCATGTGTACAGGACCAGAAGACAAGCAACTGCCACAGTGAGTATTATGTTACAGTATATTGTAGTTACATATATTGTTGAAAGAGGCCATGAAACTGCCAATATTAGTAAGACATCTCCATACAAAACATTAAGAACATTCCATAAAGAGCATTGATTTTTTTCAATGGTAAAGAGCAGGAGCTTTGGGAAAAGTAAGAAAATGACTGCAACTGATTGTAACAATGAAAATGATTTGCAGGCCTCGTTTGAACTAATTGTACAAATTTGAAAACCATACACAGTAGCCGAAGAACATATTACCTGTCGCAGAAATTATGATATCTGCATTTATCACCGAGAAAGCTGTTGTTAAGGACCTTTCCTTAATACCTTTATCAAATGACACAGTTGAAGGGAAGGAAGGCTAATTTCTGGTCAGGCAAAATATACTGATGAGACATGTTAGGTTCAAATATGCTGGACAAGACTCTCACCTTGGTGTCCTCGTAGCCCTTTCTGAAAACAAGCTATTTTAATGGAAGCCTGGCTAACAGGGGGAGGTATTGACATGATCCCCGTAGTAGTGAGCGACATGCAGTTCAAGCCAAGCACAGCACAACCACCCGGAGGACCCAGGTTCACCTTCATCAGCACGCTCGGGATGTGAGGAAAGCTACTGCAGCCCGTCCCTTAATGGCCTTTTCAGGGCGAACAAAAGAGTAAACCTACTCATTGTGGGCACTCGCAAACAATGACACAGTTATGAAGGGAATCGAAGAGTTGTCATCTAATATCGGTTCAGTACAGATGCCCATCTCCACAATGAAGGTCGGCTAAAATAGATCCCCAGCACACCCTTTCTCTTGCCCATTTGGTGCAATCTTACTGACTTACTTTTCAGTGCATCCAACTTATAACATTGTCTGCCTCTTGGGCTACTGCTTTTCACCTCATCCTATAGTATGGTCTTCACCAACATAGTATGTTCACCAACATGGTATGGTCTTCACCAACATGGTATGCTCTGTTATATGACCAAAATATTTAAGCTAATAAGCCTCACCATTTTCAGTACTTCCCCATTCGTTTTCTTTTTTTTGCGTTCGCCTTATTTCTCTATTCCCCAAGGGTTGCACTAGGTTTGCATTTTGTGCCTGTCGGCCCAATGCATCCAACATTATTTTTATGTAAGGATATGCTTCCTGCTGCATTTTCTAAGGGTTTACTTCCCTAGTGTAACAGCCGGTGCTGTGATTAGGAAGCGAACCCAGCACCTTTGAGTTGTGAGCTGTGTCACTTAACCACTAACTCACGCCGTCCCCATACTCAATCTTCTACAATTCAACATTTTGAATACCGTAATTCTCTTTTTCACCTGTTTATTCAATGCCCATGTCTCCGTGCCATAGAAAAGTGACAAGTATACATAGCATCTGACCATTCTCCTTTTCAAATTCAGATTTATCTGCTTGCATGTTAATATGTATCACATGTTGTTGAATACTGTCTTGACCAACCTATCCTCTTCTTATTTTGTCATCTCACTTTCTACCGGGTTGTAGCCCAGTGTCGTGGTAAGTATTTGTCTTTTGTCTCTCTTGTGATGTCGGGGGAAACCTGGCTGCATCGAGTCTGCTTCCAGATGACCCAAAGGCAGTCCTAAAGAACGCCACATGCGAGACTACCAAGCTAAACACCGGCTACAGGACCCCAAGGCTTCAGCAATGTATCTCCGATTACGCTGAACGACGACGGCTGAAAGGCCAATTCCGCGCGGCGGCCAGAGCACGCTTTCTCAACTAAATTGCTGACGGAGTCGAAGCCGGTCTCAGATCTAATGACCCCAAACCCACCTTCCAGGCTATCAGGCTTCTCCGCCCTGGAGGCAAACAGAACAAGAAAAAAAAAGCATTTAGGTCATCAATAAGTTCGACGACTCCATGTGCTTGTCATACGAGGAGTTAGCGAACAGGTGGAAAGAGCACTACATGTATGCTCTTAACCACCCATCAGCAACGGCATGTCCCGATTTGTCTGCTGAATCTCCAGATCCTCCCCCAGATACAGAAACAAACATTGACCCTCTTACTATAGCTGAAGTCCTTGCTGCTATTCGGAAACTCAGAGATGGACATGCGGCAGGCCCGGATCACATCCCACTGGAGCTGTTGAAACACGCCATCGACACAATCAGCTCTGCCCTCCACCATTTATTCCTGCAAGTATGGAGGACACTGGCATTGTCGTCTCCAGGTACAAAGGCAAGGGGAGTCGCAAAGACTGCAGTAATTACAGGCCTATAACACTACTCTCGGTAACAGGGAAGGTGTTTGCACATGTGCTACTGGCTAGACTCAAGCCTCTCTTGAGCTACTGGCTAGACTCAAGCCTCTCTTGAGCACAAAACGTGGCCCAGAACAGTCTGATTTTATCCAGGTTTGTTCTACAACTGACGCTATCCTTGTTCTGTGCCTCCTCGCTGAACTGTTCCGAGCCTTCAACTCGGTTGATCGACGGCTTTATGGAAAGCCATTCAGGTAATAGGCTCCCCTGTTGAACCAGATCAAGGAGCTACACAAGGACACCGGACCCTTGATTCGATTGGGTGGCACTCTCTCTGACAGATTCCCCACGACTTCAGCAAGCATTTCATGTAATGGTCTTCTTCCTCCTGCATTTTCTAAGGGTTTGCTTCCCCGGGATCGAACCCAGCACCTTCTGGTTGTGAGCTGTGTCACTTAACCATTAGCTCATGCCATCCCCCTTGTTATCTGTTTGAAAAGGCAAGAAGACAATAAACACCTTTATATCACCACTCTTTTTTCCCATTGATACACGGAGTGCAAATCCTGCCAGGTCTTATTGGTGTTATTTGTTGCCAGTACAGATTACCAAGCAATCTTGTGTCTTTACCATCCTGACAGAATTCTATGAGACATTTAATTAATTGTTCGTGTTGGATATAAGATCTTGAGCAGTATTTTAGCAGTTTGACTCATCCGGCTGATCGAAAATCTATATATATATTATCAGGGCTTGACAAAAATGCTCGTCTGTAACGAGCAAAATTTGTTGCGTGACAAGTAGAAAAAATATTAGTTTATAATCGTGAATTATGTTTTTATCATTAATACATGACCCTCAAAGAATTATTTATGATATTACGGTTCAAATAGATTGTACATAAGCTAGCCTATGATGGTGAATCTAAATGGACCTCCACTTCCACGATTTAAACTTACTAAAGCTATGGATAAATGGTACTACGGTGATAAAACTACCAAGCATGTTCAAGGACACACACGCCATGTCTCTGACAGTAGTGTATTTTTTCTTAAGAAGAAATAGAGTAATACTGTGTTAGTAATACAATATATTTTGGTTTGGCACACATTTATTGGTAGAAATAAAGGTGAATTAGTGCAAAGTTTAAATTTGTTAATTTAATTTGCATGACTATAGTCTGACCATGCTGACTGGTGATATTTTTTACTGACTGAGTGAGCCACCTTAAAATTTGTCATGCAGGATACTGTTTTTTTCCAGGTGTGTCATTAGTCTTGTGTTGACAATCCTCTCCATGACCTTGCCCAGGCAGCTCAGTAGGCTGACTGGTCTGTAGCTTGACTTCTTTGTTTTATCTTGCTGTTTGTTTCTTATGGGGATGATGATTGCTTCCCACCATTTGTCTGAGAATTTCCGGTGCTCTATGATTGGTTAAGTATTATGAGACGTTTGTGTCTGGCTGTGGGTCCTAGATGTCTAATCTTGTAGTTGGTCATATCATCTTTACCTGGGGCTTTCTTGAGTTTTAGTTCGTTTATGGAGACATTTAGTTCTCTCATTGTAAGAGATGACTGCATGCATGGGTCTGGGTGCTTTAGCTTGTTTTTGGTTTCAGTATGCATTTTGGTTTCCTCATTGAGTATTTTTGTAACATTCCATAGCTTACTTGTATCTTTGTCCATGTTCAAACTGCTTGTATTTCCATGTAAATCCTTGTATTTCGACCTTTTTTCTGTTCATTGAAGACATTTTTTGTCTTTTTGTGCCTTTGGATGTTTTCTTCTGTAGGGCTGTCCTCCATGGTTTCTCTTGCTTCATTTAGGTCACCATGTAGTTCTTCTAGTATATGGCCCCAGTATGGTTTATAGTCTTGCTGTTTACCACGTGGGATCGATGTCTTTGTGGCTTGGATTATTGCTTTATTGAGTATTGAGATATTTTTGTTTATATTGTTGGATTTGGTGATGTTCTGGCACAGCTGATCAGCCAGTTCTTTGAAGAACCCAATTTGCTTTTTTTGTAGTTCCAGCTCTGGGTCATGTTGTGTGTTTCCGTACTCTGTTTTCCTAAGATTCATAGGGTAATTGGCACACGGTTGCTTCCTCCCAATTGGCTATTTACTGTTCTGTTCTTTATTAATGTCGTTCGTTGCTATGGCAAGGTCTGGTGTACTCAATTTTTCTCATGCTCTTGAGTAGTATATTGGATTATCTTTTGACTGGTTTATGCTCATGCTCTTGAGTAGTATGTTGGATTATCTTTTGACTGGTTTATGAGGATGAGTTTATTTTCAATCATCCAATCTCTTCTCCTCTTGAATCCATTGTCACATATCCCCAGTTTGGTGAGTGGCTATTAAAATCGCCCAGTATGATGTGCCTTTCTTCTGTGGGTTTCAGCTTATTTATGTCTAAGGTTGTGGCTGGGCGGCTGTAGCAGTTTGTGATTGTCATGTCTCAATCTGGTAAGAGTCATTTGATAGTTAGGTGTTCAAACTCATCCTCCTCTGACTTTTTATCTCTACAGCTGGGATTACAGTTTTAACTAGAGTAATGATATCCCCTTTTATTCTTGTCTGTCTATCTTGTCAGAATGATTCATTTCACCGGATGGAGAATCTTTGGGTGTCTTTTAGGGGTGTTTCTTGAATGCAGATGATGTCAATGTTATTTTTCTTGAGGAATTCTTGTAGCTCTGGTTTTTTGTTCCTTACTCCTTCTGCATTCCATTGAGCCACTATGAGGCTCTGGGTTGGTTGACCAGTAACATTACTCTGCCTTCCCCTGACCATCAGGTTAGCAGAGGCACCGGTTGCTTGGATGGGTACCTTTGAGGATGAAGTCCCGGCATTGCTCCTCCCCGGTTGTGACTGATAGGAGTGACACTATTATTTTGGATTGTCTCATAATCATACTCTGTAAGTGCGTGTGTGCCATAATTTTCCCTGGTATCTGCGCCTTAGCTGACACACTCCATCTTTGGCAGGCCAGGTTGTGTTTTTTCTTCTGGGTTGCTGCCCGTAGCCTCTTTATCTTCCAATAATACCTGTGGCGCAGCAGGTTGGTTTGTTTGCCATGGTGTCCTTCCTCTGTGGCTAGAGCTTTTAGTGGCTCTTACTGACTTGATTGATATACCCGTCTTATGACTCATGGGGTATTTCAGTGGGGACAGCAGTGCCACCTGTTGCCCTGCCCCATTGGGACATACCTCCATTTGGACCACGACTGCTTATTCGTCCCAATAATTGGCTTATTTCGCAGTTGACACCACATATCTGGGAGTCGTTCCACTATCAGCCACCTGTGGACATGATTAGACAAGGTGGTTTGCCCCTGTCCCCCAGGGTATGGCTCTGAAACATGGACTATAAACAAAAGAGAGGAAAAATACTTGGAGGCTTTTGAGCTGTGGTGTTACCAAAAGATGGAAAGAGAGAGCTAAGAAGAAATCAAATGAAAAGGTATTGATGGAGATGAGAGAAAGTTGATAAAGAAGATAAAAAGAAATTGACTTGGCTGGTTAGGACATAATCTGCGGAGAGAAGGCCCAGTCAAAAAGGTCTTGGGGGACATTATGCAGGGAAGGAAAGACATAGAAATACCTTTTTGTCTCAAGCTTGCGGAGATATGGTTGTGAAGACATATGCTGAGCCTAAGACGGCGTAGAGGATAGGCAAGAAATGGAAGGACAAAATCCATTTGTGCCACAATGCTCAACTATATTCTCGCTTTTTGTGCTCCCAAGTGGCGCCATTCTGTCATCGGAAGCGCTCGAGTGTTATCGGCTCTTCCCATGTAGAGGACCAGATGAAGCTATCCTAGTGCCTCTGTGCAATAAGACACATGCTTACCACTTGGCGTTCTGTCATAAGCAAATATAATTTCTGTTTTCTTATGAGGGGTAGTGTTGTGGTAACTAAACTAATGTAATTGTTCCAGTTAATGAAAAAGATCTTGTGAAGTGTTTGATTGTCAATATAGTTTGACAGTGTTTCGAAGGGTGAAATATGGAAGGAGACTCGGATCTGAAAACGGTTCTCTCACAACAAAGCTTGCAAGAGACAAGTAGCTGGGTTACTGTAAGTAGGTCAGTGGGATGTAGTATTGCCTATCATATCTAGCAATGCTGTGTTCTCTGCCGATTATTCAGTTTCGTTTGAATTTCTCAGTTTTGAATAAAAAGTAATAAAAGGTAGGCTAACTCTACATTTCTACTAAATCTGCTAAAACAAAAATGAAAGACAATACACAACATTTCAGAATAGAGTATTTTACTTATTAAAAATAGATAACTGCATGCAGATCGAGAAACAGACTGTATTGTTGGCCTTGTGTGCTGTTTTAAAATATCAGGGGGTGTGAAATAATGGCTTTTGTGACATCAGAAATTTTGACAAAGCCAAGATGTGCAACAAAAAGACTCACTCAAACCTATCTCATCATCATGTAGCATGTCCTTTATAGAACGTCGCTCCTATCACAGTCTGTCTA
Source organism: Ariolimax columbianus (assembly GCA_036924085.1). NCBI lineage: Eukaryota > Metazoa > Mollusca > Gastropoda > Stylommatophora > Arionidae > Ariolimax > Ariolimax columbianus. Next base: position 2,216,473 of record JAVGWX010000022.1, on the reverse strand, counting down.
AAAGAAACTCGTTCCCTTGCCAAAACTCCAGCCTCGGCCACAGTCATACCCAGGCATTCCTAGATATCTTGGTCCCATCATCTTCTTGGTCTACCCCTTCCTCTTTTGCCTGGCACCATACCTTCCATCACCGTTCTCTCGAGACCGTTGTGTCTCTTTTATGTGATCAAAGCATTTGCATTTTCTAGCCAAAATGAAATTGATAAACCAGTTCTCTTCTATGCTCAACTCTTGCCGAATGTCTACATTTGTCTTTTTCTCTGTCCAGGGTATTCTGAGGATCTTTCTGTAACATTTTAACTAAGAACAAACATATCTACAATAACTAAATGAAAAAAATATGTTTCTACATCTATAGACCCTGTAGAATATATTTGTTTGTTTATTCAATTTCGAAATATTGTGCTTCAGCTGAAGTGAGTGTAAACTGTGACTGGCAAAAGTTGACTGGTAAGTTACAATATTACATATTGTACATTGGCTCAGCCTTAGCGTTCAATAATGACTAATGAAAGAAAGGTGTCCTCGAACAAGTTCCCTTTCTTTGATAAAAGTCACTGCACACCACTGGTAGAGATCAGTGTGAGCGGCCGTATTCTTTCTCCCCAAGTATGGAGTCCCGGGATCAAAGAGGAGACAGCCCGCACACAGAGACTAAAAATAAAAGCACTAAGGTACTTAGTAGTAGTCTACTCTTAATCATAACTTAGTAGTCATAGTCGATTTAGTTAGAATTCGTTAAGTCTAACTAAACTTTAACTAGTGACTACTACACTCTAGTCTTAACTTTAACTCTTAATTAATTAAGTCGAATTTTAAGTTAATAAAATAATAAAACGAACTAAAAAATTACACTGCAGTAGTGCAAACTTCGTCTGTTATTTGTAAATTATAAATGCACTTTCAACTATTTTTGCTGTATTGTCTCCATAGCCATTAATGAAGGCGTAAATATACTCGTAACACTGTATTATAATACTATTTATAGTGTATACTATGCATGAGTCGCTAAAAATACTTACACGACTTGTCCGTACGCTCCAATTCCTACTGGATTTAGTATGTTGTATCGACTGGGCACTTCCCATATCGTTTTGTTCAACTCCACCGTCACAAGTCCTGGTTTACGTTGAGTAGCCATTACTCTTATGCCTAAACCACTTTTAGCCTGCAAATGTTTGATAAAATCACGTAATTTGATTGCACAGTCCGACAGAATTGAAACTCCCTTCTATGAATTGTGAGGAAGCTAGCTGCAAGACCTACTTCCGGTATCCTAGGATTTAAAAAACTGTCCCGGGATCTTTTATTTGAAAAAAAAATAGTATGTGGATTATGGATCAAGATAATCTTCTAAATAAAATCAGACAAAATATGCAGCTCTGAAATAAAGATTTGAATAACAAAAACAAGAAACGTCATTCCAGAAAATGAAAAGTATTCTTTGCTAAAATATCGGTTCTCGAAGTAAGATAGTGAACTGTTGAAAGTTACGTATGTAGAGTTTTACTTGTACAATCAACAATCAAAAGACGTCTTCCTCTCCGTAAGCTTTCAGACGTCCGTTTGAATATATATAAAGAAAGAAGTGTTCAGCATGAGATTATTTGTATCTACATATACCTTATCCATGAATAATACTGATGATCGTCGTACTTCGCCAGTGATGGATCAAGACATTGACTTTGTCTTGTGGACTGGAGCCCAGAGACGTCTGTCAGATAGAACCTCCAAAGATAAATAAATCTATATTTTCTGCAGTCTTGTTTTTAAAATTCAACATAAAGATATTCTGGGGATCTCGCAATAGATGTAACACAGGATCTTACAATTTATTAATCCGGCACTGCTCTTCGTGTGTTGGGCACTTTTACTTAGCATTATATGCTCAGCTAATCATTAACTACTTTAATTTATTACGTATTCGAAGTTCATATATTTTGTTTGTTGAATAGATCGTGTTTTAGTTTGCCGTTGTAAGGTATGTTGGATGTGCTGTTGTAATGCATGTTTTCCGTGTACATTATTGGTCCTATCGGGTGGTGTCCGGGAGAGCTATTTTTGTGACAGACGGGAATAAGTCCACTGTCACGATGAGAACATGTAACAGGTAATTAAAAGTACGGTCTAACCCATTTAGTATAGAAGACTCCCCAATACATGTATTGCACATTCCGCCATTCTCACAGACCAAAAACGTGCATAGTAGTGTGGAGTAGCCTTCTTGCGCTCTTTTTGTTCCCCCACGTATTTGAACCATACTTGACCATGTTATTATACTCTTTATTTTGAATTTCACTTCCGCCGTAGCCTCGCTTTTATTATAATTTAGAAACTATATACGACACACTAACAGAAGACGTGCATTACGCATAAGAGAGACGTTCTATATAAAATAGTGAAATTATCTCTGCAGGGGGGATAAGGGAAAGAACTGAACATTTTAAATTACCCGATATAAAGCAACAAGCACCAACAGATTGTCTTGCCTGAACTCTACAGAAAGTTATCTCAAGTGAACCGTACAGTCAAACAGGATGTCGTCAGTTCAGGAATAGAAACGTGATACAAGTGTTGGCAAAACCACGAAGGAGTGTCGGTTTGTTTTGAGGCCTACTTAAAATATGAACTGACAAGAAAAATAAATATCTATAATGATAACATGGTAATAAATTATTCATTTAACTTTTAGTTGCAGTAATATGCTTGTCAGTCCCAGCAGATGTAACTCTCCCAACTTGTGTTATTGTTGTTGTTTGCGAATGCCCACAATGAGTAGGTAACTCTTTTATGCGCCCTGAAAAGGACGTTAAGTGGCGGGTTTGCAGTAGCTTTACTCACACCCCAGGCGTGCTGATGAAGGTGGACCGGGGTCCTCCACGCGGTTGTGCTTTGCTTGGCTTCATCTGCGTGTCGCTAACTACTACGGGGATCACGCCGATCCCTCACCTCGTTAGCTAGGCTGCCGTGAAAACAGCCTGTTTCCAGGGATGGCTACTAGGAAGCCGAGGTCAGGGTCTTGGCCAGTATGTTTTGCCTGATCCTGACTAACATGTCTGATTAATATATTCTGCCTGACCAGACATTAGTCTTCCTTCCCACCCAACTTATGTTAGATTAGCACAGAAGATCCTATTTAATGTATTGGCACATTTATACATGACTCTTCCCTGTACGGCGTTTCAGATTTTAGGACATATTGAATTGTCATCATTCCACTTACATTGCGGCCCTTACCTCTGAGTTACGGCTCTTTAGTTATATGAAAATACCGTCCGAGTTGAAGAGAATATGTTCACTGTAACCTCCCAATGTTGTAAAAGGCGAGTAAAGACGGTTGTGCATGGGGCTAGAGCATCATTATGTCAAACCATTGTTATGAAAGGGCAACAGAAAATGATCGGATACATGCTTCCTGTAAATGGGATAATTATAGTGGTTGCCTGATTCTCCACTTGATCCAATTCATCTGAAGATTTGGAAGAGAAGTGAAAATAGACATGACACATCGTCAAACTAAAGCATAACAATATAACCAGACAGAAGCTGGATTGGAACTAATAGGGGAAGAGAAGAGTTGGCAGGTTAAAGAAGAGTGGAAGATCATCTTCGTTCTCAAACTTCCTCTACCAAGCCCTGAAAAGATAGCATGGTGTAGTTCAGAGAATGGAATGCGTTGTGTTGTAGTTTACAGCTTGACTTCGATATTTGCACATCTCGGTCCGACACATCCGACTTCAGCATGCTAATTTTGATTACCTGGTTAACCGTCCACCAATGAAATGGAGAGATGGCCTACGAGAGGTTCTTGGTACCATGTGGTTCTCTACGGCAAATGACAGATATGTATTTAGACGTCATGTAGCTACATCAGACATACTTTGTTGTTCGTTCATCACGCGTAATGAGGACCTTTCCTTTTTCAATTTTAGCCAGTCCTCCCAGCCGAGTATCGTGTACTTCCAGGTTGTGGATGGGTGCGGAGATGGCTGACAAGTCCGATTTGAGATCTGCATACTCGCGGGCAGTGAGGGCATGGAAAGTTTGTCTCGCGAAACAGTCATATTTCACGGGCTTTTCTGGCCTGTCTCCGTTGTTCTGCTGCAGTCTTTTTAGAAGCCTCGCATGACGCTGCTCCTCTACGGAGAGATGTACGCCAGGTTGTATGGTCTTTTGCAGCATCTTCCCATGTTTCGAGGTTTATGTTGAAGGCTTTTAAAAATGTGTTTAGTGTGTCTTTAAAGCGCTTATTTTGGCCTCCTTTGGAACGTTCGCCATTCTGCATCTCGCCACAGAAAATTATTTTTGTCAACCGATAGTCTGGCATGCGAACCACATGACCCGCCCAGCGAATCTGTGATTGCATCATAATGGTATCAATGTTAGGGATACTAGCTCTCTCAAGAACAGCAGTGTCCGGGACCCTGTCATGCCATTTGACATTAATCACCCTCCTGAGACAAAGTGTGTGAAAGTGATTCAGCTTCATTGCATGCCACCTGTATACAGTCCATGTTTCACTTACATATAGCAACACTGTCTGATTGAATACCAGGATTACAATCTACAAGGTTATCCTCGATCCCTTCTCCTTAGCCAGCCTGTCCTAATGCAGCCTGTTATCAGGATCACCACGTGGAGACGGGGAATGCTCTTAGCAGCTCCGAGCCGCTGGTCCTGGCGCTAACAGTCAGCTTTAGGTCGCTGACCGCTACAGCTCATGCACTGCTCCCCGTCTTGATCCCGGATGGTTGACGAAGCTGGGGAAACTGGAGTCTCATCACAACGACAACGTCATTGACTTCAGTCCGACATGTGTGCCTTGTTTGAGGAAGCCAACAATGTCCTGTATGAAGTCCCGTGTCGTACCATCCCGGATCTTGGTCTATCTGCAAACCATCTCGCCATTACAAGGGTTGGCGGCCGTGCGGGTGAATATCTTCTTCTTCTTCTTCGTACGCTGTCCGACGTCAACTTGAATTTGTTCGAAGAAAGCAGCTGTCATCCTGAGGTTGTCGACACTGCCAAAGAGCTTGTCTAGTGTTGACACTGGTGATGGCCACATGTGCTTTCTCTGGTCCTCGTATGTCGGGCAATTTTGCAACAGATGTTCAGCGGTCATTTTCACTGTACCACAGGTGCATTCGTCAGTGCCACCTATCTTCAGTTTATTGAATAGATGGTACCTCAGTCTGTTGTGGCCTGTGCGGAGTCTGAAGACCACGACCTGCTCTCTTCTGTTCAACTGATAATATGCATCAAATAAATGGGTAAAGTGCAATGACACGGCATTCCAAAACAGGGATCGTTTGAGATAATCCCGTGCAACTGCACGTTTCATTAGAAACCAGAAGAATAAATTAAGTAAGTTAGTAACATTCCTTGAGTGTATCCAGGCTCCCCCAACTGTGGATGAAAGAATAGGGCCACTGCACAACCACGAAAGTTGTAAAAGGCCATAAAAAAAGGTTGTGATTGGGGAAAGCAGCCTCGTTGTGTAAATCAAATTACTACACAAACCTTCTGTCCTTCTTTTCGCTTTTTCACCTGCTTTTACCTTTAAACGAAAGGTTATGAAAAGGTTTCATGATCGGGCCCTAATATGGGCTTCATACAATGGGAGCTTTTCTGCTTCTGTTAATTCTGCTATCCATCTTTTACGTGGAAGGCCCTTGGTTTGTATCTGTGTATCTGTATATTGATTTCTGGGGGATACTATCTGGTGTTTGACGTGTCACGTGACCGAACCATTTGGTTTATCATCTCTTGTTGAGGTCTAGCACTGGTGTTGTACCTACTTGTCTCCTAATATCTTCGTTTCTTCTACATAAACCATCACCACCAAAGCACGCAAAGTGCTTTGGCGCAGGTTTCATAAGGAAAGCCAACTGTAGTGACGACCCTATACTCTGACTTGAGTGAACAAAGTAATAAGAATGACACAGTCAAATGATCAATCAGGTTGACAACCTTCTGAGCCGGAAGCTAAATGCCATTGTGTTTTCTGAACCAGGAATATAAATGTCTTTCCTCGTTCGTAGCCATTCTGATTCAGTTGCTGGTTCACCGGATAAGCGTGTTTATGTGTAATATTTGCTCTAATATTTTGGTTAACTGGTTATGCACTTTCTTCTGTATACAAAAATTAATGTCCTGATAGGACTGTTTAGAGCATTATATTTAAACGGCAGGGGGGATTGGAGTGTCATGGCAGTAAGACTGACGTAGATCTATGAAAGAGCTGCCATTTCATTGGTGCAAATATTGCAGTCAAGCAGTAAACTACGACACAACAGTTTCCGTTCAACATCCTGCTACTTGTAAAGTCCTTTCAGCGCTTGGTAGCGGAAGATTGAGAACGAACGACAAAGAAGAAGACATGATACTCCCCCCCCCCCCCCCCCAATCCTTCCCCGTGGCAACGGTGACAGGTCGGCTAAACCTGGTGAGAGCAGCCGAGCGATTATTAATCCTCGGTGCGTGCGGGTCTGCCTACGCATGCATGTGGAGACGATTAGAAATCCTACACAGGGGAGACCACTTGATTGCTCAAAAGGTGTGACGACGAATATCAGCAACGCGTTGGGGCTCGTAAGGAGCACGGTGAGCAGTTGATAAGCCCAGATCAACTACTTCAGATGCAGTCGTCTTGACTTGTCTTGCCACTGGGTTCAGTTGGTCTCAGACGAGATGCTGGAGTTGGCTAATTGCGCAATTCTTCCTCACCTCACTCTTTCACCCATTGACTGGCACAACACGGAGAGCACAACAGATGACCTCCGAACATCATCACCCGGTCTGTGTTTCTCTGTAGCTGAATACGTCAGTTTTGAAAATTTCTGCGCATGGCAAACTTATTGATTAGCAATAAATTAGATTTGCCGGATAGTTAAAGGGTGCTTAAAACCTACTTTGATTTGCTAGTTCAGTATTGTTGTTATTTGTTGTCCCCTATGAAAGCCTATTGGTCGTAAAGTAGTTCTCGTCTCGGTGCGGTATCTGACCATATCCATTTTTAAATGTTGATTAAACTTAACTTAACCAACTTTTAAAATGTTTTCATTTATTTTTTCCCATTAAAACCTACTTGAACTGTAAAAATATACTTCACAATCGGCATAGCACTACGCACGACACGAAGTAGCCCGAATGAAAGAGAGAAACTGTCCAACAACCCAAGGCACCCTATGTTTCGACAAGAGGTGCAACGCCAGGTGTAACTTGCTGATTGAGACTTTCCGCATCATCTTAGAGCCAGGTGTAACTTGCTGATTGAGACTTTCCGCATCATCTTAGAGCCAGGTGTAACTTGCTGATTGAGACTTTCCGCATCATCTTAGAGCCAGGTGTAACTTGCTGATTGAGACTTTCCGCATCATCTTAGAGCCAGGTGTAACTTGCTGATTGAGACTTTCCGCGTCATCTTAGAGCCGGGTGTTGTAGGTTGACCAACATACTTCAGCATGTTACGGTCAGGTGTAACATACTGTCCAAGAGTACACATCACTTCAGCGTCAGGTGTAACAAGCTGTCCAAGAGTACACATCACTTCAGCATGTCACGGTCATGTGTAATATGCTGTCCAAGAGTACACATCACTTCAGCATGTCACGGTCAGGTGTAACATACTGTCCAAGAGTACACATCACTTCAGCGTCAGGTGTAACATACTGTCCAAGATTACACACCATTTTAGCGTCAGGTGTAATATACTGTCCAAGATTACACATCACTTCACCGTTAGGTGTAACATACTGTCCAAGATTACACACCATTTTAGCGTCACGTGTAACATACTGTCCAAGAGTACACATCAATTCAACGTCAGCTGAAACATGCTGTCCAAGATTACACATCACTTAAGCGTCAGGTGTAACATACTGTCCAAGATTACACACAATTTTAGCGTCAGGTGTAGCACACTGTCCAAGATTGAGACCTCCCACATCACGTCAGAGCCAGGTGTAACACGCTGATTGAGACCTCCCACATCACGTCAGAGCCAGGTGTAACACGCCAATTGAGACCTCCCCCATCACGTCAGAGCCAGGTGTAACACGCTGATTGAAACCTCCCACATCACGCCAGAGCCAGGTGTAACACGCCAATTGAGACCTCCCACATCACGTCAGAGCCAGGTGTAACACGCCAATTGAGACCTCCCACATCACGTCAGAGCCAGGTGTAACACGCTGATTGAGACCTCCCACATCACGTCAGAGCCAGGTGTAACACCCTGACTAAGACCTTCCACATCACGATAAGATCATCTGTAAAATGCTGACCAAGACTCCAAGTCACGTCCACCCCGGTAAACTGGAAAGTGTTACATCATTCTGTCAGCCTGTCCTGTATTTGACCTAACTGATTGAGCCTTTCCTTTTTCTACCATGGAAGTGAGAGATGTTTTCTTTTCTTTGTCTCTGTCGAAGTTGTAGGGCTTGCACATCCCAGTGATCGCGGGAGCTATGCCGGCGGGAGTAGTACTCCTGGTAGTGTCACTCAAGCCGGACCGGTCCTTGGAGAGGCGCCAGACTAAGGGGCTTGTCCAATACCCCGTCCATATAAGTAGGAGTGTATTGGCTTGTTGCAGGTTGAGTCCTATAGGTGTAGATGCAGAGCCCATCGGCTATTTGTGTATGGTTTGGGCCTCACCCTACCCCCCACAACCCACCCCCCCCCCCCCACCCACTCAAAGAATTAGATGCATTCTGGTCTCGTTCTTTGTTTTTTTGTCCTTTATCAATTATCCCCATGGATTACGAAAGATGCGGGCCAGCGGACATTGCAACTCTGGACTATTGTGAAATGTGGAGCCCACCCCTCCCCCCCCCCCTCTCAGGATACCATCACCTCGTCGAGGTGGAAGGTGGGGAGGGGCTTGTGTGTCTCAGTGAACTAGTGAGCTATGTCTGCGGGAATGTATGTTCCTGGTATGTTCCTGGTATGTTCCCATGCCGGACAGGTCACTGGAGAGGGACCAGACTAAGAATGGTAGCAGCCTGGTGGTGTTCAAGAGTCCAGGAAGACTGACCACATAGGTGAGGAAACTCGAGCGGATGGAGTTCGCAACCCAGGAGGGCTAGGACAATCAAGGACTATCATCAAGCCAGTCCAAACCCAGAAGGACAGGACAATCAAGGACTATCATCTAGCGAGTCCAACCCAGAAGGACAGGACAATCAAGAACTATCATCTAGCGAGTCCAACCCAGGAGGGCAGGATAATCAAGGACTATCATCTAGCGAATCCAACCCAGGAGGGCAGGACAATCAAGGACTATCATCTAGCGAGCCCAACTCAGGAGGGCAGGACAATCAAGGACTATCATCTAGCGAGCCCAACCCAGGAGGGCAGGACAATCAAGGACTATCATCTAGCGAGTCCAAACAAGGAAAAGCCATTCCTAGACCATAATATCTGACCGAAAATGACCGGTCATGGGAAAATGACATCAAGTCCATCGTGTATAACGCGTTAAAGGACTGTGTGGTTGCTGAGGGAGCAGTTATGAACGTGGGAGTCTGATGGGCGAGAGGGCCGGCGCCAGGCTGGAGTCCATCCCCTGCCTCTTCCCTGACAAACCGAGGGGAGGGTTTTAGCCAGTATATTTTGCCTGACTCTGTCTGATCAGTATGTTGTGTCTGACCAGACGTTAATCTTCCTTCCAATAGGCGGCTAAAATCTTTGTGTTAAAATACCACAAAACATATCTTTATCAATGACATTCTGCCGTTTCTGTTTTTTATTTCTGTCACGGATCTTGCATTTTCAAATCTTATCTAGCAATTTTATCTTTGACTTGTCTGTTATTTAATTCACTTGCTTCCTTCCTGGATTCCAAGTTCTCTTTTACTATTCTCTTCCTTATTCCTTCTGCTTGTCGTCAAATTGATTCCAACTTCCTTAGCAAAGTAAAGATAGGAAATCTTAGCATACCCCGAAGGTATGTGCGTTTAGAGTCCAGACTTATGACGTAACTTGAAAATCTCCGCATGTCGATGCACTGACTTTTCCCCTTATCTACACATGTACTGCAATGAAATAATGAAATGCGTGCTTACTTGACATAAAGGAAGCACGTTTAACTCAAAGAAATAATTGTGGCCTTATTTTACGTGTCCTCGGCGCAGCAAGGGTCACGCTGACACGAAGGTGGACAAAATTCAGATGTCTCAGGGGCGGAACGCGAAAAAACAGTGTCAGGCACGGACAGAACAAAGAAGGCCTGACACAAACACTGATCGAACACACACTCCCCGCGGCTCACATCCCGAGGCAGTGGAATGCCTGGCTTCACTGAAGGAGTCTGTAGGGACTTTGATCGACACACGTCCTATGCAACTACAGGGCGATATGGCTACAACCAACCACGCTAATGGGGGACGACTGCCGTCCTCGAGCACACGAACGGAAACCTCCAGCGGCGTCACACCCGACATAAGAAGCTCAATGAGGGTCGCCACTTGGAATGTCCTAGCAATGAATGGGATTGGCTACGTATTGTCCTGGGTCCGCACACTAGGCCGACGAAATATTGCCATTGTCAGAATTACGGAGACTCGACTAATCTGTCAACAACAGGAAGATACTGAAGTTTCGTGTATGTTATACTTCAGCGGTCAGCAACGTAGAAACGGAATTGTCGTTTTCACAAGACTGCCACTCACAAATAGCATATTGTCCTGGCTCGCATTCTCTAACAGAATTCTTCTGGCCTGGCTAAAACACAGACATGGTCACTTATCAATAAAAGTCGCTTATTCTCCTACGAACGAAGCCCAACTACAGATAAAAGATGACTTCTATAATGATTTAGCAAATGCATTTGCGACTGTTCCTCCGCGCGACGAATTTATTCTAAGGGGGAATTTCAACGCCGCCTCGGGGACCAATCGCTGTGGCAACGAATCTGTCCTGGGTCCGTTTGGCTACGGAACGGCGAATGACACCTCTCACAGGCTCCTGTCATTGTGCGCTGAGTTTAACTTGGTGATCACAGGTTCATGTCATTCTGTGACGAGTTTAGCTTGGTGATCACTGGTTCCTGTCATTCTGTGACAAGTTTAGCTTGGTGATCACTGGTTCCTGTCATTCTGTGACGAGTTTAGCTTGGTGATCATTGGTTCCTGTCATTCTGTGACGAGCTTAGCTTGGTCATCACTGGTTCCTGTCATTCTGTGCCGAGTTTAGCTTGGTGATCACTGGTTCCTGTCATTCTGTGACGAGTTTAGCCTGGTGATCACTGGTTCCTGTCATTCTGTGACGAGTTTAGCCTGGTGATCACTGGTTCCTGTCATTCTGTGACGAGTTTAGCTTGGTGATCACAAGTTCCTGTCATTCTGTGACGAGTTTAGCCTGATGATCACTGGTTCCCCCTTTTGGATCTCCAGCGACCACATCGCAAAGAAGGAGCTAGACCACATTTTCGTGAAGGGACATAGCCGTGCCACTTAGTACAGTGTCTATCGTGGCACCGAGGCACCTGCTGACACGGACCACACCTTACTGGTGTCTAAGTACTCCACCAGTCCATACGCTCCACCAAGACCAGCGCTAACACCAAGGTACAATGTCCGGCGCCTCAAAACTAACCACACTTTAGCGGAAGAATACGCATCGTCAGTAACAGACAAGTTTGTCACAATAGGCTCGCTCTCCGATGATCCAGAGTCAGCATGGGCTGCCATAAAGAACGCTGTATTTGAGGCCGCCACGATAATTGTAGGTCCAAGATCCGTGAAGCGAAAACCATGGCTATCTGACAGTGCTTACGATATCCTTATTAACAAAAAAACTCAGCCACAATACGCAACGATTACGCCGGCGGCTAAAAAGCCAGTTCCGTGCGGCTGATATAGTTGACGAAATCGCTGATACAGTCAAAACAGGTCTTAGCTCCATTGATCTCAGACCTGCATACCAAGCCCTCAGGCTCCCCCGCCCTGGAAGCAAGCAGAGAGCGTCTAACAATATCAAGTTTGTCAATAGAGCAGATGGCTCACCATGTTCCACGCACGAAGAGATCGTGGCCAGATGAAAGGAACACTCTACAGACTCGCCCTCAATCATCCTCCAGCAACGGCTTGCCCCGATCTGGATTCGAAACGTGTGGATGCTGCCCCAAACGCGGAGACGTGCATCGACCCTCCAACATTGGCAGAAGTCCAAACCGCCAAACGGAGGCTTAAAGATGAGCGCGCTGCAGGTCTAAACCATATTCCGCCAGAGCTATTGAAGTACACCATGCACCCCATCAACTCATCTCTTCACTACCTATTTTTACAAGTCTGGATAGCGGGACACGTTCCCGCGGATTGGCGAGATGGAATAGTTGTTGCCCTATACAAAGGCAAGGGATGCCGTAAGACCTGCAACAACTATAGACCAATCACACCACTCCCAGTCCCAGGCACGGTATTTGAGCACGTGCTGCTGGCCCGGCTCAAGCCACTCCCGATCACAAGACACCGTCCACATCAATCTGGTTTCAGCCTGGGTAGATCAACTGTGGATGCCATGTTTGCTCGCCGTCCCCTCTGCGCTGTGTATGTGGATCTAAAGGCTGCATTCGATTCGGTCGATAGGTCCGCTCTCTGGATAGCCCTGCAAGGTATTTGCACTCCTGCCCCACTGATGAACTTGATAAGGGAGCTACACACGGGCACAGGTGCAAGAGTCCGCCTAGGCGGCATTCTTCGAGGAACAGGCATGGTTGCGTCCTTGCCCCTGACCTTTTCTGCCGAGCCATTGACTGGATTCTTCATCGCATTCTCCCACCATCTGGGCTTTGTCATGGACCAAACACGCATCACAGACCTCGTCTATGCTGATGACATAGTCCTATGCGGCTCTGCAACAGTCTCTCGAGAAACTGGATCTCGAAACATCAAACCCGAGCCTTTGAATATCTTGGGCCAAGACAAAAATTCAGAACCTTTGCTCCGACACTGGTCCTCACAGCATTGTTGTCCATGGTCACACGGTGCTCCGACACTGGTCCACACATCATTGTTGTCCATGGTCACACGGTGCTCCGACACTGGTCCTCACAGGATTGTTGTCCATGGTCACACGGTGCTCCGATACTGGTCCTCACAGCATTGTTGTCCATGGTCACACGGTGCTCCGATACTGGTCCTCACAGCATTGTTGTCCATGGTCACACGGTGCTCCGACACTGGTCCTCACAGCATTGTTGTCCATGGTCACACGGTGGAGTGCACCAATGAATTCACATACATGGGGAGTTCTTTTTCATGCTATGCACGCAGTGCGCCTTACATCTTAAGGCCGATCGGGTTTGCTGCTTCCGCTATAGACGACCTTCGCCGGGTGAAGAATAATGGAAGACTCTCTCTCAGATCCAAAATTCGTATTTATCAGACGTGTGTGATTCCTGTTCTCCTGTGTGGTTCAGAGACTTGGACCCTGCTTAAACAGAACACATCAAGACTCGATGCCTTTCATATGCGCAACCAGCCACGCATCCTCGGTATCTGGTGGTTTGATCTCGCCCGTAATGTCAAGATGTCTGCAAAGACGTATCTTCCCTTCATCTCAGACAATCCACCGCCTTCTGTCTCTGTTTGGTGACGTGGTTCGACGGGACCAGGAAGTTCCGGCTCACCAGATAATGTCCAAGTCTGCTGTGTGTAACAACGGTCTCCTACCGGCCGGCTGGAGGGGTGGGCGGGGCAGTCCCCGTTCTACATGTCTTCGACAAATAGTAATCTCTCCGTTGGTAGTGAACGAGGTTTGGCTACAAGCCTCAGCAGATGGACACGGTCGATCCCTACAAGCCTCAGCAGTTGGACATGGTCGATCCCTACAAGCCTCAGCAGTTGTACATGGTAGGGATCAATCCCTACAAGCCTCAGCAGTTGGACATGGTAGGGGTCGATCCTACAAGCCTCAGCAGTTGGACATGGTCGATCCATACAAGCCTCAGCAGTTGGACATGATAGGGGTCGATCCCTACAAGCCTCAGCAGTTGGACATGGTCGATCCCTACAAGCCTCAGCAGTTGGACATGGTCGATCCATACAAGCCTCAGCAGTTGGACATGGTAGGGGTCGATCCCTACAAGCCTCAGCAGTTGGACATGGTAGGGATCGATCCCTACAAGCCTCAGCAGTTGGACATGGTAGGGGTCGATCCCTACAAGCCTCAGCAGTTGGACATGGTAGGGGTCGATCCCTACAAGCCTCAGCAGTTGGACTTGGTAGGGGTCGATCCCTACAAGCCTCAGCAGTTGGACTTAGTAGGGGTCGATCCCTACAAGCCTCAGCAGTTGGACATGGTCGATCCCTACAAGCCTCAGCAGTTGGACATGGTAGGGGTCGACCAACACAACGGGCCCTAGATGCCTATGCGAACAATATTATTATTATTTTGCTACAAATAAAATGGTAGGCGTGATAATCAACGGACACTGTTTCGCCGAAAGGGGTAAGTCTTCTTCTTCGTCTTTCGCTCTCACTTCTGCTACACGCCCTGAAAATGGCTTTCCAAGTAGCAGGATGTTGTCTGGAGAACTGAATGGGATGTGTCGTAGCTTACAGCTGGACTGCGATATTTGCACTTTTCGATCCGACACATCCGTCTTCGGCATCCTAACATTTTTACATCCGGGTTAACCTTCATTTTTTAATCCCGTTTCCTTAACCAATCTGGCCTGTTGCAGTCTGTTATCCAGGATCGCCACGTGGAGGTGGATAAAGGTCATGGTAGTTCTTTATCGCTGGTCCCAGGGCTAGCAGTCAGCTTTGGGTCGCTGACCGCTACAGCTTATGCACTACTCAGCACCCTAATCCGAAATGGGTAAGTGATACTAATACACGCAAGATGAAGCCAAGCACATCCCAAGCTCCTTGAGGACCACAATACACCGTCATCAGCACGCTCCAGATGTGATAAAGCTACTGCAATCCCCGACTAAACTCATTTTTCAGGGTGCACAAAAGAGTAATCTTCCTTGTTGTGGGTATTCAACAACAACAACAACAACAATTCACATTACTTATTTGATAATATTCAGTTATTTATATTTGCATCACATTAAAACTGTAAAATAAAAGTGGTAAACAGTTAATATTCACATAATCGCAACAGAAAGTAACACAAAAAGATACACACTTAATGTTTGTAAACAGTCTCATGACATCGACACCAATAATTAGAAATTGATCTCACAGTATCTTCAGGTCGACAAAAAACAGTTACTACAAAATAAATTCAGCAGTATCGGTGAAAGGTGGAAATTCAGGTCAGGTCATCCCGTAACCGGTAAGGTCGTTGGGGCACACATGAAGACATTCTCACAACACCACGCCACCCTTCTCTGTCAGCGGCCGCTGCCTGTGACTCTTCTGGTCGGAGATTGGTCCATTCTTTTATGTTTTCATCCCACCTATTTTTTGGACCGTCTCTTCGTCGTCTGCCTTGTACCTTTCCGTGGAGGATCGTATTTGCAAGACCATTTGATCTCGATATATGACCGTACCAAGCGAGTTTTCTTCTTTTAACAGTTGCCAAGAAGTCTTCAAAAGGCCCTATTGCTGTTGTAATTCTATCTCGTATTTCCTCATTTGTAACTCGATCTTTGTACGTGACGTTTAAAAGTCTCGGAAACATTTAATCTCCAAGGCCTGTATCTTTCGCTGAAGGTCAGGTGTAACTGTCCATGTCTCACAAGCTTAGAGGAATATTGACAGGACCAGTGTACGCATTAATCTGATTTTCGTGCATAGTGGTAACCGTTTATCTTGCCATTCAACGTGTCCTTAATTCCAAGCGTGGTGCGATGAAGAGTTGTAACTTGAGATATGACTGTACGGAATACATGCATCTTTGAAATAAACACTGCCTATCTAACACGAGTTAGGAGAGTTGAATCAGGTTTGCCACTTTTTAATTGCCTGTTACATTGAGCTGAGCCTGTCATGTGGAAACAAAGCAGGGACAATCAATAAACAAACACAGATTGAAGATTTCCAGAGGTGGCTGGCTTTCCCAGGAGTGATACTAATCCCATATACTAGCGACGATGTTAAAACGTTAGGTAGTGTACAAATAACGTCTTTGATACAGCTGAAAGAATCGTCAATATTTGTTGTCAATGTTAAGAAAGCTTGAAAGGTAAAATGAAATGGTGAAAACAGCTAAGTGTGTAGAATTTTATAAATTAAATTTTAAAGAGAGACTACAATAATTCATAGATAGTTTAACAAGATAGTACAGGTTGGAAAATGCGACGCCATTTTATCTAGCTGTCAAAGAATGCAATTTGGGATGTGTGGCAAGAAGGTATGCGGGAATGAAGTTTTAAACATTAATGACTTAGATAATTATCCACATCAGCGTCTCGCATCATAGTGGTGTCCATCATGTTTTTCGATCAACCAATCCAATCTCGTCCGCACGCGTTAAACAGACATGCGTTAAAGTAATAATAGATTAGATGTTGAAGAAAAGTTTACCTATGCAATTAATTAGTTTTCTATTAAGCTGTTTGAAAACTTCTGGCATTCCTCGCTTAACAGCGTTGTTGAATTGTTTGGGGAGAACCCCAAAATATGTCTTGTGCAGTTCCACGACCCAGAATCTGTCTCATGTATTTAAACATTGGAATGCGCAAATATGGTGAATCCACATGCCGCGATAATTTGCACATGTTAACAGTCCAATAACGGCAGGTATTTGTGCAGATAAATGGGTTTTTAAAGTTGGTTTGAACTCAACGTATATTTTTACTTTTTGGGAATAGTACTATCCAAATTAAATTCTTCAGCTTTCTGACAGGCCATTACAGCTTCTTGCAAAAAAGCGAACAGAAATTATAGCACTTTGACGGTGCTTCTAGTTATCGCTACAATTGAGGCATAGGGACACCACTATAGTTGGTCATTTTACAGTTAGCATTCACTCGAGTATTTTCAGCGGTGGTTTCTTCTTCTTTTTCTTGTTCTTCTTCCTCTTCTCCTTCGTCTTCTTCTTCTTCTTCTTGTTCTTCTTGTTCTTCTTCTACTTCTGTTTCTTCGTCTTCTTCTTCTTCTTTTTTTTCCTTCTGTTTCTTCTTCTTCTTCTTCTTCTCCTCCTCCTCCTCCTTCTTCTTCTTCTTCTTCTTCTTCTTCTTTTTCTTCTTCTTCTTCTTCTTCTTCTTTTTCTCCTTCTTCTTTTTCTTCGTAGTTTATGCTCAGATCAAAAGCCTGGTTTTTCTTAAAAGTCACTGTTGTTTTTCAAGTCTATTTTATTTCCCTGCAGCTTTTATCTCTCATATCTGTTGCGAGGCCAGTATTGTTGTCTCCCTTCCTGTGTTACTGTGCAGCTATGTAGGATGTGTCATCCGGCCATGATAAGCCCTCCACATTATACATGTCATCTGTTCCAATTATTATTTGATTGTAAAGATGACTCTTGAGTATATTGTACCCAGTTCTCGGTATGTGGATGATGGCTTGATCGTCTCTAATTAAATCATAGTAGTTGTGATCTTTTCGGAAGGGGAAGGGGGGGGGGGGGGGGGGGTTGATCAGCCTGTAAATGTTTCAAAAACAATAGTTTTACATATTGTTATTGCTAGCCGCATAAATGGTCCTCTTTAATCGTTTTATGACATGCTTAGATACAGGGATCAAATTCGTATCAACCCGGTCCTGTTTACAGATGCCCTGTCCGTGGGTAAAGCACTAAACAGCCAGAAAAATACTGAACTTAATGATTTAAGAGCAGAACTCTGTCAACTATGCCAGCAGTCCGCACCAACCAAGGCAACGAGGAGGCAGACAGACTGGCAAAAGAAGGTGCAAGACTACCACAACCAGATTCTAGTGTGACCTACGAAGAGTCAAAAAGGCTTATTATGGCCAGATACATGGTCAAATGGGAAACAGAACATACTGGCTACACAAAAAAATGATGCCTACTACCAGCTGAACAGAAGAGAGCAGGTCGTGATCTTCAGACTCCGCAAATGCCACAACAGACTGAGGTACCATCTGTTCAATAAACTGAAGAAAGGAGGCACTGACGAATGCACTTGTGGCACAGGGAAAATGACCGCTGAACATCTGCTAAAAAATTGCCCGACATACGAGGACCAGAGAAAGCACATGTGGCCATCACCAGTGGCAACAGTAAACAAGCTCTATGTCAGTGTCGACAGCCTCAGGATGACCGCTGCTTTCTTCGAACCAATTCAAGTTGACGTCTGACAGCTTACGAAGAAGAAGAAGAAGAAGACGAAGAAGTTTCAACCCGGTTACCACGCGGGCGTGAGATCGCTATGCATGCAAGCTATAATAATCAGCGTCTCCGTGGAAAATGAGTGAGTCAATATAACATCAAGTCCCTGTTTGAGAACTAGGTCTCTCAGTTCATGGTCAGATAAAATATGATGTCCAAGATCTCTGCAGACCGCCGAACGACGCAAGTGGACAGATCAACCGATCGCCAGAAATACCTTACCATACTGAGAACAGATCAAGTGACAATAATCAAACTGCGAACTGAACACTCAGGTCAAGTCAAATCAAGTCAAGTCATCCCGTAACTGGTGAGGTCATTGGGGCACACACGAAGACACCCCCACGCCTACCCATCTCTGTCGCCGGCCGCTGTCTGTGTCTCCTCTGGTTGGAGATTAAATCAACTTAACGTTTTTATAACTTAACGTCTTTTAACTGGTTTAGAACACTCTACTGAGCCTCTACAGAATCAGTTTCTTGGAGGGTGGTTTAACTGATGTGCGAGGGGAGGAAGACTAACGTCTGGTCAGGCAAAATATACTGATCAGATATGTTAGTCAGGGTCAGGTAAAATATACTGATCAGGCATGTTAGTCAGGGTTAGGCAAAATATGCTGATCAGACATGTTAGTTAGGATCAGGCAAAATATACTGATCAGACATGTTAGTCAGGGTCAGGCAAAATATACCGACCAGACATGTCAGTCAGGGTCAGGCAAAATATACTGGGCAAGACCCTCACCTCGGCTTCCTAGTAGACATCCCTGAAAACGGGCTGTTTTCGTAGCAGCCTGTCAAACAAGGTGAGGATCGACGTGATCATCGTAGTACTGAGTGATATATAGATGCAGCCAAGCATAGCACAACCGCCTGGAGAACTCCGGTCCACCTTCATCAGCACGGTTGGGATGTGAGTAAAGCAACCGCAACCCACCACTTAACGTTATTTTTAGGGCACACAAAAGAGTAACCTACTCATTATGTGCATTCGCAAATAACAGCTGATGTACTAGTCCATCTTAGTAGACAAACACTAGAGTTAAGTAGACCCGCAGCCAGTTAGGCGCCATCTATAGCTGCTCTTAACAAACCACCTGGGAGAAGGTATATAACTTTATGCAGATTTTCCGCTAGAACTTTTTGAATTTTGTCCGGGCAGCGGACGTTAAATCCACTCTTTCAGATTTCCAACTGCCTATGGATTTTTAAAGTGCTCAACACTGAACCGATCTCACTACTCACAGATCATGAGAATTTTTACCAGAAGATCCACGTGAAAAAAATCCTCGTCTTTACAGTGATTCGAACCCGCGACTTCCGGCCCCTGAGACGTACACCAAACCTCGAGACCACTGAGCCCCCCCCCCCCCGCTACCCCTTTCCCCCCCCCCCCCCCTCCCCCCCTCCCGTTCTCCCGTCGGTCTATTCTTTTATGTTGTCCTCCCATCTCTTTTTTGAGGACCTCTTCGTCCGCATTGGACCGTTCCGTTATTTGCAAGACCGACACACAATACAGTGGTTTTTGTTTTAATTAGACAGGTAGACAAGTGCCCATTGGGTAGTGCAGCAGACAGACTATGGAATATCTTCTCAAAGTCTGAGACAAACGTAGAGAAACGGTATAAAAGCACGATGTGTCGGATCGAAAGGTGTAAATATTGCAGTCAAGCTGTAAACTAGCGACACAACGCATTCCGTTCTCTGGACTACATCCTGCTGCTTGCAAAGCCCTATTTAGGGCTTGGTATCGGAAGACTAAGAATAAACGCAGAAGAAGAGGAATAAGAAGAAGGCGTAGATGAAAGATAAACTGCAAAGTGAGGAGGAAAGGGGGAGGCGTGGACCAGTGGTTAAGTGACACGGCTCACAGCCCGAAGGTGCTGGGTTCGATCCCCATCACAGTACCCGCTGTTACCCCTGGGAAGCAAACCCTTAGAAAATGCAATAGGAAGCAGACCCTTACATAAAATGCATGCTAAAGTCGGATGCACTGGGTTGACAGGTGCAAAATAAAAACCACAGTGCAACACACACCGCCTTGCTGAATAGAGAAATTCGGCGAACGCAAAAAAAAAAAAAATTAGTGAGGCGGAAAGACAAACTGGTTCCCTAGTTTATGAAGAAAATATCAATTTATTTTTAAACTTACAAAATTATGTCTAGTCCAAAAATTTATCCCAAATCGTCTGAGCTGGACCGTCGACAAAAATAGCCACAAATCCCTACACTCCTAGTTCGAAGAGTCCGGGAGTAAGGAAGTGACAGTCAAACTGTATAAAACATTGGTTAGACCTAGATTGGAGTACTGTGTACAGGTGTGGAGTCCTTATCGTAGAGGGGATATAAACATGCTGGAAAGGATACAAAGAAGAGTGACAAAACTGATAGTGGGATTCCAGAATTACAGTTCCAAGGAAAGACTCAGAAAAACCGGCCTACGGTGTCTAGAAAAGAAAAGAATTCGAGATGACAATACACGTTTATAAGATAATCACAGGAAAGGTTAAATTAGACTATAACAAGTTTATTTTTTCAAAATACAACCACCAACGAGAACAAGAAAGCACAGATACAAATTAACTAAAGAAAGGTCCAGATTGGATATTCGGAAATATTTTTTTTTAGTCAAGATAGTGGTGAATGCTTAGAATGCATTACCCCAGGAGGTGGTAGAGGCGGAGACAGTTAATGCATTTAAGAATAGATTTGATTGAATGTGCATAGCTTTTAAAGAAGGTTAATGCAAATGTGACTGGTTGTCAACAGACTCTGGTGAGTCTTCTAAACCACTATTAAAATGTTAAGTTAAGAAATAACTTCGTGTCCAGTTTCACTTCACATGTTGGGAATGCTTCTCTGTATGACCACTTTTACACTTCCGGAAAAGGTTAGCAAAACTACTGTACTGCAAAACACAGAGTGGAACACATTACAAACAGACACACACACGCCGCATCTATACACTGGTGAATACGTCTACATAATGAACACACACACACACACATTTATACACTGGTCAATACGTCCACATAATGAACACACACACACACGCATTTATACACTGGTCAATACGTCCACGTTATGAACACACACACACACACATTTATACACTGGTCAATACGTCCACATAATGAACACACACACACACGCATTTATACACTGGTGAATACGTCCACATAATGAACACACACACACGCATTTATACACTGGTCAATACGTCCACGTTATGAACACACACACACACGCATTTATACACTGGTCAATACGTCCACGTTATGAACACACACACAC
Organism: Ariolimax columbianus; assembly: GCA_036924085.1. Classification (NCBI taxonomy): domain Eukaryota; kingdom Metazoa; phylum Mollusca; class Gastropoda; order Stylommatophora; family Arionidae; genus Ariolimax; species Ariolimax columbianus. The sequence goes on along the minus strand of JAVGWX010000022.1, from coordinate 2,194,934 downwards.
ACACGCATCTATACACTGGTGAATATGTCCACATAATGAACACACACACACGCGCATCTATACACTGGTGAATATGTCCACATAATGAACACACACACACACACACACACGCATTTATACACTGGTCAATACGTCCACATAATGAACACACCCACACATTTATACACTGGTCAATACGTCCACATAATGAACACACACATTTATACACTGGTCAATACGTCCACATAATGAACACACACACACACACACGCATTTATACACTGGTCAATACGTCCACGTTATGAACACACACACACACACGCATTTATACACTGGTCAATACGTTCACGTTATGAACACACACACACACGCATTTATACACTGGTAAATACGTCCACTTTATGAACAGATTTCGCCGAAGACGGATGTGTCGGACCGAAAGGTGCAAATATCGCAGCCAAGCTGTAAACTAGCGACACAACGCATTTCGTTCTTCGGACTACATCCTTCTACTTGCGAAGACCTGCACATGGCTTGTAAGCGGAAGATTGAGAACGAACGAAGAAGAAGAAGAAGGAGAAGAAGATGAACTTATAAACACACATTCATAGACTGGCCAATACGTCCCCATTATGAACAGATACACACACATCCATAGACTGGCCAATACGTCCACATTACAGATACACACACATCCATAGACTGGCCAATACGTCCACATTACAGATACACACACATCCATAGACTGGCCAATACGTCCACATTACAGATACACACACATCCATAGACTGGCCAATACGTCCACATTACAGATACACACACATCCATAGACTGGCCAATACGTCCACATTACAGATACACACTCATACATACACTGGTCAATACATCGACATTACAGACACGCATCCATACACTGGCCAATACGTCTTGATATTGCCCAAATGACTACAGCCTGGAGTGAAATATACTGCATTCACCAGTATAATCCAAAAATGCAAACCTTTAATTAAACCATTAACCGCCTAGTGAGCCTTGTATCGAGGCCTATTTTCGACCCTTGACTGGGCTGCACTGCAACAACAAATAATGTCGAGGAGACATAGTTTTATCCTTCTCGTTTCTCGACCTGGCAAGCCCAGACTTAAAAACTGGGTCAAACAGTGACGCAGGCTGACGTCATGTAGGGGTTTTACCGGACACAGTTTGACTGAACTGGCATACATTTAACTTTTTCGACCAGGTAGATCGCCGTAGATGTGAAATTAATTATTGTGCTATTTGAAGCAAAATCGGGGAATTTTGTGTAAAAAGTGTTCTTTAGTGTAGCAGTTCTGAGTGAGATGCTTGGAAATGACATCAAACCGGGATTTTATCACACAGAACTTGTTAGTACTTCCTGGGATGTTCCTGCGAGATACAAGAGGCTGTCTCCGGTGGGTATCGGGGCTTTTGGACACGTCTGGTATGTTGTTTTCACGTTCATTCGTACGTACGCACATACAGAACACACACAGAACACACATAGAACACACACAGATAACACACACAGAGATAACACACACACAGAACACACAAAACACACACAGATAACACACACAGAGATAACACACACACACAGAACACACACGCGCGCGAGTGAAGTGTAAACATAGATGGGAGAAAACAATATTAGAAAGATAGATAAGGAAAGGGACCTAGGGGTTATAATAGATCATACAGGATAGGTGAGTGAGCAAGTTAAAGTAGCAGTGAAAAAGGCAAATGCAATTTTAGGTATGATAAAAAGAAATATTAAACATAGGAGCAAGGAAGTGATCGTCAAACTGTATAAAGCTTTAGTTAGACCTAGATTGGAGTACTGTGTACAGGTGTGGAGTCCTTATCATAGAGGGGACATAAACATGCTAGAAAGAATACAAAAAAGAGCGACAAAGATGATAGTGGGATTCCAGAATTACAGTTATGAGGAACGGCTCAGAAAAACTGGCCTACAGTGTCTCGAAGAGAGAAGAATTCGCGGTGACTTAATACAGGCTTAAAAGATGATCAGAGGAATGGATAAATTAGACTATAACAAGTTTTTTTAAAATACAGCCACCCACAATAACAAGAGGGCATAGCTACAAGCTGACTAAAGAGAGGTCCAGATTAGATATTAGGAAATATTATTTTAGTCAGAGAGTGGTGTCTGCTTGGAATGCATTGCCAGGGGAGGTAGTGGAGGCAGGGACAGTTTATGCATTTAAGAATAGATTGGATGCGCATATCTTTTAGAGCAAGGTGATGTAAATGTAACTCGTTGTATACAGACTCTATGGAAGTAGGCCCACAGGAAACAAAACCGCTCCCACGTTGGAATTACAAACGAGCCGACTGGGACAGATTTGCAATCCTGACAGATGGGCTGTGTGAAACCATCAACTCACGAAACAACAAAATGAAGCCCATGGTGGAAAGCCTAAGCAAGGCAATAATGCAAGCCGCCACTGAAACCATCCCAAGAGGAGCTAGGAAAAACTATAAGCCCTACTGGAATGATGAGTTGCAGAAAGCGGAAGATGCAGTAACAAATGCTAGGAACATGGCAGAGCGAGAACAATCTATGGAGGCAAACATCGCCCTCAAAGCCGCCACGACGAAATACAAATACACTCTCAAGCAAACAGCAAGAGAAAGCTGGAAAAACAAAACGGAAAGCCTAAACCTGGACAAAGACGGGAACAAGCTATGGAAGCTAGTCAGAGCCATGAACGACGAGACCCCGTCAAACAAACAAATTACCATCAAGCAGGGCGAAAACTTGCTCACTGGTAAGTAAGCCGCAAACGCTTTTGTCGATCACTATGCCAGAGCAAACCACATCGAGGTCCCTGCAGATAAGCATACAAACATTAGCGAAGAGCTAAAGGGGCACGACAACATCAATACGGCACCCGAAGAGCACATGATGGCCAAATTAACAATGCGCGAAATGGAAGAGGCTATGAGAACATTAAAGAAAAGGAAATCTCCCGAAAAAGACGGGATAACAAACGAAATGCTGATGGGTCTGGGCCAAACAGCGAAGAGGAAACTGCTATCGGTCCTGAACCAAAGCTGGAAAAGGGGAATTGTACCCCAGGCATGGAAAGACGCAGTACTGGTACCAGTACTAAAAACAGGAAAGGACAAAACAGATCCAAATGGATACATGCCCATCAGCCTACTGAGCTGTGTCGGCAAGCTGATGGAACGTATGATAAACACCAGACTGATGTGGCATCTGGAAGAAAAACGAATACTAATTCCACAGCAAGCCGGCTTTAGACAGCACAGATCCACTGAGGACCAGATCATCCTCATAGCACAGGAAATAGAAGATACCTACCAGGCACAGAAACACACAGTAGCTGTTTGGGTGGATCTGGAAAAGGCATTTGACAAAGTCTGGAAAGACGGACTTATAGTCAAGCTAAGAAGAAGTGATGTTTGTGGGAAAATGTACAAGTGGATCAACCACTACCTCAAACAAAGAACGGCCAGAGTCCAAGTACAAGGGCAGATGAGCAAGAAGGTAACACTCGAGCAGGGAGTACCCCAAGGGGGAGTACTGTCACCCACACTCTTCCTGGTATATATAAACGACATTACAGAGAATATACCAAGGAGAGTCCATAGCTCAATGTTTGCAGACGATCTGGCTATGTGGACCTCTGAAAAGAATCTCACCATAGCAAGAAATCGGATGCAGCAGGCCCTAACATCGCTGGAAGAGTGGGCGAACTCATGGCTGGTCAAGATAAACGAGGAGAAAACCACATGCACAATATTCTCGCTTTCAATAAAACCCCAAAATACCAAATTAAGTTTAAATGGTAAATTCCTGCAGCCAAACGACAACTTAACCTATCTGGGAGTCACATTTGATCGGCGCATGACATGGAAAAGTCAGATCGAGAGAAACCGAATGAGAGCCAGAGAAAGAATGGCAATCATGAGGAAACTTGCTGGCACAAGCTGGGGAGCAGACGAAGGCATACTAAAGAAACTGTACACTGGAAAAGTGAGACCAGTTCTCGAGTATGGCATTTCGGCATGGACAACAGCAGCAAAGGCGAACTTCAATAAAGTTAGCAAACTTCAAAACCAAGCCATGAGAGTTATAACAGGAGGCATGAAGTCAACGCCAATTGTAGAACTTGAAAAGATTACAAAACTGCAATCCATGACCGATAGAAGAGACTGCAGAGCCCAGCTGCAGTCAGAGAAACTCCGAAGACTGACTGACCATCCAATGCACCAGAGACTAAACAATTTGGGAAATGGGAAACTAAAGCGGAGAAACTTTGCAGAAATAGCCAAAGCAAAGATGCACGAAGATCCCATAAACGCACTAACAACACCAAAACCCATCACTACTGTACGAAAACCTACCTGGAGGCAGGATATATTTCCAGAGGTCGTAGAAAATATACCAGGTATTGGAAACAAAAACTGCCAGACTGAAAAAGAAAGGAGAGATACTACCCTAAGCTTTATATCGAAAAGCTACCCAAGCATGGACTGGACCCATGCATACACTGACGGTTTTGTAACAAACACTACACAGAACGGAGGGGCAGGAGCATTCCTGAACCTACCAAATGGCAGACAAATAACAGTGTCATTCGCTACTGGTAAGTACACAAGCAATTTCAAAGCGGAGACAGAGGCACTGAGGGCGGCAGTGGAAGAAATGGTGACAAACAATGAAAATGAAAGCCATATAGTCCTACTTACAGATTCCCTCGCCGTAGTCACAGCACTAAAAAGCCAGAAAAACACTGAGCTTAATGACTTAAGAGCAGCACTCTGCCAACTGTGCCAGCAGTCCGCACCAAAAAGGGTAGTGGTACAGTGGGTCCCATCACACTGCAACATCCAAGGCAACGAGGAGGCAGACAGACTGACAAAAGAAGGTGCAAGACTACTACAACCAGATTCTAGTGTGACCTACGAAGAGTCAAAAAGGCTTATTATGGCCAGATACATGGTCAAATGGGAAACAGAACATACTGGCTACACAAAAAAATGATGCCTACTACCAGCTGAACAGAAGAGAGCAGGTCGTTGTCTTCAGACTTCGCACTGGTCACAATAGACTGAGGTACCACCTATTCAACAAATTGAAGATAGGTGGTACCGACGAATGCCCGTGCGGTACCGGTAAAATGACCGCTGAACATCTGCTGCAGAACTGCCCGACATACGAGGATCAGAGAGAGCAGATGTGGCCATCACCAGTGGAACTGCAAGACAAGCTCTATGGCAGTGGCGACAGCCTCAGGATGACCGCCGCTTTTTTCGAAAAAATAATGGTTACTGTCTGACTGCGTACGAAGAAGAAGAAGAAGTATACAGATTCTGCAGGGTCTTCTAAACCAGTATAAAGACGTTAAGTTAAGTTAAGTTAAGTTAAGTTAAGTTAACAGGATGCTTGAATAAAAGAACATGGTTATAGCAGCATTTCCCTTTTCATCAAAGGCACATCGTAGTAACGCTTAGGTAACACTCATAACAGGGGCACGCTTCACCCGAGACTTGATTGTTCTATCTGTTCGTCCGTCTGGGGCTTCATTCCTAGACCAGCCGTCAACCAAGGCTAATGGCCTGGTCTGCCCTGCCACAACACTCAACTGAGGTTGTCTTTTCTCGCTCTAGGATAAGGGATTGTATCCTCTTGCGTGTGCTCCTTCGCACATCGTCGGATGTCAGGTTTGGAAGGCGCTTACCAACTTTCAGAGTTATCAGAAAACAAGTTGCACAGCCACATCTGACAAAACCCGACAAGATACGTCAGTATCTTATCTGCAAGGCTTCAGATGGTTTGAAATCATCTCCTAGATGAGCTGCCTTCCTAGGCTTTTGAGCCCCATCTGCCCGAAACTACTGGTTTTAATGCACCAGTGGCTCGCCTTCCGCCCCTTCTTCTATTAGTCAAAACAGTTATGTAGCGCGAAGGTCAGGAGTTGGACTTTGGTGTCAGAGACTAAAAGAGACGCACGCCATGGGAGCATTTAGTTGGTTTTGAGAGTTCATCCTTTCCCCCAGTTATAACACCATTTAGAACCCATACATATATATAAACTCGATGTTGAGCCCATGGAAGACGAGAGGCTACCAAAGGATATCCTTTATGGACAACTAGCCATTGGAGCTAGAAGAATCGGCCGTCCCACACTGCGATTCAAGGACGTATGCAAGGGGGACATGAAGTCATCCGGTGGCTGGGAAGAAATTGCTCAGGATCGAGCTATCTGGAGACAGTTAGATGGAAGGCTACTGAAGCTCCTGGAGGTCTTCTGGTTGCAGAGAAAAGAGAAAGACTGAAGAGATCAAGGAACAGCCAGGCAAGCCAGCCTCCTCGGTATGGTTGTACGATCTGTGGCAGGAACTGTCACTCGCGCATCGGCTGTTTCAGCCATACCAGACAGCGTCGAAATACAGGAGACAGAGCTAGACAAAACTTACAGGGTGCCACATATGGTCTACACAGACTGAGACGTCTATGATTATGATGATGATGATATACATACACATACATACATACATACATACATACATACATACATACATACATACATACATACATACATACATACATACACATATATATATATATCAGAGGTTTTCAAACTTATTTGGTCCGCGGCTACCTTGACCTGTGCATAAATAACCGCGGCTCCTCTCTATACTATATATGAGCAGTTGTCCCCCAAATAAATATGAATGACTTTTGTATGTGCATTGTTTACATCTCATACCAATTTGAGGTTGGGGGGGGGGGGGGGGGTGGTAAATAAATAAAGTTTCGGACACAAAATAAATAAGATTATTTATGATAAATGATAAACGAAATTACAGTCACAATTTATACTAGTCACAATTTGATGACATCTTATACTAGTCACAGTTTGATGACACCTTATGCTAGTCACAAAGTCAATGAGAAAGATGAGTTTGCTTCTCCATCCTCAGTTCTTCCAATCTGGGCACAAATTTGGAAATTATGATACGTATCTTCTTCTCGATGTTCAAATGCGATCGGAATTTTGTTTTGATGGCGGCCAATGCAGGAAACCCTGTCTCACACAAGAAGGATGTTGCAAATGGAATCAAAACTCGTAGGGCCTTGCTGCTTACTTCTGTATATTCCTGGTTCACCAAACTCCAAAAACTGGTAGTGATGAAGAATCGAACTTTGATTTCAATGTCGGGTCCGATGAAGTTTCAATAACCTGCTCTTTCTATCTAGAAGTGAGTGTAGATAGGAGTTCTGTACTGAAGGGATTCTTGATCCAGGTGTCTTGGTCAATCTCTTCTGAAAAGTACTTGCCAAAGTAAACACTGAGCTGTGTTAAGTGATAGACGAACAGATCCTTCAGCTCTTCACTCAGCTCCAAGTCATTGTCTTCTAAACAGCTGTGTTTGCAGAAGGTTTGCTGGTTCGGTCATCTCATGTGTCGAATACATGTCTAGACAGAAGGTTTGCTGGTTCGGTTATCTCATGTGCCGAATACATGTCTAGACAGAAGGTTTGCTGGTTCGGTCATCTCATGTGTCGAATACATGTTCAGGCACAAGGTTTGCTGGTTCGGTCATCTCATGTGTCGAATACATGTCTAGACAGAAGGTTTGCTGGCTCGGTTATCTCATGTGCCGAATACATGTCTAGACAGAAGGTTTGCTGGTTCGGTCATCTCATGTGTCGAATACATGTTCAGGCACAAGGTTTGCTGGTTCGGTTATCTCATGTGCCGAATACATGTCTAGACAGAAGTTTTGCTGGTTCGGTCATCTCATGTGCCGAATACATGTCTAGACAGAAGGTTTGCTGGTTCGGTCATCTCATGTGCCGAATACATGTCTAGACAGAAGTTTTGCTGGTTCGGTCATCTCATGTGCCGAATACATGTCTAGACAGAAGGTTTGCTGGTTCGGTCATCTCATGTGAATGTTCCCTGATTAGCTTCCCTTGCGAGCATGCAGTGTCCGACGGGTCGCCTTCAGAGCAGGAGGGTGAACGAGAGAAAGGTGAATAGACAACTGAAAAATGATTTTTCAGCGACACGGTTTGGCGACGCCTCTGACCTATAAGAGACGACTAAGACTCCCTGATCGCCCTTCAGGGTGCAAGTGAACTGATGGCTAAATAACTATATATATATATGTATACGGTATATAACTCCGCCATGACCGGTCCCAAGTCGTAAAGAGAAAAGATGAGGGTTGAGCGTTATACCTTCTTCTTCTTCTGGGTTCGTTCTTAATCTCCCACTACCAAGCCCTGAATAGGGCTTTGCAAGCAGCAGGTGTAGTCCGGAGAATGGAATGCGTTGTGTCGCTAGTTTACAGATTGATTGCGATATTTGCTATTTCCGGTCAGACACATCCGTCTTCGGCAGGAGCGTTATACCAACTCCCGAACCCATACCTCCTTCTTGCGACAAAAACATAAACCAAACATATCTAACGAACTGTCATTTAGGGGAAGATGGTCTTTAACATGGACTACCTTTTTTATCTACAAGAAAGACTTCCGGACAGCCCATGTTTGTTGTTGTTGCGTTCGCCTTATTTCTCTATTCCCCAAGGCGGTGTGCGTTGCACTGTGATTTTTATTTTGCGCCTGTCGGCCCAGTGCATCCGACTTCAGCATGCATTTTATGTAAGGGTCTGATTCCTCCTGCATTTTCTACTTTATTTCCCCGGGGTAACGGCCGGTGCTGTGATGGGAATCGAACCAGCACCTTCAGTTTGTGAGTTGTGTCACTTATCCACTAGCCCAGGCCGTCCCTCTCCTGGATACGAAGAGGAGAGAAACTCATGTCCGTTGTCGATCTATCTACTCTAAAGAGTAGGTATCCTTTAGGGCCATAATAAAATGATGAAACTAAACGTGATACAATGTCACTCAAACTTACGAAAAAGCAGAAGAAATTAAAGACAGTGTATGCAGCAAACTACAAAATCTATTGGATGAGATAAATGCAAGAGATACAACAATAGGGATGGACAACATTAATGTCAGTTTAGGAGAGGACAACGAAGATTTATTTTGACCTTCATGCTGTCTAGTATATTCAAATACAGCGGAAGTTACATCATCAAGACAAACAGACGAAAAATATCCCATAATGTCGCCAACACTGCTTGCGGTAGGCAACTAGCCTTTTGTTTTATTGTGTAGAAATTGTTTACCTTTAGAACTGTTGTTTGTTAAAAGCAGAATAGATGGTGCCTGACAGACTGCGGATCTACTTTGCTCTAGTGTTTCAGTTTATTAAGATTACTTGCACATCTTTTAACCACCTTCCGCAGCACTTGTCCCAACACAACCGAGTAATAAGCTGCTCAAGCCTAGCCAGCTAAGCAGAAAATCCTCCTCCCGGCTACATCCAACTCACGCAAGAACTGGCACCTGTACATGGCGCATATGCCACTGTAGAAGTAGAAGTTGACTAAGAACTTGTGAAGTTTAAGGAGAACAATCCAGAGATGGCAACAAACAAACTAGCTGTAAATATAACTAGAAATACGCTGAATTGGAACCCACTGGGGTAAAGAAAAGTGAGAAGGTCGAACAATACCTGAACGAAGTAGGGTGGAGAAAGAAGCTGGCATCTCATAGTCGAAACTCAAGAAGACGGTTCATAATATGAAACGATTAAGAATGACAGATTCCGCACAATGTTTTAAGGCGAAATGGAGGAAATGTGTAAGATTAGAGTGTGTTAGTAGTAGAATCGCAATAGGGCGATGTTTAAGTCTCTATCGACGTACTCCAGTCTTCCCAGTTGTAAATAGGCACCTGCTGTACTGTTAGGAAAGAAAAGAAAGCGAGTAAGGGATCTGGCCACTCCTGTCACAAAAATCTCAAAGTACAATCAGGTCTCTTACACTTTGTTCTCAACAGCAGCGTCTGATATACTTTTACCTCACCTCACCTTAAATTACATCACCTTACCTTAAATCACCTCACCTCACCTTACCTTACCTCACCTCACCTTAAATCACCTCACCTCACCTTAAATTACCTCACCTTACCTTAAATCACCTCACCTCACCTTACCTTACCTCACCTCACCTTAAATCACCTCACCTCACCTTACCTTACCTCACCTTACCTTAAATCACCTCACCTCACCTTAAATTACCTCACCTTACCTTAAATCACCTCACCTCACCTTACCTTACCTCACCTCACCTTAAATCACCTCACCTCACCTTACCTTACCTCACCTCACCTTAAATCACCTCACCTCACCTTAAATTACATCACCTCACCTTAAATCACCTCACCTCACCTTACCTTACCTCACCTCACCTTAAATCACCTCACCTCACCTTAAATCACCTCACCTCACCTTAAATCACCTTATCTTAATGTTCTTACCTTAAATCCTCTTTAAATAAATGAAAAAATTGAAAAATGTTTTCTCTTAAAACAGTCATACGCCATTTTTTCCATTGCTGGGGTAGTCGAAGGGGTTTGAAGGATGAGGACTACAGGCCATTTTACCCCTGCTGTCGCCACGTCGTGTGCTGGCTATATTTGTTTATTTCACCGCCAACAAAACAAAAAAAAAGCCATACCGGGGATTCGAACCGCTTCCCTCCTTATCGGCAGACACGCCTCTAAATAATACGGCCACGCGCTCCTCAAGCTTACTCTAAACCTTAATCATCTTACCTTAAATCACGTTACAGTACCTTACCTCACATTTGCCGTAAAACGTACCTTAAATCACATCACTTTACCTTACCTCACATTTGCCGTAAAACTTACCTTAAATCATCTCATTTTACCTTACCTCACAATTGCCGTACAACTTTCCTTAAATCACCTCACCTTACCTTACCTCACATTTGCCGTAAAACGTACCTTAAATCACCTCACCTTACTTTACCTCACATTTGTCGAAAAACTTACCTTAAATCACCTCACCTTCCTTACCTTACCTCACATTTGTCGTAAAACTTACCTTAAATCATCTCAACTTACCTTACCTCACATTTGCCGTAAAACTTACCTTAAATTATGTCCCTTTACCTTATCTCACCGTACCTTACAACACCCCATTACCACATAGGATTGCGGTGCACCGAAGCAACCACCAGATCAAATTCTGCAGGACTGGCCTACTTATTCAGACCAAAGAGAAGCAATCTGGCCGATTGAACGACCATGCTTGAAAAGCTGGTAGTGGACCGGCGAAGACTTAAAACACAAGTCTCCATTGTGAACGTATGCACAAGCGATAGGACGAATTCATTCTTGACTTGGCTTCGTTCGTTCTCAATCTCCCGCTACAAAACCCTGAAAGGGCTTAAGTAGCAGAATGTAGTCCAGAGAACGGAATGCGTAGTGTCGTAGTTTACAGCTTGACTGCGATATTTGCACCTTTCGGTCTAACACATTCGACTTCAGCAAGCATTTTTTTAGTACCGGGTTAGCATTCCCTCTTTGATCCCTTCTCCTTAGCCAGTCTGCTCTGCTGCAGCCTGTTATCCAGGATCACCGCGTGGAGGTGTAGAAGGGTCTTGGTAGCTCTGGTTCGCTGATCTTGACGCTAGCAGTCAGCTATGGGTCACTGACCGCTGCAGCTCATGCGCTGCCTAATTCATTCTAAATGCCCAACATACACCCCAGCCCCCCCCCCCCCCCACATACACACAAACAATAAATACATCACACACGTTCACATGTACATAAACACCTTCTCAACTCTGCTGCCTTTCAGCTACATGGTGGCACCTCTTATGGACTCAGACCTTCACGATGTCCTCAAGCGGCAAACATTACATGACGATCACATTAGGTTTCTCCTCTACCAGATTCTGAGGGGACTCAAAGTAAGAAATATTACAATCAAAATGCTCTACTTCTTCACTGTTGTCGTTTGTTCTCAAATAACCACATCTTTTTCCATCATACACTTGGCGATCTGACTCAGGCTTCTTTTAAATGGGCTGGGAGAGCCATGTTATCACTCTGCTCTTCTCATGAAGTCGACATGTCTGGTGAACATGGCCTGATAATTGTTCTCACAACAAGGACACGTACACAGCGAAGTTCGTTCATTGCTGAGGGAGGCGGCGATCCCAATCCGTCTTGACATATTTGATGCCATGCGTCCGTCTGATATAATCGTGGTCCCCAGGTATGTAAGTGTGTTGGTACGTACTTCATCGCATATAGATCCAAATTACGTGTCTACCAGTCATGTGGGACGGTTACTAGTCATGTGGGACTCATACCAGTCATGAGGGACTCCTACCAGTCATGCTGTAGACCTACTAGTCATGTGGGACTCCTTTACGGCACTGAGATATGGCCCCTACTTATAGGGGACATATCAAGGAAAGAATTTCTCCCACATGTCACATTAAGACGTGATCTCGGAATCCGATGGAATGTTTTTGTTCCACCAAACAGAAGACATTTCAATGACACAACTTTCTTTCGTCTGGGAAGACTTGGATCGGCGCAGCCTCTCCCTATTCGGCCATGTTGTTCGCCTGGCCCAGGATGTACCTTCCCATCATATTCTCCGCAAATATGTCCTCTGTGTTAACCACCACTCACGGACGGGACGATGAGGCTAACGTGTGGTCAGGCAAAACACACTGATCAGACAAGGTTAGCCAGGGTCAGGCAAAACACACTGATCAGACAATGTTAGCCAGGGTCAGACAAAACACACTGATCAGACAATGTTAGCCAGGGTCAGACAAAACACACTGATCAGACAATGTTAGCCAGGGTCAGGCAAAACACACTGATCAGACAATGTTAGCCATGGTCAGAAGAAAAATACTGGCCAAGACCCTCACATGACCTCCTCGTTGGTCGTCCTGGAAACAGGCTGTTGTCGAGGACAACAGTCTGTCTAACAAGGTGAGCTTCGATGCGATCCCCGTAGTAGTGAGCGACACGTAGATGAAGCCCCGGTCCACCTTCTTCAGCACGCTTGGATGTGAGAAAAGCTACTGCAACCCTCCACTTAACGTCCTTTTCAGGGCGCACGAAAGAGTAACCTACTCATTGAGGTAATTCGCAAACACCAACACCACCATCACACACGGGCCCGTTGGAAGCGCAAGGGAGGACACACACGGGCCCGTTGGAAGCGCAAGGGCGGACACACCCACGCATCATGGCTTCCACAGTTGTCTGACCCTCCCCCAGCTTCAGACGAGATTTGGCACAGTATGTCGCTGCAGTTTGTCATGACAGTGGACGACCAACTCAACAGACCTCTGACGTCTGAACTTTATCATTATTACAAGGGCACATATCTGTTTGATCGATTTATGTATTTGTTGAACCCATGATTTTTCAGTTTGCAGTGTCCTGTTCGCAGTCTGAATATTAGATGTCACTTCTCAGCCACTTACACGGGTTAAAACTGACACCATCACACATGTGTGCATGGGCATAAACAGCACAGACATAGCCGAACAAATCCTACAAGACTGCTGCATATTTAGACAATTGCGCACTGAGCACTGGTCCACAGAGAGAACCATTCGCACGCAGCTATTCAGGAGTGCTGAAAACGCTACATCGCTGCAACCTTTATTCAGCGAACCATACTTCACGTACAGGACATTAAAATAATGACTAATAATAATAATAATAATCAGAAGAAGACGATGAAGAAGAAGAAGAAGAAGAAGAAGAAGAAGAAGAAGAAGATTTTCTTCCTAAGAAGTAGTGTATGTATTACATTATAATCAAATTAAAAAAATTAAATGAAAAAACATGATAATTAGGGTGTTTATTTGTTCCTGCCATTTGTCTCGAAGACTGAAACACAACGAAAGCGAAAGCGGGAATTGAAATGCATTTTAAGCTTTACATAAGACAGGAGAGTCCGAGTTGTACAGAGGATTGAGCGCTTGTCTTTCGCGCAAAGGGATCATGTTTGTGCCCTGGTCACGGCATGCCCCAGTCTACCCAATTGTAAACTAGTGCATGTTTTATATCAAAGGAAGGTTAGACAGGAAACTTCTTGTCACCAAAAATCTGAGACCTGGTACAATGAAGTCTTAACACCCCCATTCCATTTGCTATCGTACATATGTCTCTCTCTCTCTCATAGTCGTCAAATATATAGCACAGACACGCCGTGTAAGATTATAAGTTCCCTTTCTCTACGTCTAAACGCCCATCTACATCCCATTATTAAAGTGGGCTCATTGTTCTTACGCAATCTGCATTCCAAATACTAACGTCCTGATCTGTTTCATTGTAATGTAAGTAGCATGCCCTTTACAGATGGTCGCTTCTCACAACAGTCACCTATTTGGCTGTTATAAGTTTCTTCGCAAGTGTGCAGTGCGGTTAAGTTGTCATTACTTTCCGTAAGTGAAGGAGCGAAAAAAGAACCTATGTCTGCCAAACCGGACACGAGCGTAATTCGAACCGGGTGCGTTAGTATTATGAAACGGACGCTTCACCACTGGGCCACGAGGCCACCCTGCTCTGTTGTCCCCTAGTCAATTAAACACGACTTTCCGGGGGGGGGGGGGGGGGGGGGGGGCCACCACAAGTGAAAAGACAACTCAGAAGTGCGCGGCTCTCAACTTTTGAAGCAAGAAGGGACCAGGACTTTGGGGTGACGGCACATCTTGTCACACATATGAACGGTATTTCTTCTTCTTCTTCTTCTTCTTCTTCTTCTTCTTCTTCTTCTTCTTCTTCTTCTTCTTCTTCTTCTTCGTCGTGCGCGGTCAGACGTCGATTTGAATATGTTCAAAGAAAACAGCAGTCATCCTTAAGCTGTCAACACTGCCATAGAACTTGTCTAGTATTTGTACTCATGATGGCCACTATATGCTTTCTCTGGTCCTCGTATGTCAGGCAATTTTGCAGCAGATGTTCAGGGGTCTTTTTCTCAGCACCACATGTGCATTCGTATGTAGCACCTATCTTTAGTTTATTGAATAGGTGGTACCTCAGTCTGTTGTGGCCTGTGCGGAGTCTGAAGACCACCACCTGCTCTCTTTTGTTCAACTGGTAATTAACATCATTTTTGTGTGTAGCCAGTATGCTCTGTTTCCCATTTGGCCATGTATCTGGCCCTAATAAACCTTTTGGACTCTTCGTAGGTCACACTAGAATCTGGTTGTGGTTATCTTGCACCTTCTTTCGCCAGTTTGTCTATCTGTCTCTTCGTTGCCTTGAATGTTACAGTCGCATGGTACCCACTAAGATACGACTCTTCTGGGTTTGGACTGCTGGAGAAGTTGATAGATCATAGGTCATTTAGGTCTGTATCCTTCTTTCTCTTTAGCGGTGTAGCCATGGACCATCTGTAAAAGAGTAACGGTACCAGACGTATAACGTCTCCACCAATGAAAAGATCTATCAGGGTCTGTTATTATATATTTGCGCAATGATTTGACTTGCTTTATCACATCTGTTTTGAACTTCGGTGTCGCCTTTGCCATCTGCTGAGATTATGTTGCCCAAGTAAGTGGAATTTTTCACCAGTTTCACTTGTTAGTTTTGTATGAATATTGTTGTTTCTATTTCTTTTCTTACAATCTTGCCTGGTAACACTCGAACGGTAAACCGACTTACAGGAACGGAATAATCAAACTGACATAAACTGCCAACTATGTATACGTTTGCACAATGTGTAATATCGCGCCATTTTATTAGCAACCACGACTGTGGAAGCCTTGAGTTGAGTATTTCATCTTAACTTGTACAATAATAATTATTAATGCCTAAACCTGGAATACTTCATGACGACCATCAGCAGACAGCTATTGTTATGACGTTTTCCACAAATGCTGTGGGCGCTGCCAGGTGAGGAATCTTTATTGCCTTCGTCTTTCATTACGTGAAATGTTATCTGTCTTTGGCCAGGCCACGTCTCGTTCAATCCTCGTTTCTAACATTGTTATCTGTCTATGGCCAGGCCACGTCTCGTTCAATCCTCGTTTCTAACATTGTTATCTGTCTATGGCCAGGCCACGTCTCGTTCAATCCTCGTTTCTAACATTGTTATCTGTCTATGGCCCGGCCACGTCTCGTTCAATCCTCGTTTCTAACATTGTTATCTGTCTATGGCCAGGTTACGTCTCGTTCAATCCTCGTTTCTAACATTCAATTGGTTATATATTGTTGTGTTGCTATGTTTTGCGACCGTGGGTTGTGTTGCTATGTTCTGTGGTCGTGTGTTGTGTTGCTATGTTCTGTGGTCGTGTGTTGCTATGTTCTGTGGTCGTGTGTTGTGTTGTTATGTTCTGTGGTTGTGTTGCTATGTTCTGTGGTTGTGTGTTGTGTTGCTATATTCTTTGTTCGTGTGTTGTGTTGCTATGTTCTGTGATCGTGTGTTGTGTTGCTATGTTCTGTGGTCGTGTGTTGTGTTGCTATGTTCTGCGGTCGTGTGTTGTGTTGCTATGTTCTGCGGTCGTGTGTTGTGTTGCTATGTTCTGCGGTCGTGTGTTGTGTTGCTATGTTCTGTGGTCTTGTTGATTTTACGCTGCTCGTCTGATCATTTGTGGAATACCTTCTATCATAGCCGTTCGCCTTGAAAAGGAAGCTGTGACGTCATGTCCTAGTTTACAGCTAGAATGTGATATCTACGACATCCAGCCTAACACATCCGATTTCAGCATTTTTAGAATCGGGCTTATCTTCATTCTGCAATCCCTATTCTCTTAGCCAGACTACACAAGTGTAGCCTGTTTCCAGGGCCGCCATTTTGAGGCGAAATATGGTCTTGGTCAGATGTGGGCTACTGACCCCGAAGCAGCGAGCTACGAGTTCATGGCTTGTCAGCTCGTTCACTATGGCTGGATCTTCGGCACCATGGAAAATATGAGAAGGAAAGTTTGTCTTGCTGATGGGGTAGGGGGGGGGGGGGAGAAATGTATACGTTATAGGGAAAGGCGAAGTAGTTCTCATAGTAGACACTTCTGTCAGGGATGGCGTGTTAGAGACTTTATTGCACGAGGCAACTGTTGGGAAGGGTGGGGGAGGAGTGGATAAAGTAAAAGTGGATAAAGTACTTCCTGACCGAGCCCATGATGCAGACCAAGCATGCGATCTCTTCTAAAGAAGTCTTAGAAGAAAGATTGGCACATCTTTAAGCTGCACTTTTTTCCTGATCTACGTCATTGACTTTGCTTTGTCTTTTTTCTACTTTTGGCCTACTGACCTACTTCTACTCCTCTTGTCATGCGCAGTCACAGAGAACACATGATACTTCCGTGTTTGCCCCAGCTTTAGACGCAATGTTTTTGATTAACATGATGAAGTTGCTAGACCCATGCGCAACCCTACCTAGTCGTCTGTCACAACCTGCTCCGAATGCGATCGTCAAAACTTAATCCGTGACCCTTATTGTAAGCAGTATCTCAAAGTGTGTTAGAGGTCCTTCAAATGTGAGGAGATTAGCGCTGTGTTACAACTTAAGTGGGTCACGGTTCTCACCAGAGTGGAAGGGAGTGGTGCAGTCCGCCACCATTCAAAGGGATCTCCAAATATGTAGGACTAAATCAACGTGATCTGGTTCTGGGTTGCTGTCCCAAGAAATCGTCCCGCCATCTATACAGCCAACTCCCACCAACTCTACTCTCGAACCATCTAACCATTATTTGGTCTTTCGGTAACTGCGTCTTAATTCATCCCAAACAAAAGAAATATATATTTATAGCACCGAATTTGAGGTAGTGACGTCACAGAATTGTCATTTAAAAAAAAAAATTGTTGAGAGAGGAAGACTAACGTCTGGTCAGGCAAAAACATACTGGCCAAGGTCAGGCAAAACATACTGGCCAAGGTCAGGCAAAACATACTGGCCAAGGTCAGGCAAAACATACTGGCCAAGGTCAGGCAAAACATACTGGCCAAGGTCAGGCAAAACATACTGGCCAAGGTCAGGCAAAACATACTGGCCAAGGTCAGGCAAAACATACTGGCCAAGGTCAGGCAAAACATACTGGCCAAGGTCAGGCAAAACATACTGGCCAAGGTCAGGCAAAACATACTAGCCAAGGTCAGGCAAAACATACTGGCCAAGGTCAGGCAAAACATACTGGCCAAGGTCAGGCAAAACATACTGGCCAAGACCCTAATCTTGTCTTTCTCGTAGCCCTCACTGGAAACGGGCTGTTTTCATGGTAGCTTGGCTAACGAGGTGAGGGATCGACGTAATCCCCGTAGTAGTGAGAGACACACATATGGAGCCAAGCATAGCACAACCACCTGGAGGACCCCGGCCCACCCCAGGATGTGAGGAAAGCTACTGCAACCCACCACTTAACGTCCTTTTCAGGGCGCACAATAGAGCAGACCTACTCATTGTAGACATTCGAAACAACAACAGCACCAACTGATGAGGGTGTCAAAACATTCTGCGAGAATAGTCGTCGAGAATGTCTGCTTCTGCTGCCGCTTATTCCTGTCGCCTTAGCAATGCATTTCTTGAATCTGTCAACGTTGGTCCATGATAAGGAGAGTAGAAACCAGTTTCTACAGCAGCATGACATTGTCCATGCTGTCAGACGATGTAATAACAACCATGTTATCTAACTATAACCCTAACCTAACTATAACCCTAACCTAGCTATAACCCTAACCTAGCTATAACCCTAACCTAGCTATAACCCTAACCTAACTATAACCCTAACCTAACTATAACCCTAACCTAGCTATAACCCTAACCTAACTATAACCCTAACCTAACTATAACCCTAACCTAGCTATAACCCTAACCTAACTATAACCCTAACCTAACTATAACCCTAACCTAACTATAACCCTAACCTAGCTATAACCCTAACCTAACTATAACCCTAACCTAGCTATAACCCTAACCTAACTATAACCCTAACCTAACTATAACCCTAACCTAACTATAACCCTAACCTAGCTATAACCCTAACCTAACTATAACCCTAACCTAGCTATAACCCTAACCTAACTATAACCCTAACCTAGCTATAACCCTAACCTAACTATAACCCTAACCTAACTATAACCCTAACCTAGCTATAACCCTAACCTAACTATAACCCTAACCTAGCTATAACCCTAACCTAACTATAACCCTAACCTAACTATAACCCTAACCTAGCTATAACCCTAACCTAACTATAACCCTAACCTAACTATAACCCTAACCTAGCTATAACCCTAACCTAACTATAATCCTAACCTAGCTATAACCCTAACCTAACTATAACCCTAACCTAGCTATAACCCTAACCTAACTATAACCCTAACCTAACTATAACCCTAACCTAGCTATAACCCTAACCTAGCTATAACCCTAACCTAACTATAACCCTAACCTAACTATAACCCTAACCTAGCTATAACCCTAACCTAACTATAACCCTAACCTAACTATAACCCTAACCTAACTATAACCCTAAGCCTAACCGTAACCATAAACCTAACTATAAGCCTAACCCTAATCCTAACCCTAACTATTATCCTAACCCTAAACCTAATCTTAACCCTTCACAAAACTGAATATAACCATTGTTTCAACACGTCAGCCTTGTCTAAATCTTTCCTTGTTTATTTAAAATAAAATTATATCGACCAGTCCTCCCCTTCCCGAAATGGAATGCCCCGTGATGTACGATTTGAACCCAGGGAACTCTGTTTGGGGTGAATTAAGTCGTAAGTACCGACCTTTCTTGCTCCATCAGGCCAAGTGCAATGCTATGAGCTCAATATACCACACCACAAAGAGAATTGTTCATTGGCTGTCGCAGAATACCTGCAAGGTAGCAGGTTGTTTTATAGTCAGAGTTGTTCCCTCTCCTATAAGAATTGCCACATACGTGTATAGAGCATCTGCTACAAATGTGTACAATATACGAGAAACAGAGAAAGCATGCATGGTCATTACCGATACCATTGCTGGATAAGCTATATAGAGATACTTATAACTTAACTCAACTTGACTTAACGTTTTTATACTGGTTTAGAAGACTCTGCAGAGTCTGTATACAACCAGTTTCATTTACATCACCATGCTCTAAAAGCTATGCGCATTCAATATATTCTTAAATGCATTAATTGTCCCTGCCTCCACTATTTCCTGTGGCAATGCATTCCAAGCATTCACCACTCTCTGACTAAAAAAATATTTTCTAATATCTAATCTTGACCTCTCTTTAGTCAGCTTGTTGACCTCAATGCCCTCTTGTTCTTGTGGGTGGTTGTATTTTAAAAAAAAAACTTGTTATAGTCTAATTTATCCATTCCTCTGATCATCTTATAAACCTGAATTAAGTCACCACGAATTCTTCTCTCTTCTAGACACTGTAGGCCGGTTTTTCTGAGTCTTTCCTCTTAATTGTAATTCTGGAATCCCACTATCAGCTTTGTCGCTCTTTTTTTGTATTCTTTCCAGCATGTTTATATCCCCTCTATGGTAAGGACTCCACACCTGTACACAGTACTCCAATCTAGATCTAAATAAAGCTTTATACAGTTTGACTATCACTTCCTTGCTTCTATGTTTAATATGTCTTTTTATCATACCTAACATTGCATTTGCCTTTTTCATTGCTACCTTAACTTACTCCCTCACCTCACCTGTATGATCTATTATAACCTCTAGGTCACTCACCTTACCTGTATGATCTATTATAATCCCTAGGTCCCTCACCTCACCTGTATGATCTATTATAACCCCTAGGTCCCTCACCTCACCTGTATGATCTATTATAACCCCTAGGTCCCTCACCTCACCTGTATGATCTATTATAACCCCTAGGTCCCTCACCTTACCTGTATGATCTATTATAACCCCTAGGTCACTCACCTTACCTGTATGATCTATTATAACCCATAGGTCACTCACCTTACCTGTATGATCTATTATAACCCCTAGGTCACTCACCTTACCTGTATGATCTATTATAACCCCTAGGTCCCTCACCTTACCTGTATGATCTATTATAACCCCTAGGTCCCTCACCTCACCTGTATGATCTATTATAACCTCTAGGTCTCTCCCATTCTGTAGCCTCACTCTAACCGTTGCTTTCTTTAGAAATAGAAGATAAATAAGAAGAGGAAGAAGAAGAAGGAAACAAAAAAGAAGATCCTGGGATCCACTCAGGGATGTGTATTTATTTGCTCAGCTGGTATTCATGCGGTCCTTTGTGGTTTAGCCGGAGATCCCTGAAGTGTTCCGGCATGCCGTACGATTGATTATGTGTCTGTGGATATTATGTCGTGTGCCTGACAAGCTTTTGCCACATTCCGAGGGGGGACGCTATATTTATGTTTATGTTAGTACTGCCAGCTTGTTCGCGATATATTCCTGGCTCGGCGAATACACCGAGTCCTGGCCCATTTTTGTTAAGTTGTGGATGTAACACTGTTTGTGGACATAATCGGTTAATCTCGGGTTGTTTTTGATGTTCATCCACCACAGGTGATGAAATAAATAACACAATTTTTCTTCAAGTATAAAACAAAATTGCTGTGAATTACAATAATATAATACTGTGTTGGGTTACTGTACGACCCGTTCCTCAGAGGTGGTTACGTCACTGCAAGTCCCAGTCTCGTTTCCATTGTCTTCTGTCATAGGCCACTGTGGGCCAATCGGTGATAAGTTTCCCTTCTGTAGCATTGCAGATATTGTTTCTGAGTTTGAGGTCGTCAGACCAGCGCATAGGTGGTCTTCCCCGTCGTCGTCTTCTGTCTTGTGGGTACCAGACTGCTGTCGCTGTGCTCCAACGGTCATCATTTCCCCGAAGCAGGTGACCAGCCCAGCGATGCTTTGCCTTGTGGCTTGTCTTCGTGGGTATCTGCATCCTTCACCAATGACATTTGCCGTACGTCAGTGTTGTGAAGACCTTTCACATGTTGGTTGTGGAGCGTGAGGCCGATCATACGTCTCTCGAGAGAGGCTTGGGTCACTCTTAGTTTGGAATCCATTTCTTTTATAAGAGCCCATATTTCTGCGGCATAACACATTGCGGGTAAAACTATGGAGTTGATTAGTGAGGCGCACAGACTCTGGTCGCGGGTATGCTTTGTGCCGTCTTTATGGATGAGAAAGCCATTCAACCCGCCGGACGACGCTTGTTAGTTCTTGGTTTAGGTTGTTCTGCATATTCAGTAAGCGTCATTTGTAGCGTAATATAATATAATGTAATGTAATGTAATGTAATGTATGGTATGGTATGGTATGGTATGGTATGGTAAAATATAATATAATATAATATAATATAATATAATATAATATAATATAATATAATATAATATAATATAATATAATTAATATAATATAATATAATATAATATAATATAATGATATGATATGATGTGATATATGGCTTGGCTTCGTTCGTTCTCAATCTCCCACTACCAAACCATGACAGGGCTTAAGTAGCAGAATGTAGTCCAGAGAAAGGAATGCGTTGTGTCGTAGTTTACAGTTGGCTGCGATATTTGCCCCTTTCGGTCCAACACATCCGACTTCAGCAAGCATTTTTTGAGTACCGGTTTAGCATTCCCTCTTCGATCCCTTCTCCTTAGCCAGTCTGCTCTGCTGCAGCCTGTTATCCAGGATCACAGCGTGGAGGTGTAGAAGGGTCTTGGCAGCTCTGGAACGCTGGCCCTGACACTAGCAGTCAGCTATATGGGTCGCTGCCCACTGTAGCTCATGCGCTGCTCAGCATCTTGATCCCTTACATTTATATGACGGAGTTGTACTCGTGCAGCTCATATGGCGCGCTTATTAGAATTTCCCCAACATTCTTCAATGGGGGGCAGAGACAGAACGTTTGAGAAACACTGATCTAGGTCTTTGTGACGTTGTTGGTAATGCTAATAACGCGACGTTTCATTCTACCCGGATGTTTGGTGTTTTAGAGACAAGTACTGGTTGGTATGTATGTGCAACTAAGCTTATAATTGTTGGGGATTTTATTTTAAAAACAAGATAATATTCTCACTGAAACAAACAGGGGCGCACCCAGGAGGGGAAGGGTGGGGAAAAAAAGGACTAACACCCTCCCTCCCCAACATCAATTAGTACTTTTTTTTTCTTTAAATTTAACTACTTTAAGGAGGGATGGTAGACTAACGTCTGGTCAGGCAAAACATACTGGCCAAGACCTTCACCACGGCTTCCTCGTAGCCGTCCCTGGGAACGGGCTGTTTTCATGGCAGCCTGGCCAACAAGGTGAGGGATCGACGTGATCTCCGTAGAAGTGAGCGACACGTAGATGAAGCCAAGCATAAAGCAACTGCCTGGAGGACTCCGGTTCACCTTCATCGCGCTAATGCTCGAGATGTGAGGAAAGCTACTGCAACCCGTCACTTAATGCACTATTCAGGGCGCACATAAGAGTAGACCTACTCATTGTTATTGTAGTATTTTGTAGGCATTCGTCTTCGAAATAACAACATTTAAGGAGTGACAGTCCAAATTACCTTGTAAAATCATCGGAAGTCACGGGTGGTGTTTGTATCCGTTAACTAAGTGTCGCTACGGATGCGCTCGGCGTAGATAGAGCGACAAGTCGTGGCGATCGCACAGACACAGTCGGGGGGATCGGCCATGGCCACCTTAATCTACAAAAATCGGGAGTAAAAATGGACATGGCTCGGCGTAGGGTTGCCAAATTGGTCTAAAATGATCGAATTGTATTATTCATGGGATCCGTTGGCTACTGACTTTCCTAACTGGGCTGCTTATGACTTTTCGGGCTATTTTTACGTATTCACCCTAGGACGGATAAGTTAGTTTAAAACTACTGACACACTATTTTGTTGACCAAAGTCAAGCCAGAAACAATTATCTGCTTACAGAGAGTCAAAGGGTGAACATTCTTTTATAACACTGCGATAACACTAATAGTTATATAACACTAATTGGTCGGTTATTCAGTAAAATGAACATAACGAAAACCAAGTGGAGAACCAAAATTAAAATAGACACTTGGCATGCAATAATCAATGTGCTTTACGTTTGGCCTTGGGTTAGAATGGAAGAGCTGCATTCCCCCCCCGCCCCCACCCCCACCCCCGCCCCCCCCCCCCTCTCTCTCTCTCTCTCTCCCCGAACAAACTATAGGTGCGCTGCTGGCAAGGATATCTTTTTAGTTACAATATCACGCAATATTGACACAAGTCAGAAATGCATAGAATGGGGACAGCCACATATGTTTTGTCCCCACACACAAATATTTGCTGACAGAGGATGCGACGGATTGAAAGGCACAGATATCACAGCACTTTTCTTGTTGTTGTTGTTGCTGTTGTTGGATGCCCACAGTGAGTAAGTCCACTCTTTTGTGCGCCCTGAAAAGGGCGTTAAGTGGTGGGTTGTAGTGACGACCTTGAGATCCCGAGCGTGCTGATGAAGGTGGACCAGAATCCTCCAGGCGGTTGTGCTATGCTTGACTTCATCTGCGACAGTGTAACTGTAACATTGAGATAACATAACTCGCGCTCGCGCCAACAATTTGACATATTTACTTGAAATGGTGTAGCGTTTAGTCTGAGACAAGTCCTAACAGGCAGAGGCAATGTCGCGTTCTTAATGGTAGAAAGTTTTATAAAACAATTATGAAAGAAGAAAAAGAATCAATTCCCAGAGTAGCTAGAAAGAACTACATACCATAGTTGTCAGGTCGGAGAGGCGTGTTCGGAACCTGCTACAGAAGGTTCACAAACCCAGTCTACTTTGCTCCAGTGTTTGGCTTCGCTTGGCTTGGCTTCGTTCATTCTCAATCTCCCGCTACCAAACCCTGAAAGGGCTTAAGTAGCAGAATGTAGTTCAGAGAACGGAATGCGCTGTGTCGTAGTTTACAGCTTGACTGCGATATTTGCACCTTTCGGTCCAACACATCTGACTTCAGCAAGCATTTTTTAGTACCGGGTTAGCATTCCCTCTTCGATCTCTTCTCCTTAACCAGTCTGCCCTGCTGCAGCCTGTTATCCAGGATCACCGCGTGGAGGTGAAGAAGGGTCTTGGCAGCTCTGTTTCGCTGGCCCTGACGCTAGCAGTCAGCTATGGGTCGCCTACCACTGTAGCTCATGCGCTGCTCAGCATCTTGATCCCGTTCTAGTGTTTGAGTCTAACAAGGTGGACTCGCACATCGGTTAACCACCCCCATGTAAGCGATTGAGCCTAGTCCGCAGGAAACCCTTCTCACCGCATACCAGAGCTGGGACCTGCACAGGGGCATATGCCCCTGTAGAAGTACAGGTCGACTAAGAATCTCTTGACTATTCTTCCCCTTGGCTTGGCTTCGTTAGCTCTCAATCTCCCACCACCAAACCCTGAAAGAGCTTAAGTAACAGAATGTAGTCCAGAGAACGGAATGCGTTGTATCGTAGTTTACAGCTTGACTGCGATATTTGCACCTTTCAGTCCAACACATCCGACTTCAGTAATCATTTTGTTTAGTACCGGGTTAGCATTCCCTCTTCGATCCCTTCTCCTTAGCCAGTCTGCCCTGCTGCAGCCTGTTATCCAGGATCACCGCGTGGAGGTGTAGAAGGGTCTTGGCATTTCTGGTTCGCTGGCCCTGACGCTAACAATCAGCTATGGGTCGCTGACCACTGCAGCTCATGCACTGCTAGCGTCTTGATCCCTATTCTTCCCCCTAACAATGATATATTGCTTGATTTGTAGTTTTGTAAATTTGCTGTGTTTATATAGTCATTGTTTATGAACTCCATTTGGTAGCATACAACCACGGTCTTTATGATCTGTTTGTAAGTTCGTCAAAGCTATACATAGATGGGCATCATTGTGATAACATTTGTCATCTCCTTTCTCTTTCAGTGCATTCACTCAGCTGGGGTCATACACAGAGTGAGTAGACAAGTGCACATGATAGTGTAGAGGGGGGGGGGGGATCTTAGAGAATTATGATTATTTTGTAAATTGCAGGGGTGGGGGGAGAGGAGTAGAAAAGATATATAGAGAGAGAGAGAGAAAAGAGAGAGAGAGAGAGAGAGAGAGAGAGAGAGAGAGAAAGAAAGAAAGAAAGAAGAAAGCAGAAGAATTTCAGAAATATGTATTGAACATGTTCGGGTCTTTCAGCGGGGCCAAGATGCAGCAGTGCATGCGCTAGCAGCAGCTGGCTGACTAGCTGGCTGGCTGACTGCTTGCATCAGGGTCTGTGAAGCAAAGCTGACCAAGACCCTATTCCGACTCAACAAGGTGGTTCTTGAAACAGGCTGCACTAGTCCCTAGTCTAGTCTGGACAAGGGATAGGAATCACAGAGGGAAGGCAAACTCAGTACTCAAAAAGGCCAGCTGAAATTGGATGTGTCGAGTCTCGCTGTGAACTACGAGACAGTGCAATGTTCTTCTCAGGACGAACGCCATATAAGAAGTCGTTTAGAACAACCACCACAGGAGCTATAAACTGTTTCCGGTGTCTAACCGGTATCTGTCGTCTACGTAGTTGGTGACAATAATAGTACTTGGCCATCACAAACGAAGATGACGACATCATAAAACTTGTGCTGGGAGACGACACATAGACTCCACATGACCACCCCCAACGACAGACTCTACATGACTGCCCCTAACGACGACACACAGACTCCACATGACTGTCCCTAACGACGACACATAGACTCCACTTGACCGTCCCCAACAACGACACATAGACTCCACTTGACCGTCCCCAACAACGACACATAGACTCCACTTGACCGTCCCTAACGAAGACACATAGACTCCACATGACTGTCCCTAACGACGACACATAGACACCACTTGACCGTCCCTAACGACGACACATAGACTCCACATGACTGTCCCTAACGACGACACATAGACTCCACATGACCGTCCCTAACGACGACACATAGACTCCACATGACCGTCCC
This sequence comes from Ariolimax columbianus, assembly GCA_036924085.1. NCBI lineage: Eukaryota > Metazoa > Mollusca > Gastropoda > Stylommatophora > Arionidae > Ariolimax > Ariolimax columbianus. Next base: position 2,168,080 of record JAVGWX010000022.1, on the reverse strand, counting down.
CAACGACGACACATACTCCACATGACCGTCCCCAAACGACACATAGACTCCACATGACCGTCCCCAACAACGACACATAGACTCCACATGACGACGACACATAGACTCCACATGACTGTCCCCAACAACGACACATAGACTCCATTTGACTGTCCCTAACGACGACACATAGACTCCACATGACCACCCCTAACGACGACACATAGACCCCACATGACCGTCCCTAACGACTCCACATAGACTCCACATGACTGTCCCTAACAACGACACATAGACTCCACATGACTGCCCCCAACAACGACACATAGACTCCACATGAATATTAAACCTAATTAAAGGCACGGATCCAGTCGTCCGTTCAGCACTCAGCGCTCCCCATTATGTTAATCACACGCAGCAGCGAAGCGTTAGAATAGACCAGATAAACTGACATGTCCTAATCGGTTTTGAAGAATTACAGAAGACATCCATTTGTATAAAACAAATGTGAAATAAATTATAAATTTAAATTGTAATGGTCATTTTTGTTTATTTAAGCTTAAGGACATGTTAGCAAACGCTCGAAGCGGCAAAGTGAATTTATCAATAACTATTGGAAAGGTAGGCTGATTGTGTCCAGCCTAACACAGCGTAAGAATGAGGGAATTAGTAGCTAAGAGATGGTCATTAGGGCGCAATTTTTTCTCACAGCCAACTAGCCACAAATTAGGTCGGCTTTCCCTGAAGGAAATGGTTAAATTCCGAGCTCTCGAAGTGTGTTTCAATTGTTATTTCAGTGCAGTTTTGTTTAGCTTTGTGATTGTGATTTGAATTTTAATATTTTATGAATTTGCGTAAAGTTTTGTCAAATTGTTGTCTTTTAATATCAGTAATGTTTTAGGATTTCATGAAAATACTGTAGACACAAATGAAGACGCTGTATACATCAACAATGATTCTTTCGATTCAGTTGACTTTTTGTTAAAAAATAATAATGATGCTTTGGCTTTTGAACAAAAAGTGCATCTGAAAAGGAAAATACCAAAACCAAAATTAGATATTTCACAGAAGAATGGAAAATATAGAAGAACTTTTCAAGGAAAGTGGTAGTGGAAATACAGATAGTTAACAGGAAACAAAATAAAACAAACGTAACATTTCTATTATTGCCTAATTATTGGTGGGGAGGAATCTTGGAGTACATATGGTCATTCGATACGCAGACAACTGTGCAGAAGTACTTCAACAGCATGGGTTTCAACTACCCAATTCAGCACAAACAAGAAGTACTTTTTAACATTTTTCCTACATTATTAAGTGTGCCCCTTTATGTTCATGACTCAGCTTACCATAAAATTATAATCACGCTTTGCTACTGGTCACACGCACATCTGGTCTATCCCTCAGTCGAGAAATATCATTGTCGATGAGGTGCAACTGCTTAGATCAAGTGTGCATCCACGCTGTGTTTTTTTCCTATGGGCAGACAAAACACGGTGTTAGTGATGGCGAGGTCACGAAAGGCACACAGGCTCAACAATAGTTGACCATTACTGTGGAATTTTCCTGTGCCATGTGCATCAAGTACTGCTTCTCCTTTCTCCCTCTTCCTCCTCTAGAAATAATGAGTTTACTTGGTTTCTATAACTTATTTTCACTACTGGCCAATTGCACTGTATGTGATTGAAACAGGGATTCTAGCAAAGAAAGATGAAACAAGCTTGGAAGAGTTTCAAATGTGGTGATATTGGAGAATGCAAAGAATGAGTTGGACAAAAAGGAGATCTAATTACAATATCTTGACTGAGAGGGGCAATCAAAGAAAAATATTCAAATCGATAACAGTAACAAAAATTGAGTTGGCTGAGACGCAATATGAAAGTCTTCTTCAGAAGATACTAGAGGGCAAGATTCAGGGAAAAGAGAAAGAGGACGACCAGAACTCACTTTTACATCTCAGGTATGCAGAGACATTAAAGTACAAGCCTATGCTGAAATGAAGAGAACTACAGAGGATAGGGTCAAAGGGAGAGACATACTCAGACAACCTTACAATAAATATTAGAGAGTCAAAGGGTGAACATTCTTGCTCACTTGTTGCCATCAAAACTGTATCATTGATTTGTATTGAGCCAATAAAGTTACAAAATCAGCTTAACTGTTGTCCTTGTAGCCGTTGCTCTCTTGGAGAGAATGCTTGACTTTGATTCTGACACAAGAATATCTATCGATGAAGCCCTGAAGCATCCATACATTCAGCAGTACCATGACCCTGAAGATGAGCCAATAGCAGAAGCCTTTGATAGCTCCTTCGAAGCTCTTGGTTACACCACAGAAGATTGGAGAAGTAAGTATCATTAATATAGGATCCTGGTGGGTAGAAGCATAAAACAGTTTCTTGGTCTCTCTCTCTCTCTCTCTCTCTCTCTCTCTCTCTCTCTCTCTCTCTGGGATCAAGAGGCCGAGCAGTGCATGAGTTGCAGCGGTCAGTGACCTGAAGCTAGCACCAGGGTCAGTGACCCAGAGCTGACTAGACCCTCCTACACCTCCACGTGGTGATCTGGATAACAGACTGGCTAATGAGAAGAGACCGATGAGGGAAGGCTAACCCAGTTTCCAAAAAATGTCAGATGTGTTGGACCGAAAGGTGCAAAAATTGAAGTCAAGCTGTAAACTATGACACAATGCATTTCGTTCTCCGGACAACATCCTGCTACTTGCAAAGCTCTTTTTAGGACTTGGTAGCAGGAGTTTGAGAACGAAAAAGAAGAAGAAGAAGAAGAAGAAGGCTCTCTCTTTCTATCTCTTTCGTTCTCTCTTTCTCTCACCCATTTCATCTATCTTTCATTTTGAGTTCCACCTCTAATGTTCTCTGAGGATGAATCTGTTCTTCTGTGTTGCATATCCACCAAGTGGCTAGTAGTGGCATAGCATTTATATATAGGATGTTCGGTGTAAATCAAAATAACAAGCAGTGAAACTAAACAAGGGGAATAGGCATAGCATCAAGGTAGGGTAGTTGTGGGAGGGAAGGCAGCCTCCTGTGTAGAACACATCAAAGCTCAACTGAGTGGTCTTGAGGTAAGATGTCAGCCTCATGTGCTGGATGTCGCGGCTTCAAATCATGATGAAGACCGGAATTTTTTCACATGGACTTTTTAGAATTTCCCTGGATCTCTGGCTAGCAGAGATCGGACGCATGTGTGCAGTGTCGGACACATTAAAAACCCTCGGCAATTGAAAATAAAAAAGAGTAGACTTAACGGCCACTGCCCAGGCAAAATTCAAAATTATGTTAAAAATCTACCCAATCTATGACGTTCGTGCATTGATGCACCTCAAGCAGGTACGTGCATTGATGCACCTCAAGCAGGTACGTGCATTGATGCACCTCAAGCAGCTACGTGCATTGATGCACCTCAAGCAGGTACATGCATTGATGCACCTCAAGCAGTTACGTGCATTGATGCACCTCAAGCAGTTACGTGCATTGATGCACCTCAAGCAGGTACATGCATTGATGCACCTCAAGCAGGTACATGCATTGATGCACCTCAAGCAGGTACATGCATTGATGCACCTCAAGCAGGTACATGCATTGATGCACCTCAAGCAGGTACATGCATTGATGCACCTCAAGCAGGTACATGCATTGATGCACCTCAAGCAGGTACATGCATTGATGCACCTCAAGCAGGTACATGCATTGATGCACCTCAAGCAGGTACATGCATTGATGCACCTCAAGCAGGTACATGCATTGATGCACCTCAAGCAGGTACATGCATTGATGCACCTCAAGCAGTTACATGCATTGATGCACCTCAAGCAGGTACATGCATTGATGCACCTCAAGCAGCTACGTGCATTGATGCACCTCAAGCAGGTACGTGCATTGATGCACCTCAAGCAGCTACGTGCATTGATGCACCTCAAGCAGGTACATGCATTGATGCACCTCAAGCAGTTACGTGCATTGATGCACCTCAAGCAGGTACATGCATTGATGCACCTCAAGCAGGTACGTGCATTGATGCACCTCAAGCAGTTACGTGCATTGATGCACCTCAAGCAGTTACGTGCATTGATGCACCTCAAGCAGGTACATGCATTGATGCACCTCAAGCAGTTACGTGCATTGATGCACCTCAAGCAGGTACATGCATTGATGCACCTCAAGCAGGTACGTGCATTGATGCACCTCAAGCAGTTACGTGCATTGATGCACCTCAAGCAGTTACGTGCATTGATGCACCTCAAGCAGGTACATGCATTGATGCACCTCAAGCAGGTACATGCATTGATGCAGCTCAAGCAGGTACGTGCATTGATGCACCTCAAGCAGGTACGTGCATTGATGCACCTCAAGCAGGTACATGCATTGATGCACCTCAAGCAGGTACGTGCATTGATGCACCTCAAGCAGGTACGTGCATTGATGCACCTCAAGCAGGTACATGCATGTGGTAGAATTGGGTAGATCATGAGGTGCTTCTGGTCATGCACAGCGGCGCATGCATAGATATCGTCGCCACTGTATACCAATCTCATCAGGTTTTTTCTGCATTGGATGATCGCAGACCAAATTCTATCTAAAGTTCACCATAGTGAAAATGGCAGATGTGCTCCTGGCCTCTTCCTGCAGCTGTATTCATGGGGGTCTGTTGTTTTTTGTGCCATTTCTTGATGCGATGCTCTCCAGGGCCTCCCTGGAGAGGTTGTGTTGTTTGTAGGAAACTCCGTCTAGACTTAAGTCTCATTTTCTGCAGCCTTTGGAGACATCACATTGTGTAAAAATGATTTATGTGTCTGGTATGGCTGCTATACAATGTCTATGTTTCACAGGAATGGAGAAAAGTGGTTAGCACTACAGCATGATACACTTTACCTTGGTGGAGACACTGATGCTTTGTCGGTTTCAAACATTTGCTTGTAGTCTTCCAAACGCAGTTTGCCTTTGCAATCCTGTTGTAGACCTCAATTTATTTCTCTGGTGAGGGTACTGCCTTGATAGGTCAAACTATTGACTGCCTGGAGACACTAGTTTTGTATAGCGATGTTTGGTTTGTTGGGCGTCTTCCTAGGAGCGTGCTAATTCAACACTAGGAAAACGAAGGTACTCTTCAAGATTTATATTTATAAACAATTATAACTCATTTTCCCTGCCGAAGACGGATGTGTTGGACCAAAAAGTGCAATATTGCAGTTAAGCTGCAAACTAGCGGCAAAGCGCATTTCATTCTCTGGACTACATTCTGCTACTTGCAAAACCCTGTTTAGGGCTTGGTAGGGGAAGATTGAGAACGAACGCAGAAGAATAGAACAAACTCATTTCACATTATTATCTTGTCCATTGAAGCTTGAAGATAGTGGTAACAGTAAATAATGTGATCTGGTTCCTGTTTAATCCTACAGAGCTTGTGTACCAAGGACTACCATCTTTCTCTCAGAACAACATACCGCAGGGTGCAGCAGGAAAATAGCCAACTGAACTGATACTAATGTAAATTGGTTGAAACATATTGTTATCAAAATATTGTTAACTTAAAACACTATGTATAAGGCTAATTGTAAAAAATATTTACTGTACAGAAGATAAAATCATAAAAATGTGTACTGTACAGAAGATAAAAATCATTATAATGTGTACTGTACAGAAGATAAAATCATAAAAATGCTGCCAGATTTGTAACATGTGTAACATGGTGCTGTTTTTGGTAGCTTTGTATTGTTGAACTTTTCTTCTTCTTTGTTCTTTCATTCACTTGGAGTATGTCTACATCTACAAAGTTGTCTCTTGTATGAACCTCGCTGTCTTCTGGCGCTTGGAGTATGTCCTGTATGTCCTCAGTCTCTTTGATAGCACCTGGACACACCTGTATGTCCTCGGTCCCTTTGATTGCACCTGGACACCCACATGTGTCCTCAGTCCCTTTGATTGTGCCTGGACACACCTGTATGTCCTCAGTCCCTTTCATTGCACCTGGACATACCTGTATGTCCTCAGTCCCTTTGATTGCGCCTGGACACACCTGTATGTCCTCAGTCCCTTTGATTGCGCCTGGACACACCTGTATGTCCTCAGTCCCTTTGATTGCGCCTGGATACACCTGTATGTCCTCAGTCCCTTTGATTGCACCTGGACACCCACATGTGTCCTCAGTCCCTTTGATTGCGCCTGAACATCCATGTATGTCCTCAGTCCCTTTCATTGCTGAAAGTAGCGATGATAGAGCATGAACTTCTTAGCTCCTGCAGCAGCTACATAAATTTTCCCAGACTTCATCAGGTACAAATTACATATGGGTTGACTGGAAGAAGCGGTCATACCATGAAAAAAACCCATGACTTGCCCGGTCTGTAAACTGAGCAGGCGATACAAACCTGGTAAATTTGGATTATAAACTAATCTGACAACCATGAAAAACGGTGCTTTGTCAGGTCATCCCGTAACCAGTGAGGTCATTGGGGCACACATGAAGACATCCTCACAACCCCATGCCACCCTTTTCTGTCAGCGGCCGCTGCCTGTGCCTCTTCTGGTCCGAGGTTGATCCATTCTTTTATGTTGTCCTCCCACCTCTTTTTGGGACGGTCTCTTCGCCATCTGCCTCGCACCTTTCTGTGCGGGATCGTATTTGTAAGACCATTTGATCTCGATATGTGACCGTACCAAGCGAGTTTCCTTCTTCAGTTGCCAAGAGGTCTTCAAAAGACCCTATTGCTGTTGTAATTCTGTCTCATATTTCCTTATTTGTAACTCAATCTTTGTACGTGACGTTTAAAAGTCTTCGGAAACATCTCATCTCCAAGGCCTGTATCCTTCGCTGAAGGTCAGCTATAACTGTCCATGTCCCACAAGCATAGAGGAATATTGACAGAACCAATGTACGCCATTAATCTGATTTTCGTGCATAGTAGTAACCGTTTATCTTAACCGTTTATAACAAAATCTGGTTATTTGTCGCTATTTGAAATAGCGTTTCAGTTGCCCTGTGTCGTATTTCCGCGGTCCAATGAAAACTGCTGAACTTTACGAGATTGGTGCCCTACACCATTTGCGGACAGTGCTGGTTTTGGTGTGGCTAGGAAATTACACATAGATCAATAATTGACTAACACATCATCTGGTAGAGATTGGGACCTGCCGGGTTAGCAACATGTCCAGGACACATACATGCTGAGTGATGCCTTTAATCTTCATGGCTCCTGTCCCAAGGCTGCGGAGTACTCTGCTTCCCTCAAGCAGTTCTCAGTGACTTCTGTCGACACATTTATCATGAAACCACAAGGTGCCAGGGCTTTACCCGCGGATAGAGGAAATTCAATGCAATTGCAACTCAGAGTGTTCTTTTTTGCTGCAGCACATGGCCGTCGTAGTGGTCGATCGATGAATGGACCACTGATCCCCAAGTGAACATTATTATTATAATTTGTGAACATTTTATTTCATGTGTGGCTACAAGTTACATGACATATCTGTATTCGCACCTACGGCTCTGCCTGAAGATTACTGCTTTTATATTTACAAAATATAACATTGTCTGTCATTTATGCTAAATATAACATTAAAAGACACTTTAGTATTGCTAGAAAGTGGATGTGTATTTTTGGGGGGTTTTAGTTGCGTTCGCCTTATTTCTCTATTCCCCAAGGTGGTGTGTGTTGCACAATGTTTTTATTTTGTGCCTGTCAGCCCAGTGCATCCAACTTCGGCATGAATTTTATGTAAGGGTCTGCTTCCTCCTGGAAAGTAGATGTGTATGATTTGAAGGTATAGAAACCATTTTGTTTACATTTATGCTGTTCTGAAATGGGTATATTTATAGTATATTTTCAAGTATATAATAAGCTTGTAAGATACATGCAAGAAATAATATCATCCAAAAACTGACCGGCACAACATGGAGGGCACAATCGGCAATCCTTCGGACATCTGCACTTGCCATTTGGTTTTCCGTAGCTGAATACGCTGCGCCATTCTGGAAAAACTCTGTCCATACGAAATTAGTTGATACAGCAATAAATGAGGCAGATCAAATAGGATCAGGGCACCTTACTCACCCCCATTGATAAAATATACCCCATAATTGGCATAGCGCTACACGAGGTTCGAAGAAGCGTCGCAGCAGAAATCTTCTTCTTCTTCTTCGTTCTCAATCTCACCAAACCCTGAAAGGGCTTAAGTAGCAGAATGTAGTCCAGAAAACGGGATGCATTGTGTTGTAGTTTACAACTTGGCTGCAATATTTGCACCTTTCGGTCCAACACATCCGACTTCAGCAAGCATTTTTTGAGTACCGGGTTAGCATTCCCTCTTCGATCCCTTCTCCTTGGCCAGTCTGCCATACTGCAGCCTTTTATCCAGGATCACCGCGTGGAGGTGTAGAAAGGTCTTGGCAGCTATAGTTCGCTGGCCCTGACGCTAGCAGTCAGCCATGAGTCGCTGACCACTGCAGCTCATGCGCTGCTCAGCATCTTGATCCCGCAGCAGAAATTGAATTAGAAAAACAGGAGCACGACCCAAGGCACCTAATGTTTGAACATCAGGTGCAAAGTACAAGACTCAAATCCAGACAATAGATTCCTAAAATCAACAAAGTACAAGACTCAAATCCAGACAATAGATTCCTAAAATCAACAAAGTACAAGACTCAAATCCAGACAATAGATTCCTAAAATCAACACAGCCCATACAGACAAACCCTGAAAGTCGCTGTACCAAGAGATGGCACGAATTGATGTAGGCCCCAGTGATGGTACTTCAGGAGGAACCTGCCACCGGACAACATGGAAGTCGCTGAACAGACTCTGATCTGGTATATCACGATGCAAGAGGAACATGAAACCTGCCTCAACCTCCAGGAAACATGCAACAAGTGTGACATGCTGGAGGCAAATCTTCTTCTTCTTCTTCTTCTTCTTCTTCCTCGTTTATCTTCAGACCTCAACTTCAATGACTCTAACGAAGTCAGCAGTCGACTCAAGGCTTTGTACGCTTCCGTACAGCTTCTCGTGGAAGGACACTGGCTGTTGCCAAATGCTACTTCTTTCGTTGGTATACAGTGGACAGGACTGCAAAGTATGTTCTGCCTTCATGGGGGTTGTGCCGCCGGCACAAAGGTCTGTAGTGCCAATCTTGAACTTGTAGTACAGATGGCATCTAAGTCTGTTGTGACCTGTGCGTAGCCGGAGAATTATCACCTGGTCTCACCTGGAGAGTTGATGGTAGGCATCATTTTCTATGTGGCCAGGACGGTCTTCTTTCCATTTTGCACTGTACGTTGCCCTGATGAATGCTTCTGTCGCATTGTGAGTTCTGTACCACTCTGCTGCAGTATTCCTCCCTCTCTAGCGAGTCTGTCCGCCTCCTCGTTGTCTGGAATGTCGTAGTGGGCTGGTATCTACTGGACCGTGCTTTTTTTTGAAGCACTGGGACAGGCGTTCGAGCGAGTCTGCTAGAGCACCGAATTCATTTTTGTGCTGGTTCTTGAGCGCCATTAACACTGCGAGGGCGTCTGTGAAAATGAGCACTTGCTTTTCTGGCTGGGAGTAAATTACAAGGCAATCCATGTCGCTGAATACTGAATGCTTACTGTATAACGTGGTGCCCGGACACAGAAAGTAAGTAAGTGTATAATACTACCTATACACTGAACAGGAGATTTGGTGGTCTAGGGACTGTGAGCTTGATTTACAATTCCAACGCACCAGGTTCGAACCCCATCATACTCAGTTTGACAGAATGGACATGTTGTGGATATTTTCATGGATATAAGTTAGAGAGAATTTCTGAGCTTCCTCAGCAGCTTTGGAGTTTGTGTTCTGCTGTCTACACTTCCAGCAATGCAAGGCACTATGCACATATGGAGGTGTCCTGGGGCAATGAAGTCGGTTCTGTTGTACATTGGACATTTTCCAAACACCTGAACATCAGTTACTTAACTTAACTTAACGTCTTTATACTGGTTTAGAAGACCCTGCAGAGTCTGTATACAACCAGTTACATTTACATCACCTTGCTCTAAAATCTATGCGCATCCAGTTTATTCTTAAACGCATTAACTGTCCCTGCCTCCACTACCTCCCCTGGCAATGCATTCCAAGCAGACACCACTCTCTGACTAAAAAAATATTTCCTAATATCTAACCTGGACCTCTCTTTAACCAGCTTGCAGCTATGCCCTCTTGTTATTGTGGGTGGCTGTATTTTAAAAAACTTGTTATAGTCTAATTTATCGATTCCTCTGATCATCTTATAAACCTGTATTAAGTCACCACGAATTCTTCTCTCTTCTAGACACTGTAGGCCCGTTTTTCTGAGTCGTTCCTCATTACTGTAATTCTGGAATCCAACTATCATCTTTTGTCGCTCTTTTTTGTATTCTTTCTAGCATGTTTATGTCCCCTCTATGATAAGGACTCCACACCTGTACACAGTACTCCAATCTAGGTCTAACTAAAGCTTTATACAGTTTGACGATCACTTCCTTGCTCCTATGTTTAATATTTCTTTTTATCATACCTAACATTGCATTTGCCTTTTTCACTGCTACCTTAACTTGCTCACTCACCTTTCCTGTATGATCTATTATAACCCCTAGGTCCCTTTCCTTATCTATCTTTCTAATATTGTTTACTCCCATTCTGTATTTATGTTCCATATTGGATCTACCCATGTGGATGACTGTACATTTATCTACATTAAACTCCATTTGCCAGCTTACAGACCATTCTCGAATTTTATCTAAATCCGACATCAATATATCCACTTCCGCTTTAGATGAGACACTACTGCATAGTTTTGTGTCATCAGCAAATTTGGCAATCATGGATCTCATATCAATGTCCAAATCATTTATATATATCAAGAACAAAATTGGTCCCAAAACCGAGCCCTGTGGCACACCACTTTTCACTTCACTCCACTCAGAGTACTCCTTATTTATGCCCACCCTCTGCCTTCTTCCTGTTAACCAATTTTCAATCCATTTGGCAACTTCGCCACCTATTCCATGTGATTTTAACTTTCGAAATAATCTTTGATGAGGTACTCTATCAAAGGCCTTTGCAAAGTCTAGATAAATAACATCCACTGGCTCCCCTTTATCTATGATTTTAGTAACCTCCTCCATGAATTCTAATAGATTTGTTAAGCATGATCTCCCTCTAGTAAACCCATGCTGACTATTTCTAATTAGATTAAATTTGTCTAAATGCATTACAATGTTTTCTTTGATTATTGACTCTAACAATTTACAGACTATGCTCGTTAAACTCACCGGTCTATAATTTGCCGGATCTGATTTTTTGCCTTTTTTGAATAAGGGGATCACTCCTGCATCTTTCCAGTCCCGTGGAACAATCCCTTTTGTAAGTGATTGAGAACATAATATAGCCAATGGTTTTGCTAGTTGGTTTCTAATTTCATACAGCAATTTTGGGTGAATACCATCTTGACCTGGACATTTATTCACTTTCAACCCCTCCAATTTTTTAAAAACCATTTCCTCTGTAATACAGATTGATCTTAATCCCGCTGTATCCATGTCTCTTTGAAAAATATCTATAGGCTCTGGGATCTCGGAGCAGTCCTCCTTTGTGAAGACTGTGCCAAAGTACTGATTAAGCAGATTAGCAGCCTCCCTATTCTCACTTATTATTTTCCCTGTACTGTCTATGAGAGGGCCTACTTTGTCTTTCGTTCTTTGTTTATTTCTAACATAAGAAAAGAAGCTTTTACTGTCAGTCTTGATCCTCTGAGCAAGTTTTTTTTCAAAGTCTATTTTTGCTGTTTTATTCGCTTTCTGAGATATGTTCTGCTTGTCCAAATATTTTATATATGTTTCTTTTGATTTACCTGCCTCTATATATTTTTGCCATGCTTTATTTTTTGCTCTTCTACATTTCACTACAAATCTAGTTATCCACTTTTTACGCTTGGGGTTTACCTCCCTACATGGAACACATTCCTCTTTTAGCGTTTCTAGAACTGTTTTAAAACTTTCCCACTCCTGTTCAACATCTGTTCCTACAATAATATCTTTCCAGATTATGTGGTTCGATGCCTCTTTCATCCTCTTAACATCTGTCTTAGAGTAGTCGTATGTTCGCATGTTTATGTTTACTTCTTTCCCTGCAATAAGATCCCAACGGATGATTTGATGGTCACTTGAGCCAAACAGTTCCCCAACGGTAACGTTTTCAATCATATTTTCCTCTGTGGTAAAAACTAGGTCGAGTATGTTTTTGCCTCTGGTGGCTGCTTCTACATGTTGAATTAAAAAATTGTCAGTTATGCACGTAACAAAAGGTTTTGACTCTACAAGTGCTTCTGCCATATCCCATTTTATTTCTGGATAGTTGAAATCTCCCATTAATAATAATTTCCCTTTACTTGCCTTTGCTATGCTACTAATCAGCTCCTCATCTTCCTCTTTTTGACTTGATGGACATCTATAGCACACTCCAATCACTGTTTTTTCACCCCCACTTTCTATTTCTCCCCATACACTTTCATTTTTGTTACCACGTGATAAATAATCTTTGATCGTTATATTAACAGAATTTATACAGTATAATAAAACGCCACCTCCCTTAGTCTTGTCTCCAATTATCCTATCTTTCCTTAACATTGTATATCCCTCAATTTCAAGTTCACTATCTGCAATCTCCTCATATGTCCATGATTCTGTTAACCCTATTATATCTGGTTTTTCTTCTTCTACATACAGTTCCAATTCTTCTCTTTTATTTACTATGCTTCTCACATTTGCATAAAAACATTTTAGTTTGTAATGTTGTTGGTTTTCCTCTTTTTGCTTCTGCTTTATCATTTTAGTGTTTGCTTTTCTACTATGTATTTCACACTTCCCTGACACCAAATTACCCCTTTGACTACATCCTCTATAGCACCCTATTGTAGGCCTATCTTTAGTCTCATACTTCATAGGCCTAACTAGTTTAAATTTCTAACACAATGATAGAACATATACTTTGCTACAACATGCTGTCCTATCTCATTTAGATGTAAACCTCCCCTATCTAACATTTTACTTTTGTCTACTTTAACATCAATAAATTCCATTCCCATGTCCGCACACATCACCTGTAACCTAAGGTTGATACCTATTATTTTGCTATCTAGATAGTCTGACCCATCTGCTCTGTCTAAAATGCCCATCATTGTGACCTTTCTAAACTTTTTTTCCTTAAGTGTTCTCATAAGACTTTTATATTTATCCATAATTATTTCTGTACCATCTCTCTTTACATTATTTGTACCTGCCATTACGGAACTAAAAAAACAGTATATTGTTACCAACTGTTTGTGTAAACAACAACAACTAATAAATAGAATATTTTTACCAACTGTGACCTGCCGATGTGTCAGACCGAAAGGTGCAAATATCGCAGCCAAGCTGTAAACTAGCGACACAACGCATTCCATTCTCCGGACTACATCCTGCTACTGGCGAAGTCCTGTTCAGGGCTTGGTAGGTGGAGATTGAGAACGAACACAGAAGAAGAAGACAAGGTGTGAAATGATATACCTTTCCAGCAGAGATAGAATGAGAAATAGGCAAGTCTGCTCCAAAGTAGGTCAGATGAACTCTCTATACAGCTGGGTTGACTGAAGCGTGCCCATAGTAGGAATTGAACTCCGTTCCTTTACTTCGAAAAGCAAGTGCTCTACCACTTCACAAATAAAAATGTACAGCCCAAGAATGAGAACAATTTGAGGAGCCAAAGTTGCAGCAGCGAATGAGCTGACAGCAACTGGCTACTTGCATCAGTGAAATGAGATGCCAGACCTGGCTAGAGGGTGCCGAACTGAGACAAAAGCTGTGGGGCAGCCGCTCTGACCTGGTGAAGACTAGAGACTTCAGATAAAGCATGACCAAAGGATTCTAAATGCAAAAAAAAAAAAAAGGAAGAAGATAAAGAAGAGGAAGAAGAAGAATCTGACCCTACTAATCTCGAAGCAGTCAGAATTCCTTGAACGTTACGTGCCTGTGAACATTCTTCTTGGACCAAACAAAAGGCCCCAAGTTAAACAAGAAGATACTACAGAAAGAGACATACAGACAAAGATGTACAGAGAAAGAGAAGAAGAGAGAGAGAATGAAAGATTGATACAATAATAGTCATAAATGAGAATAGTTTCTTCTAATAAATTTGTTATGTTATTGAACAAACAGGTGGGGTCAAAGATGCAGCAGTGAATAAGTTGACAGCATGAATCGCTGGCTGCTTCCATCAGGGTCAGTGAGCCAGAGCTGAACAAGACCCTATTCCAGGTCAAAGCAGCGACTTTGGAAACAGGCTGCAGTAGTGTAGTCTGACTAAGAGAATATGGATTACAGTTTGAAAATATTCTCAGTCCCTTAAAAAGTCTGCTGAAATCAGATGTGTCTGCCGAAAGGCGCAAAACTACAACCTCGCTGCGAACTACAACACAAGCCCACACCATCCTTTTCAGGATGAACGTCAAAGATGAGCAAAAAGAAGAAACAAACAGATAAATAAATAATTTTGCTTTTACAAAAATGGTGATTCTTATTTTAATTTTATTTTCCACATAAATTATTGGTAACAATGAAACTGCATTTCAGAATGTTGAATGAACATTCAGATAATAATAGAGATAAAATCACATCCCATTATCTTTTAACTGACATTTACATAATTACACACAGTAGTCAAACTGCCAAGAAATATATGCTGTATTAATATGTATTTAAAAATCTGGTATGTTTCTATTTCTAAAACAATAGCACCAAGAAAATGACATTTAATAAATGAGTGACTGAGTTAGCAAACACATCGTATTACATCACTGGCGGCAAACATATTCAATTATATGCGTTAAGTAGTACTGTCAAATGTAGCTGGTACAAGAATTGTAGCCAACAATTCATTCAAGTCATTTTTGTGCAGGACAAACCAGCTAATACAGACTAAAAGTCTCAGTGTATACCCAGATATACGAGATGTGTTCAAATGAAACTGGAATTCGCTGAGTCGGTATCCATTGTGAATATCTTCCAATACTTCAGTTTCTTGTTAACCACCATTTGAACTGCCCCTAGCGACAGAGCGAATTCCTCTGCTAGCAAACGTAAGCTCCGGCGACAGTCCACCCAAATTGCTGCATCAATGTTGGCGATGGCATCTTCTGACGCAACAATATGTGCCTGACCTGGTCTCGGAAGATCTTTCGTTAACTCACGTCCTTCTTTAAACATCGTTGTCCAGTTCTACACTGTTATCTTCTACACACTTTTGTCACCATACACTGCCTGCATTCTGCAATGTATGTCAACTGGTCGACATCTGTTAGAAACCGAATCATCGATTACTGATCAACTATGGACAGATTTCGTATCACACCCGCCATGTTTTCAACGGTCTACTGAGGAAACTATGAGTAGGAGGATAATGAAATTTTGCTAACTTGACGGTTGGTATGTGCTGTTTACACCAGAAGTGACATCATCAAGCGCATCGTACGTATGTTCACTTGGTGCAGTTAGGTCCGGTTTGATTTGAACATGCCTCGTAGTACAAGAATCAAATGGCCAATGACAAGAATTATCACAAAAAGAGCAATATAGGAAATACTTCTATGGCTAATGACTGAAGGTAGCTCTTGCTTGGTAGTCCAAGTTATGTTGGGGTTCATGGCATCCTGGTCATTGGAAAGTATATGCAGTGGGGACTTTAGCTATGTATAAGAGGGGCATGAGATATGGATATGACATTGGGTATGGATAAAGGGGGAGGAGATATTGATGACATTAGGTATGGATAAGGAGGACATGAGATATGGATTAGAGAGACATTGGATATGGATAAGTGAGACATTAGATATGGATTAGGGAGACATTGGATATGGATAAGGTGAACATTAAGTATGGATGACATTAGATATGGATAAGATGGACATTAGATATGGATAAGTGAGACATTAGATATGGATACGGTGGATATTATATGTGGATTAGGGAGACATTGGATATTGATAAGGGGGACATTAAGTATGGATGACATTGGATATGGATAAGGAGGACATCAGATATGGATTAGGGAGACATTGGATATGGATAAGGTGAACATTAAGTATGGATGACATTAGATATGGATAAGTGAGACATTAGATATGGATACGGTGGATATTATATGTGGATTAGGGAGACCTCAGATATGAATTAAGGAGATATTCAATTTGGATAACGGGAAAGATTAGGTATAAATGACATTAGATATGGATTAGGAAGACATTCGAAATGGATAAGATGGATATTATATGTGGATTTGGGAGACCTCAGATATGGATAAGGAGGGGACATCAGACAGGGATGACATTAGTTATGGATATAAGGGACATTAGATATAAATAAGGGGGACATCAAATATGGACAAGAGGAATATTACAAATGAATTAGGGACATTAGATACATATGGGATCAAGATGCTGAGCAGCGCATTAGCTGCAGTGGTCAGCGACCCATAGCTAGCGTCAGGGCCAGCAAACCAGAGCTGAGCAGCGCATGAGCTGCTGTGGTCAGCGACCCATAGCTGACTGCTAGCGAGCGTCAGGGCCAGCGAACCAGAGCTGAGTTGCAGTGGTCAGCGACCCATATCTGACTGCTAGCTTCAGGGCCAGCGAACCAGAGCTGCCAAGACCCTTCTACACCTCCCCATGGTGATCCTGGATAACAAGCTGCAGTAGGGCAGCTGGCTAAGGAGAAGGGATTGAAGAGGGAATGCTAACCCGGTACTAAAAAAATGCTTGCTGAAGTCGAATATGTTGGAACGAAAGGTGCAAATATCGCAGCCAAGTGTAAACTATGACACAACGCATCCCGTTCTCTGGACTACATTCTGCTACTTACCCTTTCAGGGTTTGGTAGCGGGAGATTGAGAACGAACGAACGAAGAAGAAGAAGAAGAAGAATGGACAAATGGGAAAATAGATATGAATAAGGAGAACATTAGATAAGTATTCTACCAAAGATGGATGTATCGGACCAAAAGGTACAAATATTGCAGTAAAGCTGTAAACTAGCGACACAATGCATTCCGTTCCCCGGACTACATCCTGCTACTTGCAAAGCTCTGTTTAGTAGTGGGAGATTGAGAACGAATGAAGAAGAAGAAGAAGATATGTATTAAAGATATTAGATAAGGATGTTGGACATTAGATATGTATAAGGAAGGCTGCCATACTGAAGTCATTGAATGTTCACCTATAAGACGCTGTCACATCATCTGCAATTGACATATTGCAGGAGTTAGAAATAAAAACATGGATTGAACAAGGATAGTCGCCTGACAGGAGGGAGCACACATGTGTACAATCAGTGGGATACAGGAACATCAGGATTCATATCCTGAGAGAGACTGGGACACCTAAGAGTCTGTCCAGACGGCAGTGATGTTGATTCTGGTTAACAAAACATAAGATGACAAAATGTAAAAGCTATCCTTTAGCAGACACTATTGTAGGGGATTATGTGATGGAGACTTCATTGTACGAGACCGTAGCTTGTTTATTGTGTTGACTGAACGAAGAGTAATCAGGGTCTGATGAAACATACTGATCATCTTCTTCGGCAGTTGTTCTGAAAAGGACATTTGTGGCATTGTTTCATAGTCTTTAGTGAGGCTACGATAGCTACGCCTTTTGGCCTGACACATCCGATTTCAGCATGCAATTTTTGAGACCGGGTTTGCGTTCCCTCTTTGATCCCTATTCGTCCTAGCCAAGTTGCATGGTTGCAGTCTGTTTTCAGGGCCGTAAATTGGAGATGGAATAGGGTCTTTGTCAGTTATGAATCACTTATCCTGAAGAAGCAAAGACACTCATAAAATGATCCATGAGGGCGAAGTGGAGAGACCAACACAAAGAATACAAGCCAATCAAATGACAGCATAGTCAAACTTGGAATACAAAGATCTTCAGACTCAGAACGGGACATTGCAGACACAAGAATGAGTCTTAGAGACACTGTCACATGCGATTGCGGAGCACCCAAGCAAACACCAGAACATATCTTGCAGGACTACTCCACTTATGCAGACCAAAAAGAGGCAGTCTGGCCTGGGGAAGTGACTATGTTCCAAAAGCTGTGGGGGTTGGCAAAGACCGGAAACAGTCTCCTTCGTATACCTCACCGAGCTAAATGCATAGCATCAGTTGATTGAAGAAGAACTGACCCTGAAGCAAGCAGCCAGCTATGAGTCGCTGGCTGCTGTCAGCTCATTCACGGCTGCATACATACATACATACATACATACATACCTCACACTTACAGATCAAGACTTCACTTCACGTCCTTGTTCGTGCTCCTCGAAACAGGTTGTGCCACAGCAGTCTGGCAACCAGGTGGGGACTGACACTGTATTCCCCATAATGACGAGTTAACTGAGGAGCCTCACATTGCACTACATCCAGGAGGACCCAGGTTCACATTCTCAATTATGTCTTGAGATGAAGAGCCACTGCAACTTGCTACCAAAGAAATATCAAGAGTGAACTCTGCTCAGTACAAGTAGCAGCTTCGAACAATAACATGTGACATTAGGTCAATTTCCTTCCTAGCTATCATTTATAACCTGAGATCAAGATGCTGAGCACTCCATGAGCTGCAGCGATCAGTGACCCACAGCTGACTGCTGGCGTCAGGGCCAGTGAACCAGAGCTGCCAAGACCCTTCTACACCTCCACATGGTGATCATGGATAACAGGCTGCAGCAGAGCAGACTGGCTAAAGAGAAGGGATCGAAGCGGGAAGGCTAACCCGTTACTCAAAAATGCCTGCTGTAGTCAGATGTGTTGGACCAAAATGTGCAAATATTGCAGTCAAGCTGTAAATCAAGACACAACGCATTCCATTCTCTAAACAACAACCTGTTACTTTCAAAGTCCTTTTCAATGCTTGGTTGCCGGAGATTGAGAACGAACAAAGAATTTATAACCCTGTTGAGTCCTATCCTCACTACCATTTATAACCCTGTTGAGTCCTATCCTCATTATCATTTATAACCCTGGTGTCCTATCCTCACTACCATTTATAACCCTGGTGTCCTATCCTCACTACCATTTATAACCCTGGTGTCCTATCCTCACTACCATTTATAACCCTGTTGAGTCCTATCCTCACTACCATTTATAACCCTGGTGTCCTATCCTCACTACCATTTATAGCCTTGTTGAGTCCTATCCTCATCATTTATAGCCCTGTTGAGTCCTATCCTCATCATTTATAGCCATGTTGAGTCCTATCCTCATCATTTATAGCCCTGTTGAGTCATATCCTTGTTTTCATACCCTGTTGCATCGTGTCAGTGTAGTGGTAGAGCAGTGGTTTGTCACAGAAAAGGTACTGGGTTAAACTACCGCTACTCACACTCTCCAATTAACCCAGTGGTAAATGGGTACCTGATGTACTGTTAAGAAAGAAAATGCAGCGAAGAAAGGAACTGGCCACCCCACTTCATTAGCAAGCTGTGACCTCACACAGTGAAGTCTCCATCCCTGACAGCAGTGTCTGTTATGTGACTACCAGAGATGTCATTGGTAAGAGAAATGTCCGAGTGTTAGCATGCATTTGTCGTTCTGTTTCTTCTCACCCCTTTCTCACTCCTACTGGAGAATTAAGCCACCACTAGTTTGACCATTAAGAAGCATGCATCAAACCATTTTGTGTGTTTTTGCAGTGGGGACTTTTTAAACAATTTCTTTTACACGATGATGTTGCTAGCCTAGCCCATTGCGCAACTCTCTTTAGGTGCCTTTTATGATATGCATGGAAACACATCTTGTCCTATTCTTTTCTCGCTAGTTCACTAAAGGACCTTGAGATCCACTCTCAGATATTTGCATACTAGCGATGGAAATTTCCATGAATGCATTAAGTGACACGCATGATTTCAGTCAAGTACTGTAACTTAACGTCTTTATACTGGTTTAGAAAAACCTGCAGTCTCTATACAACCAGTTTCATTTATATTTCCTTGCTCTAAAAACTATGTGCATCCAATCTAATCTTGAATTCATTAATTGTCCCTGCCTACACTACTTCCTGTGGCAATGCATTCCAAACATTAACCACTTTCTGACTAAAAAAATATTTCCTAACATGTAATCTGGACCTTTGTTAGGTTAATTTTGTAGCTACGCCGTCTTGTTCTTGTAGGTGGTCATATTTTGAAAAAAAACTTGTTATAGTCTAATTTATCTGTTCCTTTGATTATCTTATAAACCTGTATTAAGTCACCACGAATTCTTCTCTTTTCTAGACACTGTAGGCCGGTTTTCTGAGTCTTTCCTCATAACTGTAATTCTGAAATCCCACTATCAGCTTTGTTGCTCTTTTTTGTATCCTTTCCAGCATGTTTATATCTAGTCTATGATAAGGATTCCACACCTGTACACAGTACTCCAATCTAGGTCTAACTAATGCTTTATACAGTCTGACTATCATTTCCTTGCTCTTATGTTTAATATTTCTTTTTATCACACCGAACTTTGCATTTGTCTTTTTCACTGCTACCTGGACCTGCTCACTCACTTTATCTATTATAACCCCTAGGTCCCTTTCCTTATCTATCTTTCTAATATTGTTCTCTTCCATTATGTAATTATGTTCCATATTGGATCTACTCATGTGGATGACTGTACATTTATCTACATTAAACTCCATTTGGCAGCTTTCAGACCATTCTCTAATATAATCTAAATGTGACCTCAATATATCCACTTCTGCTTCAGGTAAGACACTACTGCATAGTTTTGTGTCATTCACCAATCATGGATCCAATACCAATGCTCAAATCGTTTATATTAATAACAAGACTAAAATTGGTCCCAAAACTAAGCCCTGTGGCACTCCACTTTTTATTTTCCATAACTCAGAGTACTCCTTATTTATGCCCACTCTCTGCCTTCTTTCTGTTAACCAATTTTTAATCTATTTAGCAACTTCCCCACCTATTCCATGTGATTTTAACTTTTATTAAAATCTTTAATGAGGTACTCTATCAAAAGCCTTTGCAAAATCTAGGTAAACATCGACTGGCTCCCCCTTATCTATCATTTTAGTAACCTCCTCCCTGAATTCTTATAGATTTGTTTAGCACGACCTCCATTTACTAAATCCATGCTGACTATTTCTGATTAAACTTGTTTAAATGCATTACAATGTTTTATTCAATTATAGACTCTAACAATTTGCTGGATCTGATTTTTGGTCATTTTTGAACAAGGGGATCACTCCTGCATCTTTCCAATCCTCTGGAACATCCTTTTTGCAAGTGATTGAGAACATAATATAGCCAATGGTTTTCCTAGCAGGTCTCTAATTTAAAACAGCAATTTTGGATGAATCTGACCTGGACATTTATCCACTTTCAACCCCTTCAATTAAAAAAAAAAACCCATTTCCTCTGTAATACAGATTGATCTTAATCCCGCTGTATCCATGTCTCTTTGGAAAACATCTATACGCTCTGGGATCTTGGAGCAGTCTTTTTTTGTGGTGACTGCCAAAGTACTGATTGAGTAGATTATCTGTCTCCCTATTCCCACTTATTATTTCTCCTGTGCTTTGAGAGATTCTACTTTGTCCTTCATTCTTCGTTTACTTCTAACATAAGAAAAGAAGCCTTTACTATTAGTCTTGATCCTATGAGCACGTTTTTTTCTAAGTATTTTTGCTGCTTTATTCACTTTCTGAGCTATGTTTTGCTTGTCCAAATATTTTAAATACATTTCTTTTTATTTACCTGTCTTTATATATATTTTCCATGCTTTATTTTTAGCTCTTCTACATTTAACTACAAATATAGTTATCCACTTTTGATGCTGTAGTGACACACTTGATTTCAGTCAAGTACTGCAGTGACACATGATTTCATTCAAGTACTGCAGTCACACACATGATGTCAGTCAAGTACTGCAGTCACACACATGATGTCAGTCAAGTACTTCTGAGATAAGATCCTGTGCTGTCTCCACAGTTAAGGTGGCTGTGATGGTTATCTAAAAATGTCTGTGTCTGACATTGATGTTACCTCAATAGACTTTTGTCTGTTCATCTCTTGGTGCTTCCCTTCCAGAATATATCTGACTAACACATGTCCTACCAGGGCTTGAAAGAGAAGCAAAGAATAGTACCACTGCAACCTGCCAGGGATGTCGCAAGACATGTCAAAGGAGAGTTGGGCATTGGGCTGGCTACCTTTTCCTGTAGAACACGGATTCTCATCTGGTGTTTTGTGGAACCCTAGGGTTCAGTGATAGGGCTCTTCCAGCAGTCTCTGTCTTGGGCCATGGTGGACCAGTGGATAATGAGTTGTCCATCTGTGGCATCGTAAATGTTATTGCAGGATGCAAGGGAGTCAAACCAACGTGTTGGTGGTCGTCTCCGTGGTAATTTCTTACATCTGGGTACCATATTGCTGTCGCTGTGCTCCAACGGTCATCTGTTCTTCGCAGCAAGTGTTGAAAACATGGCTGGTGTGATTCGAACACCGTCCAGAGTTGATCAGCGAAAGGTGGTTCGGTGTCTAACAGCTGAAGGATGTCGACCAGCTGACATTCATCGCAGAATGCAGGAAGTGTATGGTGACCCGAATTGCTGCATCAATTTTGGCGATGACATCTTCTGCCAAAACAATATGTGCCTGACCTGGTCTCGAAAGATCTTTCGTTAACTCATGCCCTTCTTTAAACATCGTTGTCCAATTCTTCACTGTTGTCTTCGACACACTTTTGTCACCATACACGTCCTGCATTCTGCGATGAATATCAACTGGTCGACATCCTTCAGCTGTTAGAATCCGAATTACCGATCGCTGATCAACTCTGGACGTATTCCGTATCACACCCGCCATGTTTTCAACGGTCTGCTGAGAAAACTATGAGTCGAAGGATAATGAAATTTTGCAAACTTGACGGTTGGTATGTACTGTTAACAACAGAAGTTACGTCATCATATGTATTATCACTTGCTGCAGTTAGATCCAGTTTCATTTGAACACGCCTCGTACATTCTTCAATGCTCATGATGACTGCCTAGACAACTTACTGACAAACACAAAATGAACAGAAAAGAAGCTTGTTCTTGTACTGATAAAGCAATGGAATATGTGTATCAATGCTGGCAGAAATTATGTTCAAAACTACGGGACAAAGAAAGTGTAATTGCAAATGGTATTCAAGTTCGTATCTCATTTTGTTTTTAAAAAATAGTCATTTGTGACCCATCTCCTGACTTGCCCTCATATTGTATGCATGTATGTGAGCATGTGTATGTGTTAGTGTGCATGTGTATGTGTTAGTGTGCATGTGTATGTGTGTATGTGTGTGTGTGTAAAGGCAGCATGGCCTAGTGGTGAAACATCCAATTCACAATGCAATGCACCTGGTCCAAATCCTGCAGTGACTAGATTGGCAGACACAGTTTTTTTTTCTCAGTACGATCGTTGTGTGCACACAGAAAGTTATGGCAACCTACCTTACTGCAAACCTGCCGAGAAACTAATAACATCCAAATAGGTTGGCAGTTGTGAGAAGCGTTGTTCTATAACCGACATGCTTCTTACAGTTTATATATATATATATATAACGTATGTACGTACATACTAACATACACACATACATACATACACACGTGTAAACCTAATACTATAAATCTCAAAGTTTGTATATTTGTATATATATATATATATATATATTTGTCTGAAAATGCCATAACTCGTGTACAGCAAGCCATATCAAGCTGAAATTATCACTGAGCATTCTATGGCCGATTTGTCGATCTGCCCAACTTAAAAAAAGTTCCTATATTATTTATATATGGCAGTGGCATCTATTGATAGTGAATAACTCAATATCAGAACTTCACTGAAAACTGAAGTTGAATTGAGAATTGACATGTATTTAAAAATCCAATGTTTGCATTTTAATGTGTGTACATGTGTGTGTAAGTGTGTATATATATATATATATACACACACATACGAACAGACAGTGAGAGAATCAACATATGCAACATCAAATGAATTAATTACATCAATATAAAATATTCCAAGTAAAAACAATCACATAATTATAAATTTATAAGAAAAGACACAGCTGGTATGCATACTCTGTGTTTGGTACAGGTATGCTTAATTTGGTTTGTGAGATGCTCAGGTAGTTGTAATACCAGGCCCAAGATGCAGTGAACGAAGTGACAGCAGTCAACAACTCATAGCTGGCTGCTTGCATCAAGGGTAAGTGAGCCAGAGTCTACCTTAGTCCGTCATCAAGCAGGAGCACTGGAAACAGGCTGCATCAGAGTAGTCTGGCTAAGAGAATAGAGGCCGCAGTGAGAAGGTAAATCCGATATCCCAAAAATTCCGCTGGAGCTTGATGTGTTGGGTCAAAAGGTGCAGATATTGCAGCCTTGATATAAACTACGGCACACGATCCCGTTTTCCTTTTCAGGACGAACGCTGAAGAAGAAGCAAACCAAGACCCTCTGCAGCATCCTAGTCATGACCCTGGTAACAGACTGGTTGAGAAAATTGCGATCGAAGAGCAAAAGTAAGCTCAGGTTCCAAATATGTCTCAGGTCAAATCACGCCAGATATGGCAGCCTCGCTGTAGACTACGACACAACGCAACAAACCCTTCTCATGAAGAAAAAGAAGTTCTAATGCTAAAGTCCTCCCAAAACTGTTTCAGAAATTCATACATTCCCTTGTGTGGATCTACATTTCTGGCCATGTTGAGGCTTATGACAAAGAAAGTGTCCATCTACGAGCTTCAAACACACCAATAGTGAGGGCATTGGGCATGGACAATAGGGACACAGCAATAAAAATAAATGATCATTTGCTCCTTACCCTTTGCCATCTACCAAATAGATTGAGCACCTGTAAGTCTACCAGGTTAACAGTGACATCAATTCCACATAATATAACATAACAAGCACATACTTCACACCAAAATAAATTTGCATTATTTGTATTGAGCGACACCTAGATAGCTCTACAGCCAAGCAGCAAATCACGCTATAATTTAACATTAAACAAACCTGTATCACATGTAATTAAAAATGCATCACCTTTAGCACATCAACGATTTGGCTAACATCTGTAATAACAATGTACAAAAAAACATACAAAGGAAAGTAGTGAGTAGAAAAATAAAGAAATGAATTGAGGTGATTCATTTTAAAACTATAATTTGTGTATTTATTCCCATAGTTGAGGTCAGTGGAAGGATTTATGGTTGAGGTCAGTGGAAGGATTTATGGTTGAGGTCAGTGGAAGGATTTATGGTTGAGGTCAGTGGAAGGATTTATGGTTGAGGTCAGTGGAAGGATTTATGGTTGAGGTCAGTGGAAGGATTTATGGTTGAGGTCAGTGGAAGGATTTATGGTTGAGGTCAGTGGAAGGATTTATGGTTGAGGTCAGTGGAAGGATTTATGGTTGAGGTCAGTGGAAGGATTTATGGTTGAGGTCAGTGGAAGGATTTATGGTTGAGGTCAGTGGAAGGATTTATGGTTGAGGTCAGTGGAAGGATTTATGGTTGAGGTCAGTGGAAGGATTTATGGTTGAGGTCAGTGGAAGGATTTATGGTTGAGGTCAGTGGAAGGATTTATGGTTGAGGTCAGTGGAAGGATTTATAGGGCTGGGGAACAAAGGTCAGATGCTATTGTAGTCACCAGAAGCACTCTTCTGAGATGATAATCTAATTCTAATGGTGACTAGAAAGCTCTTTTCTGAGGACATGATCAATCTAATTCCAATAGTGACCAGGAAACTTTCATCTGAGATGACCAATCTAATTCCAATAGTGACCAGGAAACTTTCTTCTGACATGATCAATCTAATTCCAATAGTGACCAGGAAACTTTCTTCTGACATGATCAATCTAATTCCAATAGTGACCAGGAAACTTTCTTCTCCGAGATGACCAATCTAATTCCAATAGTGACCAGGAAACTTTCTTCTGACATGATCAATCTAATTCCAATAATGACCAGGAAACTTTCTTCTGAGATGACCAATCTAATTCCAATAGTGACCAGGAAACTTTCTTCTAAGATGACCAATCTAATTCCAATAGTGACCAGGAAATTTTCTTCTGAGATGACCAATCTAATTCCAATAGTGACCAGGAAACTTTCTTCCGAGATGACCAATCTAATTCCAATAATGACCAGGAAACTTTCTTCTCCGAGATGACCAATCTAATTCCAATAGTGACCAGGAAACTTTCTTCTGAGATGACCAATCTAATTCCAATAGTGACCAGGAAACTTTCTTCTCCGAGATGACCAATCTAATTCCAATAGTGACCAGGAAACTTTCTTCTCCGAGATGACCAATCTAATTCCAATAGTGACCAGGAAACTTTCTTCTGAGATGACCAATCTAATTCCAATAGTGACCAGGAAACTTTCTTCTGAGATGACCAATCTAATTCCAATAGTGACCAGGAAACTTTCTTCTGAGATGACCAATCTAATTCCAATGGCAACCAGGTAGTTCTCTTCTGAGGAGATGACCAATTTTCAATTTAAAAAAACGACATATCCCATATTGAGGTTTTGAACCCACATTTCCTTGGTTGACAGTAGTATCCTGGCTGCTCAGCCACCTGTTTTTATCCAGATGAGATGAAAAGAATGTATCCAGATCAGAAATTGATGAAATCAGTGGAGATAACACAAATATCATCATATTTCTCCGTAGCTGAGTGCTCTGTTAAAAAAAAAAAAAGAAAGATCCCGTCACGCCATGCGGCGCATAGGAAAAATGGTGTTACGCCCATATTATTTTGTAACCTATGACACATAGTGGATGATGTGGTCAGCTGGCCGCCTTTACTTCCCAGATTTTTCTGGTACCCAATGTCTGTGGCTGGGTCGACCACAAGACCTTGTTTGTGATCAGAAAAAAAATTCCTGCACCAGCTGGAAATTGAACCCTGATCGCCTGACTGGGAAACCAGTGCACTAACCACTGCGCTACCCTGGGCCTCCCCCTGAGTGCTCTGTGCCAGTTTGAAAAACTCAGCACATGTCAAACTTATTGATACAGCAATAAATGAGACTGGCCGGGTAGCTACAGGGTGTCTAAAAATTACTCCAACTGAAAAAATATACTCCATAATCGACATAGCATCATCTTAGATGTGAAAAAGTGTCACATCAGAAATTTTGAGAGACCAGAAAAATTAAATAAGGCTCACTATATTTGGATACTAGGTGCAGTGCACAAAACTCAAACCTAGAACAAGTTTCAATATAGCACCTACAGGCTAGTACAGGAAAACGGTGCATCAAAAAATGGAATGAACTGACGCAGATCCTGTGGATCGAACTGCAGGAGAAACCTGGATACCACTTGCCATATGCAACTCATTAAATAGATTCCGAAGTGGCGTATTACAATGCAGGAAGAACTTAAAGAGATGGGAATACAGGGATGATAAGACGTGCGACTATTGAGCAACTAAAGATCCATACCATCTGATGATCTGCCAAAACCTTCTGGAAACATGCAATATGGATGAGGGAGAATGATGAGGCAATCCCTGTGGCTGAACATTGGAAATATCATGTGGTGTCCAGGACAGTGGAAGAAAGTCGGTATCAGTAAATTATCATCGTTCCTTTGCGGATACCTGAGCTCCTAACTGGGTCAGATGAAACATACTAACCTAGGCTCCATCTCATTGTGCTCCTGGATAGTGGTGAGCCTATCTGAGAAAAATCACATTGCACTACATTCAGGAGGGCTCAGGTTGGCCTCAGGATATAAGATGAACCAATATAATCAGCAGGGCTTGACAAATTTGGGGGTGGCTTACCAGTCAGTCAAAAATTTCACCAGTCAGCAAGGCCGGACTAGAGTCATGCAATTTACGTTAACAAATTTAAACTAGGCACTAATTCACTTTTATTTCTACATAACAAAGTATACCAGACCAAAATATATTGTATTACTTACACAATTCTAGCCTCTATCTTCTGAAGACATAATGCACTACTTGTGTCCTTGAACATTGTTGGTAGTTGTAGCACTATAGTACCATTTATCGATGTCTTTAGTAGGATTAGATTGTGGTAGCGGAGGTACATTTAGATTCACCATCATAAGCTAGTTTATGTACAATCTATTCGAACCTTAATATCATTAATAATCGTGCAAGAGTCGTTATATAGTAACATTTAAAAACAATTTTATTTTACTCGTCAAGCAAACATTTGTACTCGTCACAGACGAGCGCTTTTGTCAAGCCCTGATAATCAGCTACCAAAAAAAAACATCATGAATAGTGAAGAACTCAGAACGAGCAGCTTCTAGTTTTTAACAACAATAACAATGTATATATATATATATATATATAAGTGTGATGGAGTGTATGTCTGTGTGTGTGAATCTGAGAACATATTTATACATAGAATGAATTGGTTACACGTAAAATATATCCATACAGAATATAACACAGACTAGTAAAAATACATTCAAAAAGGGATAACAAATACAGGAAAATATAAAACAACATACAAAACAACTAGGTTTTATGCAACATTAAAGATACTAAGAAAACTGTGTTATAATTTTTTCTGATTTGGCGTCTGAAAGTGCTCTCTCAAAATCTGTCGCCCTCTTGTGTCATTGACCCTGGTGATTGTTGCAATGCAGAAGAAACACTCTTTTTTGTTTAGGAGATGTTGAGTGATGCATGTTCTGAAATGTACAGTGTATTCATAAAGTGGGTATATCTCCTCTTTCTTCTTATGCTCTACAATGTTATTCACTTACATTTCCCTGTTAAATTTATAACTTACATACGATTTCAACTCTGCCAAAGATGGACGTGTCGGAAAGGTGCAAATATCCCAGTCAAGCTGTAAACTATCGGAACAACGCATTCCATTCTTTGGACTTCATCCTGCTACTTCCAAAGCCCTGTTCAGGACTAGGTAGCGAGAGTTTGAGATTGAACGCAGAAGAAGAAGAAAATAAAAAATTAAATGACTCGGTCATCTTATGAGAATGTGGCCTGATCAACTGCCTCTGTTCACTTACAAGAGCACGATATAGCTACAGGGTATGAGGGAGGCTGGGTGGCAGATGGATATCTGAGTAATCTTGCAATGAGACAGACTTACAATAACTGACACATCACACTTGACTCAAGAAAACTGATTTAAGCTTTTCATGACGCTGAAGGGGACAAGATTCAAAATTAAATCAGGGGTACGACAGGGTTGCCTACTATCGCCTTTCCTGTTCATCCTGGCAGTGAACTGGATTATGAAAGTAACAACAAATAAGAGAAATGGAATCCAGTGGACCTTGAATAAACAGCTGGAGGACCTGGATTTTGTGGATGAAATAGCTATTCTGTCCCACAGCCAAAGCCAGATGCAAAGGAAACTGGATAGACTGGATTATACCTCTAAACAAGTCGGTTTGAAGATCCATGAGGAAAAGACAAAAATAATTAGGGTCATCGCGGCAAACACAGAACCAATCAGACTGAGACGAACGCCACAGAAATAGGTAGAGGTATTTACATACCTAGGAAGTATCATCAACAAGGAAGGAGGGACAGACAATGATATAAAAACAAGGATACACAAAGCAAGAGTTGCAGTCGGAATGTTGAAACCCATAAGGAACTCCAAGACAGAAATCAAGATTAAAAATTCAAATGTGAAGCCAGTCCTGCTGTATGGAGCGGAAACCTGGAGGATGACTAAAGGCAATGAGATCTGGAGATGGAAGTAAAGAAAACAGGAACAAGCTGGAATGAAGTGGAAAAGATTGCACAGGACAGAGCTGCTTGGCGAGGGTTGGTTGATGGCCTATGCACCCCAGGGTGATAGAAGGCAAAAAAGAGAGAATGGCACAAATGGATTGAAACTGAACTGAACTGCGCTTGAAGAGAAACATAACGAAATCTATGTTACGACCAAAAGATCTTCATCAGGGACGAAATATAACATAAATGTGAACACCTGACAAAACACTACAGCAACGATGAATATAAATCACACAGGTACTAATCTGATCACCATTTGTAGAACAAAAAGGTGGAACAAAGAGGTGGAACAAAGAGGTGGATGTAGTGAAGGAATGTGTAAGTAAGACTAGTGATGTTGTTGTTGTGTTTGTTTTGATTTCCCACAATGAGTAAGTTTACTCTTTTGTGCGCCCTGAAAAGGACGTTAAGTAGCAAGTTGCAGTAGCTTTCACATGCCTAGAGTGCTGATGATGGTGGATCAGGGTCCTCCAGGCGGTTGTGCTATGCTTGGCTTCATCTGCGTATTGCTCACTATTACGGGAATCGCGTCAATCACCTCGTTAGCTAGGCTGCCATGGAAACAACCCGTTTGTTTGCGAGGAACCCAAGGTGATGGTCTTAGCCAGTATGTTTTTCCTGACCCTGACTAACATGTCTGATCAGTATGTTGTGCCTTACCAGACGTTAATCTTCCTCCACACTAGCCATAGTAAATACTGATAAAAGACCCTCTGCTACCATATAATTATTGATCTGGTCAATATGGCATACGAGTCCATGAACTGCAGCAGTCAGCGACCCATAGCTGAGTGCTAGCATCAAGACAGTGATCCAAAGCTGAATGCTAGCGTCAGGCCAGCGACCCATAGCTGAGTGCTAGCGTCAGGCCAGCGAATCAGAGCTGCCAAAACCCTTATACACCTCCACATGGTGATCCTGGATAACAGGCTGCAACAGAGCAGACTGGCTAAGAAGAAGGGATCGAAGAAGGAAGGCTAGCTCGGTACTGAAAAATTGCCTGAGGAAGTCGGATGTGTCGGACTGAAAGGTGCAAATATCACAGTCAGGCTGTAAACTCCGACACAACGCATTCCGTTCTCTGTACTACATTCTGCCACTTAAGCCCTTTTCAGAACTTGGTAGTAGGAGATTGAGAACAAACGAAGTCAAGTAAAGTCAAGTCAACATGAAATACAATTACAACCTAAGAATACCTACCTGCATGACTTATGACCACAGGGAAAAAAAACAGCTTGTTGAGAGTTTCCATAACATATAGTGCACAAGTCTTCATCTTTGACAATCTGCATGAGAGAACAAACATTTATATACTATTTACCAGGATAAAAGCTAATGGCCAGGAACTCAAAGTGGTTAACTGTTTTAAATATCTTGGGTCGATTGTCGGTGATGAAGGATCAAAATGTGAGGTGTTGGCCAGAATAGCACAGACAATAGCGACACTTGCACGATTTAACAAAATCTGGCAAGATAAATGGTTAGCACTATGCACGAAAATAAGATTAATGCGTACACTGGTCCTGTCAATATTCCTCTATGCTTGTGAGACATGGACAGTTACAGCTGACCTTCAACGAAGGATACAGGCCTTGGAGATGAGATGGTTCCGAAGACTTTTAAACGTCACGTACAAAGATCGAGTTACAAATGAGGAAATACGAGATAGAATTACAACAGCAATAGGACCTTTTGAAGACCTTTTGGCAACTGTCAAAAGAAGGAAACATCGCTTGGTAGGTCACATATCGAGATCAAATGGTCTTGCAAGTACAATCTTCCACGGAAAGGTGCAAGGCAGACGGCGAAGAGGTAGTCCCAAAAAGAGATGGGAGGACAACATAAAAGAATGGACCAATCTCCGACCAGAAGAGTCACAGGCAACGGCCGCTGACAGAGAAGGGTGGTGTGGCGTTGTGAGGATGTCTTCATGTGTGGCCCAAAGACCTCACCGGTTACGGGATGACCTGATTTTACCTGACCATATCATAGATTTATAAATTCTATAAATGTTCATTTTTATCCAAATGGCAAATGGTCCATAGAACCAACTTAATTGTGCCATGACGCCCCCGTATGTGCTCAGTCCCTTTCATTGCTGATAGTATAGACAACAGAGCTCGTTCTCTGTAGCTGCTGCACTGGCTCCTAACCTTCCCCTTGACTTCCTCAGGTACCCATTTTACATCCGGGTAAGCTGAGAGAAGTGGTCATATCATGTAAGGACCTACGACATGTCTGAAGTGTCAAACCAAGCATGATGTGATTTGAGCCCAGTTAAAAAACAAATCAAGGTCAGAATTTAATCGAAGCAAAACTAAATCAAAGCAAAACAAAAAAAATTAGGAAAAAATAAAATTGAAGCAAAAATAAAGCATAGTAAAAATAATTTCAGGTAAAAATAAATCAAGCTAAAAAATGAAGTAATATTAAATAAAATTAAAATTAAGTCAAAGTAACAATAATTCAAGGTAAAAATAAATCAAGATAACATTAAATCAAGGTAAAAATAAATCAAAGCAAAATTAAATCAAGGTAAAAAATAAACTGGTTTACAAAATTAATCAAAACGAC
The DNA here is from genome assembly GCA_036924085.1 of Ariolimax columbianus. Lineage (NCBI taxonomy): Eukaryota > Metazoa > Mollusca > Gastropoda > Stylommatophora > Arionidae > Ariolimax > Ariolimax columbianus. The sequence goes on along the minus strand of JAVGWX010000022.1, from coordinate 2,135,685 downwards.
ATTAAATCAAGGTAGAAATATGCAAGATAAAAATAAATGAAGATGGTATTAAATCAAGGTAAAAATACATCAAGATGACAAGAAATCAAGGTAGAAATATCCTAGAACAGTGATGGAAGGTATGGTGCCAGGCAAAAGAGGCAGGGGTAGACCAAGAAGATGATGGCACCAAGATATCCAGGAATGCCTGGGTATGACTGTGACGGATGCTGGAGTTTTGACAAAGGAAAGAGTTTCTTTCAGACAGACTGTGATGGGAGCAACATGTTATAAAGGACATGCTACATGATGATGATGATGAGAAATATCGGAAGGTAAAAATAAATTCAGATGGCATTAAATCAAAGTAAAAATAAACTAAGGTAAAAAAAATTCAAAGTAAAATTAAATTAAGGTAAATCAGCTTTGAAACTGAAGTGGTACTAAAGGTCAAAATTGGATATCTACTTAAAAAACTGTGGCACTACATTACAGCCACAAGGCCTCCATTATATACAATGCACAACACAGATGAAAACACCTCACAAAACATAACATCGATAATCATTGACAATACAAGCGTTTATCGGATATAGCTGACATATGTTAATATCCTTCATGAAAAATTCATGGCCTCCTTTTCAATATATGGCTACTGACATCTGACAGCGTACGAAGAAGAAGAAGAAGACAATAAATGGCTACCATAATCGGATAAGCCACAGCACAACAAATCCTGAGCGTCAGATCACCAAAGCTACACCAAAAACGATGCCTATTACCAGCTGAACCGAAGAGAGCAGGTCGTTGTCTTCAGACTTCGCACTGGCCACAATAGACTGAGGTACCACCTATTCAACAAATTGAAGATAGGTGGTACCGACGAATGCCCGTGCGGTACTGGTAAAATGACCGCGGAACATCTGCTGCAGAACTGCCCGACATACGAGGATCAGAGAGAGCAGATGTGGCCATCACCAGTGGAACTGCAAGACAAGCTCTATGGCAGTGGCGACAGCCTCAGGATGACCGCCGCTTATTTCGAAAAAATAATGGTTACTGTCTGACTGCGTACGAAGAAGAAGAAGAAGAAGATCACCAAAGCACCTAGCACCCAGAAAATGCAACTGCGTCATCTAAGATTTCAGAGCTAGTGTCATATTTACTCGTATAACTTCTCCCACTGCGCTTATTTAACCTCTGTTTTAAGGAGCACAAAAATAGAACATTTACCCAAATAATCTCCTTTCCTATCGCTAACTTTCAAAGTCACACTGGCGGCACCATGTTGTGCAGCAACTAAGACATAACACAAATATGAAGTAGCGGAAATAGGTCAGTCAAGTCATCTCGTAACCAGTGAGGTCATTGGGGCACACATGAAGACATTCTCACAACCCCACGACATCCTTCTCTGTCAATGGTTGCTCCCTGTGCTTCTTCTGGCATGAGATTGGTCCATTCTTTTATGTTGTCCTCCCATCTCTTTTTGGGACAGCCTTTTTGTTGTCTGCCTTGCACCTTTCCGTGGAGAATCGTATTTGCAAGACCATTTGATCTCGATATGTGACCGTACCAAGCGAGTTTCCTTCTTTTGACAGTTGCCAAGAGGTCTTTGAAAGGCCCTATTGCTGTTGTAATTCTTTCTCATATTTCCTCATTTGTAACTCGATCTTTGTACGTGACGTTTAGAAGTCTTCGGAAATATCTCCTTTCCAAGGCCTGTATCCTCCGCTGCAGGTCCATGTCTCACAAGCATAGAGGAATATTGACAGGACCAATGTACGCATTAATCTTATTTTCGTGCATAGTGCTAACTGTTTATCTTGCCAGATTTTGTTAAGCCATGCATGCTATTGTTTGTGCTATTCTGGCCAACACCTCACATTTTGATCCTTCATCACTGACAATCGAACCCAGATATTTAAAATGGTCAACCACTTCGAGTTCCTGGCCATCAGCTTTTATCCTACTGTTGAAGCCCTCGACTTTGTTGGTCATTAATTTTGTCTTTCCAGCGTTTATCTCCATACCATAGTAAAGAGCTGCTTCATCAAGCTTTCTGACCCATTCCTAGAGTTCTGCTTCTGAACCCGCCAACCCGTTGATGTCATCTGCAAAACGAAGGTTGGTAATCGTTCGGTCCCCTGTCTTGACAGTACCAACGTGACCTCCAAGTGCCTCATTCATAATTCCCTCAAGGAATATATTGAAAATACTTTTCAATAGGTCAGTAGTGCTTTGAAAATAAACTGACATTTGAACATTCATCATCATGTAACATGTTCTTTGCAGAACATCGTTCTCACAACATCCGATCTGCAGGACTCTCGATCTGTAGTCAGAGCTCCCGCCTCAGTCACTGTCCTCTTCAGAACCTCCGTGATGTCTTGTGTCCATCTTCTCCTCTGTCTGCCTCTGCCCCGCTTTTCAAGTCCCATACCCTCCAGTATCGTTGTCTCTCTTCAGGCCATTATGACGTTTGATGAGGCCAAAATATTTCTGGACAAGTTTAGTTTAGTTGAAGAATCAACGTCATTGCATGTGGTTTAACCCATAAGTGCTCTGTTCTCCATATTTTTGGGAGAATCTCAGCAAACTGCACAAACTCCATAGAACCGGGGAGGATTCTGTGATAGATTGGATAGATTTTTAACTTTTGAATTTTGCTCAGCCAGCGGCCGTTAAGCCTACTCTTTTCGATTTCTAACTGTCGAGGGATTTTTAACATGCCCAACACTGCACACAGGCGGCTGATTTCTACTACCTAGAGATCCAGTGAAATACCAGAAAGTCCATGTGAAAAAATCCTGGTCTCCACAGTGATTTGAACCCGCAACCTCCAGCACCCAAAGCCAACGTCTTAATTCGAGACCACTCAGTCCCCTGGACAAGATATTGTTTACTAACCAATTTTCCCCAATATCCAGTTCTTTTAGGATATCTGCATTTTTTTCCTTTTTGTTATCCATGGTATTTTTATCTGTAGCATTTTAGTTTAAAAAATTCAATGTTTTTGAACATTTATAATTAATATTTCCAAGAACAATTCACCCATACTCTCAGTCATGTTACACAACCCTACGAGGATCTTTTCACCCGGAACCACACGTGGCTACTACATTTTTTAACCTGGTGCCTAGATAATCAAAGAAACGGATAAGTTTGACTATAAAAAGTTTTTTTCAAAATATAACTACCTACAAGAACAAGAGGGCATAGCTACAAATTAACTTAAGATAGGTCCAGATTAGAAATCAGGAAATATTTTTTTAGTGTGAGAGTGGTGACTGCTTGGAATGCATTGCCACAGGAAGTAGTGGAGGCAGGGATAATTAATGCATTTAAGAATAGATTGAATGGACATAGCTTTTAGAGAAAGGAAATGTAAAAGAAACTGGTTGTTTACAGACTCTGCAGAATCTTCTAAACCAGTATAAAAACGTTAAGTTACGTTAAGTTAAGATCCTAGACGAATTGATCACCCCGTGTGATAAGTATTTCTGTCATCTATGTTCATCAATGACATTATATATTGTTATGTGCTGCTTCTTGTCTCTGATGAAGACCTTATTGCCATAACATAGGTTTTGTTTTGATTTTGTTCCACCATGGTATCTGAGGCGTACTTGTATATGTTGTGTAATTGGTCACGCCATTCACAACCCTCTTTAATCACCTCTAACAACATTATAGATGCATGTGTAGATCCAATATGGGACATAATTACAGAATTAGATAGAACAGTATTAGAAAGATATAAAAGCAAAAAGGACCTTGGGGTTTTAATAGATCATACAGGTAAAGTGAGTGAGTAAGTCTAGGTAGCAGTAAAAAAAACCAAATACAATGTTATATATGATAAAAAGAAATAATAAACATATCAGCATGGTAGTGATAGTCAAACTGTATAAAGCTTTAGTTAGACCTAGATTGGAGTACTGTGTACAGGTGTGGAGTACTGTGTACAGGTGTGGAGTCCTTTTCATAGAGGGGATATAAAAACATGCTAGGAAGGATACAAAGAAGAGCGACAAAACTGATAGTGGGATTACAGAATTAGTTATGAAGAAATGTTACAAAAACCTTATTTGTTGCTCCGTACTAGTGACTAACTACGCTGACTCCCTGCAATTGTATTCCCATTGCTAGGGTTGTCGAGGGGTTTTAACGGTTGAGGAATACAGGCTGCTTCGTCATTGCTGTTGCATGCTGGTTATTTCACCCCCAACTGAGAATCAACATGCAACCTTTTGGGGTTTTAAGGAAGACAAGAAAAGACAAGGAGTAGAAGAAACTGGTTGTATACAGACTCTGTAGTCTTCTAAATTAGTATAATGAAGTAAAGTTATATATCTTGGTTGGGACTCGACCCACTGCTCTCCTTATCAGGAGGCAGGCATTTAAACCATTCGGCCATGCGGTCCAAACTACACTAATCTAGGATAAATAGTAAGGGGAAAGGTCCACAAAAACATTGACACTTCAGAGCAAGACTGCATCTTGTGGTATCGAACACTGTGATCTGAACATCATAGGTTGAAGTAACAAACAACAACACAGGACACACAAACACCAAAGAATCTTACCTCCTCCGTTGCAGTAAGACTGACCTCCTGATGGGACAGATATGCCAGCAATTTCTCCACATCCTCAATTTCTTCAGTGCTGATTTCATCAACTTAAAGACATCAATTATTTATGGTTTAATCAATTGATCAATTTTCTATCTTATTTTTGTCTTCTTTCCCTTTCATTCGCCCACCCCGACTAATATCTAACACTGGCTTGAACGTTGAATCCTGGTATTCAAATAGAAATGCTATGTCTACCGTCAGGGAGCAGGGAGGAAGACTAACGTGTGGTCAGGCAAAATATACTGACCAGACATGTTAGTCAGGGTCAGGCAAAACATACTGGTCGAGAACCTCACCTTGTCTTCCTAGTAGCCCTCCCTGGAAACAGGTTGTTTTCATGGCAGCCTGGCTAATGAGGTGAGGGATTGACATGATCCCTGTAGTAGTGAGTAACACGCAGATGGAGACAAGCATAGAACAACTGCCTGGAGGACTCCGGTTCACCTTCATCAGCACGCTCAGGATGTGAGGAAAGCTACTGCAACCCACCACTTAACGTCCTTTTCACAGCGCACAAAAGAGTAAAATTACTCATTATGGGCATTCACAAACAACAAAAACCGCCAGGTAGCTGTCACAGATCCGTGTGGGCCTTGATTTATAAACTTGACATTGTGTAGACCTTGATCTATAAACTTGACATTGTGTAGACCTTGATCTATAAACTTGACATTGTGTGGACCTTGATCTATAAACTTGACATTGTGTGGACCTTGATCTATAAACTTGACATTGTGTGGACCTTGATATATAAACTTGACATTGTGTGGACCTTGATCTATAAACTTGACATTGTGTGGACCTTGATAAATAAACTTGACTTTGTGTTGACCTTGATCTATAAACTTGACATTGTGTGTCCCATTATCTATAGACTTGACATCATGTGGCCCTTGATCTATAGACTTGACATTGCGTGGACCTTGATCTATAGACTTGACATTGTGTGGACCTTGATCTATTAACTTGACATCATGTGGACCTTGATCTATAAACTTGACATCATGTGGACCTTGATATATAGACTGACATTGTGTGTGGCTCAATGTATTGACTTGACATCATGTGGCCCTTAATTTATAGACTTGACATTGTGTGGCCTTTGATCTATAGACTCAACAACGTGTGGCCCTTGATCTATAAACTTGACATCATGTGGCCCTTGATCCATAGACTCTGCATCATGTGGCTCTTGATTTATAAACTTGACAACATCTGATGTTGATCTATAGACTTGACATCATGCGACCCTTGAACCATTAGCATAATTTTTGCTGACATTGGTCCAATAACTTAACCGTGTAACCCTTGGTTCATGAACTTCACTTCATGCACTCAGGGGAAGGCGTGGCCTAGTGGTTAAGTGACACGGCTCACAACCAGAAGGTGCTGGGTTCGATCCCCATCATAGCACCGGCCATTACCCCGGGGAAGCAAACCCTTAGAAAATGCAGGAGGAAGCAGACCCTTACATAAAATGCATGCTGAAGTCGGATGCACTGGGCCAATAGGTGCAAAATAAAAACCGCCTTGGGGATTAGAGAAATAAGACGAACGCAAACAAAATAAATTTAAAATTGAAAGAAAAAATTTTTTTTTAAAAAACTTCATGCACTCCTTGTTCCGTCATTACCTGGATGTCACCTGGTCCTTTGTCCATTACCTGGATGTCACCTGGTCCTTTGTCCATTACCTGGATGTCACCTGGTCCTTTGTCCATTACCTGGATGTCACCTGGTCCTTTGTCCATTACCTGGATGTCACCTGGTCCTTTGTCCATTACCTGGATGTCACCTGGTCCTTTGTCCATTACCTGGATGTCACCTGGTCCTTTGTCCATTACCTGGATGTCACCTGGTCCTTTGTCCATTACCTGGATGTCACCTGGTCCTTTGTCCATTACCTGGATGTCACCTGGTCCTTTGTCCATTACCTGGATGTCACCTGGTCCTTTGTCCATTACCTGGATGTCACCTGGTCCTTTGTCCATTACCTGGATGTCACCTGGTCCTTTGTCCATTACCTGGATGTCACCTGGTCCTTTGTCCATTACCTGGATGTCACCTGGTCCTTTTTCCATTACCTGGATGTCACCTGGTCCTTTGTCCATTACCTGGATGTCACCTGGTCCTTTGTCCATTACCTGGATGTCACCTGGTCCTTTGTCCATTACCTGGATGTCACCTGGTCCTTTGTCCATTACCTGGATGTCATGCTGATATTGGTTAATTAACTTGACTTCACCTGGTCCTTTGTCCATTACCTGGATGTCATGCTCATATTGGTTAATTAACTAGACTTCACCTGGTCCTTTGTCCATTACCTGGATGTCATGCTGATATTGGTTAATTAACTTGACTTCACCTGGTCCTTTGTCCATTACCTGGATGTCATGCTCATATTGGTTAATTAACTTGATTTCACCTGGTCCTTTGTCCATTACCTGGATGTCATGCTGATATTGGTTAATTAACTTGACTTCACCTGGTCCTTTGTCCATTACCTGGATGTCATGCTCATATTGGTTAATTAACTTGACTTCACCTGGTCCTTTGTCCATTACCTGGATGTCATGCTGATATTGGTTAATTAACTTGATTTCACCTGGTCCTTTGTCCATTACCTGGATGTCATGCTCATATTGGTTAATTAACTTGATTTCACCTGGTCCTTTGTCCATTACCTGGATGTCATGCTGATATTGGTTAATTAACTTGACTTCACCTGGTCCTTTGTCCATTACCTGGATGTCATGCTCATATTGGTTAATTAACTAGACTTCACCTGGTCATTTGTCCATTACCTGGATGTCATGCTCATATTGGTTATTTAACTTGATTTCACCTGGTCCTTTGTCCATTACCTGGATGTCATGCTGATATTGGTTAATTAACTAGACTTCACCTGGTCATTTGTCCGTTACCTGGATGTCATGCTCATATTGGTTAATTAACTTGACTTCACCTGGTCCTTTGTCCATTACCTGGATGTCATGCTGATATTGGTTAATTAACTTGACTTCACCTGGTCCTTTGTCCATTACCTGGATGTCATGCTCATATTGGTTAATTAACTTGACTTCACCTGGTCCTTTGTCCATTACCTGGATGTCATGCTGATATTGGTTAATTAACTTGATTTCACCTGGTCCTTTGTCCATTACCTGGATGTCATGCTGATATTGGTTAATTAACTTGATTTCACCTGGTCCTTTGTCCATTTCCTGGATGTCATGCTGATATTGGTTAATTAACTTGACTTCACCTGGTCCTTTGTCCATTACCTGGATGTCATGCTCATATTGGTTAATTAACTTGATTTCACCTGGTCCTTTGTCCATTACCTGGATGTCATGCTGATATTGGTTAATTAACTTGATTTCACCTGGTCCTTTGTCCATTACCTGGATGTCATGCTGATATTGGTTAATTAACTTGACTTCACCTGGTCCTTTGTCCATTACCTGGATGTCATGCTCATATTGGTTAATTAACTAGACTTCACCTGGTCCTTTGTCCATTACCTGGATGTCATGCTCATATTGGTTAATTAACTTGACTTCACCTGGTCCTTTGTCCATTACCTGGATGTCATGCTGATATTGGTTAATTAACTTGATTTCACCTGGTCCTTTGTCCATTACCTGGATGTCATGCTGATATTGGTTAATTAACTTGACTTCACCTGGTCCTTTGTCCATTACCTGGATGTCATGCTCATATTGGTTAATTAACTAGACTTCACCTGGTCATTTGTCCATTACCTGGATGTCATGCTGATATTGGTTAATTAACTTGATTTCACCTGGTCCTTTGTCCATTACCTGGATGTCATGCTGATATTGGTTAATTAACTTGACTTCACCTGGTCTTTGTCCATTACCTGGATGTCATGCTCATATTGGTTAATTAACTAGACTTCACCTGGTCCTTTGTCCATTACCTGGATGTCATGCTCATATTGGTTAATTAACTTGACTTCACCTGGTCCTTTGTCCATTACCTGGATGTCATGCTCATATTGGTTAATTAACTTGACTTCACCTGGTCCTTTGTCCATTACCTGGATGTCATGCTGATATTGGTTAATTAACTTGACTTCACCTGGTCCTTTGTCCATTACCTGGATGTCATGCTGATATTGGTTAATTAACTTGATTTCACCTGGTCCTTTGTCCATTACCTGGATGTCATGCTCATATTGGTTAATTAACTTGACTTCACCTGGTCCTTTGTCCATTACCTGGATGTCATGCTGATATTGGTTAATTAACTTGATTTCACCTGGTCCTTTGTCCATTACCTGGATGTCATGCTGATATTGGTTAATTAACTAGACTTCACCTGGTCATTTGTCCATTACCTGGATGTCATGCTCATATTGGTTAATTAACTTGATTTCACCTGGTCCTTTGTCCATTACCTGGATGTCATGCTGATATTGGTTAATTAACTTGACTTCACCTGGTCCTTTGTCCATTACCTGGATGTCATGCTCATATTGGTTAATTAACTAGACTTCACCTGGTCATTTGTCCATTACCTGGATGTCATGCTCATATTGGTTAATTAACTTGATTTCACCTGGTCCTTTGTCCATTACCTGGATGTCATGCTGATATTGGTTAATTAACTAGACTTCACCTGGTCATTTGTCCATTACCTGGATGTCATGCTCATATTGGTTAATTAACTTGACTTCACCTGGTCCTTTGTCCATTACCTGGATGTCATGCTGATATTGGTTAATTAACTTGACTTCACCTGGTCCTTTGTCCATTACCTGGATGTCATGCTCATATTGGTTAATTAACTTGACTTCACCTGGTCCTTTGTCCATTACCTGGATGTCATGCTGATATTGGTTAATTAACTTGATTTCACCTGGTCCTTTGTCCATTACCTGGATGTCATGCTGATATTGGTTAATTAACTTGATTTCACCTGGTCCTTTGTCCATTACCTGGATGTCATGCTGATATTGGTTAATTAACTTGACTTCACCTGGTCCTTTGTCCATTACCTGGATGTCATGCTCATATTGGTTAATTAACTTGATTTCACCTGGTCCTTTGTCCATTACCTGGATGTCATGCTGATATTGGTTAATTAACTTGATTTCACCTGGTCCTTTGTCCATTACCTGGATGTCATGCTGATATTGGTTAATTAACTTGACTTCACCTGGTCCTTTGTCCATTACCTGGATGTCATGCTCATATTGGTTAATTAACTAGACTTCACCTGGTCCTTTGTCCATTACCTGGATGTCATGCTCATATTGGTTAATTAACTTGACTTCACCTGGTCCTTTGTCCATTACCTGGATGTCATGCTGATATTGGTTAATTAACTTGATTTCACCTGGTCCTTTGTCCATTACCTGGATGTCATGCTGATATTGGTTAATTAACTTGACTTCACCTGGTCCTTTGTCCATTACCTGGATGTCATGCTCATATTGGTTAATTAACTTGATTTCACCTGGTCCTTTGTCCATTACCTGGATGTCATGCTGATATTGGTTAATTAACTTGATTTCACCTGGTCCTTTGTCCATTACCTGGATGTCATGCTCATATTGGTTAATTAACTTGACTTCACCTGGTCCTTTGTCCATTACCTGGATGTCATGCTCATATTGGTTAATTAACTAGACTTCACCTGGTCCTTTGTCCATTACCTGGATGTCATGCTCATATTGGTTAATTAACTTGACTTCACCTGGTCCTTTGTCCATTACCTGGATGTCATGCTCATATTGGTTAATTAACTTGACTTCACCTGGTCCTTTGTCCATTACCTGGATGTCATGCTGATATTGGTTAATTAACTTGACTTCACCTGGTCCTTTGTCCATTACCTGGATGTCATGCTGATATTGGTTAATTAACTTGATTTCACCTGGTCCTTTGTCCATTACCTGGATGTCATGCTCATATTGGTTAATTAACTTGACTTCACCTGGTCCTTTGTCCATTACCTGGATGTCATGCTGATATTGGTTAATTAACTTGACTTCACCTGGTCCTTTGTCCATTACCTGGATGTCATGCTGATATTGGTTAATTAACTTGACTTCACCTGGTCCTTTGTCCATTACCTGGATGTCATGCTCATATTGGTTAATTAACTTGACTTCACCTGGTCCTTTGTCCATTAATGACTTCCCCTGGTCCTTTGTCCATTAACGACTTCACCTGGTCCTTTGTCCATTAACGACTTCACCTGGTCCTTTGTCCATTAACTAGACTTCACCTGGTCCTTTGTCCATGAACTTGACTTCACCTGGTTCTTTGTCCATTAACTAGACTTCATCTGGTCCTTTGTCCATTAACTTGACTTCACCTGGTCCTTTGTCCATTAACTTGACGTCACCTGGTCCTTTGTATATTAACTTGACTTCATATAAACCTTGATCCATTAACTTGACTTCATGTGGTCCTTTGGCCATTAATATGTCTTCATGTGGCCCTTAGTACATTAACTTGACTTCATGTGGCTCTTGCTCCACTAACTTGACTTTCTGTGAGCCTTGCTCCAATGACTTGACTTCATGTAACCCTTGCTCCACTGACTTGACTTCAAGTGACCCTTGCTCCAATGACTTGACTTCAAGTGACCTTTGCTCCAATGACTTGATGGCGTGGCCTAGTGGTTAAGTGGCACGGCTCACAAACAGAAGGTGCTGGGATCGATCCCCATCACAGCACCGGCCGTTACCCCGGAGAAGCAAACCCTTAGAAAATGCAGGAGGAAGCAGACCCTTACATAAAAATGCATGCTGAAGTCGGATGCACTGGGCCGACAGGCGCAAAATAACAACCACAGTGTAACGCACACACGCCTTGGGGAATAGATAAATAAGGCGAACGCAAAAAAAAAAAAAAAAAAAAAAATGTGACCCTTGCTCAAATGACTTGACTTCATGTGACCCTTGCTCCACTGACTTGACTTCATTTGCCCCTTGCTCCAATGACTTGACTTCATGTGACCCTTGCTCCACTGACTTGACTTCATGTGACCCTTGCTCCAATGACTTGACTTCATGTGACCCTTGCTCCACTGACTTGACTTCATGTGACCCTTGCTCCACTGACTTGACTTCATGTGACCCTTGCTCCACTGACTTGACTTCATGTGACCCTTGCTCCACTGACTTGACTTCATGTGACCCTTGCTCCAATGACTTGACTTCATGTGACCCTTGCTCCACTGACTTGACTTCATGTGACCCTTGCTCCAATGACTTGACTTCATGTGACCCTTGCTCCACTGACTTGACTTCATGTGACCCTTGCTCCAATGACTTGACTTCATGTGACCCTTGCTCCACTGACTTGACTTCATGTGACCCTTGCTCCACTGACTTGACTTCATGTGACCCTTGCTCCACTGACTTGACTTCATGTGACCCTTGCTCCACTGACTTGACTTCATGTGACCCTTGCTCCACTGACTTGACTTCATGTGACCCTTGCTCCACTGACTTGACTTCATGTGACCCTTGCTCCACTGACTTGACTTCATGTGACCCTTGCTCCACTGACTTGACTTCATGTGACCCTTGCTCCATATTCTTCATGCAAACTTCAGAGTGATTTCAGTTTGAGATTCCTGCTCTTTCCACTACCATTGTTATGATAAGATCATTAAAATATTTTCATTTCTGCTGTCCCTAGTCCCTAATGAAGATCTTTGGGTCAAATTGTAGGTTATTTAGGTATCTGCCGCTGCCCCCCCCCCCCCCCCCCCCCAACCTAAAACGGACTAAAACTGATTGATGTTAGTGTAGGTAACCACACAGTGCATAAACATTATCACAATCTTGCTTACATTTTTTTAAAGAGAAAGACTTGTCATTGTGTGAGGTCCTGATGCTGTTCTCGCCCAGCACAAACTTTAGGGAGTCCAGACAGAAGCCAGAATCCAGAAGCAGTGATCGTGTTGCCTTCTCTTGGCTTTCAATTCAAATGGATCAAAAACAAAACACAATCTTTCAATGCAATTATAACTATTCAACATCCAACAAGTCATAAACAAATCTTTACATAGGAGTTCTTTATCAAATACAAAACACAGTATTTCAATGCAATTACTAGCCACATCCAACATAGCTATCTACTACTACTACTTAGTCGCTCCTCTTCTACCGTGAGGTGTAGAGGTTTGCCAAAGAGAATGCCACACTGCTCTATTCGCCGTCTTTTTCCTGGTGTCTTTCCAATCCAGCCCTCTATCACTTAGGGACTGTCGTATGTTGTCTTCCCAACGTACTTTGGGATGTCCTGGGAGTCTGCGTCCTTGACTTTTTATCTCCCATGACCACTTTGGTATACGATCTTGTTCCATTCTACAGACATGGCCAAACCACTGTAGTTGGGACTGCTCCACTCGTGTCTGCAGGGGTTGAACTTCAAGATTGCTACGTATTGTCTGGTTACGGATCTTGTCCCTTTTCATCATCTGAACCGCCTTTCTTAGGTACCTCATTTCTGAAGTTTGTAATTGCCTTTCTTGGGCTGTAGTCATTGCCCATGACTCACATCCATATGTCAGGACAGGCACATAGGTCGAGCGGTATACATCCATCTTTGTTTTCCTGCTTATTTCTCTTCTACTGAGGAAACCTCTGCTTATTGCATGGAAAAGTCTACCTGCTGCTGCCCTTCGTGCAGTTAACTCCTCCTTGATTCCTCCCATGCTGTCTATTACCACTCCTAGTTATTTAAAGTTGCTGACCTGCTCTAGTGCTCGTGTTCCCAGGGTTATCTGATGTCTCTTTTCATCTCTGGCGATCACCAAGGTTTTTGTTTTGGAGTTGCTGATGTGCATTCCTCTCTTCTTCAACTCTTCTTCCTTCTTCTTCTTCTTCTTCTTCGTACACAGTCAGACAGTAACCATTATTTTTTCGAAAAAAGCGGCGGTCATCCTGAGGCTGTCGCCACTGCCATAGAGCTTGTCTTGCAGTTCCACTGGCAATGGCCACATCTGCTCTCTCTGATCCTCGTATGTCGGGCAGTTCTGCAGCAGATGTTCAGTGGTCATTTTACCAGTACCGCACGGGCATTCGTCGGTACACCCTATCTTCAATTTGTTGAATAGGTGGTACCTCAGTCTGTTGTGGCCAGTGCGAAGTCTGAAGACAACGACCTGCTCTCTTCGGTTCAACTGGTAATAGGCATCGTTTTTGGTGTAACCAGTATGTTCGGTTTCCCATTTGGTCATGTATCTGGCTTTGATAAGCCGTTTTGACTCTTCGTACGTCATACTGGTATCTGTTTGTGGTAGCCTTGCACCTTCTTTTGCCAGTCTGTCTGCCTCCTCGTTGCCTTGGATGTTGCAGTGTGACGGAACCCACTGTACCACCACCCTTTTTGGTGCGGACTGCTGGCACAGTTTGCAGAGTGCTGCTCTTAAGTCATTAAGCTCAGTGTTCTTCTGGCTTTTTAGCGCTGTGACTACTTCGAGAGCATCTGTCAGCAAGACTATATGGCTCTCATTTTCACTGTGTGTTACCATTTCTTCCACTGCCGCCCTCAGTGCCTCTGCCTCTGCTCTGAAATTGCTTGTGTACTTACCAGTAGCGAATGACAGTGTTATTTTTCTGCCATTTGGTAGGTTCAGGAATGCTCCTGCCCCTCCGTTCTGTGTAGTGTTTGTTACAGAACCGTCGGTGTATGCATGGGTCCAGTCCATGCTTGGGTAGCTTTTCGTTATGAAGCTTAGGGTAGTGTCTCTCCTTTCTTTTTCACTCTGGCAGTTTTTTGTTTGCAATACCTGGTATATTTTCTACCACCTCTGGAAATATATCCTGCCTCCAAGTAGGTTTTCGTACAGTAGTGATGGGTTTTGGTGTTGTTAGTGCGTTTATGGGATCTTCGTGCATCTTTGCTTTGGCTATTTCTGCAAAGTTTCTCCGCTTTAGTTTCCCATTTCCCAAATTGTTTAGTCTCTGGTACATTGGATGGTCCGTCAGTCTTCGGAGTTTCTCTGACTGCAGCTGGGCTCTGCAGTCTCTTCTATCGGTCATGGATTGCAGTTTTGTAATCTTTTCAAGTTCTACAATTGGCGTTGACTTCATACCACCTGTTATAATTCTCATGGCTTGGTTTTGAAGTTTGTTAACTTTATCGAAGTTCGCCTTCGCTGCTGTTGTCCATGCCGCAATGCCATACTCGAGAACTGGTCTCACTCTTCCAGTGTACAGTTTCTTTAGTATGCCTTCGTCTGCTCCCCAGCTTGTGCCAGCAAGTTTCCTCATGATCGCCATTCTTTCTCTGGCTTTCATTCGGTTTCTCTCAATCTGACTTTTCCATGTCATGCGCCGATCAAATGTGACTCCCAGATAGGTTGGGTTGTCGTTTGGCTGCAGGATTTTGCCATTTAGGCTTAATTTGGTACTTTGGGGTTTTAATGAGAGCGAGAATATTGTGCACGTGGTTTTCTCCTCGTTTATTTTGACCAGCCATGAGTTCGCCCACTCTTCCAGCGATGTTAGGGCCGTTTGCATCCGATTTCTTGCTATGGTGAGATTCTTTTCAGAGGTCCACATAGCCAGATCGTCTGCAAACATTGAGCTATGGACTCTTCTTGGTATATTCTCTGTAATATCGTTTATATATACCAGAAAGAGTGTGGGTGACAGTACTCCCCCTTGGGGTACTCCCTGCTCGAGTGTCACCTTTTTGCTCATCTGCCCTTGTACTTGGACTCTGGCCGTTCTTTGTTTGAGGTAGTGGTTGATCCACTTGTACATCTTCCCACCGACATCACTTCTTCTTAGAACTCTTCTTCCCAGACCTGCAAGTTGATCTGGAGATGTGCTTCGGATTTCGTGATATCAGGGCCCCATCATCTGCAAATGCTAGTTCCGATATGTAACTTGGTCTCATCTTCCAGTACCCTACTTCATACTTTTTTGTCCGTTCCTTGCAGCCTTTGATGACTTCATCCATGAGGAGTATGAAAAGGTACGGTGATAGAATGTCCCCCTGTCGTACTCCGCTAGTGGTCTTGAACTCTCCTGACTTTTGATTTGATGTCTGCACATTATTTCTGCATGTTTTATAGAAACTCTGTATGTTAGAGATCAGGGGTCCTGGGATGTTCTTCCTTGTCAGGCACTCCCAGAGTTTGTCCCAAGGAACTTTATCAAATGCTTTCTCCAAATCCAAAAAGCAGAGATGCATCTCTTTATCATATTCAAGAGCCTTTTCACTTAGCTGTCTGAGTGTAAAGATAAGGTCTTGAGTACTTCTGTTTGCCCTAAACCCATATTGAGTTTCATCCATATTTGGCTCTGCTAGACCTCTTAATCGCCGTTCTAGAATCCTAGAGTAGACTTTCCTGGGGACACTAAGAAGGGAAATACCTCTGTGATTTTCACATTGTTGATTGTCACCCTTTTTAAATATTGGTATTATTATTGCAACCTCCCAGTCTCTTGGTATCTTCTTGTGGCGCCAAGCTGCCTTGAGAATCTTCATGAATAGCATCTCTCCTGCCGCTCCCATGTATTTAATCATTTCTGGTGTTATACCATCATTTCCTGCTGCTTTACCAATCTTAATTTTCTCCAATGCTGCCTTTAGTTCTTCCATTGGGATATTATCGTTTCCCTCCATGGCTCCCTCTTCTTGAATTGGGACTGTTACTTCCAGAGCTTGGTTTTCCTCCACTCCAAGAAGATCTGAGAAATATTCATTCCATCTGTTCATTACCTCTTCTGGGGCAGTCAACAGCGCACCTTGTTTATTTTTAACAAATTTCAGGGGGCATTCCTTTTGCTTCCTCATGTTCTTTAAGGTCCCGTAGAACAGTTTCTGGTTTTCTCCAGCATTATTTTCCAGTTTCTCTCCAAATTCTTCCCAGGATTTCTGTTTGGCCTTGAGCACAGTCTTCTTTGCTTCTGTTCTAAAATTTACATATTCTTTATATTTCTTTGTTTGTTCTTCTGTATTCCTAGCCCCTAGGTATTGCTTCCATGCCTTTTTCTTTTCTCGTATTATTGTTTTCACTTCTTCTGTCCACCATGGTGTACTCTTTCTCTTCCACCCTTCTTTGGTTTGACTGCATGCCTCTGCTGCAGCCTTTTTGAGGATGTCTTTGAATTTTACCCAGAGCATTTCCACATCTTCTTCAGATTTCTCTATCCTTTCTATTGCTGTTGTTATGAGCCCTTGGTATCTCCTCTTAACATCTGGTTCTCGTAGTTTGTAAGCCTTAATTTTATTTTCTCCTCGTGTATTATGTTTCATGCTTGCTGATGGGTGTTGCCTGGCTGGATAGTGTTTTTCAATTTCTCTCTTTATTTTAACTAGGTAGTGGTCGCTTCCTATCTCTGGTCCTCTGAACACTCTAGCATCCTTTACATGCTTGAAATCAGTTTTCCTCACTATTGCATAGGCAATTATGGATCTTTCATTTCTTGCCAGCTCACATCTTGTGTAGGCATGGATACGCTTGTGTGAAAACCTTGTATTTGTAATAACAAGGTTTTGTTCTCTGCAGAATCTCAGCAGTCGTTTTCCATTGTCATTTAAGACATCTTCTCCATACCTACCGATCACTCCATTCCATCTAGAATGGTCGTTTCCAACTCTTGCGTTGACGTCTCCAAGGATAAGTATTTCATTATGGCAATCGTCAATGGTCCTTTGAAGGAGCTCATAAAATTCATCTTTTATGTCAGTGTTCTCATCTTCATTTGGTGCATACACAGTGACGATATCCATTTGACTATCCTCATCTTGTAGACTTAGAACCATCAGTCGTTTTGAAATAAACTTCCATCCTTTAATGTTTGCTTTGTTGTTACTATTCACTATACAGCCAACCCCTGCCCTGGCTCGTTCACTCATGGGAACTCCGCTGTAGTATAACATGTTGCCGTAATGGTCCAGAACGCCCTGTCCCTTTTTCTTTGTTTCTGTAAGTACCAGGACTGTCAATTTTGCTCTCTTCATCTCCTCTATTAGTTCATGTTCTTTTCCGTTTATACTTCGTACATTCCATGTTCCGTAAATCGTGGTCCTTATTTCTCGCCTGTTCGCCGCCGGTTTTCTCTATGTTTTGACTTGTAATCGTTTTTTAAGACAAACAGGTGATTAGCCTGTTGTGTCTTTGCATGGTGGAGGGGCTGCCTCCTTACAGCCTCCATGCCTGCCGACCCGTTTTTGTTCACGGCTGCTTATTTATTCGCAGCTAACCTCCAAATTAGGAGGCCTTTCAGCAATCCGCAACCCTGCTGACACGCCTGGTAGAAGGTAGGTGCCTCCCCCAGGCAACATAGCCATACAATTTACAAATCTTTACAGAGGAGCTCTTATCAAGAGATCCACAAACTTCGAGGGGGTATATAGTTAGGATCCCTATTTATGTCCATTCATGTCGTTGGAAAGTCATTATGTAGAAAATATTGCTATGAAAGGTCTGAATATCAACATGACAAAAACCAAACTCTTTAAAATCAATCCTATTAACAAAGAACCATTCAGTTTGGAGGGAGAGCCATTGAAGAGGTGGATGTCTTTACCAAATTTGGCAGTACAATCAACATGTGGGCTCTCATTGTGGGCATTCAACAACAACAACAACAACTAAAAGTTACAGTGACCTGATCTCACTTTGAGACAAACCTACCTGCTACCACCACATCTTACAATAAGCTGAGCCATAATACCCACAGTGACTGACAGGATGGGGTAAAGTGTCACAGTATCTAGACCTGGTGGAAGGACAATAGATCATTAGTGCTGTAGAAAACTTATATATAAGATGGCTACTGACACAATAATTTTGTTTTGTTTTTTGGGGTTCACCTTATTTCTTTAATCCCCAAGGCGGTGTGCGTTGCACTGTGGTTTTTATTTTGCGCCTGTCGGCCTAGTGCATCCGATTTCAGAATACATTGTATGTAAGGGTCTGCTTTCTCCTGCATTGTCTAAGGGTTTGCTTCCCGGGGTAACGGGGATTAATTTCTTGAGGGGTCAAAGCATTGCCTCTCAGCAATAGTAATTGACAATAGTTATATTGTATCCTACCAGGCATGTCATCAAGAGATGACTAAGGCAGGTTAGGCATGGGGTCAGATACCCCATCCAGTTGAAACTATAAGCCACAATGAAAATAAAAGCAGACTTCGACACTCCATGATATAAGAGCAACAATTAAGTTAAGTAAGAATTTTATATCACCTCTTCTTCTTCATTTATTCTCCGATTAAGGTCACGGTTTCTCTTACAAAGGACACTGTTTTCTGTAAGACTGTTTTTATCTCAACACAGCTTTTGTCTCATATCTGTCTCGTGAGGAAAGTTTTGTTCTCTCTTTTTCTGCATGAGCATGCAGCTTTGTTGGATGTGTTCTATGGTCATGGTATGCTCCCCACTTGGACACCTGTTATACATTCCAATCATTTTATTGTAAAGATGATCTTTGAGTCTGTTATGCCCCCAGTTCCCAGGTCTGAAGATGAAAACTTGCTCTTCTTTAGTTAAATCATAACATTACTTAACGTCTTTATACTGGTTTAGAAGACCCTGAGGAGTCTGTATACAACCAGTTTCATTTACATCGCCTTGCTCTAAAAGCTATGGGTATCTAATCTATTCTTAAATGCATTAACTGTCCCTGCCTCCACTACCTCCTCTGGCAATGCATTCCAAGCAGACACCACTCTCTGACTAAAACAATATTTCCTAATATCTAATCTGGACATCTCTTTAGTCAGCTTGTAGCTATGCCCTCTTGTTCTTGTGGGTGGCTGTATTTTAAAAAACTTGTTAAAGTCTAATTTATCCATTCCTCTGATCATCTTATAAACCCGTATTAAGTCACCACGAATTCTTCTCTCTTCTAGACACTGTAGGCCGGTTTTTCTGAGTCGTTCCTCATAACTGTAATTCTGGAATCCCACTATCAGCTTTGTCGCTCTTTTTTGTATTCTTTCCAGCATGTTTATATCCCCTCTACGATAAGGACTCCACACCTGTACACAGTACTCCAATCTAGGTCTAACTAAAGCTTTATACAGTTTGACTATGACTTCCTTGCTCCTATGTTTAATATTTCTTTTTATCATACCTAACATTGCATTTGCCTTTTTCACTGCTACCTTAAATTGCTCACTCACCTTACCTGTATGATCTATTATAACCTCGAGGTCCCTTTCCTTATCTATCTTTCTAATATTGTTCTCTCCCATTCTATAATTATGTTCCATATTGGATCTACCCATGTGGATGACTGTACATTTATCTTCATTAAACTCCATTTGACAGCTTACAGACCATTCTCGAATTTCATCTTAATCCGACGTCAATATATCCACTTCTGCTTTAGATGAGACACTACTGCATAGTTTTGTGTCATCAGCAAATTTTGCAATCATGGATCCCATATCAATGTCCAAATCATCTATATATATATCAAGAACAAAATTGGTCATGGTAGCTGTCTTCTTTATTGAAACTGTGGACACATTTTATCTGAAGTTGGCTTAACTTGATGGTCTTCATCATCATCTTTGTGTTGTTTTAGAGCACCAGAGCAATGCAGACCCACAGCCGGTATGGCACCATCTTTGTTGCTCTTATATAAAAAAATACAAATATACATTACACCTGAATACTGTCACTTTCAATTTGTGAGTGACTTATTTGGATGTCAGTATATGACTTATGTTGGAATACTTGGAATTCAAACAAGCATGCTAACGTCTGTTGTCAGGTAGCCAAAGCCGCAGTAGGTATTTTTAAAACTTCCTGTGGCTTACTAGGCCTGGGGAAGGTACAAATAATTTGGTCAGATTTTTAACAATAATTTTTATTTTGTTCGGGCAACGGCCGTTTAGGCTACTCTTTTTGATTTCTAACTTCCTCACCCTCACAACCCCCTCCAAACCCTCACAACCCCCTCCACACCCTCACAACTCCCTCCACACCCTCACCACAACCCCCTCCACACCCTCACAACCCCCTTCACACCCTCACAACCCCCTCCACACATTCACAAGCCTCTCCACACCCTCACAACCCCCTCCACACCATCACAACCCCCTCCACACACTCACAACCCCCTCCACAACTCCCTATACACCCTCACAAGCCTCTCTACAACCCCCTCCACACCCTCAAAACCCCCTCACAAGCCTCTCCACACCCTCACAAGTCTCTCCACCCCCTCACAAGCCTCTCCACAACTCCCTTCACACCCTCACAAGTCTCTCCACACCCTCACAAGCCTCTCCACAACTATCTCCACACCCTCACAACCCCCTCCACATCATCACAAGTCTCTCCACACCCTCACAAGCCTCTCTACAACTACCTCCACACCCTCACAAGCTTCTCTACAACTACCTCCACACCCTCACAACCCCCTCCACATCATCACAAGCCTCTCCACAACTCCCTCCACACCCTCACAAGTCTCTCCACAACTCCCTCCACACCCTCACAAGTCTCTCCACACCCTCACAAGCCTCTCCACAACCACCTCCACACCCTCACAAACCCCTCCACACCACAAACCCCTTCACACCCTCACAACTCCCTCCACACCCTCACAAGCCCCTCCCCACTCTCACAAGCCCCTTCACACTCTTACAACCCCCTCCACACGCTGACAATCCCCTCCACGCCCCTCACAACCCCCTGCACACCCTCACAACCCCCTCCACATCCTTACAACCCCCTCCACACCCCTCACAACCCCCTCCACACCCTCACAACCCCCTCCACATCCTCACAACACCCTCCACACCCTGACAACCCCCTCCACACCCCTAACAACCCCCTCCTCACCCTCACAACTCCTCCACACCCTCACAACTCCTCCACACCCCTCATAAACCCCTCTTCAACCTCACAATCCCCTGCACACCCTCACAACCCCCTCCACATCCTTACAACCCCCTCCACACCCCTCACAACCCCCTCCACACCCTCACAACCCCCTCCACACCCTGACAACCCCCTCCACACCCTGACAACCCCCTCCACACCCCTACCAACCCCCTCCTCACCCTCACAACCCCCTCCACACTCTAACAATCCCCAGCCTTTGTTATGACAAGATCTGAAAGCTGCCAACACTTCTGAGACACATCAATATTAAAATGTAAGCAAGTCCACTGTTTAGTTTCCAGGACATGTATATAATCAATTTTAAAAGCAAGGACAATCAACATATATTGTAAGCAGTTTTAGAATACTTACACAAGACACTCACAAGATCTCACTACCCAGAGATCAGGAGAATTTTTACCAGAAGATTGCCATGATAAAAATCTCGGCCTCTACCGTGATTCAAACCCGTGACCTCCGGCAGCTTGAGACCACTGAGTGCCCTTATGTTGGTGAAAATATATTTAGCTATTCTTTGTTGCTTCATGATCTTTATTTGACAACAGATTTACATTTAACATTTTAACTGGCATATCACAGTTTACTTATAAACAATGATAAATCATTAGTAAATAACTATAATAATAACGTGACAATCTTCACCTTGTATTCGAAAGGCCACTGTGTTTTCAAATGCGCCATCTTTCATTGTGACTCGAGACATAATCTGACTCAGAAGCTGAAAATAGGAAATTCTTGAATACTTGAAGATAGGGAAACCAAATGTAAAATGATGTTCACACAAAGGCACTGGAGAGACTATAGGGACATCAGCAGATGTGGCAGAATTAAAGGGAGCGATTATTATGAAGCAAGCAAGCACGGGAGTTCGTTAGAAAAAGTCACCATAGACATTCAGATACGAATCTCACTGCTTGGGCAGACGTCAAATGCTGTCCGAGAAAAATTACTTTTGCTGTTCATTGAACCATTTGGTCACCGAGGCCATGACGTCTGCATTGGAGTCGAATCATTGTCCCTTGAGACATTTTAAAAAAATGATCCAAACAAATGAAAATGACATGGCGACAAAGGCTGAGGCACCAAGAACAGTTACAACAGCTGTCATGGAAAATATAGACAGGGTTAGAAACACATTGGTTTTCCTTACAGATTCCCTATCGGTCATAATAATAGCTGTCCATCGTTAGGACCACCAACATCATCCCTGTCACAGATTTCCATGTTGGGTGTGGGTGCGCATGTGGCTGAACAGGCCAATGCGGGCACGAAAACATCTGCTACATATCGGGCACACGAGGTTTGTAGAAGGTGATGGTGTTCCCGCTGTTCGGGATTTCCGGGTCTCGTGTCTGCTCTGGGCTTTAACAACACGGTCGTCTTCGCCGGTAGCTACACCCGCTTTGACTGTGTTTCTCCAATCAGATCTGTTTTGCGCAAGCTATTCCCAGGTGTCGATGTCTATCTGGCAACTTTTCAGTGAGTCCCTAAGACAGTCTTAAAACGTTTCTTTGATCGCCCTCTCTCGCGCCATCCCTTCTCAGCTCGCTGTAGATAAGCTTCTTTGGGAGCCGTTCATCTGACATACGGACGAGGTGTCCAGCCCATCCCAGTCGTGCTTTTTCTAGCACTCGAGAGAACCTCGATGTCAGTGACACGATCTTGCCATCGGATGTGGAATATTCGCCTCAAGCAACCTGTATGAAATTGGTTTAACCTCCATGCATGTCCAGAGTATACGGTCCAGTTTTCGCAGGTGTAGAGTAGGGTTGGAATGTTAGTGGCACGGTAGACTTTGAGTGTGGTCTTGAGGCTGATGCCATGACGTTCCCACACATCGAGCGCATTCTACCAAAGAATAGACACCACAAAAACAACAAGTTGGATAGCCTATCTGAGGCACTTGAATACCAGCTACAATTTCTGCGGAGTGAAAATTCAGTGCATTGTTGCACATTGTACGATAAGTCAAAATGTTGTCTGGCTAAGAGGGTGGGGATTAAAGAGGGAAGGCAAAACCAGTTCCAAAAATGTTGAAACCAGGTGTTTGACAGTCCATAGGTGCACAAAAAGCGCTTAGTCTTCCAAACTATTTCTGAAAATGTGCACCAAATTTTATTTTGTGTGATGAATTTTCTGAAAATGTGCACCAAATTTTATTTTGTGTGATGAATTTTCTAGTCAATCCTAATTATTTTGAGAGAGAAATCAATTCTTCACAAAAAGTGAGTGTTGGCGAATAAAATTAACATTGAATATTTGGGGCTAGAGACAATAAAGATACATTTTGTTTCGTTTTCAGCATGACAGACGTTTTATATGACGGAAACGAAAGTAGATCTATCCTTCCGATGTTTGGCTATAAATAACGAATGTGGAATTTGTGTAAAATATTAAATGTTACCCTTATAATATGATAAAGTGGCCGTTTCCGAGTCAGTTAACAATGATTCTCAAAATTGTCATCTGCTAGACCAATGTCATGCTAGCTCTAGGTTAGATAATTTCATAAATAGATGTAGAAACAAGTGTGTCCCAAATGACAAAACATATGGATTAGCAGTCTATTGACATGTTGCTTTTGTTCCATACAGCTTTTTGTTGTTGCTGCATGTTTCTTACTTCTTTGCTATTTTAATAATGGAGATGTATTACAAGTCAGGTCAGGTCATCCCGTTACTGGAGAGGTCATGGGGCAACCATGAAGACAGCCCACTGCCACCCGTCAGCAGCACCTGCCTGTGCCTCCTTGGTCAGATAAGTATATCATTTATATTTTCTTTTTGCTTATGCAATCCCCTTTCATTCCATATATGACACAGACACAAAATATGATACTATTGAACACAGTGACACCTTCACGAAAATCCTAGAGGGATGGAAAATGCGTTGCACAAAACATGGGAATTTTGCTATGTCCTGAAAGAGTTAAACAGGTGACACAAAATAATCCCTCAAATACATCTGCTTCATTGTCGCTGGAACTGCCTATTAATCTCCACTTTCTAGACACAGTATGTAGGACATAATAAAAAGATATTATTAAAAATAACTAATACCTGCATCAGGCGCTTCAAAAAAAGCTCTGCCGAGGGTCTTGACCAATCGGTGAAGACCTGGGGTGCCACTGTAGCCACCATCTCCAACACTCGTAACAAACACACCGAGATCTCAAAACACGCAGCACATATTTTGATTTGCCTTTGCTCCAACATCAACGGCTCTGTTCTAGTCGTAAGTGACTGGATCTAATGGGTCAACCAATTAAACTGTTATAGGAAGTGTCATCTGCACATCAACAGTTAAGTGTCATATGTACATCAGCAACTAATTGTCACCTACACATCAATAGTTACATGTCATCTGCACATAAACAGCTAAATGACCTCTGCACATCAGTTTAGTTTAGTTTTGTCAAAGAATCAACGTCATTGCACAAGGTTTAACACATAAGTGCTCTGTTCTCCATATTTTTGGAGAATCTCTGAACAATGTACAAACTCCAAAGTACCGATGAGAATCCCATAATAGATTGGGTAGTTTTTTTCAACTTTTGAATTTCACCTGGGCATCGGCTGACAAGCCTACTCTTTTCGATTTCCAAATGCAGAGGGATTTTTAACTTGCACAACACTACACATGGGAGTCCGATCTCTACTACCCAGAGATCCGGGGAAATACTAGAAAGTCCACGTGAAAAAATCCCGGTCTACACCGCGATTTGAACCCGCGACCTCCAGCACAGGAGGCCAACGTCTTAATTCGAGACCACTCAGTTCCATTTTCAACAACTAAATGTTTTCTACACACCAACAGCTAAATGACCTCTGCAAACGAACAGCTAAATGACCTCTGCACATCAACAGCTAAATGACCTCTGCACATCAACAGCTAAATGACCTCTGCACATCAACAGCTAAATGACCTCTGCAAACGAACAGCTAAATGACCTCTGCAAACGAACCGCTAAATGACCTCTGCACATCAACAGCTAAATGACCTCTGCACATCAACAGCTAAATGACCTCTGCACATCAACAGCTAAATGACCTCTGCACACCAACAGCTAAATGACCTCTGCACACCAACAGCTAAATGACCTCTGCACATCAACAGCTAAATGACCTCTGCACATCAACAGCTAAATGACCTCTGCACACCAACAGCTAAATGATATCTACATAACTAATATGTGCCTGCTTCCAACAGACATCAGTCAGACTGTTCTATAACATGCCATCTAGCCATCAACAGTTCTGTTCTAATGGCAACAGACTGTTTATGGCCGCATTCTTTCCATAGAAGTATGACATTATTTTTTCATAAATTCAAACCTGGCATGTTTGAGTTGTGGCCATATCAATAACTGGTCCACACACCACCCCAGTACTTGAACCCTTTAATTTGTTTAACATGAACGGTGGATTGACTAAAAGTGTTACTAACAGAACAGACTAGAATCAAGTGATCTGTATTATGCTAGCCTGCTGTCACCAAGTTAGCTAAATTATGCTAGCCTGCTGCCATCAAGTGAGCTATATTGTGCTAGCCTGCTGTCCCCAAATGAGCTATATTATGCTAGCCTGCTGCCACCAAGTGAGCTATATTATGCTAGCATGCTGCCATCAAGTTAGCTATATTATGCTAGCCTGCTGCCACCAAGTGAGCTATATTATGCTAGCCTTATGCCACCAAGTGAGCTATATTATGCTAGCATGCTGCCATCAAGTGAGCTATATTATGCTAGCCTGCTGTCACCAAATGAGCTATATTATGCTAGCCTGCTGTCCCCAAATGAGCTATATTATGCTAGCCTGCCATCAAGTGAGCTATATTGTGCTAGCCTGCCATCAAGTGACCTATTTCATACTAGTCTACAATCAAGTGACCTATTTCATACTAGTCTGCAGAGATAGCATGGGCTAGTGGTTAAGTGATACGTTCACAAGCCGAAGGTGCTGGGTTCGATCCCCATCACAGTACCGATCATTACTCCAGGGATGCAAACCCTTAGAAATGGCAGGAGGAAGCAGACCCTTACATAAAATGCATGCTGAAATCGGATGCACTGTGCTGACAGGCGCAAAATAAAAACCCCACTGCCTTGGGAATTAGAGAAATAAGGCAGACACACACAAACAAACAAAAATACTAGTCTGCAATCAAGTGACCCATGTTATATAAGTCTACATTCAAGTGATCTATTTCATACAATTCTACATTCAAGTGACCTATTTCATACAATTCTACATTCAAGTGATCTATTTCATACAAGTCAATATTCAAGTGACCCATGTTATACAAGCCTACATTCAAGTGATCTATTTCATACAAGTCAATATTCAAGTGACCCATGTTATACAAGCCTACATTCAAGTGATCTATTTCATACAAGTCAATATTCAAGTGACCCATGTTATACAAGCCTACATTCAAGTGACCTATTTCATACAAGTCTATATTCAAGTGACCCATTGTTATACAAGCCTACATTCAAGTGACCTATTTCATACAAGTCTATATTCAAGTGACCCATTGTTATACAAGCCTACATTCAAGTGACCTATTTCATACAAGTCTATATTCAAGTGACCCATTGTTATACTTACTTAGTCGTTCCTCTTCTACCGTGAGGTGTAGAGGTTTGCCAGAGAGAACGCCACACTGCTCTATCCGCCGTCTTTTTCCTGGCCTCTTTCCAATCCAGCCCTCTATCACTTAGAGACTGTTGTCTTCCCAACATACTTTGGGACATCCTGGGGGTCTGCGTCCTTGACTTTTTATCTCCCATGACTACTTTGGTATCCGATCTTCTTCCATTCTACAGACATGGCCAAACCAATGTAGTTGGGACTGCTCCACTCGTGTCTGCAGGGGTTGAACTTCGAGATTGCTACGTATTGTCTGGTTACGGATCTTGTCCCTTTTCGTCACCTGAACTGCCTTTCTTAGGTACCTCATTTCTGAAGTAACCCATGTTATTAAAGTCTACATTCAAGTGACCTATTTCATACGTGCATCCTATCAAGTCAACTATGACATACATTGATAACAACCACCCTTACCTCCTGTGTAATGCCTACAAACTCGGACAATGACCAATTGAGCTGATTCATCAGCGAATCCAAAAACTTGGTCGATCTAGCTTCATCATCTAGAAGGATCTTTGCTAGAAGACTCTGAAACTCTTGAGACGGGTATGGCTCTGAAAGTGTATATGAGCAGATGAGAAATTTTCCTTCAATAAATCTGAATAGCTAAACACAGATAATAGCCAGGCTAAGGGGAACTGAAACGCTAACCCAGTCAGGCACAACACATTGACCAAGACTTCACCTCAGACTCAGGCACAACACATTGACCAAGACTTCGCCTCAGACTCAGGCACAACATACTGACCAAGACTTCGCCTCAGACTCAGGCACAACACATTGACCAAGACTTCGCCTCAGACTCAGGCACAACACATTGACCAAGACTTCGCCTCAGACTCAGGCACAACACATTGACCAAGACCATAATCTCTCTTCCATGTAGCGTTCCCTCGAAACAGGCTGTTTTCAAGGCAGCCTGGCTGACGAGATGTTGATCGATGTGATCCCAGTAGTAATGAGCGCCGTGCAGATGAAGCCAACCATAGCACAACCGCCTGGAGGACAGCAGCCCACTTTCATCAGCACACTCGGGATGTAAGGAAAGCTACTACAACCCGCCACTTAACAACCTTTTCAGGGCACACAAAAGAGTCAACTTACTCATTGTATGCATTAAACAACAACAACATAGCAGGTTAAATAGCTGAAAACAAAAATAAAATGTAATTCTTTATAAGAACACTAAGTTCTTCATGTTTTGCTAAACAAAATTGCTTCTATCTCCGTCATAAATGTGGTGGCTCATCTCAGACTTATTTTGCTGTCATATTATTTATCCCGCAATTGGGTTAGGGAGCACCGTGTTGCCACTTTGGTTCTCTCGTAGAACTGGCAGATATGGAGAACATGTTCCACTGTTTGTTTGTTCTCTCCGCATGGGCATATGTCTGTGTGACCAATTTTGTATATGTTGAACAGCCATTTCAAACTGCTAGCAGTTTGAATATTGTAACTTGATGTTTTCTTAACTTAACTTTACTTAATGTCTTTATACTGGCTTAGAAGACTCTGCAGAGTCTGTATACAACCAGTTTCCTTTACACCACCTTGCTCTAAAAGCTATGTGCATCCAATTTGTTCTTAAATGCATTAACTGTCCCCGCCTCCACTACCTCCTGTGGCAATGCATTCCAAGCATTCACCATTCTCTGACTAAAACAATATTTCCTACTATCTAGTCTGGACCTCTCTTTAGTTAATTTGTAGCTATGCCCTCTTGTTCTTGTAGGTGGCTGTATTTTTTAAAAACTTGTTATAGTCTAATTTATCCATTCCTCTGATCATCTTATAAACCTGTATTAAGTCACCACGAATTCTTCTCTCTTCGAGACACTGTAGGCCGGTTTTTCTGAGTCTTTCCTCATAACTGTAATTCTGGAATCCCACTATCATCTTTGTCACTCTTTTTTTGTATTCTTTCCAGCAAGTTTATATCCCCTCTATGATAAGGACTCCACACCTGTACACAGTACTCCAATTTAGGTCTAGCTAAAGCTTTATACAGTTTGACTTTCACTTCCTTGCTCCTATGTTTAATTCTTGGCAAAGGAGTAGTATAATTCTGTTATATCCGATTCTGTGTGTTCTCTTTGAAGCTAATTTGTATCATTGTCTTTGTTTCTTCGATTGTCAGTGATGAAGGATTAAAATGTGAGGTGTTGGCCAGAATAGCACAGACAATAGCGGCGCTTGCACGGCTTAACAAAATCTGGCAAGATAAACGGTTAGCATCAAGCACGAAAATCAGATTAATGCGTACACTGGTCCTGTCAATATTCCTTTATGCGTGTGAGACATGGACAGTTACAGCTGACCTTCAACGAAGGATACAGGCCTTGGAGATAAGATGTTTCCGAAAACTTTTAAACGTCAAGTACAAAGATCGAGTTACAAATGAGGAAATACGAGATAGAATTACAACAGCAATAGGGCCTTTCGAAGACCTCTTGGCAACTGTCAAAAGAAGGAAACTCACTTGGTACGGTCACATATCAAGATCAAATGACCTTGCAAATACAATTCTCCACGGAAAGGTGCATGGTAGACGACGAATAGGCCGGCCCAAAAAGAGATGGGAGGACAACATAAAAGAATGGACCAGTCTCTGACCAGAAGAGTCACAGGCAGCGGCATCTGACAGAGAGGGGTGGCGTGGGGTTGTGAGGATGTCTTCATGTGTGCCCCAACGACCTCACCGGTTACGGGATGACCTGACCTGATCTTTGTTTCTTCATATATAGCCAGGGATCAAGATGCTGAACAGTGCATGAGCTGCAGCGCTCAGCAACCTGAAGCTGACTGCTAGTATCAGGGCCAGCGACTCAAGAGCTGTCAAGACCCTTCTCAACCTCCAAGTGATGTTCCTGGATAACAGGCTGTAATAGGGCAGACTGGCTAAGGAGAAGGGGCATTGAAGAGGGAAGGCTAACCTGGTACACAAAAATGCCATGCTGAAGTCAGATGTGTCGAACCGAAAGGTGCAAATTAGTGAAGCTGTAACCTATGACACAACACATTCCGTTCTCCGCTACATTCTATTACTTGCAAGGTCCTTTTCAAGTCTTGGTAGTGGGAGTTCGAGAAAAACGACAATGAAGAAGAATATATAGCCATATCTTCAGTATGAATTTTGCTTCTCCCTTCTTTGGCCAGTCTATCTACCTCTTCATTTCCGTATATCTTACAATGTGCAAGAATCCACTTACTTTTCACTCTACTGAGATTGTAACTGATATTCATAAGTGCTTCAGACATGCTGTCCAATTTGTTGTTTAAATGGTCACAATTGTGACTCGGAGTCTGTAAGGAAAACTATCTTGTTTCTAACCTGGTCTTTATTTTCCACGACGGCTGTTGAAGCTGTTATTTGTGCCTCAGCCTCAGTTCTGAGAATATTTGAGAATTTTCCAGTGGCCTATGAGATCTGAATTTTTTGTGTCTTCACAAAAATTGACTGTCGGATTGGCGACATTTTTCCCAAGCCGATGTGTTATCTCCACAAACTGAATAGGTTATCTCAAGGAAATAAAAATTCAGCACCGACACTTTTGAGATTTAATTTTGACATTTGTGTAATCATGGCTTTTGGTGGTGTCTTTCAAGGGAGCAACAGACTCCCATCCTTCCGCACAGTGCTCCTCTTGTTCATTTCAGCTTCTATAGTTCCTAACTGAATTGTTCTAGATACTAAGACAAACTAAAGAAAGAACTAAACACTTTATTCTAATACAAACATCACAGGAACTAAATCCTTTATCCTAATAGAAACATCATAAGGAACTAAAAATATTATCCTAATACAAACATCACAGGAACTAAAAATATTATCCTAATACAAACATCACAAGGAACTAAAAATATTATCCTAATACAAACATCACAGGAACTAAAAATATTATCCTAATACAAACATCACAGGAACTAAAAATATTATCCTAATACAAACATCACAGGAACTAAAAATATTATGCTAATATAAACATCACAGGAACTAAAACATTTATCTTAATACAAAAATCACAAGGAACTAAAAAGATTATCCTTATACAAACATCACAAGGAACTAAAACATTTATCTTAATACAAAAATCACAAGGAACTAAAAAGATTATCCTTATACAAACATCACAAGGAACTAAAACATTTATCTTAATACAAAAATCACAAGGAACTACAACCTTTATCCTAATTCAAACTTCACGAGGAACTAAAACGATTATCTGAATACAAACATCACAAGGAACTAAAAAGATTATCTTAATACAAACATCACAAGGAACTAAAAAGATTATCTTAATACAAACATCACAAGGAACTAAAACATTTAACCTAATACAAACATCACAAGGAACTAAAAACATTATCTTAATACAAACATCATAAAGAACTAAAAAGATTATCCTTATACAAACATCACAAGGAACTAAAACATTTATCTTAATACAAACATCACAAGGAACTAAAACCTTTATCCTAATTCAAACATCACGAGGAACTAAAAAGATTATCCTAATACAAACATCACAAGGAACTAAAACGATTATCTTAATACAAACATCATAAAGAACTAAAAAGATTATCCTTATACAAACATCACAAGGAACTAAAACATTTATCTTAATACAAACATCATAAAGAACTAAAAAGATTATCCTTATACAAACATCACAAGGAACTAAAACATTTATCTTAATACAAACATCACAAGGAAGTGCAGCCAAGAACCTACCCTGCAGGCTTACATAACTGAACTCTGTCGGTTGAGGTTTGTGTGGGGTAAGGTTTGGCAGGCAACGGTAGCGATAGCCAAAACCACATCCCTGAAATAAAAGATTTATCTATTAACTTATTCAGCTCACCAACTTACAAACCAAAACAAAATCTCTTTGTTTTAATTATGTGTGTTTCTCTCTCTTTCTAAGACTGCAAAGTTTTGACATTAAATGAGGTTCGAGTGGAGTAGGGCGCATGAGAGGACAGAGCAAGAGAGTGTACAACCAGCGAGCTACAGGGACAATCAGCACCCACACCCTGTGCCATTTACTGAGAGAGACTGAGCACCTATGGGTATGTCCGGAGTGCAGTAACATCGATTCTTAGAAACTGAAATAGAAGGCTTAAACAGCCTTTGTCTGTTGTCATATCTTTTTCTCTTCATGTTTTATCATTCTGTTTCTCTCTCTCTCTCTCTCTCTCTCTCACTATCCCTCTCGTAATCTTTTTTCCATTATCTGTTGTTTCTTTCTTTCCTCTTATTTAAGCTACTTATGTTTCCTCCTCATTCTCTTCCATTGCCCTCTAATCTGTTGTTTTTTTCTTTCATCCTGTTTAATATTCAATTATGTTTCTCTCTCTCTCTCTCTCTCTCTCTCTCTCTCTCATTGAATGTTGGTCACTTATCGTCACTTATCTGTTTATAATCTATGCTGGTGTATATCTCTCTGCTGTGAAAGTCAAGTTTCTAATCTATGCTGGTGTATATCTCTCTGCTGTGAAAGTCAAGTTTCTAATCTATGTTGGTGTATATCTCTCTGCTGTGAAAGTCAAGTTTCTAATCTATGCTGGTGTATATCTCTCTGCTGTGAAAGTCAAGTTTCTAATCTATGCTGGTGTATATCTCTCTGCTGTGAAAGTCAAGTTTCTAATCTATGTTGGTGTATATCTCTCTGCTGTGAAAGTCAAGTTTCTAATCTATGCTGGTGTATATCTCTCTGCTGTGAAAGTCAAGTTTCTAATCTATGTTGGTGTATATCTCTCTGCTGTGAAAGTCAAGTTTCTAATCTATGTTGGTTTCGTTCTTCTTCTACTTCGTCATTCATTCTCAATCTCCTGCTACCAAGCGCTGAACAGGGCTTTGCAAGTAGCAGGATGTTGTCTGGAAAACGAAATACGTTGTGTCACTAGTTTACAGCTTGACTGCAATATTTGCTCCTTTTGGTCCGACACATCCATCTTCAGCAGATATGTTGATGTATATCTCTCTGCTGTGAGAGTCAAGTTTCTAATCTATGCTGGTGTATATCTCTGCTGTGAGAGTCAAGTTTCTAATCTATGTTAGTGTATATCTCTCTGCTGTAGAATCAATTTTCTAATCTATGTTAGTGTATATTCAAAAGAATTAACAAAACTCATAAACAGCAATAAATTATGTATAAAAAAATGAAAAAGACCCAACCTTCCAAATTCGAACCAAAATCCAGTTTGTGTGAGCCCAGGACCTGTTCTCATAAGGGGAGATCAATGACTGGATCATAGAAATTCGTCTGCAAACAAAAAAATTATTATAATTAACAAATGAAATGTATTTTTTTTTTAAAGTACGCTAATAACTTTTAGTTCTCTTACTGCATTTGTTTTTTTCTTTTCTTAACCTTGGATACTGCAAATAAAGAAGCAAAGAAACTGTTTAAACGATCCATGGAGACGGAATGAAGAAACCAGCACAAAGAATACAAGCCAAAAAATCACAGCATAGACAAACTTGGCAGAAATTGACAGGCAAAGATCTAGAGACAGAAAAGTTTTTCAGACTCAAGGCCCACCTCCAAAGAATGGATCTCAGATACACCGCCACATGCGATTCTGGAGCAACAAAGCAAACACCAAAACATATCCTGCAGGCCTGCCCTACTTATAAAGACCAAAGAGAGGCAGTCTGGCCCAGGGAAGTGACCATGCTCGAAAAACTGTGGGGAACTGAAAAAACCTGAAACGTACAGTCTCCTTCGTGAACCTCGCCGAGGTAGAAGCGCAGCATCAGTTGATCGATGAAGAAGAACTACTTCATCCATTTAAACTTTCCCAGATTCTTCTATTTCATCACTTATTTGCTCTTAAATCACTAAATCTATTTCCCTCTTAAACTTGGCAGTTGATCTCTATAAAGCTTATCCAATGCTGTAGATGGCCATGCTGACCATCAGTTCTCATACAGATAACAATTAGGACTACTTGTTTAGGGCTCCCATGACCACATGTCTGTGTGTCTATATATATCTATATTTTTTTAACATATATTTTTTCAGTCCACGGTAGTCTGTATGTTGTCTGAATATTGTCACTTTGTTTCTTCTTGGCAAGTAATAGTGTCTTCTGCTTTGTACACTTTTAGATGTAAATTTGAATATTTCTAAAGAAAGAAGTGATTAGTCTGAGGCTACTGGTATCTCCATAGAGCTTGCCCAGGAATGGTATTGTGACGGTCATATGTGCTTTCGGGGACGGCGTGGCCTAGTGGTTAAGTGGCACGGCTCACAAGTCGAAGGTGCTGGGTTCGATCCCCATCACAGCACCGGTCGTTACCCCGGGGAAGCAGACCCTTACATAAAAATGCATGCTGAAGTCGGATGCACTGGGCCGACAGGCGCAAAATAAAAACCACAGTGCAACGCACACTGCCTTGTGGGGATTAGAGAAATAAGGCAAATGCAAAAACAACAAAAAAACAAAAAATATGTGCTTTCTCCGATTAAGTGTTATGTACATCTGTAATGACTGTATTGCGTAGGAGACTTGGACAATGAACAAATGATTGAAGAAGAGAATTGACGCCTTTGAAATGTGAATATACAGAATAATAGAGAGCATCTACAGGAAAATAAACAAAACAAATAATGAACTGCTGGAAAAAATAGGAGTGTTAACAAAACTGATGAACGAATAAAGAGTACCATTATGGTCACATGAACAGACATAACACCTTGCTGAAAATAATACTGGAAGGAACGGTGGAGGTCTGCTGTTGTTGTTGAATGCCCACAACGAGAAAGTTTACTCTTTTGTGCGCCCTGAAAAGGGATATGTGGTGGTTGTAGTAGCTTTCCTCACATTCTGAGCTTGCTGATGAAGGTAGACCTTGGTCTATCAGGTGACTGCGCTATGATTGTCTTCATCTGTGTGCTGATCATGTCAATCCAGATCTCGTCTGCCACTGTCTTAAAAATAGCTTGTTTCCAAATAGCGCTCATGGAAGAAAGTCTTGGTCAGTATATTGTGCCTGACCCTGACGCATCGTCCTGGTCAGTATATTGTGCCTGACCCTTACGCATCGTCCTGGTCAGTATGCTGTGCCTAACCCTGACGCATCGTCCTGGTCAGTATATTGTGCCTAACCCTGACATGTCATCCTGGTCAGTATATTGTGCCTGACCCTGACATGTCATCCTGGTCAGTATATTGTGCCTGACCCTGACATGTCATCCTGGTCAGTATATTGTGCCTGACCCTGACATGTCATCCTGGTCAGTATATTGTGCCTGACCCTGACATGTCATCCTGGTCAGTATATTGTGCCTGACCCTGACATGTCATCCTGGTCAGTATGCTGTGCCTGACCGGACTAGCACACCAGTTCCCCGAGGTGGACAGTAAACGTGCCTTAGGTAAACAACCTTATACAAGGGAGGAAGACATCAAAAGATGGAAAAGAAAATGCCTGGCAGATAGTGCCATCAAGATTGGAAATCCATTGCAGCCGACCTTCGAGGTGGAAATGACCCCTGAACTGAGTATATAACACTTCTGAGTATTCTGAGAATCTTTGAAATAAGAAAACACTTTTGATTATTACCAGTGACAACAAAAAGAACTAGATCATCTATAACGCATGCTAGCTAACCTGTCCATTGGTAGCTCTTCCAGTACCTTGAGTGTGTCTGGGTAGCAGGTAAAACATGCCAAGGCCTGCACCAAATTATCTTTTAAGTCTGTAAACAAGAGAATCTAGCAATGATGATCTATAGAAATGAAATATCAATACTTGAAATCTTTAAACTATAAATATTAACATTTTAAGTCAGTTAACAAGAGATGTTAGCGGTGATGATCTATTTAAAATAAATATCAATACTTGAAATCTTTAAACTACAAATATCAACGTTTAAAATCTTCTTCTTCTTCGGCGTTTGCCCTGAAAAAGATGTGAAATAATTTTACAGTAAGACTGCAATGTCTGGGCCTTTTGGCCCGATATATCCAGTTTCAGCCGACTTTTTAAAATACTAAATTTGCCTTCTCATTCCAGTCCCTACTTTCTTAGCCAGACTACTCCAGTGCAGCCTATTTCGAGGGTCACAGTTTGGTGGCGGAATAGGGCCATGACCAGCTCTGGTCCACTGACCCTGATGCAAGCGACCAGCTATGAGTCGCAGGCTGCTGTCAGCTCATTCACTGTGCTGCATCTTTGGTCCCCACATTTTAAGTGACAGTAAGTGGTCACTACAGCTAAAAGGTAATGCGTTTGCCTCTCGAGAAACAAATGACCAAAAGCATGAACCAGTGTTCAAGCATCCCCTGGTCTTACAGGAGGTGAGTTCAGCTCTAGTGATATCAGTGACGGCCATAAACTCTGAGGTCCCATGAACACACTGTGCATGTAAAAGAACCCTTGGCAGCTAAAAGTTCAAATGAGCAGACTGTTAGCTGTTGTCAGTGCAAAAATTCGGAAGGTAATGAGATTCCTACACAGAAGTGGCCTGCATGAAGGTCAATAAGGAGGTAGCTCTCCATCTTGCAAAGATACAGATGGCAAATCACCTGTTTGTCTGCACACATGATTGCAAGTATATACACATATATTTACATTAACAGGATCAAAGAGGGGCGAGTAAGAGAGGGGAGTAGTGAGAAAAGAAAGAGAACACGGTTAGGACATACTCTCAGATATAAACCTTACAACTTAGCCAGACATACCTTATTTTGGAATTCACAAAAGAAGAGATATGAAATGAAGCCAAAAAAAAACACATGACGAAGATTGACGAAAGAGTAGGATAGAGCAGCTAAAGCTGCATTAATTTAGTTCAGAAAAAAACAAAAACATAGTAAAAATACTGTTAATACGTCAGTATGGCATATTGGGAATCTGGTGTTAGGCCCATATTTTTCTTGACCAATGGCACACTAGAGGTGATGTGGTCAGCATCACATTGGTCGCCTTTACTTTCCTAGATTACTCTGGTACCAAATGTCTTAGGCTGGGTCGATCCCAGAAGTCGTTTTGTGATCAGAAATAATCAACAAACTGGAAACCGAACCCCGATTGCTCCGCTGGAAAACCAATGCACTAACCACTGCGCTAACTCGGCTCCCCTGGAGTTCAGAAAGATCATCTAAACTAGTATGAACATATTGCAGCCCTATATTCCAGGGGGAACATGAAAGATTAAATCAAGTCAGTTATGTCTATTCTGGTATTAGCTTCCCGTAGTGGAGAATAGGAATTCACTGAATATTCGATTCCTATTCGAATCAGTGCTGAATAGAACATTCAATGAATTATTCATATTCTGCCGAATAGTGCCCTGCATTGAACTGAATGCAAATAGATCAAAGAGTAACATTGTAATTTCTGACTCTTCTTCTTCTTCGTACGCTGTCAAACGTCAACCTGTATTTTTTCGAAAAAAGCAGCGGTCATCCTGAGGCTGTCAATTTCTGACTCAAAAAGTTAGATAACGTCAAGTTTCAATTCCGTACTAACTTGACGGACGGCACTCTGTGATGATTGCTTTATTATATCGTGGGTTGTACCAACTGACTAAGTTCAAATCAAATGTGTAAATATCATTCGGTATCAATCTCCCCCTGCCAAACCCTGAAAGAGCTTAAGTAAAAGAATGTAGTCCAGAGAACAGAATGCGTTGTGTCGTAGTTTACAGCTTGACTGCGTTATTTGCACCTTTCAGTCCAACATATCCGACTTCAGCATGCATTTTTTGAGTACCGGGTTAGCATTCCCTCTTTGATCTCTTCTCCTTAGCCAGTCTGCCCTGCTGCAGCCTGTTATCCAGGATCACCGCGTGGAGGTGTAGAAGGGTCTTGGCAGCTCTTGTTTGCTGGCCCTGACGCTAGCAGTCAGCTATGGGTCGCTGACCACTGCAGCTCATGCGTTGCTCAGCATCTTGACCCCTAATTTAACTTAACGTCTTTATACTGGTTTAGAAGACTCTGCAGAGTCTGTAAACAAACAGTTTAATTTACATTTTCTTGCTCTAAAAGCTATGTGCATCCAAACTATTCTTAAATACATCAATTGTCCCTGTAGAAGTAGGTCGACTAAGACCAAGACAAGCTGACGTGCATGTCAGCTGAACAGCACAACAGCTTTGGCAGGACTGCACAATAGGCATCCCTGATCACAGGTCAAAGAGAAAAAACATATTTACATGTGTTTATAAATGCAGAAACAACAAATTAAAACACAAATATGGTTACCATTGCTCACTAGTCTTGAATCGAAAAAGTGGTTGACCAGAAATGCAGCATAACGAGAAAGCAGCAACGGCAAATCTGAAAAATAATAAATACAATTTTTACTCTCCTTCGGAATAAAACAATCCTTAGTGCATTTATTCTCATTTCTGTACACAGGATGAGTGATAGGGTTGAGGAATAAAGGCTGCGTGCCCCTGCAGTCACCATGCAATGTGCAGGATAGGTTTATATTTTACCTTTGATAGAGAAAACATATGCCTTACTGTGGTCATAGGACAAGATTTGTAACCGTTTGGCCAGGAGGTCCTATTTACTACCTCTTTCGAAGGAAAAGAACACTAAACTTAACTCCACTGGTATGGACACGGCTCACAACCACAAGGTGCTGGGTTCGATCAGCATCAATCACAGCACCGGCTGTTACCCAGGGGAAGCAAACTCTTAGAAAATGCAGGAGGAAGCAGACCCTTACATAAAATGCATGCTGAAGTCGGATGCAATGGGCCGACAGGCGTAAAATAAAAACCACAGTGCAACGCACACTGCCTTGGAGATTAGAGAAATAAGGCAAACGCAAAAATAAAACAACCTCATCTATGTTAATCCATGGATTGAGGAGGACTAAATATGACACTGCGTGTCGTTCTTGATAGCTAAGGAAAATTGGATATGGAGCAGGAAGCTATATCATGTAAAACAAAGTGTTACAGAAACCTCACCTCATTGACCAGGCTGCTGTAATACACTCTGTTTCAAAGATCATGGGAAGGATACACATTATTTTTTTTTTCATTTTACCTTTACAAATCTCCATTATTTTTCAGACAATTCAGGTTCTATTTATGTGTGACGATTCTTATATGAATTTTAGGTTGACCTAGATCATAATACAGATTGTTTTATGTTCTACCACTTAGAATTACAACAGCAATAGGGCCTTTCGAAGACCTCTTGGCAAATGTCAAACGAAGGAAACTCGCTTGGTACGGTCACATATCGAGATCATATGGTCTTGCAAATACAATCCTCCACGGAAAGGTGCATGGCAGACGACAAAGAGGCCGTCCTAAAAAGAGATCGGAGGACAACATAAAAGAATGGACCAATCTCCATCCAGAAGAGTCACAGGCAGCGGCATCTGACAGAGAAGGGTGGTATGGCGTTGTGAGGATGTCTTCATGTGTGCCCCAACGACCTCACCGATTACGGGATGAACTGACCTGACCTGACCTACCACTTTATTCTGTTTGGTTTCTTTGGTGGTGCTATAAAAATAGATTTTCACATATCTGATGTGATTTGTTCTATCTTATAAATGTTATTTAGAAAATTTGTTACATATAGAATCTTTGTCTACAACTACAACTAACTCAACTTCAATCTTGACCTACAACTAGCCAGTCAATACTCACTTCACTTGGTATTTGTCACAACTACAATCCTCGTCTGCAACTAACTAATCAATACTCACTTGGTATTTGTCACAAATACAATCTTCGTCTACGACTAACTAATCAATACTCACTTGATATTTGTCACAAATACAATCTTCGTCTACGACTAACTAATCAATACTCACTTGGTATTTGTCACAAATACAATCTTTGTCTACGACTAACTAATCAATACTCACTTGGTATTTGTCACAAATACAATCTTTGTCTACGACTAACTAATCAATACTCACTTGGTATTTGTCACAAATACAATCTTCGTCTACGACTAACCAATCAATACTCACTTGGTATTTGTCACAAATACAATCTTCGTCTACGACTAACCAATCAATACTCACTTGGTATTTGTCACAAATACAATCTTCATCTACGACTAACTAATCAATACTCACTTGGTATTTGTCACAAATACAATCTTCGTCTACGACTAACTAATCAATACTCACTTGGTATTTGTCACAAATACAATCTTCGTCTACGTCTAACTAATCAATACTCACTTGGTATTTGTCACAAATACAATCTTCGTCTACGACTAACTAATCAATACTCACTTGGTATTTGTCACAAATACAATCTTCGTCTACGACTAACTAATCAATACTCACTTGGTATTTGTCACAAATACAATCTTCGTCTACGACTAACTAATCAATACTCACTTGGTATTTGTCACAAATACAATCTTCGTCTACGACTAACTAATCAATACTCACTTGGTATTTGTCACAAATACAATCTTCGTCTACGACTAACTAATCAATACTCACTTGGTATTTGTCACAAATACAATCTTCGTCTACGACTAACTAATCAATACTCACTTGGTATTTGTCACAAATACAATCTTCGTCTACGTCTAACTAATCAATACTCACTTGGTATTTGTCACAAATACAATCTTCGTCTACGACTAACTAATCAATACTCACTTGGTATTTGTCACAAATACAATCTTCGTCTACAACTAACTAATCAATACTCACTTGGTATTTGTCACAAATACAATCTTCGTCTACAACTAACTAATCAATACTCACTTGGTATTTGTCACAAATACAATCTTCGTCTACGACTAACTAATCAATACTCACTTGGTATTTGTCACAAATACAATCTTCGTCTACGACTAACTAATCAATACTCACTTGGTATTTGTCACAAATACAATCTTCGTCTACGACTAACTAATCAATACTCACTTGGTATTTGTCACAAATACAATCTTCGTCTACGACTAACTAATCAATACTCACTTGGTATTTGTCACAAATACAATCTTCGTCTACGACTAACTAATCAATACTCACTTGGTATTTTTCACAAATACAATCTTCGTCTACCACTAACTAATCAATACTCACTTGGTATTTGTCACAAATACAATCTTCGTCTACGACTAACCAATCAATACTCACTTGGTATTTGTCACAAATACAATCTTCGTCTACGACTAACCAATCAATACTCACTTGGTATTTGTGAGAATGGTGTGGTTGGATGTAGAAAATTATGCAGCGCGTTAAAAGCGTTGACCCCAGTCTCAATGTAAAACTCTGGGACATATTGAAATAGCTTATGATAATTAGAAGCCTTCTCCACGGTCTTTAGGACCACACTCAGCAACCAGGCAATGTCTTTCTGTTTAGACTGCAGATGAAAATTGGTAAAATATTCAATCTTCTGCAAGCACATTCTTTTTTATCGTTAATCCACTTTTTTATCATTATACATTAACAAGGACTGGACAGATTAACACACACAAAACACCAGCGAAGTGTCATACTACATTAACAAGGACTGGACAAATTATCACACACAAAAGCACCAGCGAAGTGTCATACTACATTAACAAGGACTGGACAAATTATCACACACAAAACACCAGCGAAGTGTCATACTACATTAACAAGGACTGGACAGATTAACACACACAAAAACACCAGCAAAGTGTCATACTACATTAACAAGGACTGGACAGATTAACACACACAAAAGCACCAGCAAAGTGTCATACTACATTAACAAGGACTGGACAGATTAACACACACAAAAGCACCAGCAAAGTGTCATACTACATTAACAAGGACTGGACAGATTATCACACACAAAAGCACCAGCAAAGTGTCATACTACATTAATAAGGACTGGACAAATTAACACACACAAAAACACCAGCAAAGTGTCATACTACATTAACAAGGACTGGACAAATTATCACACACAAAAGCACCAGCGAAGTGTCATACTACATTAACAAGGACTGGACAGATTAACACACACAAAAACACCAGCAAAGTGTCATACTACATTAACAAGGACTGGACAGATTATCACACACAAAAGCACCAGCAAAGTGTCATACTACATTAACAAGGACTGGACAGATTATCACACACAAAAGCACCAGCAAAGTGTCATACTACATTAACAAGGACTGGACAGATTATCACACACAAAAGCACCAGCAAAGTGTCATACTACATTAATAAGGACTGGACAAATTAACACACACAAAAACACCAGCAAAGTGTCATACTACATTAACAAGGACTGGACAAATTATCACACACAAAAGCACCAGCGAAGTGTCATACTACATTAACAAGGACTGGACAGATTAACACACACAAAAACACCAGCGAAGTGTCATACTACATTAAC
This sequence comes from Ariolimax columbianus, assembly GCA_036924085.1. Taxonomy (NCBI): domain Eukaryota; kingdom Metazoa; phylum Mollusca; class Gastropoda; order Stylommatophora; family Arionidae; genus Ariolimax; species Ariolimax columbianus. The sequence continues at coordinate 2,093,210 of JAVGWX010000022.1, read as the reverse complement.
AAGGACTGGACAAATTATCACACACAAAAAGCACCAGCGAAGTGTCATACTACATTAACAAGGACTGGACAGATTAACACACGCAAAATAAAGTGTCATACTACATTAATAAGGACTGGACAAATTAACACACACAAAAACACCAGCAAAGTGTCATACTACATTAATAAGGACTGGACAAATTAACACACACAAAAACACCAGCAAAGTGTCATACTACATTAATAAGAACTGGACAAATTAACACACACAAAATAACCAACAAAGTGTCATACTACATTAATAAGGACTGGATAAATTAACACACACAAAAAAACCAGCGAAGTGTCATACTACATTAATAAGGGCTGTACATATTAACACACAAAAACACCAGCGAAGTGTCATACTACATTAATAAGGACTGGACAGATTTACACACACAAAATAACCAACAAAGTGTCATACTACATTAATAAGGACTGGATAAATTAACACACAAAATAAAGTGTCATACTACATTAATAAGGGCTGGATAAATTAACACACACAAAAACACCAGCGAAGTGTCATACTACATTAATAAGGACTGGATAAATTAACACACACAAAATAACTAACAAAGTGGCATACTACATTAATAAGGACTGGATAAATTAACACACACAAAATAACCAACAAAGTGGCATACTACATTAATAAGGGCTGGATAAATTAACACACACAAAAACACCAGCGAAGTGTCATACTACATTAATAAGGGCTGGATAAATTAACACACACAAAATAACCAACAAAGTGGCATACTACATTAATAAGGACTGGATAAATTAACACACACAAAAACACCAACAAAGTGGCATACTACATTAATAAGGACTGGATAAATTAACACACACAAAAACACCAACAAAGTGGCATACTACATTAATAATGACTGATTAAACTCAGTTCAGTTCGGTTTGGTTCATCTCGTAACCCATCAGGTTGTTGGGGCACACTTAAAGACACTCCCACATCTTCTCTCTCTGTCCGCTGTCGCCAGTCGAGCCTCACCGGGACGAAGGTTTGACCACTCAGTGATGTTGTCTGCCCATCTCTTCCTTGGATGTCCCCGTCTTCTCTTTCCTGGTACGGAACCATGTGGTATCGAATTTGTAATTCCGCTGGACCTTCTGACATGCCAATACCAAGCCATCTTTTGCCTTTTGATAGCGGTGAACAGATCATTAAAAAGCCCAATTGCGATATACACTCTTTGTCGTATTTCTACGTTCGTGACACGATCCTTATATGTAACATTTAAGAGTCTTCTAAAGCACCTCATTTTCATTGCATGTATTCTGCATTGGATATCAAACAACAGCAACATAGTGGCATGATAAAAAGAACAGACTTACACGTGAATAGATCACCCTTGAGACCCAGACCATCTGCCGAGCTTGCTCTACAATCTTCTCCTCAAAAACCTTCTTGGCATTTTCCAGATGGACTTTGACTTCTGACAGCTACATCGAATAAACAAGGAAGTAAAACTATGACTGAGAATTTCTTTCAACATTAAGAATTATAAAACTAAATATGCTAGTGATATGAGGTGTTCAAAAAGTAGCAATCAGTAGTTCTGCCTTGTGATGACGTTAATAACCTTTACCGTACCGCAGTCATACATCGGCCATGAATTCAGCCTTCACCTTTTATTCATGAATAATTAAGGACAGAGAGTACAAATAGCCATAATTTTACTACTGAATACACCACGCACATCTACACAGGTTTTTTTCAGTTGAAAAATTATTTATTTCATTACATATGGATTTTAAACGATTGATCTTTTCATTATGTGGATTTGGGCCAGCCGATTTTTGGGGAAGGGGTAAGTAGGTTGTGAGTTAGATCTGTTTATTTTGATGTAATAAATACATTTGAATTGGATACTAACAGTTGTGTTGATATTATAAACACAGTATCGATACGTTGTTGTGGTTTCCATGGATTTTTATCGGGGCGACTAGGCCTAGCGGTCAAGTCCACATTTAACAAACAACAAAAGTTTCACCTTCATCTTCTTGTACCTCAGAAACTAAAAACACACAACAAAAGTAATAACACCAACAAGTTCTTTATTCAATTGTGTCTCTACACACAACAAAATCATATCATATTTAATGACCAACAAATAGACACACATTTCCAGAGATAATAAATATGTCAGCACCCACAAACATTAGATTTTTCACGATGTTGTTTATGATTTTCGTGATGGAAAGCAGTTTTTTTTTAAATTTGAGAAATGGTTGCTCTCAAAAGCTAACAACAGAACAAGTCATTGAAAGTATTCTCAAGGGTTTGACGGCCGATAAATTGGATTAAAATGGTGATAATGGAAAAGTGATTATTTAAATGATGATACGTGTGATTCAGATTATGATCAAGCTAGATCTGTTCCTGTCCCTTGCAGGATCAAACTAGTTATGGAGAGGTGGACGACTCCGTAATGTAACAAGTAAATTTGATACAGGATGGTCTTTAATAAATATATTACACAGTTTACTAGCATAACAAGTAGGAACATTAGAGATGATCAGGTCAGAGTCAATTTGAGATGGAATAATGAAATTAGAGCACATAGTTTTGTGATAGCAAATAACTTTCCTCAAATGTCTACCTCGTGCGTATTTTTTCAGGAACACAGGGGAATGGGATTTTATGGTCAAGTGGCCAGAGTTCAAAGGGTTAAACACCTGAACATCAGCTTGATAACTAAACAACAGATAAACAGTCTATTTATACTTTGTGCCACCAGTGTCAGACTTAGTACTTATCCAAGTCTCAAGATAGAAAAATATTGATGTGTGAAATTAAATGTTTTAGGATGGTTTCCCAGATGAGACGGAATAAAAAATGAAAACAGTAGAAATATGATGGAAACTACCCATTGTGTTGAATACCTTTCAAGATATTAGGATGCAGCATCTTCATCCCACGATATTAGATATTAGGAAATATTTTTTTAGTCAGAGAGTGGTGACTGCTTGGAATGTTTTGCCACAGGAGGTAGTGGAGGCAGGGACAGTTAATGCATTTAAGAATAAATTAGATGCGCATAGCTTTTAGAGCAAGGTGATTTAAATTAAACTGGTTGTATACAGACTCTGCAGAGTCTTCTAAACCAGTATAAAGACGTTAAGTTATGTTAAGACAGAAAATACCCTGGATTGGTCATCTCATGTAATTGCGACCTGATTGACTCCCATTGCAAGCTGATAACACAAGAGGTTCCAGAGTAATCCTTCAACGACAAGGACTTACAACGACCGCCACAACACACTTGACCCAAGAACGATGATTTAAGCTCACTGCAACTCTGGCAGAACAAGCTGATGGACAACTGAACTGAACAATTACGAAAATGACAGCTTAATTTGCACACACACACACACTAGAGGGATTCAAAAATGAGAAAAACATTCATTATGCAACAATGTATTTTTGTATTCAGTAGTTAATATGTAACGCAGGTTTAGCCACCCCTGTTCTACACATTAACATCCATCTCCTAACCAACATATACTCACTTCATCAGGACACTTCCGGAGCTTTCTCTCAGTTTCGGCCAGATTAATTACAAACTCTTGCATGTTCTCTCTTAAGGCGCACATCTGAAAACATTGACAACGATCAAATGCACCCATTGATAAATATAGCGTATGCTAAGTCTAGTTAAGAGACACGTGCAGATTGATGGTCAGGTTTCTTATTGATAAACTGGACAGTTTTCCTACTAAATGTCTTTTCTTCTTTCCCCTTATTCTGTTATACCTTTTAGCGTCAGGTTATGAAGAGATCTCTAGAATAAGTCTGTCTGTGTGCCTCATGCACATTGGCATTCACTGTCTCAGATATTTCCGTAAGCCACCCTTTTTATTTGGTCAGCTTTTGGCCTTGAATCCGTTGTATCTAAACAGCATTGCTTGGGGGGAGGAGGGGGGGGGGGGGTGCTGTGTGGTGGTAGGCTTGTTACAATGCCAAACCATTTTAGTTGCTGTCTTTTGATGTAGTCTAATACTGGTGTTGTTCCCACCAGTATCCTGATGTCAACATTTCTGATCCTGTCTCTCTTTGTTACACCCAATATTCTTCACAGACATTTTGTTTCTGTTACGATTGGTCATTTTTTCCAGTTGATGTTAGTGTCCAGTTCTGACATTGGTCATTGGTAGTATAGTGTCAGGACAAAATTGTGTTGAATAAAGCTCTTTTCGTAGTTATTGTCACATGCTTGCAATTAACCTTTAGCACGCCCTTGTAACACGCTAGCGGACCAACTCTGCCTTCAAAAACGGTGTGCGTAAAAAATTTTTTTTTTGAACGGAGACACTCCCGACAGCCATTTTTTAATTGCTGGATACGTCATCCATCTACACACAATATTTTGCCGCTAAAAGTATTGTATGTTAGATTACAAATGAATGGCAATCATGAGGAAACTTGCTGGCACAAGCTGGGGAGCAGACGAAAGTATACTAAAGAAACTGTACACTGGAAGAGTGAGACCAGTTCTCGAGTATGGCATTGCGGCATGGGCAACAGCAGCAAAGGCAAACTTTGATAAAGTTAGCAAACTTCAAAACCAAGCCATGAGAGTTATAACAGGAGGCATGAAGTCAACGCCAATTGTAGAACTTGAAAAGATTACAAAACTACAATCCATGACCGATAGAAGAGACTGCAGAGCCCAGCTGCAGTCAGAAAAACTCAGAAGACTGACTGACCATCCAATGCACCAGAGACTAAACAATTTGGGAAATAGGAAACTAAAGCGGAGAAACTTTGCAGAAATAGCCAGAGCAAAGATGCACGAAGATCCCATAAACGCACTAACAACACCAAAGCCCATCACTACTGTACGAAAACCTACCTGGAGGCAGGATATATTTCCAGAGGTGGTAGAAAATATACCAGGTATTGGAAACAAAAACTGCCAGACTGAAAAAGAAAGGAGAGATACTACCCTAAGCTTTATATCGAAAAACTACCCAAGCATGGACTGGACCCACGCATACACCGACGGTTCTGTAACAAACACTACACAGAACGAAGGGGCAGGAGCATTCCTGAACCTACCAAATGGCAGAAAAATAACACTGTCATTCGCTATTGGTAAGTACACAAGCAATTTCAGAGCGGAGGCAGAGGCACTGAGGGCGGCAGTGGAAGAAATGGTGACACATAAAGAAAATGAAAGCCATAAGTCCTGCTTACAGATGCTCTCGCCGTAGTCACAGCGCTAAAAACCCAGAAAAACACTGAGCTTAATGACTTAAGAGCAGTACTCTGTCAACTATGCCAGCAGTCCGCACCAAAAAGGGTAGTGGTACAGTGGGTCCCATCACACTGCAACATCCAAGGCCCCGAGGAGGCAGACAGACTGGCAAAAGAAGGTGCAAGACTACCACAAACAGATACTAGTATGACGTACGAAGAGTCAAAACGGCTTATTAAAGCCAGATACATGACCAAATGGGAAACTGAACATACTGGCTACACCAAAAACGATGCCTATTACCAGTTGAACAGAAGAGAGCAGGTCGTTGTCTTCAGACTTCGCACTGGCCACAATAGACTGAGGTACCACCTATTCAACAAATTGAAGATAGGTGGTACCGATGAATGTCCGTGTGGTATCGGGAAAATGACCGCTAAGCATCTGCTGCAGAACTACCCGACATACGAGGATCAGAGAGAGCAGATGTGGCCATCACCAGTGGAACCACAAGACAAGCTCTATGGCAGTGTCGACAGCCTCAGGATGACCGCCGCTTTTTTCGAAAAAATAATGGTTACTGTCTGACTGCGTACGATGAGGAAGAAGAAGATTACAAATGGCTTTCGAACAGTTTTAATTTTGTATAAGCCGTTTGGAGCAAGCCGACTTTTTGCGAAAGGTGAAGTAGGTTGTTGGGAACGATCTTTATCGAGTAGATCTGTTTATTTTGTTTGTTTAGATGAAAGAACTACGTTTGAATTGGAAACTAACAGTTGTGTCGATATTGTAAACACAGTATCGATACGTTCTTGTGGTTTCCATGGTTTTCTATTGAAGCGACTAGGCCTAGTGGTCGAGTCCAAATTTTGTCCCGAGATTTTCATAAATTTTCAACTTCATCTTTTTGTATCTCAGAAACCAACAAACACACAACAAAAACAATAACACCAACATGTTCGTTATTCAATTGTGTCTCTACACACAAGAAAATAAATTTTATTGACAAACAAACAGAAAAGTTACAAATTTTAAAAGTCGACCATAGCGAGAATATAAGTTAATTAATTAGGTCAAATTTTTGTAATTAAAAAAAGGTGGCATGCTAAAGGTTAAGTAAACCAATCAAATCAAAAACCTGTCAGCTCCATGTGGAGCATAGGTAATCAACAAATACTCGCTAAGTGTTCCTATTATGAGCCATCTGAGCCAATTCTGTCCATGTTTTGTTTGCTGCCTTTACATTTGCTTCCAGTTCCCTCTTCCATGAGTGCCTCGGACTTCCTATACTTTTCTTGCCCTGTGGATTCCTGAACAGAGAGCTTTTCCGGCAGTGTTATCCACTAGCTTCTGTAATAACTTAACGTCTTTATATTGATTTAGAAGGGTCTGCAGAGTCTGTATTCAACCAGTTTCATTTGCATTACCTTGCTTTAAAAGCTATGCGCATCCAATTTTTTCTTAAATGCATTAATTGTCCCTGCCTCCACTACTTCCTGTGGGAATGCATTCCAAGCATTCACCACTTTCTGACTGAAAAAATATTTCCTTTTATCTAATCTGGACCTTTCTTTATTTAATTTGTTAGCTATGCCCTCTTGTTCTTGTAGGTGGTTGTATTTTTAAAAACTTGTTATAGTCTAATTTATTCGTGACCTATCCTTCCCCATCGCCTATGCAATTAAGTATTGGTGTTAATTGTTCAGTGATCTGATTTGCCTTATTGCATCTTTGTTGATCTCCTATTTCCTATTATCTCGTAGCCTGTGTCAGACCTCTCCAGTAGCCATTCAGTTTATCCCTCAATTGGGACAGCATGGTTAAGTGACACGGCTCACAATCCGAAGGTGCTGGGTTCGATCCCTGTCACAGTACAGGCCGTTACCCCGGGGAAGCAAACCCTTAGAAAATGCAGGAGGAAGCAGACCCTTACATAAAATGCACGCCGAAGCCGAATGCACTGGGCCGACAGACGCAAAATAAAAACCGTAGTGCAACGCACAGTCTTGGGGAATAGAAAAATAAGGCGAACGCAAAAACAAAACAAAAAATCCAAGTTGGAGAGAGACATGCTGTCAGTCTATTCCTCTTATAGAACTGACAGACTTCAACAACATGTTATAATATACATGTTCTAATATACTCTATTATAAATTGTGAACGACCAAATAGAGCTTTCTGTCCCGCAGTAAAACACTGACCTTTCCAAGTTGTTTATGAGCTGCTATATGGTACAACAGCACAGCAGAGTCGAGGAGTTCCAGCAAGGAATTGCCACTTGGCATCTCAGGTTTTGGATAATCATCTGCACTCTTTCCTGGATACATTGATAGACAAATAAAAATGCAGGGAAAAATTTAGTTTATATATACAGCAAATACCTTCATTATAAATTGAGTGTTTGTCTAGGGGATTGTTATGGTCAAGAGGTAAGGCACTCGTCTCTCAAAGCGATGAATGGAAATGGTGAGAGATTGAATCCTGCAAGTTTCAAGTGACCCTGGTCTCAAGGGAGGTAGGACCAGAGTGCTTTCATCCTGAGTTACCTCCAGTTGTCTTAACTTATGCCACTGGTCCAAGGTAGTTCGGGACCAGAGAGTGAGGTTGATGACCAGCACAGTATCTTTCTCACTATAATCCAAATTCAGCGGAAGTGACATCATCAAGACAAAACCGCCCGTGGATGTCACCATCATCGCTTGCGATGGGTAACTATTTTTTTTACATCATTGTCTATTTCTAGATTTTCTTTAAGATAAAACTTACTTTGTCATAAATTTATTTACAAATTGAAACATGCCTAAATCTTTTGTTTGTTTTTGTTTTGGCGTTTGCCTTATTTCTCTATTCCCCAAGGCTGCGTGCGTTGCACTGTGGTTTTTATTTTGCATCTGTCGGCCCAGTGCATCCGACTTCAGCATGCTTTTTATGCAAGGGTCTGCTTCCTCCTGCATTTTCTAAGGGTTTGCTTCCCCGGGGTAACGGCCGATGCTGTGATGTGAATTGAACCCAGCACATTCGCAGTCAAGTTGTAAACCACGACACAACAGCATTTTGTTCTCTGGACTACATCCTGCTACTTGCAAAACACTTTTCAGGGCTTGGTTGTGGGAGATTGAGACCGAATGAACAAAGAAGAAGAAGTACACTTCTGAGGCAGACTGTGTACAAGTGATTTCTTTTTTGTTACACAGCGCCTATAAACAGTCCCTGTTTCACATGCTGCTGTATGCCACAGCTCCGTAAATCTTCAGTTTCCTTTGTAGACTATTGCCACTTTGATGCCAAACATTTGTGTAAAGTCTGCCAAATTAGCTTCTGGCTTTGAATACCCTAGCATTCACCTACTGCTGTTTCAGAACTTCCTACCTCCCTTCGCACTTGCTGGAGTAACAGACATGCATCATCATACCGAACCTTCATTCAGCGATGAGTTTCAATGTTTCAACTCTTCACTCCTAAAAAATGCGTAACAGAATGCTGCTTCAATTTAAAATGGCTACTATGAATTCATGTAGCCCATCTGGACCACCTGCGGCACACTCAGAAACAATACTGCCAACTTTACATGACAATAACATGGTGTTTATATCATTTCAGTCCTAATTTTACGGATTTCATTTGAAGCCTGCTAGTAAGTACTTGGCTTGGCTTCGTTCATTCTCAATCTCCCGCTACCTAACCCTGTCCAGAGAACGGAATACCTAGGTACTTGAAAAACCAATCTATCACTTCACAGCCGGTATTTTTTTTTCTTCTTCATCGAATAGGTACCCACCCATGTGGAACAAAATAGGAAAGCTTTAACCTTCATAGCATATTGTAAAAGACAACTACAGAGGTTTGTGTTTGGGATTGCATCCTCATCATGTAAAACTATTGATACTGAAAATTCTTGAATACATATTTCCTGTTAGTAATTTCCTGTTAGTTTCCTGAGTTGAGCTGTAGTGATGGCTCTATGCTTCTTGTGGGGCAACAAAGTGCATGCTCATTATATTTTTTTTAAATGTGTAAGTATACAAGATTGTTTTGGTTGGATGAAGTGGACCTGTATGGACAGATGCAACAGCTCCCAGTTACACAGCTCCCAGTTACACAGCTCCCAGTTACACAGCTCCCAGTTACACAGCTCACAGTTACACAGCTCCCAGTTACACAGCTCACAGTTACACAGCTCCCAGTTACACAGCTCACAGTTACACAGCTCCCAGTTACACAGCTCACAGTTACACAGCTCACAGTTACACAGCTCACAGTTACACAGCACACAGCTACCAGTTACACAGCTTCCAGTTACACAGCTCACAGCTACCAGTTACACAGCTACCAGTTACACAGCTTCCAGTTACACAGCTCATAGCTACCAGTTACACAGCTACCAGTTACACGGCTCACAGTTACACAGCTCCCAGTTACACAGCTCCCAGTTACACAGCTCCCAGTTACACCGCTCACAGTTACACAGCTCCCAGTTACACAGCTCACAGTTACACAGCTCCCAGTTACACAGCTCACAGTTACACAGCTCCTAGTTACACAGCTCACAGTTACACAGCTCACAGTTACACAGCTCACAGTTACACAGCACACAGCTACCAGTTACACAGCTTCCAGTTACACAGCTCACAGCTACCAGTTACACAGCTACCAGTTACACAGCTTCCAGTTACACAGCTCATAGCTACCAGTTACACAGCTACCAGTTACACAGCTCCCAGTTACACAGCTCCCAGTTACACAGCTCCCAGTTACACAGCTCCCAGTTACACAGCTTCCAGTTACGCAGCTCACAGTTACACAGCTCACAGTTACACAGCTTCCAGTTACACAGCTCACAGTTACACAGCTCACAGTTACACAGCTCACAGTTACACAGCACACAGCTACCAGTTACACAGCTTCCAGTTACACAGCTCACAGCTACCAGTTACACAGCTACCAGTTACACAGCTTCCAGTTACACAGCTCATAGCTACCAGTTACACAGCTACCAGTTACACAGCTCCCAGTTACACAGCTCCCAGTTACACAGCTCCCAGTTACACAGCTCCCAGTTACACAGCTTCCAGTTACGCAGCTCACAGTTACACAGCTCACAGTTACACAGCTTCCAGTTACACAGCTCCCAGTTACACAGCTCCCAGTTACACAGCTCCCAGTTACACAGCTCCCAGTTACACAGCTCCCAGTTACACAGCTCCCAGTTACACAGCTCCCAGTTACACAGCTACCAGTTACACAGCTCCCAGTTACACAGCTCACAGTTACACAGCTCACAGTTACACAGCTTCCAGTTACACAGCTCTCAGTTACACAGCTCCCAGTTACACAGCTCCCAGTTACACAGCTCACAGTTACACAGCTCACAGTTACACAGCTTCCAGTTACACAGTTACACAGCTCACAGTTACACAGCTCACAGTTACACAGCTACCAGTTACACAGCTACCAGTTACACAGCTTCCAGTTACACAGCTTCCAGTTACACAGCTACCAGTTACACAGCTTCCAGTTACACAGCTCACAGCTACCAGTTACACAGCTACCAGTTACACAGCTACCAGTTACACAGCTTCCAGTTACACAGCTCACAGTTACACAGCTCCCAGTTACACAGCTCACAGTTATACAGCTTCCAGTTACACAGCTCACAGTTACACAGCTCACAGTTACACAGCTTCCAGTTACACAGCTACCAGTTACACAGCTACCAGTTACACAGCTCACAGTTACACAGCTCACAGTTACACAGCTTCCAGTTACACAGCTCACAGCTACCAGTTACACAGCTCACAGTTACACAGCTTCCAGTTACACAGCTCACAGTTACACAGCTCACAGTTACACAGCTTCCAGTTACACAGCTCACAGTTACACAGCTCACAGTTACACAGCTACCAGTTACACAGCTCAGTTACACAGCTCACAGTTACACAGCTCACAGTTACACAGCTTCCAGTTACACAGCTCACAGCTACCAGTTACACAGCTTCCAGTTACACAGCTTCCAGTTACACAGCTCACAGCTACCAGTTACACAGTTACACAGCTTCCAGTTACACAGCTACCAGTTACACAGCTACCAGTTACACAGCTACCAGTTACACAGCTTCCAGTTACACAGCTACCAGTTACACAGTTACACAGCTCACAGTTACACAGCTACCAGTTACACAGCTCACAGTTACACAGCTACCAGTTACACAGCTCCCAGTTACACAGCTCACAGTTACACAGCTACCAGTTACACAGCTACCAGTTACACAGCTCACAGTTACACAGCTACCAGTTACACAGCTCACAGTTACACAGCTACCAGTTACACAGCTCACAGTTACACAGCTCACAGTTACACAGCTACCAGTTACACAGCTCACAGTTACACAGCTACCAGTTACACAGCTCACAGTTACACATCTACCAGTTACACAGCTACCAGTTACACAGCTCACAGTTACACAGCTACCAGTTACACAGCTCCCAGTTACACAGCTCACAGTTACACAGCTCACAGTTACACAGCTCACAGCTACCAGTTACACAGCTCACAGCTACCAGTTACACAGCTTCCAGTTACACAGCTCCCAGTTACACAGCTCCCAGTTACACAGCTCACAGCTACCAGTTACACAGCTACCAGTTACACAGCTCACAGCTCCCAGTTACACAGCTCCCAGTTACACAGCTCCCAGTTACACAGCTACCAGTTACACAGCTACCAGTTACACAGCTCACAGTTACACAGCTACCAGTTACACAGCTACCAGTTACACAGCTCACAGTTACACAGCTCACAGTTACACAGCTCACAGTTACACAGCTCACAGTTACACAGCTACCAGTTACACAGCTCACAGTTACACAGCTCACAGTTACACAGCTACCAGTTACACAGCTCACAGTTACACAGCTACCAGTTACACAGCTCACAGCTACCAATTGCACAGCTACCAATTGCACAGCTACCAATTACACAGCTCCCAATTACACAGCTCCCAATTAGACAGCTCATCTAAATGGTAATCCCATAGCAGACACTGCTGTCAAGGATGAAGTGTTAGAAACTACAATGTAAAAGGCCACAGATTTATTAGGCAGGTGACCAGTTCAATTTCTCGTTGCCTTTCCTTCCTTAACAGTAAACCAGGTACCCATTTATGGATGGGTCAACTGGAGCATACTAGCAACGGGAGTTAAACCCTGTACCTTCACCATGAAAGAATGGGTGCTCTACCATTATGTTATAAGACGCTCACCTAGGGTACCAATATCAGCCCAAGTCTACGGGCACGCTGCTTACATACCTATGTCTTTTGGCGCCTTCTTAAATACTCTGCCATCTTCTTGCACTTCAAAGTTCTGAGCCCGGTTTACCTCACCTGGAGATAAATAATTTGGTCAATGAGATCTGTTGACCTTAGGATCAAAGAGTGAACACATTTAACTAGGGGTTCACCTCACCTGGAGACAAATAATTTGGTCAATGAGATCTGTTGATCTTAGGAGGAGAAGAATGCATGAACAAATTTAGCAAGGTACTTTACCTCAGCTAGAGGGGAGGAAGACTAACGTCTGGTCAGGCAAAATTCACTGGTCACGACCCTCACCTTGAATTCCCCGCAGTCCTCCCTGAAAACTGGCTTTTTCATGGGAGCATGGCTTTAAAGGCAAGTAAGCGACACACAAATGAAGCCAAGCAAAGCACAACCACTTGGAGGAGCTCTGTCCACTTTCATCAGCATGCTCGAGATGTGAGGAAAGCTACTGTAACCCACTACTTAATGTCCTTCTTTGGGTGCACAAAAGAGTAATGTTGACTTTAGGATCAAAGAATGAACACATTTAACTAGGTCCTTTACCTCAGCTGGAGATAATAATATGGTCAATGAGATTTGTTGACCTTAGGATCAAAGAATGAACACATTTAACTAGGTCCTTTACCTCAGCTGGAGATAATAATATGGTCAATGAGATTTGTTGACCTTAGGATCAAAGAATGAACACATTTAACTAGGTCCTTTACCTCAGCTGGAGATAATAATATGGTCAATGAGATTTGTTGACCTTAGGATCAAAGAATGAACACATTTAACTAGGTCCTTTACCTCAGCTGGAGATAATAATATGGTCAATGAGATTTGTTGACCTTAGGATCAAAGAATGAACACATTTAACTAGGTCCTTTACCTCAGCTGGAGATAATAATATGGTCAATGAGATTTGTTGACCTTAGGATCAAAGAATGAACACATTTAACTAGGTCCTTTACCTCAGCTGGAGATAATAATATGGTCAATGAGATTTGTTGACCTTAGGATCAAAGAATGAACACATTTAACTAGGTCCTTTACCTCAGCTGGAGATAATAATATGGTCAATGAGATTTGTTGACCTTAGGATCAAAGAATGAACACATTTAACTAGGTCCTTTACCTCAGCTGGAGATAATAATATGGTCAATGAGATTTGTTGACCTTAGGATCAAAGAATGAACACATTTAACTAGGTCCTTTACCTCAGCTGGAGATAATAATATGGTCAATGAGATTTGTTGACCTTAAGATCAAAGAGTGAACAAATTTAACAAGGTTTACCCAAAGGAAACAAGCCAGAGGGAGTGGTTGGGAGGAGAGTGAAAATAAAAAAAGGATAATTCCAAATATCAGATCGATACGTGATCACTCTGCCGGCAGAGGGTTGAGCCACACCAGGTTAGAAACATGCCCAGGGGACGGCGTGGCCTAGTGGTTAAGTGGCATGGCTCACAAACCGAAGGTGCTGGGTTTGATCCCCATCACAGCACCGGCCGTTACCCCGGGGAAGCAAACCATTTGAAAATGCAGGAGGAAGCAGACCCTTATATAAAATGCATGCTGAAGTCGGATACACTGGGCCCACAGGTGCAAAATAAAAACCACAGTGCAACGCACACTGCCTTGGAGATTAGAGAAATAAGGCGAATGCAAAAAAATAAAAAAAATTTTAAAAATTAAAAAAGGAAACATGCCCATGACACATCTCTTAGACATTGACAAGCAGTAGTGAGATGTGATGCCCCTACAAACTTATTGGTTTACATGAAAGACAAGAAGAGACATGACCTTAGTAAAAGACAGCAAAATACTGTGTTCTGTTTTTAGGATGAAGCCTATAACTTACTTCCGAGCTGTCGGTTAAGATGGCTCATCAGTCCTCCACATCGCAGCAGCTCATGGTAATCCCTGGAGTCATTCCAGAAACACTGAATAGGCATAAAGGCCTCTGGGGAATGGCAAAAAATAATTGGCAGCTTTATTTCCATTAATATACAATAACTGGTAGCTTTATCTAATTTAACTCTTAAAGGCCATAATATTGTAACTAGTTTTGCCAGAATTATTTTTTCTATAAAAGTAGTCTGTTAATTAAACTTGACTTTTCTTAATTATTTCACAAGGAAGACAAACATGTTATATTTAAAAATAAAAGGAAAATGAATATGCAGTAAGAATGTGAAGGTCTTTTAGAATTTCATAAAATATTACAAGTAATTGTTAATAATTATATTGTCCTTTAAAAAAAATAAAAACTATTTTTCACACACAAAAATGTCACCAATCCATGAATAACTACTGAAATGTAATGCAGATTGGTTTAGTGTACTTCAGAATAACAGTAATCCACATATAAATAATATGTACAAGAAAATATTTTTTTGTAGCAGTCAAATGGAGTTGATGTGTCACTGAGTTGCAGGTCTCCATTTTCTCCACATGGCCGACCACATTTTGGCAACAATCTGAATGAGTTCTGGTTTTCAGTCAGTCAGTAGTGATGGAATTTGGTATTGAAACCCATTCGTTATCATGTTCTCTAGAATTTGCTTTATAAATATTGCATCTTCGTTTTTCTGTTGATGTTGTAGTCAAATGGTTTTGCCTTTTAGCAGCACTAGGTCTTGTGACAACGCCCCCTCATCTTCAGCATCCGATTCAGTAGGCTGAGTAGGTTGAATAATATTATATTCTATGTCTAACTCCGCTTCATCACCAGAAAAATGTGAATCCTCGTCACTAAATTCATGTAGAGTACACAACTCCCTAGCCTTTTCTACAGATAAAAACAATCTATTAGACAATCATGAAGTGATAGGATCGCTACACATTTTTGTGATAAACTGACTTGAAAGATGACAAATGTTTTCCAACTTTGAATGTCCACACAAAGCACGTCACTGCTTTTACAATTGGAACGTAAATATAAGAGTTACTACCCTTACCATGAAATGTAAATTACAATTTTCTAAAATTAAAGTTTTCTAGGAGGCCAGGGTGGTATTTTTTTCATTTTGCACTGTACGTTGCCCAGATGGCTGCTTTTGATCTTCAAACTATGATGTCAATGACTCTAACAAAGGTAGCAATCAGTTCGAGACTCTGTACACTACCATACAGTTTTTCATGGAAGGACATTGGTTGTTGCCCCGTGCTACTTCTTTCACTGGTGTATGATGGGCTTAACTGTAATATGTGTTCTGTTGTATACAGGGCCGTTTCTACCATTAGGTAAGACTAGGCAGTCGCCTATGGTGGAACAATTTTAGGGGCGGCAAAAGAACGAAGAAAAACTTTAATTTGAAATGAAACTGCGACAAAATTGAGCAAATTAGGAGAAAAAACAATGAAATAGAGGAAAAATGGTGGTTCTGTTGATGTGTTTAGTGTTACTATTAATTATTGATTTTTTATAATCGATCAATAGCTAGGTTTTGTATTTCTCTTTCAACATATCTAAAAGGCAAGTGCAATTCATGTTTCATATAAAAGAGATAAGTTACTATTAATGATATATTATACTAGTTGAATACAAAATCTTTTATATCTCATACATTAATTCTTCTAGTCTTGATTACAAGGATGGGGGAGGGGGGGGGGGGGTGCGGGGGGTGTGTGTGTGTGTGTGTGTGTGTGTGTGTGTGTGTGTGATGGTAGTAAAAAGGAAGGGCGGTATTTTTCAATTCTCGTCTAGGGCGGCAAAACACCTAGACTGACCTAGAAACGGTTCTGGTTGTATAGGGCAGAAGAGTCGAAGTCATCTGCAAAATCCAGATCATCAAGTGGTTTTTCACAGAGTCAATTGTTGTTGATGTTGTTGTCTTCATAACCAGTCAATAACCAACAGAAAGAGCAATAGTGACGAGAGACATCCCTACCACACACCAGTTCTTAACTCAAAGGGCTCAAAATGCTGACCTTCAGAGTTCTTTATTAATGAGAGATTCACATGTAATTTTCGTAACCTCATCTATTTAATTATCTGCCGCCAGTGTGGTATGAAATACATTGGGGATTCTGGTATGGAACCGCGTGAGCGTTTCCGACAACACCTCAATGATATCCGTAACCGCAATGGTTCCTCAATTGCCAGCCACTTCAATGGTCCTGGGCACGCTGCGTAAAGCTGATTTTAGTGTCACAGGTCTAGTTTCTTGCTTCTCTGACGATCGTCATCGATTCAGCCCTTGAGAACAGACTTATCTCCAGCATGGGTTGCCTCCAACCACATGGCATTAATATCTTCCATACGTTTTCTTTAAAACCTCATACTGGCCCCCATCTATTTGCCTTTTTCCCCACTCCCACCACCCCCCCCCCTTCTTATATCAGTACCCCCACCCCCCGGGTTATATCGCTTTATTTTTTGTTCCACCCAATGGGATCCCTATTTTGTATTTTCCATATTTGGCTGTCACTGGATTATCCGGCCCTTTCCCACTCACTTCTTACGCTCTCCTGGCCACCTTATCTGACCGTTGTCCGTCATTTTTAGTCTAGCCTTTGACCTGACAAGTGGCGATGATATACACTATATCAGATAAGTAGACCATTTTCCCCTTATATGTTGATTTGCTAGTTGAGCATTATTCTTATTTGTTGTCCCTGATGAAGGCCTATTGGCCGTAACATAGGTTTTGTTTGTGTTCTCGTCTCGGTGCGGTATCTGACCATACCCATGACAAAATTTTGATTTTTTTCATTTATTTTTTCTGACCTTCATGTAGAACTGCATTTCATATCTTCATACGTTTTCTGAATTACATTGAATGGACAATGATCTAGTTACCTGAACTTAGCATGAAGTTAGGATCAGCCTTGCTGAACTCATCCCAGTAATATCTCAGGGCTTGAACCAGGCGATGAAAGAAACACAGGCTGACTGGTAATGAGCACTGAGCATTCTGGGGCTGGACAAAAAAATATTGCACTCTACAGAAAACGTTTGAAAGCCCATCAAATTTACATGGGATTGAGTCAACAAAGCAGCAAAACAATTGCAAAGAAAGTGCCCAGATAACATACTCACGAGATAATATAAAATAAGAAAAGTAATTGGCGATCCAGATTCGAACTACAAACCTTCAGGTAACGAATGTGCTTCGTTGCAAAGAAAGACATAGCTTAGTGGATTCGACCAATAAGACACATCAAAGAATGTTTCATTATTAATCTAGACTACTGGGATCAAGACACTGAGAAGCGTATGAGCTGCCACCCATAGCCGACTGTCAACGTCAGGGCTAGCCAGATCTGCCAAGACCTTACTACACCTAAACTCGATGATCCTAGATAACAGGCTGCAACAGAGCAGACTGGCTAAGGAGAAGAGATCGAACAGGGAAGGCTTACCCGGTACTACAAAAATGCCTGTTAAAGTCGGATGTGTCGGACCGAAAGGTGCAAATATCGCAGTCAAGCTGTAAACTACAACACAACGTATTCCGTTATCTGGACTACATTCTACTACTTAAAGCCCTTTCAAAGCTTTGTAGTGGGAGATTGAGAGCAAACGAAGCCAAGCCAAGTCAATCTAGATTAATAAAACCTTTTTTGGGAATCCGTTCATTGCACACCTCCTGTCTTTCTTTACAGCATGCCACATCAAATCACTTGGATTGGGGACGGCGTGGCCTAGTGGAAAAGTGGCACGGCTCACAATCCGAAGGTGCTGGGTTCAATCCCTATCACAGCACCGGCCGTTACCCCGGGGAAGCAAACCTTTAGAAAATGCAGGAGGAAGCAGACCCTTACATAAAATGCATGCTAAAGTCGGATGCATTGGGCCGACAGGCGCAAAATAAAAAACCACAGTGCAACGCACACCACCTTGGGGATTAGAGAAATAAGGCGAACGCAAAAAAAGAAACCAAAAAAAAACAAATCACTTGTATTGAAATGGTCTGAATTTGGATTGCCTATTACTTTGCTTTCTCTTCTCTTGTCTAGTGTGTATGTTTTCTGAGTGCTTAAAATACACTTGTCTTTGTGAGTGTTTCTGCTGCTTCGTTTAGTTACTAGTCTCTGAGTTTCAATATGTTTCATTACTTAATGAGACTGGAGACACCTGTTGTACATTTTACAGAAACTGTATAGAAACTCAAACAACTATACTTGGAGCAAGGTTCAAATTTTGCATACTATACATGAATGCCATAAAGGCACATCTTTTCTTGTGGAATTTTAAGATTAAACACATGCTTTTCTGTGGACACATACATGCAGAGTATAAAGTATACACCGTCTTGTGGGTTTTCCCTAAACAGTTTTGCTATTACAAATTATATCTATATAAATACAACCGGCCTATAGTGTCTAGAAAAGAAGAATTTGAGGTGACTTAATACAGGTTTTTAAGATAATCAAAGGAACGGATAAATTTGACTATATATAGCAAGTTTTTCAAAATGTAACCACCTACAAGAACAAGAGGGCATAGCTACAAATTAACTAAAGAAAGGTCCAAATTAGATATTAAGAAATATTTTTTTAGTCAGAAAGTGGTGAATGCTTGAAATGCATTGCCACAGGAAGTAGTGGAGGCAGGCATAATTAATGCATTTAAGAAAAGATTGGATGCGCATAGCTTTTAGAGCAAGAAAATATAAATGAAACTGGTTGTTTACAGACTCTGCAGAGTCTCCTAAACCAGTATAAAAAACGTTGTTATATATATAATTTTTCGACATAGCCCCCATTGCGTCTGTAAAGTGCATAGATTCCTGTAGAAAAAAATTATCTTGGTCGCGTGTGTAACCACTTATGCATCACCTACTGGACCTCTTCATCGGACAATGTCTCGTTTAGTCATCCAAAGATGTGGAAATTACTTGGGACTAGATCTGGTGAGTATAATGGATGTTGTAGACATTGAAAGTGGAGGTCCTTGGCATTTACAGTCGTTGCACGGGCAGTATGAGGTCGAGCATTGTCATGTTTCAAATGGATACCTTTACTCAGAAGTCCACATCGTTAAGATTTGATTGCGGGTTGAGATGATTCCTGAGAAGTTCTGTATATGTGGCACTGGTGACAATGTTCCCCTTGGGCTGGATGGCTTGGCTTGGATTCGTTCGTTCTCAATCTCCCGCTACCAAACCCTGAAAGGGCTTAAGTAGCAGAATGTAGTCCAGAGAACGGAATGCGTTGTGTCGTAGTTTACAGCTTGACTGCGATATTTCCACCTTTCGGTCTAACAGATCCAACTTCAGCAAGCATTTTTTGAGTACCGGGTTAGCATTCCCTCTTTGATCCCGTCTCCTTAGCCAGTCTGCTCTGCTGCAGCCTGTCATCCAGGATCACTGGGTGGAGGTGTAGAAGGGTCTTGGCATCTCTGGTTCGCTGGCCCTGACGCTAGCAGTCAGTTATGGGTCGCTGACCACTGCAGCTTATGCGCTGTAGTGCTCTAAAATAACTCCTTGTTCTCCCCAAAAGAGAGTCAGCATAACCCTCCCTGCAGATTGCTGCGTGCAAAACTTCTTCAGTTTCGGTGAGGAGGGATGCCGTCATTCCTTGCTCGCTCTTTTCGTTTCAGGCTCGTGGTAGTGAACCCAGGTTTCACCTCCAGTAACAATTCTTGCTAGGAAACCATCACCTTCTGCTACAAATTGCAGCAAAAAGTTCCCGACAGGCATCAACACGTCGTTGTTTTAATTCTTGGGTAAACTACTGTGGCACCCACCTTGCAGACACTCTGTGGTACTGTAGCACATCATGGATGATGTGGTGTGCTGAACCTTGATAGATGTCCAGATGTGCGGATTTACAGTCAATCAGCGATTTTCTTTTAAGAGGTGGTCAATGGCTGCAATCGACTCTGGGGTTACTACTCGATGTGCCTGACCAGATCGTAAACAGTCTGTCACAGAATTCACACCATTTTCGAACTTCCTACTCCACTCCTACATTTGCTGGAGTGAAAGGCATGCATCACCATACTGGACCTCCATTCACTGATGAACTTCTACAGGTTCTGCCCCTTCGCTGTTAAAAAAACAGATAACAAAATGCTGCTTCTCTTTGGTGCATATCAATAGTGGGGCAGCCATCTTTTAACTGCAATTATGACATCATATTGTTTGTCTGCACCGTGATGGCACATGCAGGACACTCTTGACATCCTAAGCAACCATATTAACAAGTTACAATACATAGGCAAGGTTTTTCAAATTTATATACCACATTTATGGTTTACGTTTGAAGCCCTCTAGTATATAGGCCAGGAGAGACATTTATGTATATAGTGGTCTATATTCCTGTCTAGACATTCTATCCTTCTATCATAACATCAATGTCATTGTGGGCCGTTTGTTTTAGACCACTGGCACACAGCTTTATAATGGTAAATGAAGCTAATGCCCTAAATATTTACCCTGGTAAATCCACTGTTTTCCTTCAGAAATGTCTTCAGTTTCTCTATGAAGAAATCTCTTGATGTCTTTCCCTGAAAAATATGCAGCAAAAAATGGTACAATTACTTGAAATATCTTAGACAATTTCATGTAAAAAAAGTATCTGGAAGCTAAACTAAAGTTTCAATAGCTAACTGCATTGTGACTAAAGTTTCAATAGCTAACTGCATTGTGACATCTGTATGAAGTCACTAGCGTGACATAGCAATTATAATTGATGATCAAATCAAATCATTTGATTTCAAATAATCATATCATATCAAATTAGCAACGCAACTCGCACCACATATGTGTTTATATTTTTATAATTGTACATTAATTATTTGAAAAGAGGGCGCCAAGGTAGTGCAGGCTTCTCAGCTGAGCGATTCGGGTTCGGTTCCCAGATCGTGCAGGATTTATCCCGATTGCAAATGACTTCCGAGGCACACCTCAACTTTAAAAATGTAAACATAAATTAATCTGGCCACAGAGTGCTTTTTAATGTGGTAGTTAATGAGTTAACTTAACGTCATTATACTGGTTTGGAAGACTGAGCTGAGTCTGTATACAACCAGTTTTTGTCTTATTTTTCCTGTAACCGCAAGAGCTCGTTAGGGCATCACTCAGCGCGTGAGTGACGTGTCTTGGACATCTTGCTAACCGGGCAGGGCCCAATCTCTTCCAGGTGATGTTTTTTAGTCCATTATTGTCCTGTGTCTACATTTCACAGCCAAACCAAAACTGACACTGTCTGTAAAAAAAGGCATGTGTATTAGATGTGGAAATACGACACAGGGTCACCAAAATACTATTACATATATCCGTTGACCATGCCAGGATAATCAAACAGGAAAAAAACATCACAAAATGAATAGATAACTACTCCAAATGGAAAATAGCAACACATTTCCGTGGACACAAGAGAAAGTTGTCAACTAGTTTGAATTCAAGTCAAATCCATGGCCTGGCATCATCCATAATGTACTAAAACATGAGAGCAAAGTTAGACTTGCTGTTGGGTGCCATCTCTGATGTTAATAAACATATTATTGATTTATTGACTGGGTTAATTGAAGTGTGTAGGTAATGAGTAAATTAATGAATCTGCATTGCCAGATTTTGGAAAGGTTTTTCTGTTTATCTGGTGTACACATTTTCATATTAACAGGTGATAGACATGGCTTACCTCATAACAATCGGTGTTTATCAAGAGACATTTGAGTAGCTCCACTTGCATAGATTCCAGTTCTATGAAAATAAACAAATGTATGTGTGTGTGTGCACATGTGTTGTGCTTCAATACATACACGAACACGCAGGCAGGCAGACACATAGACAGACAGACAGACAGACAGACATACATGCATGTTTAATCTTGTGCCTGCAACACCTCTATGGCATAAGGTTTCCTACCACTTTGGTGAGTATGTATGTAACTCGTACTGAAGGGAGCAAGGACCATCAACCAGTATTACTCCCCACACTCCGATCCCCACAATAGGGAAATTTTAGGGTTTCAAATGGAGGAATTATGCTCTAGTTTAGTCTGTTAAGTAAATAAAGGGGGTCTCTGTGGCGAAGTGGTCAAGCCGTATGCATTGTGTTCAGACAGTCAGAGTTTTAATTCGAGCTGCGATGTTCGGTTCATGATGTCAATTTTTTTCGGAGATCTCTGGGTTCATCGCTGAAGCTATGGAGTTCGTGCTTTAGGTGATGCTCTCAGCAGGCGGGATACCTTTCTGCTGAGAGAGACCGAGCCATTTGGGAAGCCCGAGGCGGTGAAGTCGAGCTCTCACCTTTAACTTAACTTCAAGTAAAAACAAAGGATAGATGTTGTTTCCTGCCATGCGGTGTATGAGAAATATGGTGTTGGGCCCATATTATTTGGTGACCCAAGGCACATAATGGGTGATGTGGTTGGCATCACACCAGCCGCCGTTACTTCCCAGATTTTGTTCAAGTGCCCAATTTTTGTGGCTGATTCGACCTTTGGTATTCAAGTTTTGAAATCCATCAACATTTTTTATTGCTATTATTCTTCTTCTTCTGCGTTTGTTCTTAATCTCCTGCTACCAAGCCCTGAACAGGGCTTTGCAATGTAGCAGGATGTAATCCGGAAAATAGAATGAGTTGTGTCGCTAGTTTACAGCTTGACTGCGATATTTACACATTTTGGTTCGACACATCCGACTTCAGCATGGCATTTTTGGGTACCAGGTTAGAATTCCCTCTTCGATCCCTTCTCCTTAGCCAGTCTGGGTACCGGGTAAGCCTTCCCTCTTAGATACCTTCTCCTTAGCCAGTCTGGGTACCGGGTTAGCCTTCCCTCTTCGATCCCTTCTCCTTAGCCAGTCTGGGTACCAGGTAAGCCTTCTCTCTTCGATCCCTTCTCCTTAACCAGTCTACTCTGTTGCAGCCTGTTATCCAGGATCACCCCGTCGAGGTAGAGAAGAGTCTTGACAGCTCTGAGTCGATGGCCCTAATGCTAGCAGTCAGCTTTGGGTCACTGTCCGCTACAGTTTATGCATTGCTCAGCATCTTTGTCCAAAATACGCATATTATTTTTAATGCACATTTTGGGCCAGATAACCTTGGAAAGCGTAGAATGGCATTGTGGCATACGGTGAAAAGGGTGCACAGAAAAAACAATTTTGGAAGGTTCCTTTCTAAATACGTTTGAAAGAGATTTTTAAAAACAAAAGGGTCTTGGCAGCTCTAGTTGCTGAACCTGTCACTAGCAGTTAGCTTTGGGTCGCTGACCACTCCAGCTCCTGCCTTGCTCAGAATCTTGATCCCCTAACATGTTTTGATTTTATACACACACATTTGATCTAATTTTATATCGGTACAAGCGTTATTATCGGGAGCCGCATTGCGCAGTGGTTGGCAAGCTAACTTTACATCTCAGTGGTCCTGGGTTCATTCCCCAGTTGAGGCGAAAATGTTTTTTCAGACCACAACGGCTCCTTGGTCGACCCGGCTTTAAATGGGTACCGGTTCAGTCCGAGATGTTATAGCAGCGTGAGAGATGAAATGGCTACTGTCCTCATATAGCTGAGCTTTTGAAATGTGAGATCGCTAAACACCTCATATACCTACGACAGTAATGCTATGGGTTACTTAATTTTTTTATTTTTACAAGCATGGTTACCTAGGTTATCTGGGATTAAACACTTACCTTCCACCCTGTCACCCAGTCTCTCGCAGCACTGCATAAACTTTTCTTTTGTTCGTTTCTCCTCTGCCGTTTCTATATTTGGTACATCATCCACATCATCAGTTTTGTTACTGTACTCACTCTAAAAATAAATATTCCCATTTGAAATTTTATTACAGAATTTAAAATAAAAGATTCACTCAATTTTCATCTGAATGACCATGGCTAATTATCCCATCGAAATATACATGTCTGGCACTGTCACCATCTATGCTTGCGATGGTCAACTGTTACAATATGTTTGCAAAACAAACAATAATGATATTCTAAAAAACAGAATTGATTTCATGGTATTTGTCTAGATTCTAGATCAAGGGATGGAGCCCGACCTCCAGCTGGCTGGTGGATAGCTGAATTCTAGATCAAGGGATGGAGCCCGACCTCCAGCTGGCTGGTGGATAGCTGAATTCTAGATCAAGGGATGGAGCCCGACCTCCAGCTGGCTGGTGGATAGCTGAATTCTTCTTCACAAAGGAGAATGGCAGCTTCCCCAGGCAAGACTGCCTCACTTTGGTGTATATAGGTCAGGCAGTCCTGCAGAACATGCTCTGGTGTTTGCTTGGGTGCTCCACAATCGCACATGGCGGTGTCTCTAAGACCCATTCTGTGGAGGTGGGCCTTCAGTCTACAATGCCTCGTTCGGAGTCTGAAGATCTTTGTCTGCCATCTCTGCCAAGTTGGTCTATGTTGTCATTTTCTGGCTTGTATTCTTTGTGCTGGGCTCTCCATTCTGTCCTCATGGATTGTTTGATGAGTGTCTTTGCTTCTTTATAGTTCTGTGGATGGGGAATCTGTGTGCCCCCACTTCCGGCTTTTGGGAGCTCATCTGCTTTCTCATTTCCAGGAATCCCATAGCGGGCCGGAATCCACTGTAGGACTAAATCTGTTTTTTGAGACAGCAATCCTATATTGTATTTTATTTCATGTGAGAGTCTATCTTGTTTGGGGCTTGAGATGGCCTGGAGTACACTCCTGGAGTCTTTTAAAATGACCATTTTTCTTGTAGTTATGTTTTGGCGGAATTGATGCATGAACAGCTCTTGCTTCAGCTCTGAAATTGGTACAGGTCTCTTCTGCTGGTATGGAGTGATTTTCTAGGATAGTTGAATGACCTTTATATTCGGAAATTATCGGTTTTAACTAAATAAAACTAAATAAACAGCTGTAAACCATAAACACTGTCCTGTATAGAGGCATCCCCTCCATCATGCAAAGAAACAACAGACCAATCACCTGTTTGTCTACCCACCCAATTACAAGTAAAAAAAGAAGAGAACCGAACAGAATGTGAAGATGGCAAATTTGGGCGAAATACGAATGATTTGAGGAACATGAAGACTGTGGACCAAACTCGACCAGACCAAGGAGAAGATAACAGATACAATGGTCTGCTGCTCTTTCTGGCAAACCTCTAGATCACAGAAGAGGAGTGACTAAGTAATTAAGTGTTCCAGTTTGTCTAACTTAACTTAACGTCTTTATACTGGTTCAGCAGAGTCTGTATACAACCAATTTACATCACCTTACTCTAAAAGCTATGCGCATCCAATTTATTCTTAAATGCATTCTGTCCCTGCCTCCACTACCTCCCGTGGCAATGCATTCCAAGTCTAGATTCATTGTATTTTTAGGTGTTGCTCCGTGGCCTCAAACTTAATTTGGTATAAATTCATCCTCTTCTTCCAAAGTATGGTGCTAATCCCGTGGAGTCCCGCCAGGCAGTGAGAGTGCCTGGCCCCACGCCCCAAAGGGGCCCACCCAATGCTACTGGTGGTCACCCACCCATGTGCTGTGGATTCAAGGCACAAGGAGATGGGGTAAGAGCTATTGACTGAAAACTCAAGACCCTAAAAATACTACAGTGGAATGCGGAGGGAGTGCTAAACAAAAAGGTTTCCCTACCAAACCGCCTGTACCATAGACGTGGCATGTATCCAAGAAACGCACCTCAACAACAACCACAGATTCTCATTCAGAGGATACCAGACCTTCTGACTTGATAGAGAAGGTCATAAAGGAGGGGTTCTGATAGTAACACGTAACTGCATATCAAGTAGCGCAGTAGCTGTAAATCACACCGGACAAGCAGAAATTGTAGGAGTCGACATAATGACACAAAAAACGAAAATCCAAATATTTAACCTGTATGGCCCACCCAACAAAGACCTGTCGCTCTCGAGTATGGAAATCAAGGACTCCAGCTGCCTAGTGGTTGGAGACTTCAACAGCCACTCGGAGTGATGGGGATATTCAGACACAGACAGCAGAGGGGATGAAGTGAAAGACTGGGAGATAGACACAAATCTCTATCTTGTCAATAGGCCGGAAGACAGCCCTAGCTTCTATTCTAGAACATGGCATACCACCTCCACTCCAGACCTGGCTTTCTCCACTGGGGATATTCACCACAAAATAGACCGTCATGTGCTCGACCAATTGGCAGGTAGCGACCACAGGCCAATTATGCTAGATATTAATATGGAAGTAGGCCCCCACGAAATAAAACCGCTGCCACATTGGAACTACAGATGAGCCGACTAGGACAGATTTGCAATGCTGACAGATGGACTGTGTGAAACTATCAACACACGAAATAGCAATGTGAAACCTATGGTGGAAAGCCTAAGCAAAGCAATACTGCAAGCAGCCACCGAGACCATCCCAAGAGGGGCAAAGAAAAACTACAAGCCATATTGGAATTAAGAACTGCAGAAAGCTGAGGATGAAATCTCAAATGCTAGGAACATGGCAGAGAGAGAGCAATCTAAGGAAGCAAATATCGTCCTCAAGGCCATCAATGCGAAATACAAAAGAACACTGAACCAAATAACAAGAGACAGCTGGAAAAATAAAAAACAGAAAGCCTCAATTTAGACAAAGAAGGGAACAAACAATGGAATTTAGTCAGAGCCATGAATGACGAAACACCATCAAATAAACAAATTACCATCAAGCAGGGCGACTACATGCTTACTGGAAAAAAAGCAGCAAACGCCTTTATAGAACATTATGCCAGAGCAAACCACATTGATGTCCCTACAGATAGGCATACAGATATAAGTGAAGAACAAAAAGCGCCACGACAACATCAATATGGCACTAGAGGAGCACATGATGGCAAAATTAACAATGAATGAAATGGAAGAGGCCAATGAGAACTTTAAAGAAAAAGAAATCGCCCAAAAAAGATGGGGTAACAAACGAAATGCTGATGGGGTTGGGCCAAACAGCAAAGAGGAAGTTACTTTCAGTCCTGAACCAAAGCTGGAAAAGGGGAATTGTACCGCAGGCATGGAAAGATGCTGTACTTATACCAGTACCAAAGAAAGAAAAAGATAGAACAGATCCAAATGGATACAGGCCTACCAGTCTACTGAGCTGTGTAGGAAAACTGATGGAGCGTATGATAAACACCAGACTGATGTGGCACCTGGAAGAAAAACACATATTAATCCCACAGCAAGCAGGCTTTAGACAGCACAGATCCACTGAGGACCAGATCACTCTCATAGCCCAGGAAAT
This sequence comes from Ariolimax columbianus, assembly GCA_036924085.1. Lineage (NCBI taxonomy): Eukaryota > Metazoa > Mollusca > Gastropoda > Stylommatophora > Arionidae > Ariolimax > Ariolimax columbianus. The sequence goes on along the minus strand of JAVGWX010000022.1, from coordinate 2,065,517 downwards.
AAAGGATGCTGACCAGAAGAAAAAGCATACAGTAGCGGTTTGGGTGGATTTAGAGAAGGCATTTGACAAGGTGTGGATAGAGGCACTTAAAGTCAAGCTACAAAGAAGTGAAGTGTGGGAAAATGTACAGATGGATCAGCCACTACCTCAAAAACAGAACAGCCAGAGTCCAAGTACAAGGGCAGATGAGCAAAAAGGTGACACTGGAGCAAGGAGTACCCCAAGGGGAAGTACTGTTACCCACACTTTTTCTGGTGTATATAAACAGCATCACAGAGAATATACCAAGAAGAGTCCACAGCTCCATGTTTGCAGACGATCTGGCTATGTGGACCTCTGAAAAAAATCTCAACATAGCAAACAATCGGATGCAGCAGGCCCTAACATCGTTGGAGGAGTGGGCGAAAAAATAACGTACAATATTCTCGCTTTCAAATAAACCCCAGAACACCAAAATAAGTCTTAACGGCAAATATCTGTGGCCTAAAGACAACCCAAACTACTTGGGCGTCACATTTGATCGGCACATGACACGGAAAAGTCAGATCGAGAGAAACCGAATGAGTGCCAGACAAAGAATGGCAGTCATGAGGAAACTTGCTAGCACAAGCTGGGGAGCAGACGAAAGTATACTAAAGAAACTGTACACTAGAAGAGTGAGACCAGTTCTCGAGTATGGCATTGCGGCATGGGCAACAGCAGCAAAGGCGAACTTTGATAAAATTAGCAAACCTCAAAACCAAGCCTTGAGAGTTTTAACAGGGGGCATGAAGTCAACGCGAATTGTAGAACTTGAAAAGATTACAAATCTGCAATCCATGACCGACAGAAGAGACAGCAGAGCCCAGCAGCAAGCAGAGAAACTAAGAAGACTGACAGACCATCCAATGCAACAGAGACTAAATAGATTTGTAAAAGGGAAACTAAAGCGGAGAAACTTTGCAGAAATAGCCAAAGCAAAGATGAGCGAAGACCCTATGCACACTGGAACAACACCAAAGCCCATACCTACTGTATGCAAACCCACATGGAAGCAGCATATCATTCCGGAGGTGGTAGAAAATATACCAGGTATTGGAAACAAGAACACCCAGACTGAACAAGAAAGGAGAGACATAACCCTGAGGTACATAGCGGAAAACTACCCAAGTATGGACTGGACCCATGCATATACCGACGGTTCTGTAACAAACACAACACAGAATGGAGGAGGAGGGGTATTCCTGAGTCTACCAAATGGTAGAAAAATAACACTGTCATTGGCAACTGGAAAATTCTCAAGCAATTTCAGAGTTGAGGCAACTGGAAAATTCTCAAGCAATTTCAGAGTTGAGGCAGAGGCACTGAAGGCTGTAGTAAAACCATGCTGACAGGCGAAAGCAATGAAAGCCAGATAGTCCTGTTTACAGATGCTCTGACCGTAGACACAGCACTAAAAAGCCAGACAAATACTGAACTTAATGATTTAAGAGCAGTACTCTGTCAACTATGCCAGCAGTCCGCACCAAAAAGAGTAGTGATAGTGGTTCCATCCCACCGTAACATCCAAGGCAAAGAGGTGGTAGACAGACTGGCAAAAGAAGGTGCAAGACTACCACAACCAGATTCTAGTGCGACCTACGAAGAGTCCAAAAGGTTTATTAGGGTCAGATACATGGCCAAATGGGAAACAGAACATACTGGCTACACAAAAAACTATGCCTATTACCAGTTGAACAGAAGAGAGCAGGTTGTGGTCTTCAGACTCCGCACAGGCCACAACAGACTGAGGTACCATCTATTCAATAAACTGAAGATAGGTGCTACTGACGAATGCACCTGTGGCACAGGGAAAATGACCGCTGAACATCTGCTGCAAAATTGCCCGACATACGAGGACCAGAGAAAGCAGATGTGGCCATCACCAGTGGCAACACTAGACAAGCTCTATGGCAGTGTCGACAGCCTCAGGATGACCGCTGCTTTCTTCAAACAAATTCAAGTTGACGTCTGACAGCGTACGAAGGAGAAGAAGATCCTCTTCTTCCTCTTGTCCCATTTTAGCTCCCCTGACAGAAATCTTGTGCCAAAGTTATTGATGCCCTCTTGTGGTTGTGATCTTTACAGCAATTTAGTTGATATCTGTTGGTTTCATGCACACCCTTCTTTGGTCTTCTTTTACAACCTTGGAAGGTTGAAAATGTACGAGTCATATATCAGACACTGCTGTCAGGGAAAAAGTGTTAGAGACTCCAATGTACAAGACCACATCTTGTTTATGAGGTGAGGTGGGCAGTTCTCTTCCTCGTTGCCTTTCTTTCTCTAACAGTAAACCAGTTAGCAATTTACAGTTGGGTCGACTGGAACATATCGGTAATTGGAGCTTCAAATTCAGCTTCAAATAACTACATGATGATGATGGATGTGCCTTGTGCTTCAAGTGAAACATAGGGACACTACTACACCTGGTCTCTTTACAGGAAGTCTGTATACAAGCATTGTCACTATTGGTTTCACCAGAAATGCTTTTTACATGATCAGGCTGTTAGCCACCATGCGGAGTCTTTTCTAGTCGCCTGTAACGACATGCTTGGAAAGTTACAATAGATAGCAACACCTTGTTAGTACCACTTTGAGCTACGGCTTAATTAGTGAAAGGTGGGATGGTGTGAGGTTTGTAAAGGTGAAAGAGGCACTGAAAATGCAGTGAACGAGACGGCAGCAGTCAGCGAATTTGTACATGACTATTTGTAACAAAGACATTGGAAAGAGGCTAAAAGCATTCGAGAATAAGTGTCTTAGAAAACTGTTGAACATTGGCTGAGAGCATTTCATACCCAATAAAACAATTAGAGAAGTCACCAAATAAACAATATGTTTCATCACTAATAAGAGTAGGAAGACTAATGTCTGGTCAGGTAAAATATACTGATCAGACATGTTAGATAAGGTCAGGTAAAATATACTGATCAGACATGTTAGATAAGGTCAGGTAAAATATACTGATCAGACATGTTAGATAAGGTCAGGTAAAATATACTGATCAGACATGTTAGATAAGGTCAGGTAAAATATACTGATCAGACATGTTAGATAAGGTCAGGTAAAATATACTGATCAGACATGTTAGATAAGGTCAGGCAAAACATACTGGTCAGAACCCTCACCTTGGCTTCCTAGTAGCCTTCCCTGGAAACGGGCTGTTGTCATGGCAGCCTGGCTAACATGGTGAGGGATCGATGTAATAGTGAGTGACATGCAGATGAAGCCAAGCATAGTACAATCGCCTGGAGGACCCGGTCCACTTTTTACAGCACGCTCGGGATGTGAGGAAAGCTACTACAACCCACCACTTGACGTCCTTTTCAGGGCACACAAAAGAGTAACCTACTCATCATGGACATTAAACAACAACAACAACAACATCACTCATCAGAAAAAAAACGGTGGTCATACATCGGACATGTTCTTAGAATCGACAGCGACAGACACCCACTGTAAGGGTTTATGTGGTCACCATCTGACAGCAGGTAAAGAGGAAGTCGTCAGAGAGAGTTCTACTATGGGCTTGAACAATACACACGAACTGAAAAGAGTGGCATCACACAGATCAAACTGGAGAGAACTGGTTTCTGCCTTATGTGCCATGTATGACACATAAAGAACAATGATTGATTGAATTGTGTCAGAATCAGTAAACCAGAACTGTCCAAAACTCTATTTGGCCTTCCAGCGAAGATCTTGGAAACGGGCTGCATCCGTGCAACCTGGCGGAAAGAATATGGATCAAAGAGGAAAGATAAACCAAGTCCTAAAAATGTGCTGTGCTGAAACTGGATGTGTTGGACTGCAAGATGCAGGTATCGCAGCCTCGCTGTAAACTACGACACAAAGTAACAAAATGTCTTTTTCAGGATGGATAAAGAAGAAGCAGAATTAAGGTGGAAGAAAATGCAGTCTCTGAAGTGCCCACAGACAAAAATCGGATGGCAAAGAAATTCAACAGAAAGTGGGATCAACACCCTGCTTGGTACATATAGGCCAATAGAGAGTAATTTGGTTTGGACATCTGACAAAAATGCATCCAAACAGACCTGCTACATGAGCCTATAACACCAGACAGCAATGCTTCAGAGCAAGTTGGTGGGAATTATAAAAGCAATAAATTGTAGGTTTTTAAGAAACATAGCAGAGGAATGGATTGCAAATAACAATCGCCGTGCAGATGGTCCATTAAAGAAGATTGCATCCAGCGATATTGTTTTTCTCTTCATTCGTTTGTTTCCTAAGGTACTGAATATTGTGCTTAACAGCCCAGTGCCTCTGACTTCAGTACAAACTTTTGTAATAGTTTAGGGGCACGACCTTGCAATCTCATGAATCTGAACACAAACAAGTTTGGTTTGTGAGTTGTGTCACTAACCGCTTCACCACACTGCAACCCATCTAGTGACATGAGTGTATAAATGAGAAGAGATGATATGAGATGACACGAGACGAGCTGAGACGCAATAACCATGAAATAATCTCATATAATCTAAATGACTCAGATAATAATAATAAGTTTGTTTAGACGTCTCAGGCCCACTGTGTCGATTGGCCACATCTGTAACCCGCTGCTGCGGCACAGCTTCAGGCCTCGCCCAGAGCGAAGAGGGAGGCTGCTATCTGCTGGAACTATACAGTGTGGGGACGGCCTCTTCTGCTCCTCCAGCCAGTCGGGGGACGTCTTTTGGAGCTGTGGAACGACCTGTGAAGTATTTTGTAAGCCGGGGTTTCCTGGTCCAGCCGTATGAGATGACGGAACAAAGAAACTTGGAGGCGATCCAGTGTTTCCAAGATTAGGCGGAGGCCTGTTTTAGCGAAGACCTCCGGGTTGCGGATGTAAATCATGCCATCGGATGCTTAAGGTTACGTCACTGATTGCGCCTCTAGTCTCGATATGTCATGTTTGAATTCAGAGCTGTAAAGTCTGAGGTACCTTCACCAAAAATAAAAGTAAATATTTGGCTTGGCTTGGCTTCGTTCGTTCTCAATCTCCCGCAACCAAACCCTAAAAGGGCTTAAGTAGCAGAATGTAGTCCAGAGAACGGAATGCATTGTATCGTAGTTTACAGCTTGACTGCAATATTTGCACCTTTCAGTCCAACACATCCGACTTCAGCAAGCATTTTTTGAGTACCAGGTTAGCATTCCCTCTTCGATCCCTTCTCCTTAGCCAGTCTGCCCTGCTGCAGCCTGTTATCCAGGATCACCATGTGGATGAGTAGAAGGGTCTTGGCGGCTCTGTTTCGCTGGCCCTGACGCTAGCAGTCAGCTATGGGTCGCTGACCACTGCAGCTCATGCGCTGCCGAAGTAAACATTTAAAAAACAACAACTATGAAATGTACTTCCCGTTACCTTAATGGTCTTGTCCCACCAGACATTTGGTACGAGCTTAGCCAAGTTGGGGTCATCTGGTGCTTTGATGTGCATGAAGACATGAAACTTCACTCTATCAAACGTTGAAAATGTTAAGGAGAACAACATGAAACTTCACTTTATCAAATTATGAAAATGTTAAGGAGAACCAACATGAAACTTCACTTTATCAAACGTTGAAAATGTTAAGGAGAACCAACATGAAACTTCACTTTATCAAACGTTGAAAATGTTAAGGAGAACCAACATGAAACTTCACTCTATCAAATGTTGAAAATGTTAAGGAGAACCAACATGAAACTTCACTCTATCAAACGTTGAAAATGTTAAGGAGAACCAACATGAAACTTCACTCTATCAAACGTTGAAAATGTTAAGCAGAACCAACATGAAACTTCACTCTATCAAACGTTGAAAATGTTAAGCAGAACCAACATGAAACTTCACTCTATCAAACATTGAAAATGTTAAGGAGAACCAACATGAAACTTCACTTTATCAAACATTGAAAATGTTACGGAAATCCAAATGACATTGTCAATAATATGATTCAACGACGTCTGCAGACGCCATGTTATACAGAATAGACATGGGAGCTAAGAGTATTATCAGCGTCAGGTGAAATATACTGATCAAAACCCTCACCTTGCTTCCTTGTAATGCTCCTGGAAACAGGTTGTGTCACAGCAGCCTGGCCAACCAGGTGGGGATTGACACTACAATCCATAAAGTGCTGAGCTTACTGTGGAGTCTAGCAATGCACTATAGATCATGAGAACCCTGGTCCTCCTTCTTAAATATGTCTAGGGATGTAAGAAGATGCTCTGTAACACGCCACCAAAGAAACAACAACATCTAGAGCTGTATGGACAGTAAGCCCATCAAGGATATAACACATAAGTCAGAAGATGTCGTCTTGTCTTTTGATGTTTCAATACTGCAAACGTCAAGGCCAGATACTTTTTCTATATTTACAAAATGGAAAAAACAAAACAAAAATTATAAACAAATGAGAATTCTGGTTTTGGTTTTTCATAATGACAACAATAAATCATCAATCCGAACATTTGTACCTTCCCCCAGACCTAGTAAGCCGCAGCAGTTTTAAAATACCTTCTATGTATAGCCGAAGCCTTCGGCTATTTGGCGACAGACATTAACATGCCTATTTTTTTTTTGTATTTTTTTTTTTTTGCGTTCGCCTTATTTCTCTAATCCCCAAGGTGTGCGTTGCACTGTGGTTTTTATTTTTGCGCCTGTCGGCCCAATGCATCCGACTTCAGCATGTATTTTATGTAAGGGTCTGCTTCCTCCTGCATTTTCTAAGGGTTTGCTTCCCCGGGGTAATGGCCGGTGCTGTGATGGGGATCGAACCCAGCACCTTCGGATTGTGAGCGGTGCCACTTATCCACTAGGCCACGCCGTCCCCTGGTCCAAATGCCTATTTGAATATCCGGAATTCCAAGTATTCTAAAACCTTTACCCTCCCCTGTGGAGCATAGGTCTAAATCAGGTACATGTCAAACCTTCCATCACGGGTCATCAGTATCAGCTGAAACAATGTCTTCTCTTTGATATCTGTCTCAAGGTCTCTCTGCAATCAATGAGTAGGCGTGTCTCAGCTTCTCTTACTTCTATGGTTCCAGAACAAAGACTGTCTTGTAATGTTATTGACTGGTTTCCTTAATGTAACAACACCTCCTCTCATATCCTGTTTCACTGGCATCTCTGACTGATTCTCTCCCACAGATATACATACATTGGCAGAAGTCAAGTGAGGTTTCTGTTTCCTATGGCAGAAGTCAAGTGAGGTTTCTGTTTCCTATGGCAGAAGTCAAGTGAGGTTTCTGTTTCCTATGGCAGAAGTCAAGTGAGGTTTCTGTTTCCTATGGCAGAAGTCAAGTGAGGTTTCTGTTTCCTATGGCAGAAGTCAAGTGAGGTTTCTGTTTCCTATGGCAGAAGTCAAGTGAGGTTTCTGTTTCCTATGGCAGAAGTCAAGTGAGGTTTCTGTTTCATATGGTAGAAGACATGTGAGGTTTTTAACTGTTTCCTATGGCAGAAGACACGGGAGGTTTCTGTTTTCTATGGCAGGTCATGTAAGGTTTCTGTATCCTATGTCAGAAGTCATGTAAGGTTTCTGTTTCCTATGGCAGAAGACACGGGAGGTTTCTGTTTCCTATGGCAGGTCATGTAAGGTTTCTGTATCCTATGTCAGAAGTCACGTGAGGTTTCTGTTTCCTATGGCAGGTCATGTAAGGTTTCTGTATCCTATGTCAGAAGTCATGTAAGGTTTCTGTTTCCGATGGCAGAAGTCATGTGAGGTTTTTGTTTATAAATCATGTTTTATACCAACCACTCATGAGCCTTTAAAATCTTTTGCACTAAATAGAAAGCCTACACTATTTGGCAACATGGATTCAAACGTATTGCATCGCAGTGTCATCTTCTAACAAGTGGTCATCGACTGATTTTAGCTGTCTAGTGTTCTTTATTAAGTATCTTGAAGTTGCCTCATTGTTCTGTTTGTTTATTGTCCTGTGGATGATTGTTGAAATGGGTGCTATGTTTTGCCTGACTTGACTAACATAGTCTGATCAGTATGTTTCACCTGAACCTGACTAACATAGTCTGATCAGTATGTTTTTGCCTGACTTGACTAACATAGTCTGATCAGTATATTTCACCTGAACCTGACTAACATAGTCTGATCAATATGTTTTGCCTGACCCTGACTAACATATTCTGATCAGTATGTTTCACCTGACCCTGACTAACATATTCTGATCAGTATGTTTTACCTGACCCTGACTAACATATTCTGATCAGTATGTTTCACCTGACCCTGACTAACATATTCTGATCAGTATGTTTTACCTGACCCTGACTAACATATTCTGATCAGTATGTTTTACCTGACCCTGACTAACATATTCTGATCAGTATGTTTTACCTGACCCTGACTAACATATTCTGATCAGTATGTTTTACCTGACCCTGACTAACATATTCTGATCAGTATGTTTCACCTGACCCTGACTAACATATTCTGATCAGTATGTTTTACCTGACCCTGACTAACATATTCTGATCAGTATGTTTCACCTGACCCTGACTAACATATTCTGATCAGTATGTTTTACCTGACCCTGACTAACATATTCTGATCAGTATGTTTCACCTGACCCTGACTAACATATTCTGATCAGTATGTTTTACCTGACCCTGACTAACATATTCTGATCAGTATGTTTCCCCTGATCTGATTTTAGTCTCTTCTCCTGCCACAAAATGTTCAAACAAGTTTATGGGAATCAGATCATGAGCCGTTCATGTTGTTATGAATTGTTTAACGGTTTAAAAATGATCGACAGTCAACAGATGACAACTCGTGTTTGGGACGACCAACGACATCTTCTAACTGTGCTCATGTTGCTTAGACCATGAGATGTCGTATTCCCATCTTAGTCTGACTGTTGAGAAAATAGCAGAAGAATATAATATCTCCATAGGATCATGCCATGACGCTTTAAGAGAAAAACTTTACGTTAAAACGTCTGAGTTTCAGAGACAGAACTCCCGTTTCCTCCACCATGAAATTTCAATAACCCACATTTCACTGCTTGTTATTTAATATTTTTTTTAAACTAAGACACGTGCTTTCAGTCTTCCTACACACCTGAAATGGCCCCAGCAGACTTTTTTAAATTTCCCAAACTAAAATTCAGCTTGAAAGAATGGCGATTTAAGAACCCATTTATTTTTCTACATAACTTCCTGCAAAGCTTATGTATTTATCCCAGCACTTAAGTAATGCTTGAAAAGCTTCAGAGTAGAAGGATTTTTCAGTTTGTCTGAACCAATCCAGGACAGCCTGTTTCACTTCGCCATCAGTGCTGAAATGCTGACCTCCCAGGAATTCTTTTAAGGGTTCAAACAGGTGGAAATCACTTGGAGCGAGGTCTGGGCTGTAAGGTGGATGTGGCAATACCTCCCAGCCGAGTTCCTGCAGATGGCACATTGTGCGGTGAGCCGTATGAGGTCGACATTATCTTGCAGTAGCAAGACGGGATCATCACTCACAGATGTATGGCCTTCTCTAAAACGTTTACACCATTCAAATGTCTTACTGTGGCTGAGTGTATCATCATCGTATTGTGATTACAGTTTTTTATCAATTTCCTTTCCGTAGGTTTCACACCTTCTTTCACAAGAAACTTCATCACAACACGCTGTTCCATGCAAGCACTAACAGTGTTGTCTGTCATTTTAATTTATCAGTCACATGACTGGCCCATGTCAAGTGGGCCACCTAGCAGTAATAGGACACAAGTGCTCCTAACTAATGATAGTAGTTCCAGCATGCTATAACCAATTCAGGTAGAGCTAGAACAAAAAGTCCTGGTTTGATTTGAACGCCCGTTGTATATATATATCCAAAAATGTGACATCTTAGTTGTTTTTTTTACTCCAAGACACATGTTTCAAAAAGCTGAAATCGGATGTCAGGCCGAAAGGAGAAAACATCACAGCCTCACTGTAAATTAAAACACAATATAAACAAAATTTTAAGAAGCATAACGTAGAAAATTGACCCCAAAATAAAACTCCTATCTTTAACCAAAGATTATCTATACATGTTAATATTTCAGACTCTCAGCGTGTACCAGTGTTTTTACTCACAGGGTACTTGAACTCTGTATGAAAGGGATGGAAACGATAGCCATTCAGCAGTGACATCATCAGATGCTCCATGCATTCTAGTATCTCTGGATCCTGCAAATGTTTTGTAAATCAATTTGTCATATGGTAGCAGTTTACTCAACATAACGTCTTTATACTGGTTTAGAAGACTCTGCAGAGTTCTGTACAACCAGATCCATTTTAATTTTCTTGCTCTAAAAGCTATGCGCATCAAATCTATTCTTCAGGTCAGGTCAGGTCAGGTCGTTGGGGCACACATGAAGAGACACCCTCACAATGCCACGCCACCCTTCTCTGTACTATGCACGAAAATCAGATTAATACGCACACTGGTCCTGTCAATATTCCTCTAAGCTTGTGAGACATGGACAGTTACACCTGACCTTCAACGAAGGATACAGGCCTTGGAGATGAGATATTTCCGTAAGACTTTTAAACGTCACGTACAAAGATCGACTTACAAATGAGGAAATACGAGATAGAATTACAACAGCAATAGGGCCGTTCGAAGACCTCTTGGCAACTGTCAAAAGAAGGAAACTTGCTTGGTGCAGTCACATATCGAGATCAAATAGTCTTGCAAATACAATCCTCCAGGGAAAGGTGCATGGCAGACGACGAAGAGGCCGTCCCAAAAAGAGATGGGAGGACAACATAAAAGCTTGACAGTACCAACGTGACCTCCAAGTGCCTCACTCATAATTCCCTCAAGGAATATATTGAAAAGAGTTGGAGAGAATGTACACCCCTGTCTCACACCAACTGATGTGCGAAACCAGTCCCATCGCCTCCCATTCACAAGAACTGCGCTGGACGCCTTGTCATACAGGTGTTCAAGGACCGTTATAATATTTCCGTTGATTTTATACATCCTCATGGTTGCCCATAGCGCTTTATGCCATACCCTACATTCCGTTTGGTATCTCTTCGATGTTTGCACATTGCTCGCATATCCACGCTTCTTTCGCCTCTCTCATCTTATGTTGTGAGGTCACTAATTCCTGTGACAATGCATTCCAAGCATTCACCACTCTCTGACTAAAAAAATATTTCCCAATATCTAGTCCAGACCTTCCTTTAGTTAATTTGTAGCTATGATCTCTTGTTTTTGTGAGTGGCTGTATTTAAAAAAACTTGCTATAGTCTAATTTATTCTTTTCTTTGATTATCTTATAAACCTGTATTGTCACCTATAATTCTTCTCTTTTCTAGACACCGAAAAGCCAGATTTTCTGAGCCTTTCCTCATAACTGTAATTCTGGAATCCCACTATCAGCTTTATCACTTTTAAAACATCCTTTCCAGCATGTTCACATCCCCTCTATGATAAGGACTCCACATCTGAACACAGTACTCCAATCTAGGTCTAACTAATGCTTTATACAGTTTGACTATCACTTCCTTGCTTCTATGTTTAATATTTCTTGTTATCATACCTAACATTGCATTTGCCTTTTTAATTGCTACCTGGACTTGCTCACGTACTTTACCTGTATGATCTATTATAACCCCTAGGTCCCTTCCCTTTTCTATCATTCTAATATTGTTGTTGTATGTAACAGCATACTGAGAACTATGAGTGGATTACTAGTAATTGTAGAACATGGCAATAACCAATACAGCTGGAGATTATGGACAGCAGGTTGAGATGATAGGACTCAACCGCAGAAAAAAAACCTAACACATTTAATTATATTTGATAATTGGAACACACAGGGGAAGAGAAGAGTGGGGATATTAACTTATTCCATACATAATTTTTTTCCACCTTGTTTGCGAATGCCCACAATGAATAGATTCCTCTGTTGTGCGCCCTGAAAAGGACGTTAACCTTCAGCACGCCCTTGTAACGCGCTAGCGGACCAACTCGGTCTACAAAAACAGTGTGCGGAACATTTTTTTGGGTTGAACGAAGACACTCCCAACAGCCATTTTTTCATTTTTTTAATGCTGAATACGTCACCATATATACACAACATTTTGCTGGTTAAAGTATCGTATGTTAGATTACAAATGGCTTTTCTTCTTCTTCTTCTTTTTCGTACGCAGTCAGACAGTAACCATTATTTTTTCGAAAAAAGCGGCGGTCATCCTGAGGCTGTCAACACTGCCATAGAGCTTGTCTTGTGGTTCCACTGGTGATGGCCACATCTGCTCTCTCTGATCCTCGTATGTTGGGCAGTTCTGCAGCAGATGTTCAGCGGTCATTTTCCCGGTACCACACGGGCATTCGTCGGTTCCACCTATCTTCAATTTGTTGAATAGGTGGTACCTCAGTCTATTGTGGCCAGTGCGAAGTCTGAAGACAACGACCTGCTCTCTTCTGTTCAACTGGTAATAGGCATCGTTTTTGGTGTAACCAGTATGTTCGGTTTCCCATTTGGTCATGTATCTGGCTTTAATAAGCCGTTTTGACTCTTCGTACGTCATACTAGTATCTGTTTGTGGTAGTCTTGCACCTTCTTTTGCCAGTCTGTCTGCCTCCTCATTGCCTTGGATGTTGCAGTGTGATGGGACCCACTGTACCACTACCCTTTTTGGTGCGGACTGCTGGCATAGTTGACAGAGTACTGCTCTTAAGTCATTAAGCTCAGTGTTTTTCTGGCTTTTTAGCGCTGTGACTACGGCCAGAGCATCTGTAAGCAGGACTGTATGGCTTTCATTTTCTTTATGTGTCACCATTTCTTCCACTGCCGCCCTCAGTGCCTCTGCCTCCGCTCTGAAATTGCTTGTGTACTTACCAGTAGCGAATGACAGTGTTATTTTTCTGCCATTTGGTAGGTTCAGGAATGCTCCTGCCCCTCTGTTCTGTGTAGTGTTTCTTACAGAACCGTCGGTGTATGCATCGGTCCAGTCCATGCTTGGGTAGTTTTTCGATATAAACAAATGGCTTTTGAACAGTTTTAATTTTGTATACACCGTTTGGAGCAAGCCGACTTTTTGCGAAAGGTGAAGTAGGTTGTTGGGAACGATCTTTATCGAGTAAATCTGTTTATTTTGTTTGTTTAGATGAAAGAACTACGTTTAAATTGGAAACTAACAGTTGTGTCGATATTGTAAACACAGTATCGATACGTTGTTGTGGTTTCCATGGTTTTCTATCGGAGCGACTAGGCCTAGTGGTGGAGTCAAAATTTTTTCCGAGATTTTCATAAATTTTTAACTTCATCTTTTTGTATCTCAGAAACTAACAAACACACAACAAAAACAATAACACCCACATGTTCATTATTCAATTGTGTCTCTACACACAAGAAAATAATATTTATTGACAAACAAACAGAAAAGTTACAAATTTTGAAAGTCGACTACCATAGCGAGAAATTAAGTTAATTAATTAGGTCAAATTTTCGCAATTAAAAAAAGGTGGCGTGCTAAAGTGGTGGGTTGCAGTAGCTTTGCTCACATCCCGATGAAGGTGGATCGGGGTCCTCCAGGCAGTTGTGCAATGCTTGGTTTCATCCGCGTGTCACTCACTACTGTGGAGATCACATCAATCTCGGACAAAGAAAGTCTGACACAAACATTGGTTCAACACACACTCCTCGCTGCATTCATCCCAAAACAGCAGAGTACTTGGCTCCACATAGGAAGTCTGTAGGGATTTCGGTCGACACACTACGCATGAGCAGGTCTCAGCAGTGGTCGTTCAACGCAACGGGCCTTAGATGCCTATGCGAACATTATTATTTTCATTTGACTTGCTCGGCTGGATCCATGGATCTGGAATTACTTGGTGTCTAAAACACATTCAATAAGTCTAGGATGTAGCTCACTGATCTAGCCATTCCTGTCTATAATTGTTTCTCAGGATCTGCCTGCAGGTCTGTAGTGTGATACTAGATAGCGGGATCAAGATGCTGAGCAGCGCATGAGCTGCAGTGGTCAGCGACCAATAGCTGACTGCTAGAGTCAGGGCAAACGGACCAAAGCTGCCAAGACCCTTCTACATCTCCACTAGGTGATCCTGGATAACAGGCTGCAGCAGGGCAGACTGGCTAAGGAGAAGGGATCGAAGAGGGAATGCTAACTCGGTACTCAAAAAATGCTTGCTAAAGTCGGATGTGTTGGACCGAAAGGTGCAGATATCGCAGACAAGCTGTAAACTACGACACAACGCATCCCGTTCTCTGGACTACATTCTGCTACTTAAGCCCTTTCAATGTTTGGTAGTGGGAGATTGAGAATGAACGAAGCCAAGCCAAGCCATACTAGGTAGTGACTGTGGTAGCATTGTACTGCTTCTGGCCAGCTCATCACTCTTCTCATATCATGGTTGGACCCCGACACGGCCAGGTATCCATTAAGCATCACTTTTACTTCCAAAGGAGTGAACAGTTGATCAATATTTCATGCAATAAAGACAGCTGAACCACAAATGAACATATATGAATGCTGGTTATTTTCTCTTGCAAAGTAACGGCAGTGGCACACAGCTTTGTGCGTTTCAGCCCATCTTACCTGCATCAACATCCACAACAAGTCCAGTAGCTTGTGAATGTACACCTGGTCCCCTTTCCAGTTATGGTGGTCACATACACCCAACATGAACTTGACCAGGCACATCTCTATCACGTACGGGATTCTCTGTAACAGACACATAATCTGATGTTCATCTTACGCACTAAATGACACAAAATTTCTCTTTTTCATTTGTCTTCGACTCTGTAATGAAGGCTGCCTTCCTTTTCAATGGGTAAGGCTCTGAAATGTGTGGCAGATTTAAAAAAGAGTGCACATGGCCTTGGCAACCTCACCATCTACATATATATGAATTTCCAAGATACAAAACTTTTTTCTCAAAATCCTTAGAGAAACGGCTCATATTAGCTTGGGGAAGGCGTGGGCTAGTGGTTAAGTGACACAGCTCACAACCAGAAGGTGCTGGGTTCAATCCCTATCACAGCACCAGCTGTTACCCCAGGGAAGCAAACCCTTAGAAAATGCAGGAGCAGGCCCTTACATAAAATGCGTGCTGAAGTCGGATGCACTGGGCCGACAGGTGCAAAACAAAAACCACAGTGCAACGCACACCGCCTTTGGGGATTAGAGAAATAAGGCGAACGCAAAAAAAAACACAAAAAAAACAAACAAAACAAACATATTAGCTTGCGGTCAATCAGAAAATAACTTTCCGTAACTCTATGTCTCCAAAACCATGTGTAACAATCTTCCATATGCAGAATGACAAAATCAAAACAAGCCATTAAATTTCCCTATTTATTTATTTTCAACTCTATAGGGAAGGCTGACCCCCTAGTATTACGCTTAACATATAACGGTTTTGGCTTGGCTTGGCTTCGTTCATTCTCAATCTCCCGCTACCAAATACTGAAAGAGCTTAAGTAGCAGAATGTAGTCCAGAGAACGGAATGCGTTGTGTCGTAGTTTACAGCTTGACTGCGATATTTGCACCTTTCGGTCCAACACATCTGACTTCAGAAAGCATTTTTTTAGTACCGTATTAGCATTCCCTCTTCGATCCATTCTCCTTAGCCAGTCTGCCCTGCTGCAGCCTGTTATCCAGGATCACCGCGTGGAGGTGTAGAAGGATCTTGGCAGCTATGGTTCGCTGGCCCTGACGCTAGCAGTCAGCTATGGGTCGCTGACCACTGCAGCTCATGCGCTGCTCAGCATCTTGATCCCATACAAAGGTTTTAAATGTATTTAATTTAAAAACCTACGCCACATAGTATTATTAGCATACATAATATTCAATCCAGTTGGTAAACTATGTTTAGTTCCTCTTTGGTTAAACTACAATGGTATATATGTTGTTCGTCCATCGTAATTGATGAGAACCACTTTGTCAGCATTCACTGTTCGCATGAGTTCAAATACAGCTAAATAAGCCAATCTGAGCCTTGAATTGTCTGTTGCATTTTGTACAGGGAAATAAGATACTTCCTTGCACGGGGTTGAAGAAAGGTTAATGTGAGCTGACTTGTGGAGCCTTCGTCACTGGATAGCCTCATCAATTCTTGATGCCCCATGTCTCTGAACACCCTCAGCAATAGTGCTGCGCCAGTTTGTGCGGTTGGTGCCGATTCTTTCCAAGTCATCATGGTTGATACCGCATTGGTTCAGTGATCTCTAAGTATGTGATTGTACCTTTCCACTGCCCACCGCTTGCTCTCTTGTCCTTTTGGAGTTCACCATAGAGCGGCTGTTTTGATAGACGTTGATCCAATATGAATGGTGCATATATGTTGTAGTCATTGTTAGATACAGAAATGTGGAGACAGCTAAAGATGGAGAGAGACAGCGATAAATGGAGAGAGTGCAAGAGGTAAGAAGAAATATAGAAGTAAAAAGAAAGAGGAGGCAAAAAATGTAAGAAATGCGATAAATGAAGATAAAACTAAAAAGGGAAATGACACTAAAAGAAATATGATCACAGACAGTAGAAAAGAGTAACAGGTAAATATGTAAATATAAAAGAAACTTTCATGGAAATAAAGACAGCAACAGGAGATTGGGGAAACGGGAGGGGGAGGGGGGGGGATTGACACAGAGAGAGAGACAGAGAAAGAAAGACAAGTGGTGAGAGAAGGAGAAAGTGAGTGAGTGAAAATTTCAGTCACAGAAAAATGCAAGAGACAAAGCAAGAAATAGTAAGTGTGAGAGAAAGAATTCTGAAATACAATAGTAGTTGTTCTTGTTATTGATCCAGCAGCTTCCAGGCTCTCGCCCTTCGCCCCAATGTCATGTAATGGTATTTAAATGGGTTTATGATTTGTTGTCAAGTGCCATAAAAAGTGTTCCATTTATCTGGCCTCAGAGGAAGAAGCAGCACTCAGCTCAAAGAAATGATGATCAACGGTTTCATATGGGTGTGTACACAACTGGTTGGATCTGTTCAGGTGCTTGTTAAGTGGGATGTGTTGGGTTCTCAGTTGGAAAATGGTGCTCTGATCCTTTCTTGTGAGTTAATTTATACTGTCATTTAGATTGGGGCTTGTCATATGTCTGTAGACCTCCCAGTGTTTCCCATGACCCATCTGTTCAGCCAAGTTGACTTCTTTGCTGATTTTATGGGCTGTTTGTAAAATACAAAACAGTAGAAATAGATGGATATATGGAAGAAGAGTTGATTAATTCAGATGAAAAAGGAAAGAAAAACAGATTAAATAAAACAATAAGTGCCAGAACCCGCATGTTACCCAATACACAAGTTTGACAACAGACTTTACCAGCAATGGAGCCAGCTTATGAAAGATGTGGGCTGCGACCAAACTTAGTGTGGCCTTGTGGGATCTCTGATCTGTCAGAGCTGGCAAAGGAAAGTCTCCTTTCGCAGCAATACTATGGTGTCGCTCCAGCTGAAGAATAGTTTAAGAAGCATCCATGAGGGATATAACGGAGCAGAGACAAAGATGGTTACATATTATTATTCAAGCTGCAACATTTAGTTTTGTCTGTCAGCTGTCATGCATGTTATGTAGGTAGGTAGGTATTCTGTCTAGGTGACAAGGCCAGTCGCGACAACCGTCCATGAGCATGCTGAGTGGCAAAGTCTCGAGCCGTATGCAATGAGGTCTTTCCGGGTTGGGTGGGACCATGATGGAGAGAGTCGCTTTCCACTTTTGATGTCCATTGGCTGCTTTAAGAGCTGATAAGTGGGTCATCCTTGGCATGGTGGGCCACATGTCCAAATAGGGCCAAACAGCGACATATGGTGAGCGTGCTCTCGAGTCCTGTCCGTTGAGTGACTTCGTTGCTTGAAACTAGTCATGATGAGGTCACTGAGCTATTACCTATATTTGTTTTTATCAACTTTTACCCTTCAGTATTTATATTCTTCTTTGTACGCTGTCAGACGTCAACTTGAATTTGTTCAAAGAAAGCAGCGGTCATCCTGAGGCTGTCGACACTGCCATAGAGCTTGTCTAGTGTTGCCACTGGTGATGGCCACATCTGCTTTCTCTGGTCCTCGTATGTCGGGCAATTTTGCAGCAGATGTTCAGCGGTCATTTTCCCTGTACCACACGGCATTCGTCAGTGCCACCTATCTTCAGTTTATTGAATAGGTGGTACCTCAGTCTATTGTGGCCTGTGCGGAGTCTGAAGACCACAACCTGCTCTCTTCTGTTCAACTGGTAATAGGCATAGTTTTTTGTGTAGCCAGTATGTTCTGTTTCCCATTTGGCCATGTATCTGACCCTAATAAACCTTTTGGACTCTTCGTAGGTCGCACTAGAATCTGGTTGTGGTAGTCTTGCACCTTCTTTTGCCAGTCTGTCTACCACCTCTTTGCCTTGGATGTTACGGTGGGATGGAACCACTACCACTACTCCTTTTGGTGCGGACTGCTGGCATAGTTGACAGAGTACTGCTCTTAAATCATTAAGTTCAGTATTTGTCTGGCTTTTTAGTGCTGTGGCTTTCATTGCTTTCGCCTGTCAGCATGGTTTTACTACAGCCTTCAGTGCCTCTGCCTCAACTCTGAAATTGCTTGAGAATTTTCCAGTTGCCACTGACAGAACCGTCGGTGTATGCTTGGGTAGTTTTCCGCTATGTACCTCAGGGTTATGTCTCTCCTTTCTTGTTCAGTCTGGCTGTTCTTTTTTCCAATACCTGGTATATTTTCTACCACCTCCGGAATGATATGCTGCTTCCATGTAGGTTTGCAAACAGTAGAAATGGGCTTTGGTGTTGTTATGGTGTTCATAGGGTCTTCACTCATCTTTGCTTTGGCTATTTCTGAAAAGTTTTTCCGCTTTAGTTTCCCTTTTCCAAATCTATTTAGTTTCTGTTGCATTGGATGGTCTGTCAGCCTTCTTAGTTTCTCTGCTTGCTGCTGGGCTCTGCAGTCTCTTCTGTCGGTCATGGATTGCAGATTTGTAATCTTTTCAAGTTCTACAATTGGCGTTGACTTCATGCCTCCTGTTATAACTCTCATGGCTTGGTTTTGAAGTTTGCGTATTTATATTCAAACTATTTACATATTACCTACCAAACTGCATATTTTGCAACAGATTTTAAAAATAAAGGAATTCCATTCTTAATTTCAGTTTTAAATGTGTTCCCTTTAGAACTATTTTACACTAATGATATTTAGGGTTGGAGTAAAAAATGAAGCAGTGAATGAGCCGGCAGTAGTCAGAGACTTATAACTGGTTGCCTACATCAGGGTCAGTGATCCGTCTTCTTCTTCTTCGTTCATTCTCACTCACCCACTACCTAACCCTGAAAGGGCTTAAGTAGCAGAATGTAGTCCAGAGAACGGAATGCGTTGTGTCGTAGTTTACAGCTTGGCTGCGATATTTGCACCTTTCGGTCCAACACATCCGACTTCAGCAAGTATTTTTTTAGTACCAGGTTAGCATTCCCTCTTCGATCCCTTCTCCTTAGCCAGTCTGCCCTGCTGCAGCCTG
Organism: Ariolimax columbianus; assembly: GCA_036924085.1. NCBI lineage: Eukaryota > Metazoa > Mollusca > Gastropoda > Stylommatophora > Arionidae > Ariolimax > Ariolimax columbianus. The sequence continues at coordinate 2,046,038 of JAVGWX010000022.1, read as the reverse complement.
TTATCCAGGATCACCGCGTGGAGGTGTAGAAGGGTCTTGGCAGCTATGGTTCGCTGGCCCTGACGCTAGCAGTCAGCTATGGGTCGCTAACCACTGCAGCTCATGTGCTGCTCAGCATCTTGATCCCGGTCAGTGATCCATAACTTACCAAGACTCACCTTCCTGGAAACAAGTTGCAACCATGCAGCTTAGCTAAGAAATTAGAGATCAAAGAGGAAAGGGATCCCGATCGGAAAAATGTTGTGCTGAAATCAAATGTGGTTGGCCGAAAGGCGCAGATAACACAGACTCATTTTAAGCTATGACAATGTCACAAATGTCCCTGTCAGGATGACCACAAAGAAGAAATGAATGCATTCAGCATTTAAATATGATATCAAATTAATGGAGTGAACACATAAATATGATTTCCAATTAATGTGTTGAATAAATATGATAACCACTTGGATCGCTGTAGCTAAGAGGTTAAGGCACTCGTCTCTCACAGTGATTAACGGAAACATCGGGCGATCAAATCCTGTAAGTTTAAAGCGACTCCTGATCTCAGAGGAGGCAAGACCAGAGTGCCTGCATCCCGAGTTACCTCCAGTCGTCTCGACCAATTGTCTTGCCATTGATCCGAGGTAGCTCGGGATAAGAGAGTGAGATTGATGAAAAGCGCAGCTTCTTCCTCACTATATATAATCCTCATACAGCGCACATCACGTTATTAAGATAAAACCATCTGATGTTGTGGCCATCATCGCTTCGCGATGGGCAATAACTTTTTAAAAATGATATCCAATTAATGTGTTGAATACATAAATATGATTTCCAATTAACGTGTTGAACAAATGAATGCATTGAGCACATAAATGTGATACCAAGTTAATGCATTGCACAGAAGGCAAATTTGTAATGAACAAAATATGCAATACAAGAAGAAGTTGCAGGTTTAATGAGAAGGTTAACCTGATCATCCTCGATCATCTTTGGCAGGAGGTTGTGGACGTACGTAAACAAGAGTTCAGCCTGAGCTACTTCAACTGACCTTGGGCTCTGTAAAGGTTTATGGCCTTCAATGGGATATTTGAGGCCCAGTCAAGGAAAGCAAGTCTATTTTTGCTAAAATTTGTTTACAGGGAAACTAAACAAAAATTGCTAAAAAGCATTAACACTTACACCCACAAACATTCAAGAAAGATATACAAAGTAGGGGCAGGTTAAATAAGATTATCAGTAGCTTGGTTGTATGAAACCAACAAAAAAAATATCAATAAGGATTAAAACAAGCATGTATCATCTTACTTTTATACATAATTAATTTAATTATTTATAGTTGTGTATTAATCCAAGTGACTGACTTTTCTGTGCCATTAAGTGTTGCGCATTTGCATGTGTATATATATATATATATATATATATATACACGAGGGGCATTCAAGTCAAACTGGGACTTTTTTTTTGTAAGGAAATAAATTAAATTTTTCAAGTAGTCAAAATACCATTTATTTTTCAATATAATCTCCTGCAAAGTTTATGCACTTATTTCAGCATTTAAGTAATGATTGAAACGCTTCAGCTTAGAAAAATTTGTCATTATGTTTGAATCAATACAGAGCAGACTTTCATTTCGTCATCAGTATTGAAATGCTGACCTCCCAGGAATTCTTTTAGGGGTTAAAACAGGTAGAAATTGCTTAGAGCAAGATATGGGCTTTAAGGTGGATGTGACAATACCTCCCAGCCGAGTTGCTGCAGATGGTACATAGTTGGTGAGCTGTTTGAGGTTGAGCATTATCTTGCTGGAGTAGGATACCCTTTGTGATCAAGCCAGGCAATTTTTTTCGCAGATGGTTATACACATCACTCGCAGATGGTTATACACATCACTCGCAGATGGTTATACACATCACTCAAAATGCATATTTACTGTTTGCTGTTGATAGTGGCACCACAGAGTTGAAAATCAACATGAAGATGCCAAGTTTGTCCCAGAAAACACTCACATCCCTTTTTGGGGTTGAGAGCCACCACGGCCGGAATCAACCCTCATGGATGTATGGCCTTGTCTAAAATGTTTACACCATTCAAATGTCTTGCTGCGGCTGAGTGTCTCATCCTCGTATTGTGATTGCAGTCTTTTGTAAATTTCCGCAGGTTTCACACGAAACTTTATCCCAACACGCTGGTCCGTGCAAGCACTAACAGTGTTGTCTGCCATTTTTATTTATCTGTCACATGACTGGCCCATGGCAAGTGGGCCACCTAGCAGTAAAAGGACACTTATGTCGTTAGACATCGTGGGGAGGTGTGACCTCCTTTGTTTCATATTTTTTGGCAGGTGAAAATCCACTGGCAACTTGCCAGGTCAATCTCAGCATTTGTTAGCCCCTGGAATATACAATTACCTGTTTTTCAGACTGGTGGAGGTGGAAGAGTAAATTAGAGCAAGGTAGACCCACAGCCTGTGAGGCGCCATCTAATTTGCTCCGCTAACCACATAACTAAGACCTGAAGTTATAGCCACACAGTTCCCTTTTTACGATATATTCTCTGTGGAGTGAATATCCCTAGAATAATTGGAGTAGATTTTTAACTTGACTTTTGCCCAAGCAGCGGCTGTTAGGCCTACTCTTTTCGATTTCCAACTGTTACGGTATTTTTAAAGTGCGCGCCACTGCACATGGGTGTCTGATCTCACTACTCAGAGATCAGGGAAAATATTTACCGGATAATCCACGTGAAAAAATCCTGGTCTCTGCCATGATTTGAACCCGTGACCTCCAGCACATGAGACAAACACCTTACCTCAAGACCAGTGGGTGCCTGATCCTGATGTATTCTATCCATCTCAATAATAGACTGCAAGATACAGGCAGGAATCCAGTAAAGACATTTAGTTACAAAATGAAGTAGTTAGCAACAAAATTAAGTAGTTAGCAACAAAATGAAGTAGTTAGCAACAAAATGAAGTAGTTAGCAACATCTCAAAGGATATCTGAGAGGCAAGGCCCCAAAGTTAGCCTGAACACTTTCTGCAAAAGACAAGCTGACTGCTGGGAAATAACCGTAACCAGGACCAACACGAACTTTGGTAAATGCCTCTCCCATAGAATCTCCATTTCTGTGGATTCAAATATCAATAGTAAATATTAAGGCAAAAAAGGGGAAAATTAGACAAAAGAACTTTACAATCGTTTCATGAACTTTTTTGGGGACGAGGGGGGTGTCATTGTCGCTATAGTTAAGAAGTAAGTCACTTGTCCTTCAAGAACCATATGAGCGTAAGTGTGAAGTTGTGGGGTTTTCTAATCAAGTTTCTTCTTCTTCTTCGCATGCTGTCAGACGTCAAGTTGAATTTGTTCAAAGAAAGCTGCGGTCATCCTGAAGCTGTCTACACTGCCATAAGATTGTCTAGTGTTGGCACTGGTGATGGCCATATGTGCTTTCTCCGGGTCTCGTATGTCAGGCAATTTTGCAGCAGATGTTCAGAGGCAATTTTCCCTGTACCACAGGTGCATTCGTCAGTAGCACCTATCTTCAGTTTATTGAATAGATGGTACCTCAGTCTGTTGTAGCATGTCTGAAGTCTTAAGACCACCACCTGCTCTCAACTGGTATTAAGCATAATTTTTTGTGTAGCTAGTATGCTCTGTTTTTCATTTGTTCATGTATCTGGCCCTAATAAACCTTTTGGACTCTTCGTAGGTCACACTAGAATCTGGTTGTTGTAACCTTCCACCTTCTTTCGCCAATCTGTTTGCCTCCTCGTTGCCTTGAATGTTACAGTGGGATGGAACCCGCTGTACAACGACTTTTTTGGGTGGGGACTGCTGGAATAGTTGACAGAGTACGGATCTTAAATCATTTAGTTCTGTATTTTTCTGGCTTTTTAGTGCTGTAACCACGGATAGGGCATCTGTAAAAAACACTATCTGGCTTTCATCTGTCACCATTGTTTCTACTGCTGTTTTTAATGCCTCTGCTCTGAAATTGCTGAAATTTTCCAGTTGTCACTGAAAGTGTTATCTTTCTACTGTTTGTTAGCCTCAGAAATATCCCTACCCCTCCATTTTCTGTTGCGCTGGTTGCAGAACCGTCAGTGTATGCATGGGTCCAGTCTGTGCTTGGATAGTTTTTCTATATGTACCTCAGGGATATGTCTCTTCTTTCCTTTTCAGTCTAGCTGTTCTTGTATCCGATAGCTGGTATATTTTCTACCACCCCTGGAAAGATCTGCTGCTTCCAGGTTGACTTGCGTAAAGTAGAGATGGACTTTGGTGTTGATATGGCGTTCAAATAATTACAAGTCAGGTCAGGTCATCTCGCAACCGGTGAGGTCGTTGAGAAACGCATGAAGACACCCCCACAACAACCCTCTCTATCAGCAGCCGCTGCCTGTGCCTTCTCTGGTCGGAGATTGGTCCATTCTTTTATGTTGTCCTCAAACCTATATTTGGGACAACCTCTTCTTCGTCTGCTTTGCACCTTTCCATGCAGGATCGTATTTGCAAGACCATTTGATGTGTACCATTTGCCTGTACCAAGTGAGCTTCCTTAAGTACAAACAAAAAACAAATGCAAAAAAATACACCCGAAAAACAAGAACAATAAAATAATAAAGTCCTCTACACCCACAAAGAGTAGAAAAGAAGTAACTTAAGAGAAACAAATTAAATTTGTAAAAGAAACATACGAGAATGTATCTAAGTATTGCAGTCATATAGCACTCACTTCGCATGACTAGGTCATGACTTTGACCCCCATTTATCAACATGCTGCAGATGACAAAGTGGTAAATGGGTACATTACTCACTGTTCATGAAGGAAAGGCAGTGATTAGTTCAATGAAGTTTCTAACACTTCATCGATGACAGCAGTGTCTGCTATGTTCTATTGTTCTTCTATGCTCGTTTTGATAATGACGTTTCGTTACATTGTGGTGTAGTTTACAGGTAAGATGGAATATTGGCGTCTTTCGGACCGACGTCCTTCTTAAACAAAGTATTGTTGTGGCCGGGTTTGCCTTCCCTCTTCAAAACCTATGCTCTTAGCCAGACTGCCTGGAAGTAGTCTGTTTCCATGGCCGCCACTTTTAGTTGGAATAGGGTCTTGGTCAACTATGGTTCGCTGACCTTGATGCAAGCAGCCAGCTTGAGTCGCTGACTGGTGTCAGGTCATTCGACGATACATCTTTGGCCCCGCGTGTGATATTTGAGCACGTTAAAAATTCCTTGGCAGTTGGAAATCGAAAAGAATAGGCTTAAGGCCGCTGTCCGGAATAAATTCAAATGAAAAATCTACCAAAGTTATTTGTACCTTCCCCCAGGTGGTTTGTTAAGAGCAGTTACAGATGGCATCTAACTGGCTGCGGGTCTACTTAGTTCTAGTGTTTGAGTCTATTAAGATGGACTCGCACATCAGTTAAACCACCCTCCAAAAAAAAACTGGTTGTATACACTCTACAGAGTCTTCTAAACCAGTATAAAAATGTTAAGTTAAGTTAAGTTAAGTATGTTCACTTGGTGCAGTTAGGTCCAGTTTCCTTTGAACACACCTCGTAGATCAAGTATTCAGCCTTCTGTCCATTTCCTTCACAACAACCCTTGGTTGTCTGTTACCATACAGATGTTGTATGTATACTCACTAAACCTCTATATATGAAAACATTGCTAACCGGGTAGTCAAAAAATGCTTGCTGAAGTCGGATGTGTTGGACCGAAAGGTCCAAATATCGCAGTATTCCTTTCTCTGGACTACATTCTGCTACTTAAGGCCTTTCAGGGTTTGGTAGCGGGAGATTGAGAACGAACGACGAAGAAGAAGAAAAAAAAACATTGAACATTTTGGTAAATGGGACCAAGATTAAATAAGTGCAAGAATTCAAGTACTTGGGCAGTGTTTTCCCACAGGATGGAGGTTTAGACAGAGAAATTTAGATCTGGTATCACAAAGCAAATGTAATATAAACCAGCTGTCACAATTATTGAAATACTGCTGGCTTATCAGGAGTGCATGGTTGAATTGTTTCGATGCCTGCCTGCAAACAGGGGGAGGCAGCGGTTCGAATCCACGGTATGGCACATGTTTTTCTGTTGGGGGCGAAATATACAAACATAGCCAGCACATGACGTGGCGACAGCAGTGCGGAAGCGGCCTGTAGTTCTCAGCCTATAAAACCCCTTGACTACCCCAGGAATGGGGAAAAGTCATAGGACAATAGAAGACTGCAGAGTCTTCCACTGTTCAAGAATTTTTATTTTCAATCAAGCAGAAGATTTATTCAAAAATAAATTGGATGCGTATAGTTATTTTTAGATCAAGTGACGTAAAAGATACTAGTTGTATATTAACTCTGTAGTCTTCTAAACCAGTATAGAGATGTTAAGTTAAGTTTTAAGTTAGTTAAGATGAATACATGATATCAAAGATGTCCTGAAAATGGCGGCAAAAGAAGAACTGGCTAATGATCGAGAGTCTTACAAGGCGGCTGTGATGAGAGCGACATTCTACAAAGGACATGCTTCATGATGATGTGAATGCTTCTACAACAGCTTGTCACACCAAGAAATAACTTACCTGTAGAATGTGATGATTCCATCATCACAATCAATAGCACATGAAATCACATCACCAGACATCCAAGGCTGAAGACAAAAATACAGAGCACATGTGAACAAAACAGAATTTATAAAGCAATGGTTTACTTATTTGGTAAGAATTGCTTTTGGAAATAATGTTTAGGATAGAGGAAGCAGCATTGAAATAAAATAATGTTTAGGGCAGAAGATACAGCAGTGAAAGAAAATAATGTTTAGGAAAGAGAATCCAGCATTGAAAGAAAATAACGTTTAGGGCAGAAGATGAAATAGTGAAAGAGATGAAAGAGAGTGTCTGGATCAGAAGATGAAGTGTTGAAAAAAAATAGTGATTGAATCAGAAGATGCAGAAAGGAAAGAAAATAATGTTTGGATCAGAAGATGCAGCAATTAATTAAAATAATGTTTAGGATAGAGGATTCAGCATTGAAAGAAAATAAGGGATCAAGATGCTGAGCAGCGCATGAGCTGCAGTGGTCAGCGACCCATAGCTGACTGCTAGCGTCAGGGCCAGCGAACCAGAGCTGCCAAGACCCTTCTACACCTCCACGCGGTGATCCTGGATAACAGGCTGCAGCAGGGCAAACTGGCTAACGAGAAGGGATCGAAGAGGGAATGCTAACCCGGTACTCAAAAAATGATTGCAGAAGTCGGATGTGTTGGACCAAAAAGTGCAAATATCGCAGTCAAGCTGTAAACTACGACACAACGCATTCCGTTCTCTGGACTACATTCTGCTACTTAAGCTGTTTCAGGATTTGGTAGCGGGAGATTGAGAACGAACGAAGAAGAAGAAGAAAGAAAATAATGTTTGTATCAGAAGATACAGCAATTAATTAAAATAATGTTTAGGATAGAGGTTCCGCAATGAATTAAAATAATGTTTGAGACAGAAGATGCAGAAATGAATGAGCTGACAGTAACTGATAGCTGGCTGCTTGCATCAGAATCACTGATCCACAACTGATCCAAACCCTACTCTGCCTCCAAGTGGCGGCCCTAGAAACAGACTGCAACCATGCAGCATGGCTATGAGATTAGAGATCAAAGAAAGAAGACAAATCCAGTCCCAGATCCTTCATACTGAAACCGGATGTATCAAGACAAACAGCGCAGATATTGCAGTTTAAATGTTAACTACAATACAACGTCACAAACATTATTTTTAGAATAAATACTGAAGCAGAAGAAAAAGAAAAAAAATAATGTTTGAGGTTGGCACACAATACATAGGTAGTATTCCAACAACAGTTTGATATTTATGTGGCAAATCTGGAAAAGACAGCATAAACAAATTTTGGTTGATTGCCAGGTTCTGCTTCTTACAGTTTGTTCTCATCTCCCTACATTTTGTCTGGTCTCATAAAGCTACAATTTGTCTGATCTCATAAAGCTACAATTTGTCTGATCTCATCTCCCTACATTTTGTCTGGTCTCATAAAGCTACAATTTGTCTGGTCTCATAAAGCTACAATTTGTCTGGTCTCATAAAGCTACAATTTGTCTGGTCTCATAAAGCTACAATTTGTCCTCATCTCCCTACAGTTTGTCATCATCCACCAACAGTTTGTCTGGTCTGGTCTCCTTACAGTATGTCCTCATCTCCCTAAAGTTCATCTAGTCTCATCTCCCTAAAGTTTATCTTGTCTCATTTCCCTACAGTTGATATAATCTCATCTCTCTACAGTTTATCTAGTCTCATCTCCCTATAGTCTAGCTGGTGTCATCTCCCTATAGTCTATATAGTCTCACCTCCCTACAGTTTATCCTCCTCTCCCTACAGTCTATCTGGTCTCATCTTCCTACAATCTGTCTGGTCTCATCTCCCTATATTCTATCTGGTCTCATTTCCCTATATTCTATCTGGTCTGATCTCCTTATAGTCTATCTGGTCTGCTCTCCCTATAGTCTATCTGGTCTAATCTCCCTATAGTCTATCTGATCCGATATCCCTATAGTCTATCTGGTCTCATCTCCCTACAGTTCATCTGGATCTTACAGTTAATCTTCTGTGTTATACATAGAAATCTGGCCAATCAGAAAGTGGTTAGGAAAGGCTTTATAATTCAGCAAGACAGTTTTCTTTTTCTTAAGAAAAATAACTCTGACAACAAACTTGGTTTTGCTGCATTGCAGGAAGACTGCGGACAGACAAAGCTAGAAAAGCAAACCCAAACCAAGTTTAGAATGGATGCACTAGACACCTTGGAACTTGGAATCCTGCTATTGGAACTTGGAATCCTGCTATTCAAACAGGCATGTCAATGTCTATTGCCAGGTAGCTGAAGGCTTCGGCTATACATAGTAGGTATTTTAACACTTCATGCGGCTTACTATGCCTGGGGAAGGTACAAATAATTTGAGTAGATTTTTAACCATAATTTTTTTTATTTTGTCCAGGCAGCGGCCGTTAAGCCTACTCCTTTTGATTTCTTACTGCCAAAAGATTTTTAACATGCTCAACACTGAACACGGGAGTCCGATCTCACTACCCTAAGATCAGGAGAATTTTTACCAAATGATCCGCGTGAAAAAAATCTTGGTCCCCACCGTGATTCGAACCCGCGACCTCTGGCGCCTAACGCGGACATCTTACCTCTGAGACCGCTGAGACCCCCCCTCCCCTGGACACCAAGCTATAAAAGCTGCATTCATACATGCTACCTGATAAAGATAGTTGCCAATGGAGCCAATGATATGGATGTTTGGTGGTGAATGAGAAAAAAGAAGAAGATAGAAAAATTACAAGAGAATTTACCTCTCCATATTTTTTTGTTGTAACATTCCACTTCCTGAGTCGGCTACCATCATATGCATACGAGTCCCCGGTGTCACCAACACCCTCCTGGACAGAAGCAAATATAAATCATTGTAGCTACTAAAATAATCCATGAAAGTATATGAACTTAAAAAAATTAAACAAAAGAATAAACTTACTTACTTAGATGCTCCTTTTCTACCATTGGTGTAAGAGGCTTTTTCATATTCCAGTGAATTGTAATGATGGGGCAGCCGACCCCATCAGTTCAGTTCATCCCGTAACCCATCAGGTCGTTGGGGCACACTTGAAGACACTCCCACAATCCCATGCCATCTCTTTGTCCACTGCTGCCAGTTGTGCCTCACAAAGACGAAGTTTTGACCACTCAGTGATGTTGTCTGCCCATCTCTTCCTTGGACATCCCCACCCTTTCTTTCCTGGTACAGAACCATGCAGTATCAAATTTGTAATTCCGCTGGACCTCGCAACGTGCCCATACCAAGCCATCTTTCGCGTTTTGATAGCCGTGAACAGATCATCAAAAGGCCCAATTGTGTTTTCCACTCTTCTTTGTATTTCTTCACTCATGACACAATCCTTAAATGACCCATACCACAGAAAAATAATTTAAGCATAGAAATATTTGTTGTTGAAAATTAATAAGGTAATACGTTGCATACACAAAACTGTTACTATAAATGCTCGTCTCACAACGTGTGCTGGTGAAAACCAGAAACTTACAATTAAAACCAAGGCCATGGTTTACAGTGCATGCGTCATCAGCATGCACCTATATGGTACCGAACTGCGAGCAACATATGCCAAACAAGAGCAAAGGCTCAACACCTTCCATTTACGGTACCTGCGATCCATTCTTGGAATTACATGGAGGGACAGAGTGACAAATGCAGAGATGCACTCTCGCAATGGTCCTCCAGGCATCTACAATCCTTAGGCAGCAAAGACTACGATGGCCTGGTTATGTTCGTCGCATGGAAGATGGTCACATAACCATAAATACCCTCTATGGCCAATGGCAACAGAACAATCAACCGGCCACAGCTGAGGTTCAAGGATGTGCGTAAGCAGGAAATGATGGCACAGGACATGAGTCTGACATCCTAGGAAGAAGAAGCTGCAGAAGAGTGGAAGTGGTGACATACCCTGAACAGCCATCTCCTGCTGGATGAGGATAAGCTCTTTGCAATATGGAAAACAACTACTGAAGACTGCAAACAAAGAGGATTTGCTGAATACACGGGAAATTGGGAATACTGGGAGAGAAATCTACAAACATATGGTCATCCCAAATTCCAAAGACAAGATCAACTTCCTGAAAAGGAGAGATCAAAGCACCATTTTCTGACTTTGCAGTCAACACATACAACTTAACAGTCACTTGAACAGAATCCAACCAGAACATACTTCGGAGTGTCGGCTGTGCACACATCTCTATGAATCTGTTAAGCACCATTTTTTTTAATGTTCGGAGCTTGCCAGTGTTAGGAAACAGCCTCTTGTTCCGAGGTCAGACAAATGGAACATTTTGTATGGAACTAACCAAACCAACCAACCAAGCAAAATGGAAAAGGGAAACGACAACATGGCAAGAAAAATTAAAACCAAAAACTGATGATGAGAGTTATGACTCCAAAGTCGCACCACCCTACTGCTGATTTCGTAGCAGACTTGCAAAAATATATTTAGATGCATCCGAGAAAAAATACATATCTGGATATTCAGATATATCTCTCTAAATTCAACATTCAATTATATCTGTCCATTTATGCTGCTAGACTTCTGGTGAAGTGACAATTTTTCTCTTGTACCATATTGTGGTCATTATCATTGTCAATCTATTCTTTGCAGTGTCAGGTTTTGTAGTTGATTCTTCTTCTTTGTTCGTTCTCAATCTCCCACTACCAAGGCCTGAAAAGAGTTTTGCAAGTAGCAGAATATAGTCCAGACAGTGAAATTGGTTGTGTCATAGTTTACAGCTTGACTGCGATATTTGCACCTTTTGGTCCAACACATCCTACTTCAGCAGGCATTTTTGAGTACCGGGTTAGCCTTCCCTCTTTGATCCCTTCTACTTAGTCAAAATGCTCTGTTGGAGGTGTGTAAGTGGGTCTTGTCAGCTCTGGCAGCTACGTCTGGATCCCACAGTTGATTAACTAAGTTCCATCTTTGACAGTCAAGGTAATGTTGAAGAATTTGCAGGTGTTTTGCAGATGTCGAATGGAGCTGTATAACGTATTAGTGATTGCTGGAACACCAAGCAATAACTTTACTCTGTCTGTGACGAGTCCTGCGCAAATGAGCAGCACATACTTGCACAGCCTCATATGGATAGGTGCAAAAAGAGTAGTGGTCCAGTGGGTTCCATCCCACTGTAACATTCAAGGCAACGAGGAGGCAGACAGACTGGCAAAAGAAGGTGCAAGATTACCACAACCAGATTCTAGTGTGACCTACGAAGAGTCCAAAAGGTTTATTAGGGCCAGATACATGGCCAAATGGGAAACAGAACATACTGGCTACACAAAAAATGATGCCTATTACCAGTTGAACAGAAGAGAGCAGGTCGTGGTCTTCAGACTCTGCACAGGCCACAATAGACTGAGGTACCATCTATTCAATAAACTAAAGATAGGTGGCACTGACGAATGCACCTGTGGTACAGAGAAAATGACCGCTGAACATCTGCTGCAAAATTGCCCGACATACGAGAACCAGAAAAAGCATATGTGGCCATCACCAGTGCCAACACTAGACAAGCTCTATGGCAGTGTCGACAGTGTCAGGATGATAGCTGCTTTTTTCGAACAAATTCAAGTTGACGTCTGACAGCGTACGAAGAAGAAGAAGATATGGGTAGGTGCAGTTGTGGCAGTTAGCAAAGAAATATGGTTTCATGACGGACCTAATTAAGAGCACACTTACTTCTTGTGAGAACTTGCAGTTGGCAGTACACCATCCAAGCTGCATGACACCTTTGGATGCCAGCATTAGCTCATACACCCACCTGCCTGTTAGGATTAATAAGAAATGAACAGTATTTACTTGGTTTTGTTTTTCATTCCCCTTGTTTTATAAGACGGAGAGCGTTGTTCTGTGTAGTATGGACGTTACAGCCTAGTGCACCTAACTTCAGCGTGCATTTTTTAAAATAGGTTTATTTCCCATTAGGGAAGCTACTTTGCTGAATCCAAATATATGCATGATTGGGCTGTGATACGTGTTGCTTACCACTCCACCCCGCCATCCCAAATTTAGTTAGTTTTCTTTCCACTTGTGCAGTTGAGCGTCGTGGTGAGCTTAAGTCGTCTGTCCTGCGCCAAGTGCGTTACGTCTGTCAATGTGAGCTCGTGTCACTGCACAATCACTCTAATGTCACCTATCCACCTGCCTCGTGACCGTCCCCTGTAGTCAGATTTACCAGCGTTGTAAGCCATCAGTGGAAGTTGATGAGGGTGCATTCTCATGAGATGACCAAACCAACTTATTTTCTGCCTGGAAATGTATTCGGCACAAGATGTAGTTCCAACCAGATTACGAATGTCATCGTTCCGCATTCTGTCTTTCCTGGCTCTGATTTAGTGATATGAATAAGTAGTAGTGGTCCCTTTCCGTCATGACTGACTATAGAATGATGCAACCTTAGACTGATAAGTCTCTATTGATTTTTTTCGTTTTCTTTCTTCTTGCGCCATTGTTGTATCAGTTCTCTGTGTTAGAAGAGCTTATTTTCACCCAGCATGAAGTGACTCTTCAAAGTACATGTCTACTTGGATCGGTCTGCAGCTTCGTTTTCCCAGGGTGTCAGATTCGTGTCCAGTGCATTCATGTCAGGTTAACACACATCTTTGGACCTCAGCTGTGGTCATCCAACTGTTCTTTTGCCATCTGCCATCCTCGTCTCCTTCGCAAGTCTTCTGTACTGGACAAATAATCCATAAGTTTAACCTGGAGGTCAAATAATGGCTTTACGTGCATATAAAATAATGGCTTATCCTGCAGATAAAATAATGGCTTGTTCTGCAGGTTAAATTTACATTTTTCGAGACACCTTTTTCGATGTTAAAACGGCTTGAGTTATAAGTTTTTGCAAAACACTACTGCAGTTTTCGTTTTTGCAGGAATCACAGATGTATAGATATTTTTTTAGTCAGTGAGTGGTAAATGCTTGGAATGCATTGCCAGGGGAGGTAGTGGAGGCAGGGATGGTTAATGCATTTAAGAATAAATTGGATACCCATAGCTTTTAGAGCAAGGTGATGTAAATGAAACTGTTTGTATACAGACTCTACAGGGTCTTCTAAACCAGTATAAAGACATTCAGTTAAGTTAACTGTTTGATAGAATTGAAAGACATTTACCTGTTTGATAGAACTGAAAGACATTTAACTGTTTGATAGAATTGAAAGACATTTACCTGTTTGATAGAACTGAAAGACATTTGTTTGATAGAACTGAAAGACATTTGTTTGATAGAACTGAAAGACATTTAACTGTATGATAGAATTGAAAGACATTTTTTTGATAGAACTGAAAGACATTTACCTGTTTGATAGAATTGAAAGACATTTGTTTGATAGAATTGAAAGACATTTGTTTGATAGAATTGAAAGACATTTGTTTGATAGAACTGAAAGACATTTACCTGTTTGATAGAATTGAAAGACATTTGTTTGATAGAACTGAAAGACATGTAACTGTTTGATAGAATTGAAAGACATTTGTTTGATAGAATTGAAAGACATTTGTTTGATAGAACTGAAAGACATTTGTTTGATAGAATTGAAAGACATTTAACTGTTTGATAGAACTGAAAGACATGTAACTGTTTGATAGAATTGAAAGACATTTGTTTGAAAGAATTGAAAGACATTTAACTGTTTGATAGAACTGAAAGACATGTAACTGTTTGATATAATTGAAAGACATTTGTTTGATAGAATTGAAAGACATTTGTTTGATAGAATTGAAAGACATTTGTTTGATAGAATTGAAAGACATTTGTTTGATAGAATTGAAAGACATTTGTTTGATAGAACTGAAAGACATTTACCTGTTTGAATAGAATTGAAAGACATTTGTTTGATAGAATTGAAAGACATTTGTTTGATAGAATTGAAAGACATTTGTTTGATAGAATTGAAAGACATTTGTTTGATAGAATTGAAAGACATTTGTTTGATAGAACTGAAGGACATTTGTTTGATAGAATTGAAAGACATTTGTTTGATAGAATTGAAAGATATTTAACTGTTTGATAGAACTGAAAGACATGTAACTGTTTGATAGAAATGAAAGACATTTGTTTGATAGAATTGAAAGACATTTGTTTGATAGAATTGAAAGACATTTAACTGTTTGATAGAACTGAAAGACATGTAACTGTTTGATAGAATTGAAAGACATTTGTTTGAAAGAATTGAAAGACATTTAACTGTTTGATAGAACTGAAAGACATGTAACTGTTTGATATAATTGAAAGACATTTGTTTGATAGAATTGAAAGACATTTGTTTGATAGAATTGAAAGACATTTGTTTGATAGAATTGAAAGACATTTGTTTGATAGAATTGAAAGACATTTGTTTGATAGAACTGAAAGACATTTACCTGTTTGAATAGAATTGAAAGACATTTGTTTGATAGAATTGAAAGACATTTGTTTGATAGAATTGAAAGACATTTGTTTGATAGAATTGAAAGACATTTGTTTGATAGAATTGAAAGACATTTGTTTGATAGAACTGAAGGACATTTGTTTGATAGAATTGAAAGACATTTGTTTGATAGAATTGAAAGACATTTAACTGTTTGATAGAACTGAAAGACATGTAACTGTTTGATAGAAATGAAAGACATTTGTTTGATAGAATTGAAAGACATTTGTTTGATAGAATTGAAAGACATTTACCTGTTTGATAGAATTGAAAGACATTTGTTTGATAGAACTGAAAGACACTTACCTTCATAGACACAGCAATTTGCTTTGATACTGCTAAAATTTGAATGACTTGCAATCTGCATAGGGAAAAAGGAAAAATGTAGCCTCACATTATTTCACATTTTAAAGAATAGAATATCCCAGTATAAAATAAATCACATTTTCGTATTTATATTATTGCAAGTTCAGTCGCTCTGGATAAATTGATGATACATTTAAGAAGCTGCTCTGGATAAATTGATGATACATTTAAGAAGCTGCTCTGGATAAATTGATGATACATTTAAGAAGCTGCTCTGGATAAATTGATGATACATTTAAGAAGCTGCTCTGGGTAAATTGATGATACATTTAAGAAGCTGCTCTGGATAAATTGATGATACATTTAAGAAGCTGCTCTGGATAAATTGATGATACATTTAAGAAGCTGCTCTGGATAAATTGATGATACATTTAAGAAGCTGCTCTGGATAAATTGATGATACATTTAAGAAGCTGCTCTGGATAAATTGATGATACATTTAAGAAGCTGCTCTGGATAAATTGATGATACATTTAAGAAGCTGCTCTGGATAAATTGATGATACATTTAAGAAGCTGCTCTGGATAAATTGATGATACATTTAAGAAGCTGCTCTGGATAAATTGATGATACATTTAAGAAGCTGCTCTGGATAAATTGATGATACATTTAAGAAGCTGCTCTGGATAAATTGATGATACATTTAAGAAGCTGCTCTGGATAAATTGATGATACATTTAAGAAGCTGCTCTGGATAAATTGATGATACATTTAAGAAGCTGCTCTGGATAAATTGATGATACATTTAAGAAGCTGCTCTGGATAAATTGATGATACATTTAAGAAGCTGCTCTGGATAAATTGATGTTACATATAAGAAGCTATCAATTTGCAGGGCTCAAAATATTATATACTTTAACACCTAGCCATGGTAGAGGAAGACTTATGTCTGGTCAGACAAAATATACTGATCAGACAATGTTAGTTAGGGTCAAGGCAAAACAAACTGACCAAGACCCACCTTGGCTTCCTAGTAGCCCTCCCTGGAAACAGGCTGTTTTCATGGCAGCCTGGCTGACGAGGTGAAGGATTGACATGATCCCCATAGTAGTGAGTGACACGCAGATGAAGCCAAGCATAGCACAACTGCCTGGAGAACCCCAGTCCACCATCATCAGCACTCTACTGCAACTCGCTATTTAACGTCCTTTTTAGGGCGCATAATAGAGTAACCTACTCATTGTGGGCATTTACAAACAATAACATCTATCCATGTGCTTTCAAATAAGCACAATTCAAAGGACACCAACTCACTGTAGTATCCTGGGCAAAGAGGAGGAAGACAGTCTTGTCATGCAGAGAATGGTTTTACAGCAAAAGCAATATAATGGTCAAAGAAGCGGGAAGATGAACAGACAAGAACAAACTGTTGTGTTGCGCCTTATAACAGGACATAATCGACTACGCAGCCACATGTACACAAAATTGAAGATTGGCCCCTCAGCTGCGTGTATATGTGGACAGGCTCCTCAGACTGCAGAGCACATACTACAGAACTGCCCCGAACATAATATACAGAGAAAATCCCACTGGCCCATAGAAACAACACTGGAAGAGAAACTATGGATCCATATGTGAACTACAAAAGACAGTGAAGTTTATACAAGAGACAACATTGCAGATTTAGACATATTTACAAGTGAACAAAAGAAGAAGAAGAAAGAAGTGGGGATCAGCACTGTATTCCCCTTCTCAAGCAAGCTTTAGGATGTAAGAAGAGCCACTCTAACCAACTACCTAAGAGTTAACGCAACTTGAGTAGCTTCAAACAACAACAGCTAACTGACATGTCTGTTATAAGTTGTGTCATATTCACCCCAAGTTTGTCAGGATCCACAATCAGGGTGCCCACATTGGTGACAATGTCAAAAGTACATTCAGGTGGGCCGAGACGACCAACTTCTGGTCCCTGGTGGTCTTTGCTCGATTTGATCTCATTCTCTGTTACCTCCTTAAGACACGCTGAGATGTGAGCGTCTACCAATGACAAACTTAAGGATTTTCTTCAATGCATGGAGAGAAAAAAAAACTGTTAATTGAAGCCAACACATGCTTTTTTTAAAATTGAAATACATAGATGGAAGCTGCAGTCGTACTGAAGGCTAAAAGTCAATAACAACATAAATAGGTAATGGCTCAATGATAGTTCAAGAACAAAAACAAAACGACACCTATGTTACAGCCATAAGGTCTTCATTAGGGACAAATAACGAACAAAAGAATTTGTTTAATTTTTTTTGTTCATTTTTTTTGTTCGTTTTCTTTGTTTCTTGTAGGTTTCTTGTATTTATTGTTTTGTTTATGTGCTGGTGCATTCACTGATCCATTGCCTTTAATGTTGTTTCTTTGGTAAATGACATAAAGAATTGTGTAGAAAGTGAACTTATCTAATACATTCAAGTTACCCCACTGATGGGACGATGAGGCTAACGCCTGGTCAGGCAAAGCACACTCAAGTGTAGAAGAGTCTTGGCAGTTCTGGTTCACTGGTCATGACGTGTTGCTGACGGCTGCAGCTCATGTGCTGCTCTGCGTTTTGATCCCACTTTTCCATCAACCTGTGCCATTAAGCATCATGGAGATCTCAAAGTGTCTTTCTTGGGCTAAGGGTGTTTGTCTGTTGTTCTGAGTCCATTCTGGTGTATCCTTTCTCCTATGTCATTTTTCCATCTTCTATACAGTTTTCCTCATGCTTTATAGCCAGATCTTCTTCTTCTTATTTGTGTCCAGGATCTTTGATCCTGTTATATCTGCAGGCCAGCCCCTATGATGTAGTATGTGGTCTTTACCAGGTTCAAGCAGCTGAACCCCAGCTTTTGACCCCCTGACCAGGTCTGGTATCTCATTTCCCTATAGAGTGGGCATTCCAGTAGAATGTGTTCAAGATTCTGGCCGCCTGTTCCACAAGGACATTCATCAATGTGTGAGGTCTTTAGTCAGTATAGATGTTCTAGTAGTCTGCAGTGACTAGTTCTATGACAAAATAAGGTAGTTTGATGATTTCTTTTGAGTTGGTGAATTGGGTCTGGTCTACTGCTTATGTTTCTGTCTTCTCTCCATTGGTTTGTATACTGATTTCTTAAGATGTTTTTGATCTCTCTGTATGGTACTCAATGATTAAATTGTGCCTTTTTGCTGCCATTTTTTACTAAAGTGTCAGCTCTCTCGTTTCATGTGATTTTGCAGTAGGAGGGTAGCCATTGGCGTGTTATTATTGAAGATCTCTGAAGTTTTCCTAGTTCTGCTCTAATTTCTGGTAATAGTGATTCGTTGTTTGTTTTCTGTATTGCCTCTATTAGATATCTGCAATCTGTGAAGACACCAGATCTTTTGAAGTTGTAAGCATGCAATTTTGTTTGTTTTTGCGTTTGCCTTATTTTTTCCATTTTCCAAGGCGGTGTACATTGCACTCATCATCATCATGTAGCATGTCCTTTATAGAATGTCTGCTCACATCACAGTTTGTCTGAAAGAAACTCTTTCCCTTGCCAAAATTCCATCCTCCGCCAGTCATAACTAGGCATTCCTGGATATTTTGGTACCTTTCGTCTTCTTGGTCTACCCCTTCCTCTTTTGCCTGGCACCATACCTTCCATCACTGTTCTCTCAAGACCATTGTGTCTCTTGATGTGATCAAAAAATTAATATTTTCTGACCATAATGAAATTGATAAACCAGTTCTCCTCTATGCTCAACTCTTGCCGAATGTCTACATTTGTCTTTTTCTCCGTCCAGGATATTCTGAGGATCTTTCTGTAACATTTTGACTCGAAGGATTTGATTCTTTGTCTAGAAGTTTCGATAATCGTCCATGATTCACAGTCATAAGCTGCCACAGGAAAAACACAGGCTCTCAAGACTTTTACTTTCGTCACTTTGTTGGTGCTCTGCCATAATTTCTTCAGGCTGTTCAGTCTCTGCATTGCCATAACTATTCTTCTTCTGATTTCTTTCGAGCAGTCACCATTCTTGTGAATTCTGGAGCCCAGATATTCAAAATGCATGATGTGAACTATTTTTTCACCACCTGCTGTAAATTTATATTGACATTGTGTTTTGTCGGTGGCCCTTATCTTTGTTTTGTTTATAAACAGGTTTTGATCTTTACTATATCCATTTACAGCTGAAATTAGCTGCTCTAGCCCTTCTGCACTTTTTGATAGTATCACTGTGTTGTCTGCGTATCGTAACTCTGGAATCTCGTACCAGCCAATCGTAAATGTATCAAAGCTTTCAATGTTCTCGTCTTCTCTAACATTTCTCATTATAAATTCTGCATAGATTCCGCATTGCACTACATTTTTATTTCCGGCAGTCGGACCAGTGCATCTGACTTCGGCATGCATTTTATGTAAGGGTCTGCTTCTTCCTGCATTTTCTAAGGATTTGCATCCCGGGGTAACGACCGGTGCTGTGATGGGGAGCGAACCCAGCACCTTGGGTTTGTGAGCCGTGTCACTTAACCACCAGCCCACACTGTCCTCTGGAAGCATGCAGTGATAATTGATGAGGTTGAATTATCATGAGATGACCAAATCATTGTATTTTCTGTCTTGAAATGTGTTCAGCACAAAGACTAGTTCCCTCTATATTTATAATGTCATCATTTGTCCTATTATCACTACTTGTGACATCAATTACTTTTATTAGACAATTTCACGTCTAATTGTCCTCTCAGTGCCTGGATAAGAACAAAGAAAGGATATTGGTAACACGAGCTGGTATGGTAACACGAACTGGTATGGTAACATGAACTGGTATGTTAACATGAACTGGTATGGTAACATGACCTGGTATGGTAACAAGAGCTGGTATGGTAACACGAACTGGTATGGTAACATGAACTGGTATGTTAATATGAGCTGGTATGGTAATATGAGCTGGTATGTCAACATGAACTGGTATGTTAACATGAACTGGTATGTGTTAACATGAGTTGGTATGTTAACACAAACTGGTATATTAACATGAACTGGTATGTTAACATGAGTTGGTATGTTAACACGAACTGGTATGTTAACATGAGCTGGTATGTTAACATGAGCTGGTATGGTAAAATGAGCTGGTATGGCAACGTGAGCTGGTATATTAACATGAATTGCTATGGTAACATGAGCTGGTATAAATATATGTTTTATGAGTTTCTGTTTTGTCGCTAAGCTGACAAAACCCAAAGCTGAAGTTAATCTAGAACAACAAGAAATTGAGAAAGTCACAAGTTTTGAGTACCTCAGCTCAATTATAAGCAACAATGGAGATTGCCTGAAGAAAGTCAGATAAAGAATAGCTATGGCAATGCAAAGGTGGAATGAAAAGAGAAACATTTTGCAGAACACTAATAAAATGACGAAAATAAAAATCCTGCAAACTTGTATCTATTCTGTGGCAACGTACAGTTGTGAAACGTGGACAAAAACTTTAGAAAAAGATTGAATCTTTTGACCTAAAATGCTACAGGAAAGTGTTAAAAATACCATGAATAGCAAACATTTTAAATGCAGATATCAGAAAAGAGCTGGATATCGAGGAAAATTGGCTAGTAAACGTCAAAATGGCCTGCAGAGAACGATAGTGGAGGATATGGTGCCTAGAAAGCAGGGCAGAGGCAGACTGAGGAGAAGATGGACACAAGATCACTGAGGTTCTGAGACGACAACGACAGAGGCGGGAGTTCTGGCCAGAGATCAAGAGTTTTACAGATGAATTGTTGTGAGAGCGATGCTCTGCAAAGGACATGCTAAATGATGACGATGACAAGCTGATATCCGGGTGTTTAAGTAGTGGTGTCAAATAATCAAGCACTTACATGCTTTTTGATTCTAGAAAGAACTTAGAAGACCCATCATCTCAAAACTACCCGTAGAAGGACCCATCTGGTAGACACTACCTGTAGAAGAACCAATCTGGTAGACACTACATGTAGAAGGACCCATCTGGTAGACACTACCTGTAGAAGAACCAATCTGGTAGACACTACCTGTAGAAGAACCAATCTGGTAGACACTACCTGTAGAAGAACCAATCTGGTAGACACTACCTGTAGAAGAACAAATCTGGTAGACACTACCTGTAGAAGGACCCATTCCGGTAGACACTACCTGTAGAAGGACCCATCCAGTAGACACTACCTGTAGAAGGACCCATCTTGTAGACACTACCTGTAGGAGGACCCATTCGGTAGACACTACCTGTAGAAGAACCAATCCGGTAGACACTACCTGTAGAAGAACCAATCTGGTAGACACTACCTGTAGAAGGACCCATCTGGTCGACACTACCTGTAGAAGAACCAATCCGGTAAACACTACCTGTAGAAGAACCAATCTGGTAGACACTACCTGTAGAAGGACCCATCCAGTAGACACTACCTGTAGAAGGACCCATCCAATAGACACTACCTGTAGAATGCCCCATCCGGTGAACACTACCTGTAGAAGGACCCATCCAATGAACACTACCTGTAGAAGGAACCATCAAGTAGACACTACCTGTACAAGGACCCATTGAACACTACATGTACATCGGGTGGACACTCCTGTCAAAAGACAGGCTCCCATGCTTACATTAACATATACTACTTACCTTGCTGGGCTAAGACTTGTTGCCCCTTCAACTGGAGAAGATGATCTTGAATCATCAAAGACTTGAGATAGAACACTTGAGGTGTAGTGATCTAACAAGTATGAAAATGAAACTAATGGATATCCTACACTCTAAAGAGCAAATACAAGGATAAAATGTATTGAAAACTTGTTATTTTCACCATAATTTGCAGCCCTGCTCAGATGCATCATAAAGGTGATATCTCTGAAAATTACCGTTATAAGTGCATTCAATTACATGAAATGCATTACTAATTTACTATTCAAAAAGAAAAGATGCATTTAAGGAGTAAACTATCTTTAATGTGTCAATTATTCCATATTTAGAATAGCCTAGTCGATAAAAAAACATAAAAATAATACAAAATACTAATAATATTAATAGTAAGTAAAAGTAAAAGTGACGAACACAAATCATCGTCATGACTAAACAGAATACAACATACATCTTGACGTGAAATTGAATATGCACATAATTGTATAATTTTCAACATTTAATATTGTACTAATTGAAAAACAGTACGAACTAAAATAAATCTACCTTCGCCAATCTTCTCAGCCATTGATGCATGTTCTATAGCAACTGGACTCCTTGAAGTTCGACGGATATGGTCGCTAGTGGTACTACCAGGATTTCGAGCGCTGTGAGTCCCGGGACAAGTACCGCGACAAGGTTCACTTCGTCTGTTTTCAGCCATTATCTTAAATATCAGTGAACAACAATCGGAATAACTATGATCAATAATCGTGTACAAATGCCCTGTTAATTTTACGTAAAGTTCTATCAAAAGATTGTCTGCTAATTCGAGGAAGTAGAAATCCTAGATGTCAACAAAGTAGGTCGCCATGTTATATATACCGCAGCTAATGAGCAATTACTTTAAGTTTCACAATGTTATGTTATATAGTCATAAATAAATTTGTTTTAACAGAGCAATTTTACAAACTAAAACGTATGAAATTTAATAAAGTAATATTTTATAAAGATAAAATAATATTTAAAACATACAATTTATATGAACCTTTTTACTGCAGGCTGAAAATGACACATAACTTATATTTTTATAAACCTAAGTGACAAGATTGTATATTAAAATGTGTATATGCTTCGAGCTTGCTTTGTCATTTTTACACGAAATATATATATTTATAACGCATTTGTGATTATGGCGCTATAGAAATGTATAAAAACTCAAGGGATTATTTTATCTTCGCTCTGGTGATTTCTTCAGTGTTCCCGAAAAATACCGCTAAAAATGAAATGGTCAAACCATACTGGTGAAGGACAGTGGCCTGAAAACCAAAGATATGTAAGGAATTAAATAATTATATGTTAAGTGATGACAATATTATAAGATCACTTCTAAAGGACAACCAACATTTATTGATCACGCGAGGCATGAATAATCTGGAACGACTATTAAACATTCCCGAAAGACAAATAATAGGATCAGATAACTCAACTTCTTTGTTACTCGTTTAGAAAGTTGGGAAATAATGGCCACCAATAGCAGAGACTGGCACAGCACTTTTGCTGAGAGTGTTCAGAGACATGAGGCATCAAGAATAGATGAGGCCATCCAGAGACATGAGGCATCAAGAATAGATGAGGCCATCCAGAGACATGAGGCATCAAGAATAGATGAGGCCATCCAGAGACATGAGGCATCAAGAATAGATGAGGCCATCCAGAGACATGAGGCATCAAGAATAGATGAGGCCATCCAGAGACATGAGGCATCAAGAATAGATGAGGCCATCCAGAGACATGAGGCATCAAGAATAGATGAGGCCATCCAGAGACATGAGGCATCAAGAATAGATGAGGCCATCCAGAGACATGAGGCATCAAGAATAGATGAGGCCATCCAGAGACATGAGGCATCAAGAATAGATGAGGCCATCCAGAGACATGAGGCATCAAGAATAGATGAGGCCATCCAGAGACATGAGGCATCAAGAATAGATGAGGCCATCCAGAGACATGAGGCATCAAGAATAGATGAGGCTATCCAGAGACATGAGGCATCAAGAATAGATGAGGCCATCCAGAGACATGAGGCATCAAGAATAGATGAGGCCATCCAGAGACATGAGGCATCAAGAATAGATGAGGCCATCCAGAGACATGAGGCATCAAGAATAGATGAGGCCATCCAGAGACGTGAGGCATCAAGAATAGATGAGGCCATCCAGAGACGTGAGGCATCAAGAATAGATGAGGCCATCCAGAGACATGAGGCATCAAGAATAGATGAGGCTATCCAGAGACATGAGGCATCAAGAATAGATGAGGCCATCCAGAGACATGAGGCATCAAGAATAGATGAGGCCATCCAGAGACATGAGGCATCAAGAATAGATGAGGCCATCCAGAGACATGAGGCATCAAGAATAGATGAGGCCATCCAGAGACATGAGGCATCAAGAATAGATGAGGCCATCCAGAGACATGAGGCATCAAGAATAGATGAGGCCATCCAGAGACATGAGGCATCAAGAATAGATGAGGCCATCCAGAGACATGAGGCATCAAGAATAGATGAGGCCATCCAGAGACATGAGGCATCAAGAATAGATGAGGCCATCCAGAGACATGAGGCATCAAGAATAGATGAGGCCATCCAGAGACATGAGGCATCAAGAATAGATGAGGCCATCCAGAGACATGAGGCATCAAGAATAGATGAGGCCATCCAGAGACATGAGGCATCAAGAATAGACGAGGCCATCCAGAGACATGAGGCATCAAGAATAGATGAGGCCATCCAGAGACATGAGGCATCAAGAATAGATGAGGCCATCCAGAGACATGAGGCATCAAGAATAGATGAGGCCATCCAGAGACATGAGGCATCAAGAATATATGAGGCCATCCAGAGACATGAGGCATCAAGAATAGATGAGGCCATCCAGAGACATGAGGCATCAAGAATAGATGAGGCCATCCAGAGACATGAGGCATCAAGAATAGATGAGGCCATCCAGAGACATGAGGCATCAAGAATAGATGAGGCCATCCAGAGACATGAGGCATCAAGAATAGATGAGGCCATCCAGAGACATGAGGCATCAAGAATAGATGAGGCTATCCAGAGACATGAGGCATCAAGAATAGATGAGGCCATCCAGAGACATGAGGCATCAAGAATAGATGAGGCTATCCAGAGACATGAGGCATCAAGAATAGATGAGGCCATCCAGAGACATGAGGCATCAAGAATAGATGAGGCCATCCAGAGACGATCGGTTCGCAAGTCAAGTCACATCAACCATTCTTCAACCCCGGTGGAAGGAGGTGTCTCATTTCCCTGTACAAAGTGTTTCAGACAATTCAAGGCTCAGAATGGCCATCTTCGAACCCATGAGAACAGTTTACAGTGAATGCTGACATGAGAACAGTTTACAGTGAATGCTGAAAAAGGTGGTCCTCATCTGTTAGGATGGACGAACAACAGTTTAGAAGGATCTGCAGAGGTTGTATATAACCAGTTTCTTCTACTTAAGCTGATCTAAAAATAACTTTGTGCATCCTATCTATATTTATTTTTGAATGCACTAAATTACCCTCACCAGAACCAGAGCAACTTCTATGCCTCCACGCTGTGATCCCGGATATCAGGCTGCAACAGAGCGGACTGGTTAAGGAGATAGGATCGAAGAGGGAAGGCTAACCCGGTACACACAAATGTCAGACCAAAAGGTGCAAAGATCACAGTCAAGCTGTAAACTACGACACAAAGCATTCCGTACTGCATCCTGCTGTAGTAATATGGTTAGAGTCACGGCTCACAAACCAAACGTGCATCTATGTCTGGTTCATGAACCAGGAAAGCCGTAATCGTTTGGGATGCGAACTGATTTTAAATTTGCAGCAGAAATCGGATGCACTGTGCCGTAAAGCGTAAAACACAGCCTTAGGAAACAAATCAAACTAAAACAAAGTGTTGGGGCATAAAGATGGCCGTGGTTGTGCCGACTAGAGTAGGGGTCGTGGACATTCAGCCAGTATGTCCTTGGTGTTTACCGATTCTGCGGCTTACAATTTTCCATGCATTGATGCTAAATTGTTGTTTTTGTTGTTGCTGTTAAAGGAATGCCCAAAATGGGTAGATTTTCTCTTTTGTACGCCCTAAAAAGGACATTTAGTGGCGGTTTGTTGTAGTTTTCCTGACATACCCATCGTGCTGATGAAGGTGAACCTGGATCCTACAGGCGGCTGTGCTATGCTTGGCTTCATCTGCGTGTCACTCGCTACTATTCGGGCCATGTCGATCCCTCACCTTGTTAGCCAGGCTGTTATAAAAATAGCCCCGTTTCCAGGAAGTACTACGGGGAAGCCAAGGTGAGGGTCGTGGCCAGTGTGTTTTGCCTGACCCTGACTAACATGTATGGTGTGCCTGATCAGACAGTAGATTCCCTTCCCTGCTAAATGGTTAAACATTGTCTTTATTTGTCGCACTGTGTCCTTTGTTCCAAGGGATTTACTGATTTCTAGTGTCCGAATCAGCTCTTCTCATAACATGTCAACAAATTGACGATTATTTTGTTCTAATGTGTGTTCTTCCTTTTCTGCGATCTTTCTCAATCTCCCGCTACCAAGCCATGAACGTTTTCAATCTCCCGCTACCAAGCCCTGAACGTTCTCAATCTCCCGCTATCAAGCCCTGGACGTTCACAATCTCCCGCTACCAAGCCCTGAACGTTCTCAATCTCCCGCTATCAAGCCCTGAACGTTCACAATCTCCCGCTACTAAGCCCTGAACGTTCTCAATCTCCCGCTACCAAGCCCTGAACGTTCACAATCTCCCGCTACTAAGCCCTGAACGTTCTCAATCTCCCGCTACCAAGCCCTGAACGTTCACAATCTCCCGCTACTAAGCCCTGAACGTTCTCAATCTCCCGCTACCAAGCCCTGAACGTTCACAATCTCCCGCTACTAAGCCCTGAACGTTCTCAATCTCCCGCTACCAAGCCCTGAACGTTCACAATCTCCCGCTACTAAGCCCTGAACGTTCTCAATCTCCCGCTACTAAGCCCTGAACGTTCACAATCTCCCGCTACTAAGCCCTGAACGTTCACAATCTCCCGCTACTAAGCCCTGAACGTTCACAATCTCCCGCTACTAAGCCCTGAACGTTCTCAATCTCCCGCTACCAAGCCCT
Source organism: Ariolimax columbianus (assembly GCA_036924085.1). Classification (NCBI taxonomy): domain Eukaryota; kingdom Metazoa; phylum Mollusca; class Gastropoda; order Stylommatophora; family Arionidae; genus Ariolimax; species Ariolimax columbianus. The sequence continues at coordinate 2,018,888 of JAVGWX010000022.1, read as the reverse complement.
GAACGTTCACAATCTCCCGCTACTAAGCCCTGAACGTTCACAATCTCCCGCTACTAAGCCCTGAACGTTCTCAATCTCCCGCTACTAAGCCCTGAACGTTCTCAATCTCCCGCTACCAAGCCCTGAACGTTCACAATCTCCCGCTACTAAGCCCTGAACGTTCTCAATCTCCCGCTACCAAGCCCTGAACGTTCTCAATCTCCCGCTACCAAGCCCTGAACGTTCTCAATCTCCCGCTACAAAGCCCTGAACGTTCTCAATCTCCCGCTACCAAGCGCTGAACGTTCACAATCTCCCGCTACCAAGCCCTGAACGTTCTCAATCTCCCGCTACCAATCCCTGAACAGGGTTTTGCAAGTAGCAATAAGTAGTCCGGAGACCAGCTTACGTTGTGTCGCTAGTTTACAGTTTGACTGCGATGTTTACACCTTTTGGACCAACACATCCGTCTTCGGCAGTCTGATGTGTGTTTTTGAACATGTCTCCCTTATCATACTGGTCTCCCTCAGCACACGTGTTTCTCTGCGCTTGTGTCTCCCTCAGCACACGTGTTCCTCTGAGCTTAAGTCACCCTCAGCACATTCCTCCCTCAACATATTGGTCCCCCTCAACACACGAGTCCCAATCAATATCCAAGGCTTCCTTAGCACATGTGTCCCTCTGTGCTTGGGTCTCCCTCAGCACAAGTCTCCCTCCACACACGTGTTCCTCTGCGCTTGGGTCTCCCTCAGCACAAGTCTCCCTCCACAAACGTGTTCCTCTGCGCTTGGGTCTCCCTAGCACAAGTCTCCCTCCACACACGTGTTCCTCTGCGCTTGGGTCTCCCTCAGCACATGCCTACCTCAACATATTGGTACCCCTCAACAAAGTCCCTATCATCATACGTCTCCCTCAGCAAATGGGCATCACTCAGCACATGTCTCCATAAATACACAAATCTCCTCAGTACGTGCGTCTTCTTCAGCAAATGGATCTCCATTTGCGCAAAAATCTCCATCAGCACATACGTCTCTCTCAGCACTCGAGTCTCCCTCAACTCGTGGGCATCACACAGCACATTATTGAAAATAATTCTTTACTGCCTGTGAGACTCCAAACATTCTTCTGTAAAACCACATCGCTTTGTTGCTGTTCGTTCAAGGTTTGCTTTACTTTTTGACGAAAGAGCGGTCCTCTCAATCTCAGACGTAGTCTTTTAGGTTATATCAGGGCGTGTCAGCCATTGTGTGAATGCATGTGTTTGTATGTGATGTTTGTGTGAGATGTTTGTGTGTGATGTTTGTGTGTGATGTTTGTGGGAGATGTTTGTGTGTGATGTTTGTGTGGGAGATGTTTGTGTGGGATGTTTGTGTGTGATGTTTGTGGGAGATGTTTGTGTGTGATGTTTGTGTGTGATGTTTGTGTGTGATGTTTGTGTGTGATGTTTGTGTGGGAGATGTTTGTGTGGGATGTTTGTGTGTGATGTTTGTGGGAGATGTTTGTGTGTGATGTTTGTGTGTGATGTTTGTGGGAGATGTTTGTGTGTGATGTTTGTGTGGGAGATGTTTGTGTGGGATGTTTGTGTGTGATGTTTGTGTAGGAGATGTTTGTGTGGGATGTCTGTGTGGGATGTTTGTGTTGGGTGTTTGTGTGTGATGGTTGTGTGGGAGATGTTTTTATGGGATGTTTGTGTGGGATGTTTGTGTGTGATGTTTGTGTGGGAAATGTTTGTGTGGGATGTTTGTGTGTGTGATGTTTGTGTGGGATGTTTGTGTGTGATGTTTCTGTGGGAGATGTTTGTGTGGGATGTTTGTGTGGGATGTTTGTGGGGGATGTTTGTGTGGGATATTTGTGTGGGAGATGTTTGTGTGGAAAATGTTTGTGTGAGATGTTTGTGTGGGAGATGTTTGTGTGTGATGTTTGTGTGGGAGATGTTTGTGTGGGAGATGTTTGTGTGGGAGATGTTTGTGTGGAATGTTTGTGTGGGATGTTTGTGTGGGAGATGTTTGTGTGGGAGATGTTTGTGTGGGAGATGTTTGTGTGGGAGATGTTTGTGTGGGAGATGTTTGTGTGGGAGATATTTGTGTGGGAAATGTTTGTGTGTGATGTTTGTGTGGGAGATGTTTGTGTGGGATGTTTGTGTGGGAGATGTTTGTGTGTGATGTTTGTGTGGGATGTTTGTGTGTGTGATGTTTGTGTGAGATGTTTGTGTGGGATGTTTGTGTGTGTGATGTTTGTGTGGGATGTTTGTGGGAGATGTTTGTGTGTGATGTTTGTGTGGGAGATGTTTGTGTGGGAAATGTTTTTGTGGGAAATGTTTGTGTGGGATATGTTTGTGGGAGATGTTTGTGTGTGATGTTTGTGTGGGAGATGTTTGTGTTGGATGTTTGTGTGGGAAATGTTTGTGTGTGATGTTTGTGTGTGATGTTTGTTTGGGAGATGTTTGTGTGGGATGTTTGTGTGGGATATATTTGTGTGTGATGTTTGTGTGGGATGTTTGTGTGTGTAATGTTTGTGTGAGATGTTTGTGTGGGATGTTTGTGTGTGTGATGTTTGTGTGGGATGTTTGTGTGGGAGATGTTTGTGTGTGATGTTTGTGTGGGATGTTTGTGTGGGATGTTTGTGTGTGTGATGTTTGTGTGAGATGTTTGTGTGGGAGATGTTTGTGTGGGATGTTTGTGTGGGAGATGCTTGTGTGTGATGTTTGTTTGGCCTCGTGGTGCCTTCTGTCCGTTCTGCTAATTGCCAAACCCTATTGATTCACGGCCCCCTTGTCAAATTCACCAGATATTCTATCACTGTCCTTTTCAGGACAACCATTTGTCAATTTCAGGACCCATTTATTTTCCTTCCGCGACCCACTTTTTGGACTTGGGTTGAGGTAAAATACAAGGAAAAATAAAGGAGAGAAGGACTCAGTGGGAGTAACTTGTAGCAATAGTCTGTAACTTTCGCTTGTATAGATTAATGTTGGATATATTTGAGCAACGTAAGCCCCTCGCTCTCTCGTCCCCTGCTACCATAATCCAGTGGCAAGACGTAGTCAAGACGACTGCGGATAGTACAGGATGCAGATTTTTCCTCAGGATTTACTCCCGAACACTTTCAAGCAAACTGGTGACCCACAAGGCAGCTGGGATAAATGGAGACTACGTTAATGCCCACGACTACATTATTAGGTAGACAGTCTTGTTGTATTGGATGAGGAAGATCAGAGAGTCGGGGGAGGAGAGAAAACAAATCCCAAAATAGCGCAAGCATGACTGCTTATGCGACATATAAATGTCTGGTGATTGTCCATGATGCACTTCTCACATAATAGAACTAACTTTATATAGAGCATATGAACACTCTTTTGCGTTTCCCATTGACTAGGCTGTTTTGTGCTCACTATACTTTCAATGTCAGCAGAAGATCAATCTGAAGCTGAAGAAGTCTCTAATGCAGTTCTGTGGTGGCCTCGTCGCTCTTCTGGTAGCTCCTGCGACGTCGGCAATATCATACTGTCTTGGCAATTCTCGTTCACCGGGATCAATACGCTGATCAGCGCGAGCTGTAGTGGTCAGCGATCGATGGCTGGCTGCTAGCGTCGGGGCCAGCCAAACAGAGCTGCCAAGACCCTTTTACACCTCCACGCGGTGATCCTGGATAACAGGCTGCAGCAGGGCAGACTGTTTAAGGAAAAGGTATCGAAGAGGGAATGCTAACTTAGTACTAAAAAAATGCTTGCTGAAGTCGGATGTATTGGACAGAAAGGCGCAAATATCGCAGTTAAGCTGTAGACTACGACACAACGCATTCCGTTCTCTGGACTACATTCTGCTACTTAAGCCCTTTCAGGGTTTGGTAGCGGGAGATTGAGAACGAACCAAACCAAGCCAATTTGCTACGGACGAGGGTGACTTTCTGAAGGAACAACAGTTTGTTTTCCTTATGGGCGTTAGCCTCACCAAAAGTGCTCAGATCGTAGAGCAAAGTTCAATTGCGAAATTTCAGAGTAAGCGTGCCAGCAGAATGGTCAGAAGGCCCGACGACTCCACAGCAGACTCCTCACATGTGCCACGAGTGCGACAAAATCTGATGTACCAAGATTGGACTCTATTACGATATCTTCTTCTTCGTCATTGCTTCTCTCACTCCCACTACCAAGTCCTGACTCTCGCTACCAAGTCCTGACTCCCACTACCAAGTCCTGACTCTCGCTACCAAGTCCTGACTCCCACTACCAAGTCCTGACTCTCGCTACCAAGTCCTGAAAAGGGCATTGCAGGTAGCAGGATGTTGTCCTGAAAACGGAATGCGTTGTGTGTAGTTTACAGCTTGACTACGATATTTGCACCTTTCGATCCGACTTTAGAAGGCATTTTTGAGTACGGGGTTAGACTTCCCTCTTCAATCCCTTCTCCTTAGCCAGTCTGCTCTGTTGCAGCCTGTTATCCAGGATCATCGCGCGAAGGTGTAGAAGGGTCTTGGCAGCTCTGGTTCGCTGGCCTTGGTGTCAGCAGTGAGCTATGGGTCGCTGATCGCTGCAGCTCATGCACTGTTCAGGATCTTGATATCTTTATAGTCATTTGAGAACCCATCTCGCAGCACACGTATGATAACTATTGTTACTTTAATTATTATATATATGAGAGATTGCTGTAGTGGCATCAATTGCAATGATTGGTTTTATGATAATTGCCCACCACAAGCAAAAATGGCGGCGGCAGCAGAATTGTGTAAATATATGAGAAGATGCGGCCGATTAGCTGCAGTGGTCAGCGACCCATAGCTGACTGCTAGCGTCAGGGCCAGCGAACCAGAGCTGCCAAGACCCTTCTACACCTCCACGCGGTGATCCTGGATAACAGGCTGCAGCAGGGCAGACTGGCTAACGAGAAAGGATCGAAGAGGGAATGCTAACCCGGTACTCAAAAAAGGCTTGCTGAAGTCGGATGTGTTGGACCGAAAGGTGCAAATATCGCAGCCAAGCTGTAAACTACGACACAACGCATTCCGTTCTCTGGACTACATTCTGCTACTTAAGCCCTTTCAGGGTTTGGTAGTGGGAAATTGAGAACGAACGAAGAAGAAGAAGAAGAAGAAGATGCGGCCGAATAATCAACACAGTGAATGGGGTCACTGTGGTTGAGAGGTAAGGTACTCGCCTCTCAAAGTGAAGAACGGAAACGGCGTGAATTCGAGCCCCGCAAGTTTCAAGCCATCTCTGGTCTCAAGAGGTGGGTCCAGAGTGCCTGCGTCATGAGTTACCTTCAATCGTCTTGACTTAAGTCTTGCCACTGACCCAAGGTAGTTGGGGACCAGCGAGTGAGGTTGATGACCAGTACAGCTTCTTCCTCACTATAATCCAAATACAATGCAGGTTACATCATCAAGACACGAACTGTATGAAGATGTCGCCACCATCGCTTATGGTGGGCAAATAACAGTGAATGAGCTGACAGCATCCAGCAACTCATAGCTGACAGCATCCAGCGACTCATAGCTGACAGCATCCAGCGACTCATAGCTGACCGCTTGCATCGAAGTCGGTTAACTACAGCTGACCAAGACCCTTTTCCGCCTCCCAACGGCGACCCTGGAAACAGGCTGCACTAGTGTAGTCTGGCTAAGAGAATAGGGATCGCATTTGGAATACAAACCCGGTGACTCAAAAAAGCCAGCTGAAATCGGATTCGTAGGATTACAAGGTGAAGATATCGCAGCCTTGCTGCAAACTACAACGCCTCAGCGTCCTTCTCAGGACGAATGCTGAAGTAGAAGGTGGGACCGTAAATGACTGTACAGTTCGATCTGAGTTCGATAAACTATCGCACTTGGGGCATTCGTGGTCAAAGTTATTAATTGAGCTGTCTTGCATTCTGTCTTTTCGTGCAGCTCGCCAGTAATGGTTTTCTTCTCCGCGATGCGAGCACAATGTCTGATGACGGAGAGCCAGTCTGAGGGTTCGGAGCAAGCAGCTCACGGAAGGCGGCATCAATCGAGAAACTTTTCAAAGAGAATTTAAGAGTCTTTGTCGTTTTTACCATTTCTTCTGTCCCGCCGACAAGCGTTTGCCTGTCATGAGTTCACCGTACAACTGTTGCTTAGGTAGGTGCCCATCGGGTACGCGAACAACATGCCCAGTCGAGTTGATCTGTGATCCATACAGCAGCGTATGGATGCCAGATAGTCTCGCATTGCTGAGGACTACAGAGTTGGATACTCTATACTGCCAACCGATAATGAGCAGACAGTAGAGACAGCTCACGTGGAAATATAATAGTTTTATATAATGAGGCTGCTAATCCCACACGCACCACTCTTTAATCGCCTTTAAAAAGACATAATTGGAAGGTTACAGTGTCCCTACTCTTTCAACCGGGTACCACTACTGCCTTGAACATTCACTATTCTATACACATATACATATCATTATCTTGTTTTAATAAATGCACCTATATTTCGGTATTTTTTGGTGATTTGCGTGCCTGCTATGTATTACTACGTTTGGAGGAAGTGGACATTTTGTTGATAGTGCCCGGCGTAAGCATCATCGGTGGGTGTAACACTAAAGGCGGTCTGGAAATATTTCATTTATTCTAAGGCAACAAGTTGACCATGGATGAGACGTACGATGTCATCGTTATGGGCACAGGGCTCAAGGTAATGAAGACGTTGTTCTGTTCTCTTAGAAGAATGTCGATGTATTGTGGCGATAGAACTAGAAGAACCATCGAGATAGGTTTCTCCTGATCTCCGATATATTCATTGATTCAATCAAATACTAGTGAAGTGAATCATATTACGAAATTCCGAAATGCGTGAGCCTGAATTGATTTAGACGTTGCTATCATTTGCTTGAGTTGTAGATAATTGTGGTACATTCAATGCAAATGTGGCGTGTAACCAGCTTTAGGATAGACATAGACTTCATTAGATGATTAGACTAGTGCAACAAATGAATGCCGAAATGGTGACACATTTTGTATTAATTAATTATTATTATTTATTACGACTCGACTCACAACTGTTACCATTATGATTAGAAGATATCCAGCAGAATAAATGTATTCAAGTACCACATTTATTCTTAATTATACAAAATATTTGCATTTTTACTGAAACATTCACTGAATTCATGAACAATGAATGATGAATCATAAATGATATATTCTACTTTGATAGGTTACTTGAGGACTTTAGACAAAATTGAACATTTGTATATCGGTAATAATACTAATATCTTGTCAATGCCATTGAAGAATATGCAATATGGATATAACTGATAAACATGTCAATGGAAAGAGAAAGAACACGTTATGAATATTGAATACCTAAAGAAGATAATGTTTGAGGGTACATTACTACATATAATCTGAATAGATAAGGTGTTACTAAGTCCATTAGATAGAGAATGGTTTTCAATAAATATATTCCACAATTTACTAGTATAACAAGTAGCAACATTGTAGATGATGTAATTCTATTTGAGATAGAATAATTAAATAAGAGCACATAGTTTTATCATAGTTATAGCTTTCCTCAGATGTCTGCCTTGTGCATATTTTCTCAGGAGCATAGACTATAGAGGAATGGGATTTTACATAGCAGGTGGCAAGTGTTAAAGCCCACTTTAATAGTCACTAATAGAATGTGATATATGGGCTTCACACTTTTTACCAAGAAAATGTTATAAAATTTAATAAAGTAGACCTATGTCATGGTCACAGCTTTGCAGTTTGCACTGTCCAGATCTGACGACGACTTAAAAACCTTTCTTTGTGAAATGGTAAGCCTGTAGCCAAGGTAGTATTGGTGAATGTTTTTATTATTATAAGCATAATTATAATGATAGCTAGACACTCAATAGTTCAGTTTTAAGTACAAATTGGAAATGTAATTTTAATGAGTTAAACTTTCATTTGGGGATGAAGATACAAAACAGTGAATGACCTAACAGCAGCTAGCGAATCCTAGCTGGCTGCTTGCATCAGGGTCAGCTTACCAGAGTTGACCAAGATCCTATTTTGTCTCTGAGCTACAGCCCTGGAAACAGGCTGCACTAGTGAAGTTTGGCTAAGAAAATACGTATCGCAGATGTGAGGCAAACCCGGCACCCAAAAAGCCAGCTGAAATTGGATGTGCCAGTTCTAAATGTGAAGATTTCACAGCCTCACTGTAAACTTTGACACAATGTCCTTTTCAGGACGACCACTGTAGAAGTAGAAAAAGAAACTTTCACTGAAATATTTTTATTTTCTGCAGGAATGCATTCTCAGTGGAATGCTTTCTGTTTCTGGGAAAAAAGTTCTTCATGTGGACAGAAATAGTTATTATGGTGGTGCAAGTGCGTCACTCACTCCACTAGATCAGGTGAGTCTTGTTTACTTCGCTTGTTTATAATTTAACTTAACGTCTTTATACTAGCTTAGAAGACCCTGCAGAGTCTGTATACAACCAGTTTCATTTACATCACCGTGCTCTAAAAGCTATGGGCATCTAATTTATTCTTAAATGCATTAACTGTCCCTGCCTCCACTACCTCCCATGGCAATGCATTCCAAGCATTCACCACTCTTTGACTAAAAAAATATTTCCTAATATCTAATCTGGACCTCTCTTTAGTCAACTTGAATCTATGCCCTCTTGTTCTTGTGGGTGGCTGTATTTTAAAAAAACTTGTTATAGTCTAATTTATCCATTCCTCTGATCATCTTATAAACCCGTATTGTCAGCACGAATTCTTCTCTCTTCTAGACACTAGGCCGATTTTTCTGAGTCTTTCTTCATAACTGGAATTATCTGGTATTCTGGAATTATCTGGTAATCTCTTTTATCTCTAATATAGATCTCTAGCTTTCCAGGATATCGTGCCTTGGGCAGATTATCATTTGTACATATAGTCATGATGCCCCGAACTATCTGCTATGAGCTGCATAGGGAAGGTGAACAAGAGGCTGAATAAGACAACTTAACGAAGACCCATAGAATCTGGAATTGAAATAATGGACTAGAACTAGAGCATTGTGGGAAGGATAGCTGCAGACAGGATGAAGTGGAGGTAGTTTGTTGCTGTCCTTAAAGACACTTTCTGACATTATGCTCAGTGATCGTTTGCCAGTCATTGCCCAAGGATCCAAGAGAAGAGATATAAACTTAATGTTATTTGTTCTTGTATGGATTCAGCAATGTTCTTCTGCCTAACAATATGTAGTGGTATTTGTTAGTTACTGTCCAGTTTAATTTATTTAGCCTCTTGAGAAAGCATTTTTCTGTCATCGCTGAGTGCTGGGAACCTAAATGAGTGATGATCGAATACTGCTTTTAGAAAAAGCCAGATTCCAGTCATATAGGTCCATTACTACATTTTTTATTTTTGGCGTTCACTTTATTTTCACCAAGGCGGTGTGTGTTGAACTGCGGTTTTTGTTTTGCTCCTGTCGTCCCAGTGCATCTGACATCGGCATGCATTTTATGTAAGGGTCTGCTTCGTCCTGCATTTTCTAAGGGTTTGCTTCCCCGGGGTAATGACCTGGGCCTGTGGTGGGGATCGAACCCAGCACCTTTGAGATGTGAGCCGTGTCACTTAACCACTAGCCCACGCAGTCCCTTATTACTGCATTTGACTTATCCTAACCAGCTTTTAGAAAAGCAAGTTCGCTGGATAGCAATGATTTATACATGATGAGGTCAGTATCATGAATAACCCTCTTTCAACATGCAAGGAAAGCCGCAGCGGCCCTATTCTGTTTGCCCCGAGGACCACTTTTGTGATAAGGAAGACATACTGAAAGCAATCAACGACTGCCTGTTTGATGATGACACTGCCATCAATAAATCAGCAACGCACAGTTTCTTCTTTTTCATCGTTTTATCTGGAAAGGATGTTTGTGTTGGTGTAGTTTACAGCAAGGCTGTGATATCTGCACCTTCTGGTCTAACACATCTGATTTCAACATAGCATTTTTTGTCCAGGTTTACCTTCCCTCTTTGCTCCCTAATCTCTTAGCCACAATGCATGTTTGGAGTTTTATTTCCAGGACAACCACTTGGAGGTGGAATAGGGTCTTTATCAGCAATGAGTCACTGGCCCTGATTTAAGCAGCGGTATACGAGTCACTAGCTGCTGTCAGCTCATTCACTGCCACAGCTTCTGCCCCAGTACAGGAGTTAGAAACATTGAATCTAGGTCAAGCAGCGAGGGGTGCCTGATAGGAGAGATCATGAATGTGTACAGCGAGCTGCAAGTACAACAGAATTCATACCTAGTAACTACTATCACCCCTGGGTTTGTTTCTGAGGTCCACATGGAGGATTTATAAGGCTGGAGAATAAAGGCCACTTACCCCTACAATCATCACACACGTTCAGTTTTTATTGGACCTCCACTAGAAAAAAAAATGCCATACCAATGGTTTGAATACATGTCCTTATGGTCAAAGACTGATATTCTAACTATTTGGCCAGCAGCTCTAATATGAAAGTTATTTTAGAATCCATACCATTAACAGAGTAAGACATGCTGCTGTGGATCTGAGCGGCTTGCAGTTATATTGTTTCTGGGTAACGTAAACCTTACACATCTGGCACTCTGCAATGTATTATGAATCAGGTGTGCAATGTATTATGAATCAGGTGATTCTTGAAAGGTTAACTTGGGATACCAGCTATAAAATATTTGTGTTAGTAAGATGGGAATAATATTTCTCAGAAATTTTAGTGCATGGGACAGTTTCTTATAGAAATAAATATCTGCTTTTTGTCACAGTCTTGCATTAAGTTTGTTTGTTGTAAGATTTTATTTATTTTTGTAATCAGAATACGACCACTTCTTCTTCTTTGTTGATGCTCAATCTCTCGCAATCAAACCCTGGAAAGGGCATTGCAAGTAACAGGATATTGTTTGGAGAACGGAATGCGTTGTGTCGTAGTTTACAGCTTGGCTGTGATATTTGCACCTTTTGGTCTGACACATTTGACTTCAGCAGGCATTTTTGAGTATTGGGATAGCCTTCCCTTCCATGGTCCCTTCTCCTTAGCCAGCCTGCTCTGTTGCAACCCATTATCCAGGATCACCGTGTGGAGGTGTACAGGGGCGGGGTAGCTCTGGTTCACTGGCCATGACACTAGCAGTCAGCTATGGATAGCTGACTGCTGCAGCTCATGCGCTCCTCAGCATCTTGACCCCTGACGAGACCACTGATATGCTGTACACCAGTTATTCATGCATCAGGATCACCCCTTTGTTGTTCCAATAGGAGCACAAAGGTCATCACCCCCAGTTGACCTTATTTTAGAAATCCTGATTCACACAATTTATGTGTGCTTGCAGTAGTGAGTTCTTTAGGAGATAGGTTTTTACATGATGAGGTTGCTAGTCCTATGCACCATCCTCCATAGTTGAATTTTACAACATGCACAATCAGGTGTGATGGTTCTATTTGTCCTCAATAAGAGACTTTTGGGATCCACACACAGGGGGGCTGTACTAAAAATAATAATTCGTCCATCATCATCGATGAGGACCAACATCATCACGTGCGATAATACAACCTTGAGTATGTGTGTGCGCTCGTGGCTGATCAAGCCAATTCGATCCTAGAAAAGTCTATGGCATGACTGGCAAACGAAGTCAGCAGTTGTCTCTGAAATTTTCTCTGCTCTTGACTTCCTGATTGCATGTCTATTCTGAGCTACCTGGATATGGAGACCCTCGCTGAGTTCAATGTCGTCTGTGACCGTGCTATTCCATGTTTAGTGATTGTGAGCTAGGTTCTCCCAGGTGTTAATGTCTATTTAACAGCACTTAAGGGATTCTTTCAGACTGTCCTTGAAACTGTTCTCATTCAGTCAGTTCGCTAAACCTCTTTGGCAGCCTTTTATTTGACATTCGGGCAAGAGCCCATCTCAATTGGGATTTTTGCAGAAATGCATGAATACTTTGCATGTTGGCTCTGAACTGCAATACTGTACTAGCAATACACTATTTTGCTGGAGTGGTTCCTCGGAGGGATGACAGTTCGACACCATTACCACAGTGAGAGTGTTTGCTATGAGGCTATTAACAGGGCAGCATTCATCCTTCTGATTGGCCTAGCGGTAGAGCACTCACGTTCCAGGACAAAGGTACAGGAATTAGCTCCTTGTACCTTGATGCTCCAGTTAACCCAGCTGTAGATTAGTATCTGGTTTACTGTCAAGGAATGGAACTGGTCATCCCACCTTATAAAAAAAATGTAGCCTCTATCACATCAACCCCGACAGCCGCTATCAGACTACCTAAATCCTAATTCACCTCTCTAAGTTAGAAGGCCCTCCAAATAATGGCATTGCACAACCACCATTCTTGCAGACCAAAAACCTGGTGATTATGGAGTAGCTTTCTGACCCTGGAGGAAAGCTCTAAAGACATTACAACAAATACGATACAGTAAAGGAAGAAATAAAAAAGCTTCCTCGAGGATCAGACGATAAAATAATGAAAGAAGTATTTGCTTGTACAGTCATCATCGTGTAGCATGTCCTTTGTAGAACGTCGCTCCCATCACAGTATGTCTGAAAGAAACTCGTTCCCTTGCCAAAACACCAGCCTCCGCCACTGTCATACTCAGGCATTCCTGGATATCTTGGTGCCATTGTCTTCTTGGTCTACCCCTTCCTCTTTTGCCTGGCACCATACCTTCCGTCACCGTTCTCTCAAGACCGTTGTGTCTCTTGTTGTGACCAAAGTATTTGCATATTTTAGCCAAAATGGAATTTATAAACCATTTCTGCTGAAAGTAGCTGCTCTAGCCCTTCTGCACTTCTTGATAGTATCACCGTGTCATCTGCGTATCGTAACTCTGGAATCTCGTACCCCACAATCGTAAATGGGTTGAAACTTTGAATGTTCACATCTTCTTGAACATTTCTCATTATACATTCCGCATATATGTTGTACAGATAAGGTGAGAGGATACATCCCTGTCGGACTCCCTTTTGTACTGCAAACCAATCTGATGTTTGCCCAGATACTCGGACAGCGGCTTGTTGATCTTGGTATAATGTTTCAATGAGATGAACTATATGCAAAGGAAACCCCATTTCTTTCATGATCCTCCACATGTTTTGATGTTTTACCGTATCGAAGGCCTGAGTGTAATCAATGAAACATGTGTACAGGTCTACATTAAACTCTCTACATTTTTCATAGATATTCCTTAAATTGAGTATGTGGTCCCGGGTCCCTCTGTCTTTCCTAAAACCTGCCTGGACTACGTGAATTTCAGATTCAAACCTTTTCTCTATCCTTCTTAATAGGATTCGCAAGAGTATCTTGCTAGAGTGGCTGATCAGCACGATAGTTTGGTAGTTCGTGCACAGCTGCAGGTTGCCTTTTTTGGGGAGGGAAATATAAATTGATTTCTTCCATGCTTCTGGCCACTCTGCACTGTGCCATATCTGTTTACACAGCTTGTGATAGACTCGAGCACATGCCTCTCCTCCTGCTTGTATTAGCTCTGCTGGGATATCATCGCATCCTGGGGACTTTCCCTTTTTCAGGCTTTTAATTGCAGAGTGTACTTCTTCCAATGTTGGCTGAAGTTCTTTCTCATCCTTTGGTAGGATTGTAACTGAGCGCTTTGTGCTGTCTCCATACATGGTTCTGCAGTACTCTCTCCATCTATTCAGTATGTCTTTGGTTTCTGTTAATGTGATATCCTCTTTGTCATTTATGACATGTGGAACCGGACGGAACTCCCTTGTCAGTGTTCTTATTGCTTTAAATGCATCTCTCTGTCTGCCTTGTTGCTGTAGGTTTTCTATATCGTTACACGTTTCTACTATGTATCTTCTTTTATCTTTTCTTATTTCTCTTCTAACTTTTCTTGCGCAGTTTTTATATGTTGTGTTGGTCCCCTTACTTCCCATTTGTTTTAATTGTTGCCTTTCTGCAATGAGTTTCTGTGTTTTCTCTGTTATATAGCTCTGCTTGTATAATAAGACCTGCAATTTATAATATAAGAATATTTATTGTCTGACAGGTTTTCCAGCATTTTGGAAAGCCCCCAGTTGGAGACAAGTATGGGAGAGGTCGTGACTGGAATGTAGATCTAATCCCAAAATTCCTGATGGCTAATGGTAATGTTTCATGTTTCAAAATATTGTTTTTGAACATTGTATGTTTGTTTGTTGTTTTCAATATGTGAGAGTTAACATTGAGTAAAACTACTGTATATCTTCAATTCTCAGATGCTCTGCTTTTCCCAATTGACTTTTACAGTCACATAATTTTTTCAGCACATCATATTTTACTATGGTTGTTGACTGAAAGCATTTTTATTTGTCTATAATAGATGATTTTGTTGTGTGTAGAGACATAAATTAATAAAGAACTTGTTGGTGTTATTGTTTTTGTTGTGTGTGTTAGTTTCTTAGATACAAGAAGATGAAGGTGAAAATGTTGAAAAACAACATTAACATATGGACTAACTTGTTTTTGGCATCCCTGACATTTTTGAAAGTGCCACAGAGGACAGATAATCAGTGTTTACAAGATGGCTATATCTGTTAGTTTCTACTACAAACGTATTTATTATATATACATAAACAAACTAAAAAGATCTACCTAAGAAAAAAATCTGTTACAAAAACTTAATTTCCCCATTCTAAATAATGGGCAAATCTTCAAATCCAAGTGAAATACAGAAGAAATAATTTCCATGGAGAGGCACGGTGAACATTTTACATCAGTGAAGCAAACGTTTGCCATTGGAGAAATTACACTAACCACATATTTCCTGACTAAACTCTTCATTGCTCAAAGGATGATATATTATGGGATAATGCAGTTCTTGTCTGGCTACGTTCGTTCTCAATCTCCCGCTGCCAAACCCTAAAAGGGCTTAAGTAGCAGAATGTAGTCCAGAGAGTTCTTGTCTAAACTCTTTGTTGCTCAGAGGATGATATATTATGGGATAATGCAGTTCTTGTCTAAACTCTTTGTTGCTCAGAGGATGATATATTATGGGATAATGCAGTTCTTGTCTAAACTCTTGGTTGCTCAGAGGATGATATATTATGGGATAATGTAGATATCAGTAATTCAATAAGTGATTGAGACTGAATGTGAAATTGAGTCTGATATTGATTCATTAGCAAGTGATAATAAAGCATGCCACCCAATAAAATTGAGTCTGATATTGATTCATTAGCAAGTGATAATAAAGCATGCCACCCAATAAAATTGAGTCTGATATTGATTCATTAGCAAGTGATAATAAAGCACGCCACCCAATAAAATTGAGTCTGATATTGATTCAGTAGGAAGTGAAAATAAAGCATGCCACACAATACAAAATTTGATCTTAGTATCTTAGTAAATTTATTATTATTTTTGTGTGTGTGCGTATTATGCATCTTAGAATCATAGCTCAAAATTTGTTAGGCAATCAATGACGTCTTAAAATAGAAGAACTACAGTATTGTCATAATTTTTGTGTATAAGTTTGGTTTGCTGTTCTCTGCTCACAGAATTCCACCACAATTGATGCAGCTATCTGTCTTACTATCTGAATCATTAGCCATGGCTCATTACTATCTGAATCATTAGCCATGGCTCATTACTATCTGAATCATTAGCCATGGCTCATTACTATCTGAATCATTAGCCATGTGATTATAGATCTCCGCAGCTTCCTGTTCCAAGTTCTGTTTTTATCAAATCTACTGTTGACAATATTCTTAGATTTTCTCAATTTGTCACCAATTGTTTGCTGTTCCTAATAATTTTCTATTACAGCGTGTTCTCTAAACTGCCTCTCCTCATAGCCTGCACCCCCTAAAATATGGTAGTTTTGTTTCTGATGTGCGTAATAGCCATTTACAATCCAGTCTAATTTGGTAGATTCGTGTCTTGCGGTATGGGGCATGTGTTGCAACTCTTTTTGTGGAATAGTTTTTTTCAAAATAAAATGAATTAATATTCAACAATTTGAGTTAAAATTATGATCTAAAAACACATAATTAAATTATCTATGACATGAATTATTCATAATAAAAATAAACATGGAAGGGGATATAGTACTTCTTTAAAAAAATGTAACTCATCGCTTGTTGTGGTTTGTTTTGTTTGCAAATTTAATTCACTGGAAACTTAAATACCAGCAGAAAGTTCAATACACTTCATTAAACAAAAACGGGGCATGCGCCAGATATTCTGTCATATTTAAGGTCAATCTAAATATGTACACAGTGTAGCTTAGCAACAGATCCAAACGTGTGTTAGATGTTAATTTCAGTTGAACTGGAGCGCAACCAGTGTTGTGCATGCTGTTGAGGCCAATCAAATGAGACTGTAAATGGATGTTTTCTTTGTACTTGGGTCACCCGTAGCACATCTTTATTAGCCATCGGTGCTCTCCATAGAGTTTCTAAATATTCTTCTGTAATAATAAATTGTTGTGGATTCAGTAATTTTCTTGAATGTTTCCTGATTATCCATGATTCACTTCCATATCACAGGTATGGTTAACAGATTATAGCTCTCTTATGTGCTCAATTGCCAAAAATGTTTGTTAATGCCTTCTACTTTTTGGAAAGTCTGGGCTGTTTTTTCAGAATGCAATACAGCAACTAAGAAAGTGAACACTAGAATAATCCGGGAAGTAAAGGCGACTGGAGTGATGCTGACCACATCACGATTAGTGTGCAGTTAGTCATGATAATATCGGCATTAAACTATATTCCCAATATGCCACACAGGCATATAAACTTTTACTATTAGATAGGAATTTTGTTAGCTTTAGATTTTTTGCCGAGCTAATGGCTGACAACCTGCTCTTTTTGATTTTCATGTTAGTGATTGTTGGGGTGCCAAGCAAAAACATTTGTCTGTCTGTGGCGAGTCCTGGGCAAGAGATTAGCACAGGTCGCACTGTCTTTTATGCATGGTTTGCAGTTGTGATAATTGGTTTCGTGTGCAGGGTCTAACGTGTTTCAATATTTGTTATGTCTGGTGTGTTCTGTCCTAAGTTTTAAGTTTATGTTCTGCTCTCTGTATCTTCCCATGACGGGCTGATGGCGCAGAAGAGGACATGCCCGCACGGTATGGCTCCAGCAAATATCAACCTCCTCCTCCGCCACAGCTGTGGGTCATGGATGCGGCAGATGACGCAACAGGCCTCTGACGCTTAAGCAAACATTATTATTATTATCCCTGTGTTGCCGTTTGATGATGTTGGTCATTTTTGTTTGTGCAAGTCATTTCTTATACATGGCACACCATTTTGACACTTCCATCCATCGGTTCAGTCATTCCTCTTTGAAGTTGTTTTGAAGTATTGACTTTGCTGTTTTCATGCTGGCCGGTGTGTTTAATTGAACAATGCGTGCTCCTGGTTTTGCTAGTCTGTCTGCTTTCTCATTGTCTGATATGTCTATATGTCCTAGAATCCACCGGAGAGTGACGTTGTGTGTTGTTTGCATCTTATCAATCATCTCGGCCAGCTTTGTGACGTCTTTGTTGTTATGTCTGTAGGTATGTGTCTAGTGCTTGTGGTGTTTTTCTTGAACTCAACTCCATGTACCTTCAAATATCCTGTTATTTATAGGATGTTTCTGGTATGTCTTTGTTTTAATTCCTTTCCTTTTCGGGCTTGAATTTTCTATGAAAATAATATAAGAAATGTATCTACTTTTGCCTTTCTGATGACTTTTGTTGTTGTTAATTATGAATTGATTTCACGTGTACATCAGCTGGTGAAGTTGCTGATTCATACTGGTGTGACTTTTACATATGTAGGTCAGTTTTTGAAGATACTGATTCATACTAGTGTGACTTTCACATGTAGGTCAGTTGGTGAAGTTACTGATTCATACTGGAGTGACTCGCTACCTAGAGTTCAAGTCTGTGGAAGGCAGTTTTGTGTTTAAGGGTGGCAAGATCTTCAAGGTCCCTGCTGATGAAAAAGAGGCTCTTCAAACATGTAAGTTTTGTTTAAGCAAAAATATATTTGGATTTAAAAAAATGTATGCCAGGTTACACATGACAAACAATACAAGCACATGTCATTTAACTTTATGATGTTATTATTCCTGATAATTGAGCCCTAAAATGAATTGTAAATTGAAATTTACTTAAAGGAATAAATTCCTGACTTGGGGATCAAGATGCTGACCAACGCATGAGCTGCAGTAGTCAGCAACCCATAGCTGACTGCTAGCGTCAGGTCCAGCGAACCAGAGCTGCCAAGACCCTTCTACACCTCCATGGGGTGATCCTGGATAACAGGCTGCAGCAGGGCAGACTGGCCAAGGAGAAGGGATCGAAGAGGGAATGCTAACCCGGTACTCAAAAAATGCTTGCTGAAGTCGGATGTGTTGGACCGAAAGGTGCAAATTACGCAGTCGCGCTGTTAACTACGACACAACGCATTTCATTCTCTGGACTACATTCTGCTACTTAAACCCTTTCAGGGTTTGGTAGCGAGAGATTGAGAACGAACGAAGCCAAGCCAAATTCTTGACTTGAATGTGATTGTGCAGTGCTTTAATATATTTCAACATTCATAATTCTAACTGTTTGTCAATTTGTTAGTCAATGTTCCAAAACAGGAACCAAAGATTGGTCTGTTCCATTGACATCTAAAATATCATTTAGTGTTAAATAAAGTGTGATTTTTAAATTTAATTTTGAGAAACAATATTATTGAAGACGCCAATTCAATTTCCCAGTTTCTTAATGCATTTTTATGGTTTGAGTTTAGATTTTCTTTGTATTTTTTCCATGATTGTGTTTTTGCCTTTTGAATTGGGATTGGTCACATATCGAGATCAAATGGTCTTGCAAATATGATCCTGCATGGGAATGTGCAATGCAGACGACGAAGAGGTCGTTTCTTCATATCTTCAACGATATCTTCCATTTTGTGATTGATTCCACAAATGTATAATCTCTTCTCTTTCCTCGATTCTCAGCTTCTCCGTGTCATTTGTTTACATTGTTCCTGGTCATTCTGCTCACCTCTCGTAGTCAGCTCTTTGTTTGGGTTAAAATTTGCTAGCCTTATGCACTACACAACATTTACATGTTAATACAAACGCAGCCATCATGTAGAGCCGGAAAAAAAAAATTGAATTAGCAAACTAAATCATGAAACACGAGTGTCTTGTATCATGAACATTTCGACACGAGTTATATTTTGGTATGGCATGTTATATTGCGAATATTTCTCTAATGTCAGCTTTAATGGGGATCTTTGAGAAGAGGCGCTTCAAGCAAATGCTACAGTTTATCCAGGACTATGATGCCAATGACCCCAAGACCTGGAAAGGTTGTGATTACAAAGCAATGATTGCAAAACAATTGTATGAAAAGTTTGCACTGGATGCCAACACTCAGGACTTCACAGGGCACGCTCTTGCTCTGTATAGAAATGATAAGTATGTCTTTTTTTATTTTTTATTATCTCAAGTTTGGAAATTGTATAAAATATAACATGTATGAGGGACGTTCAAGTCAAACAGGGACTTTTTGTTCTAGTTTCACCTGAATGGGTTATAGCGTGCTGGAACTACTATTATTAGTTAGAGGCATTTGTGTCCTATTACTGCTAGGTGTCCTGGCCCACTTGTCATGGGTCAGTCACGTGACAGATAAAATAAAAATGACGGACAATACTGTTAGGGCTTGCATGGAACAGCGTGTTGTGATGAAGTTTCTTGTGAAAGAAGCCGTGAAACCTGTAGAAATTTACAGAAGACTGCAACCACAATACGGTGGCGAGACTCTCAACTGCAGTAAGACATCTGAATGATGTAAACGTTTTAGAGAAGGCCATACATCCGTGAGTGATGATCCCGGCCGTGGTGCCTCTCAACTCATCAGTCATTCCTGTGAATATGCAGATTGTGGAGAGGCAAGTCTTTCTCTGGGTACGGTGAACACTATTATTTATGAACATTTGCATTTTTAGAAGGTTAGTGCACGTTGGATGCCAAGACAACTTTCAACTTTTGACCGGCAGAGAAGAGTTCAAGCCTGCACTGAACTGAAGGAACCATTTGACATTGAAGGGCTTGGCGTTTTGAATTGCTACACCTTGCAGTCTAGACCTCGTTCCAAGCGATTTCCACCTGTTTGTACCCCTGAAAGAATTCCTGGGAGGTCAGCATTTCAGGCTTCCCTGGAGACAGATTGGATTACTGTAGTCTGGCTAAGAGAATAGAGATTACAGTGGGAAGGCAAACCTAGTACTTAACAAAAAAAAAGTCAGCCAAAAGGTGCAGATATGGCCTCTCTGTAAACTATAACATCCTTGTCAAAACCAACGCTGAAGAAGAAGAAGAATTTCATTAGCATCTTATGGAATAACAGTTTTCACATCAACACTTTTAAATATTTAATTGTGGTGGGTAAAGTTCTTAACGTAAATATGGTTGACATTTAAAGTGTTTGCTGCCAACTTGCACGTATAAATTGACAATGTATTGTTGTATAAGATATCTTACAAGATCAGCAGATGAAATTCATGTTTGCTGGAAGTTTATGCTGATTTGAAGAAAAGAAGCTATAACTGCATTGTTCATCAAGAATCACACCAAAGAATATTCGTCTTCTTCGTTCGTTCTGTCTCCCGCTACCAAGCTCAGAAGGGCTTTGCAAGTAGCAGGATTTTGTCCAGAGAATGAAATGTGTTGTCATTGTAGTTTACAGCTTGACTGCGATATTTGCATCTTTCAGTCCAAAACATCAGACTTCAGTAGGCATTATTAAGTAAAGGCATTTCGTTCTCCATCCTGCTACTTGCAAAGCACTTTTCATGGCTTGGTAGCGGGAGTTTGTGAAATGAACAAGGAAGAAAAGGAAGTGGCAGGACATGGTAAGGAAAGTAGGAAAGCAGTCAAGAACTGCCACTGGAACAACAAATTAAGATCTTCTTCTTTCTTTCGCTTGGAGTATGTCTACATCTGCAAAGTTGTCTCTTGTATGAACCTCTTCTGCAGTTCACACATAGATCTATATAGTGTCCCTTCCAGTATTGTTTCTCTTGGCCAATATGTCCGCCTCAGCGGCTCATACTCTGGGCAGTCCTGAAGTATATGCTCCACAGTCTGGGGTGCATGTACACATACTTAAGCTGCCAATACAAAATTTTGTATACATGTGGCTGCGGAGTTGGTTGTGTCCCGTTCTGAGGCGCAGAAGGACAATCTGCTCTTGCCTACTTATATTATGATAGTCATCTTGTATATTATCTCTTTCTTTTGATAGTATGTAACTGGTACATCTGATTGCCCGTCTGCGGCATCTTCTCTCGAAATTAAGATATGAAAATGGGGCTGTATAGGACATACGCTGTGGAAGGCACCGTCGAACATACCCAGGCAGACTTAAAGATACAAGGACAAGAGAATGTGAAAGGGAACTAGGATTAAATAGTCACACTCTGAGAGAGTTGCAGAAAGAGTGACACAGGGCCGTATCATTTGGTCAGATGTGGTCACTGGTCTATGCACAAAGAGGAGCGATGGGCTTTAATTGATTGATGCACAATGTTTATTCCTGTTGCTATGGTAGGCCAGGAAGATTATCAGGCTAAAGAGCAAAGACCTTGCAGTTACCACATAGGTCACATGTTTTTAAAAAAAATTATCACCACCGATTAAAAGAAAAGCCAACTGAACATGTACCGTAGTTTTGAAACCGTGTCTCCTTGCTCAAAAAGCCAGTATCACAACCATATTTTTGTACTCCGAGTATATCTTGTTTGTAACTGCTGACAGATGTAAATTAGCTATTTTGTGTTCATAGGTATATGTTGGAGCCTTGTACCGACTTGATAAGACGGTGTCGCCTGTACAGCGAATCTCTAGCAAGATATGGCAAATCTCCATACCTGTATCCCTTGTACGGACTAGGTGAACTGCCGCAAGGATTTGCCAGGTATTTATAGCCTTTAACCTTTACCACAACATACACAAAAAGGACGTCATTTCCCTATAACTGCATTATTTTTCTTCACGTCATGGTTGTTGACTCTACCATGTTTAACAGAAAGATATATATGATTTTGTCATGTGTAGAGACATAAATTAATAACAAAATTGTTGGTGTTTTTATTGTGTGTGTGCTAGTTTCTGAGATACAAGAAGATAAAGTTGAAAATATCCACAAACACTTCTAAATATTTGTTGCTACACCTTAAATTCATCACCCTCAATAATGGAATAACCTTCAAATCCACTTGGCTTCGTTCATTCTCAATCTCCCGCAACCAAGTCCTAAAAAGGGACTTAAGTAGCACACTGTTGTCCAGAGAACAGAATGCGTTGTGTCGTAGTTTACAGCTTTAATGTGATATTTGCACCTTTTAACTTTACTTAACATCTTTATACTGGTTTAGGAGACTCTGCAGAGTCTGTATACAACCAGTTTAACTTTTAACACGCCACATCATTTTTTACGAAAAATTTGCATCTTGCTTTCGTAATTGACTTTCAAAATTTGTAACTTTTCTGTTTGTTTGTCAATAAATATGATTTTCTTGTGTGTAGAGACACAATTGAATAAAGAACTTGTGGGTGTTATTGTTTTTGTTGTGTGTTTGTTAGTTTCTGAGATACAAAAAGATGAAGTTAAAAATCTATGAAAATCTCTGGAAAAAAATTGGACTCGACCGCTTAGGCCTAGTCGCCCCGATTGGAAACCACAACAACGTATCGATACTGTGTTTACAGTATCGACACAACTGTTAGTTTCCAATTCAAACGTAGTTCTTTCATCTAAACAAACAAAATAAACAGATCTATTCGATAAAGATCTTTCCCAACAACATACTTCACCTTTCGCAAAAAGTCGGCTTGCTCCAAACGGCGAATACAAAATTAAAACTGTTCAAAAGCCATTTGTAATCTTCTTCTTCTTCATCGTACACAGTCAGACATCAACCTTTATTTTTTTCCAAAAAAGCAGCGGTCATCCTGAGGCTGTCGCCACTGCCATAGAGCTTGTCTAGTGTTGGTACTGGTGATGGTCACATCTGCTCTCTCTGATCCTCGTATGTCGGCAGTTTTGCAGCAAATGCTCAGCGGTCATTTTCCCGGTACCACACGAGCATTCATCAGTGTCACCTATCTTCAATTTGTTGATTAGGTGGTACCTCAGTCTATTGTGGCCAGTGCGAAGTCTGAAGACCACGACCTGCTCTCTTCTGTTCAATTGGTAATAGGCATCGTTTTTTGTGTAGCCAGTATGTTCAGTTTCCCATTTGGTCATGTATCTAGCTCTAATAAGCCGTTTTGACTCTTCGTATGTCATACTAGTATCTGGTTGTGGTAGTCTTGCACCTTCTTTTGCCAGTCTGTCTGCCTCCTCGTTGCCTTGGATGTTGCAGTGGGATGGAACCCACTGTACCACTACTCTTTTTGGTGCGGACTGCTGGCACAGTTGACAGAGTACTGCTCTTAAATCATTAAGTTCAGTATTTTTCTGGCTTTTTAGTGCTGTGACTACGGCCAGGGCATCTGTAAGCAGGACTATATGGTTTTCATTCCTTTTACCTGTCACAATTTCTTCCACTGCCGCCCTCAGTGCCTCTGCCTCCGCTCTGAAATTGCTTGTGTATTTTCCAGTAGCGAATGACAGTGTTATTTTTCTGCCATTTGGTAGGTTCAGAAATGCTCCTGCCCCTCCGTTCTGTGTCGTGTTGTCGGTGTATGCATGGGTCCAGTCCATGCTTGGGTAGTTTTTCGTTATGTAGTTCAGGGTAGTATCTCTTCTTTCTTTTTCAGTCTGGCAGTTTTTGTTTCCAATACCTTTTGTAATCTAACATACGATACTTTAACCTGCAAAATATCGTGTATATATGGTGACGTATTAGCATTAAAAAAATGGCTTTCGGCAGTGTCTTCATTAAAAAAAAAAAAATTCCACACACCCTTATTTTGAATGCAGAGTGAGTCCAGAAATTCTTGACCAGAGTGCGCTAAAGGTTAATTTACATTACCTTGCTTTGAAAGCATCTGACTTCAGAAGACATTTTTTGTGTACCTGGTTAGCCTTCCCTCTTCGATCCCTTCTCCTTAGCCAGTCTGTTATGTTGCAGCCTGTTATCCAGGATAACAGCGATGAGGTGTAGAAGGGTCTCATGTGCTGCTCAGCGTCCAAATCCAATTGAAAAGATAAATCGTTTCAAAATTCTCTATCAATTCAACAAGAAGCCATTGTTTCACAAGAAACAAGCGGATGGAAGTTGTCTAGTTTTCAGTATTCAAATACCCGTATGTTCAGCCGTTTCCTTGGCATTAACCCGGTAGTTTATGCTTGATAAACCGATTACCCTGGAGCTGGCGCCATACAGCGGCGGTGGAAACTAACGCAAATTTGTTCCGCCCCCGATATTGCGGCAGTGCCGGCGTAAACGTTAACATAATATGTCTGATTGTACTTTTAACTATGAATATTCTGATGGTAGTGAACTTAATTTACAATCCCAACGTGCCAGGTTGTCAGTTTTTGCATGGTATGATTGCTTCGTCCAGTCCACCCAACAGTAAATGAGTACCTGACGAAGTCAAGGGAAAATTTCAGAACCGCTACGTGAGTTACAGAGCTCATGTTCTATCAGCAAGATTTTCAGCAATGCCAGCGACTGATCACAGATGAGGACACTTAGGTGCAATTAAGTCTGTTCTATGAGCCATTTTCACATTTATATATGCATCCTCTATTCTATGAGCCATTTTCACTTTTATATATGGATCCTCCCTTGCCAGACACAGGAATGAGCCAGCTATTTGAAAGAAAAATTCTGTTGCTGTTTAGTTTGATGTAAATTGACCTTTCCAGCCCTAAACATCATAATAGAGACGGAGAACATGAGCTGCAGTGGTCAACGACCCAGAGCTGCCAAGACCCTTCTACACCTCCATGCGGTGATCCTGGATAACAGGCTGCAACAGAGCAGACTGGCTAAGGAGAAGGGATCGAAGAGGGAATGCTAATCCGGTCCTCAAAAAATGCTTGCTGAAGTCAAATATGTTGGACCAAAAGGTGCAAATATCGCAGTCAAGCTGTAAACTACGACACAACGCATTCCGTTCTCTGGACTACATTCTGCTACTTAAGCCCTTTTAGGGTTTGGTAGCGGGAGATTAAGAACAAACGAAGCCAAGCCATAATAGAGATGAAGTCGGATGTGTCAGACCGAAAGGTGCAAATATGACAGTCGAGCTGTAAACTACGACGCAATGCATTCCGTTCTCTTGAGTTTCACAACACTCGTGATCCTCGGTTCGAATCCCGTCCGGAGACTAAAAAAATACGGGTCGAGATTTTAATCGGGGATTGCTTCTCCATTCAACCCAGCTGTAAATGGGTATCTCACACATGAGTTAGGGAAAGCAAAAACAGCAAGGAAGGGCACTACACCTCCCACCCACCCCCAGCTGCGGCTTAGTACAATGTAGTCTTCAAAAACTTCATTAATAATCAGCGGTTAATTCTGCTGAATTTCCACTTGACTTATATATATTATTTTTATCCTCAAATTTTCATTTTCATTTAGCAATTCATGCTTAATATATCTTCTTCGTTCGTTCTCAATCTCCTGCTACCAATCCCTGAACAGAGCTTTGCAAGTAGCAGGATGTAGTCCGGAGAACGGAATGCTTTCTGTTGCTAGTTTACAGCTTGATTGCGATATTTGCACCTTTCGGTCTGACACATCTGTCTTCGGCAGCACACATTTTCAAAATGGATTTACTTTCCATACAGATCTTGCTGGATCTGAATATATGCATGCTTGGGTTGTGGGCCATGTCACTAACCATTGTGCTACAAATGGGGAGACCCACCCTCTTGCCCGTTGTATTTGAAGCTACTCATACTCCGATCAGGTAGTAGGTTGCAGTGGCTCTTTTAATATCTCAAGCTTTCTAAAGAAGGTGGCCCTCCTGGCTGTAGTACAATGTTAGGCTTCTCAGGAGGATTACAATTATGTTTCGCTTCTCTGTTCTTTTTCACTACTATGGGGATCATGTCGATCCCTCACCTTGTTAGCCAGGGTGCCATAAAAACAGTTTCCATTTCCAGTGAGGGCTGCAGTGAAGTCAAGGTGAGGGTCTTGGCCTGCATATTTTGCCTGACCCTGACTAACATGTCTGATCAGTAAATTTTGCCTGACCCTGATTAACATGTCTGATCAGTATATTTTGCCTGACCCTGACTAACATGTCTAATCAGTATATTTTGCCTGACCCTGACTAACATGTCTAATCAGTATATTTTGCCTGACCAGACATAGTCTTCCTCCCCCAATAAATGAGTAAATTTGATATCTCTTTACTGTGCCAAGGTTGAGTGCAATCTATGGAGGAACTTACATGCTGGACAAAAAGGTTGATAAAATTGTGATGGATGACGGACATGTTGTTGGAGTCTCAGATGGAAAGGACACTGCTAAATGCAGTATTGTAGTCTGTGATCCCAGTTATGCTCCTGATCTCTGCAAGAAAGTTGGTCAGGTGTGTATTATCAAAATCCAGGTGTATGTTTAACATTGGGCATGTGAATATTATAAAAATCCAGGTGTATGTTTAACATTGGGCATGTGAATACTATAAAAATCCAGGTGTATGTTTAACATTGGGCATGTGAATACTATCAAAATCCAGGTGTATGTTTAACATTGGGCATGTGAATACTATAAAAATCCAGGTGTATGTTTAACATTGGGCATGTGAATACTATCAAAATCCAGGTGTATGTTTAACATTGGACATGTGAATATTATCAAAATCCAGGTGTATGTTTAACATTGGGCATGTGAATACTATCAAAATCCAGGTGTATGATTAACATTGGGCATGTGAATACTATCAAAATCTAGGTGTATGTTTAACATTGGGCATGTGAATATTATCAAAATCCAGGTGTATGTTTAACATTGGGCATGTGAATACTATAAAAATCCAGGTGTATGTTTAACATTGGGCATGTGAATACTATCAAAATCCAGGTGTATGATGATAGAATGTTGGACAGGTGTGTGTTGTAAAAATACAAGTGTTGAAGTTTGGACCATAATAAATGATATTATCTTGTGAAAACATACTGTAGAGCAAAAGTTCTCAGCAAGGGGAGATTTTGAACCACTATTCAGCAAAGTGTAATGACCTTCTTAGTTAGTCTATCTTGGTAAGGGGCGAATGATATTCTGAACAAAGGTGAAAGGGAAGAATGGAGCAGAAAAGGTTGAGAACCACTGTTGCAGTCTTTGATATTAACTTGTAAAAACTTACCCTAGAACGTTTGATATCAAGACGTCTTAGAGGAAGGCTCTACTTTGAGCTGCACTATTTTCCTCATCTACATCAATGGCCTGGCCAAGCACATCAAAGCTGAAAAAGTCATGTATGCTGATGATCTGGCAATATGGTAGAGCCATGAAGACGTAGAAAGTGCAGCACAAAGACTAATGGAGACATGAGTCTGCCGAAGACGGATGTGTCGGACCGAAAGGTGCAAATATCGCAGTCAAACTGTAAACTAGCAACACAACACAATCCGTTCTCCGGACTACATCCTGCTACTTGCAAAGCCCTTTTCAGGACTTCGTAGCAGGAGATTGAGAATGAACGCAGAAGAAGGAGACATGAGAAGACTACATGAGTATTGCCAAATGTGGAAACTGAAGATTAAAAGACTCTTTACCAAGAGCCACAAAGTAGTCTAACAAAATTTCAGTCTGAGATTCAACAAACAGAAATTTCCCAGAGAGGAAGAGCCTATGTATCATGAGGTCACTCTCAACCGACAGCTCAGCCTCAAGAAACATGTTCCAAATTTAGAAAAATAAAGCGTTGAGACGGCTAGTTATTGAAAAGAGGCTTGCTGGCACAGTATGGGGACCAGCCAAGGACACTCTTAGAGGCTTGTATCTTGACTAGGTACGCTCTGCTTTAGAATACAGCAATGGACTACTGACAACATACTCACGGACTAATGTAGAGTCCCAGGGCAGATTGCAGATCAATGCCTTGTGTCGTTTTAGTGGAGCAATGAGGTCAACATCCGCTGCTGTATGTGAATGGAACCCCTTAAGATGTGAAGAGACATGGCCACGAAGGAAGCTAATGAGTAAAAAAGAATGACTAAAGACCACCCCAATAGACATCTCATAGAAAAATGGCAAGAAAAGCAGAGAATAAAACGAAAGACAAGAAACAGAGTAGCAAGAAATTTTATCACCACATACATGTCTAAAAATGCTAGAAATTGAAACAAAACTTACAGATAATACTCTAGAGTGTTCGATACCATCTTACAAAAAAACTTACCCTTATTGTGTTTGATATCAATTTGTAAAAACTTGCTCTAGAGTGTTTGACATTATCTTGTAAAAACTTACCCTAGAATGTTTGATACCATTTTGTAAAAACTTACCCTAGAGTGATATTATCTTGTAAAGACTTACCATAGAATGTTTGATATTATCTTGTAAAGACTTACCATAGAATGTTTGATATTATCTTGTAAAGACTTGCCATAGAATGTTTGATATTATCTTGTAAAGACTTACCATAGAATGTTTGATATTATCTTGTAAAGACTTGCCATAGAATGTTTGATATTATCTTGTAAAGACTTGCCATAGAATGTTTGATAGTCTTTCTGAGATGTAATTAATTTTGTGGGTTTTCCCAGGTTGTCCGTGCCATTTGCATCCTCAACCACACCATTGCAAACACCAATGATGCCCAGTCTGTTCAGATCATCATTCCCCAGAATCAAGTCAACAGAAATGATGGTAAACTCATATTTTGGACTTCGGGGAACAACAACTCCTACATTCTACATTTTCTTTCTCAAACCATATTGACTGACAAAGATTAACTTTGGACATTTTCCTCCTACATTTAACATTTTCTTTCTCAAACCATATTGACTGACAAAGATTAACTTTGGACATTTTCCTCCTACATTTAACATTTTCTTTCTCAAATCATATTGACTGACAAAGATTAACTTTGGACATTTTCCTCCGCCGAAGACAGATGTGTCGGACCGAAAGGTGTCACACTGTAAACTAGCGACACAACGCATTCTGTTCTCCGGACTACATTCTGCTACTTGCGAAGTCCTGTTCAGGACTTGGTAGTGGGAGATTGAGAACGAACGCAGGAGAAGAAGAAGATGGACATTTACTGTGATGACTAGAAATTAGTGGCTACATATTAGGGTGGTATTTTTCTTGTCTTCTTTTATTATGCTTTTAAAGGGTTCTTAGTCGGCCTGTACTTCTACAGGAGCAGATGCCCCTGTGCAGGTCCCAGCTCTGTTATGAAGGGGAGGCTGTTAGGCGCCATCTATGTTGCTCTTAACAAACCCCCTAACCATGGCCGGTGTTATGCCACGTCACACAGTTAATCGTCTCTTACGGGATGCTCTCTGTGGGGCAGTGGTGATATTCTTGTCCTTGTCATGCACATACATAGAAAATTCCTAAATGTTACATATAGAGATCATGTCACGAACGTAGAAATACGTCAGAGAGTTGAAGACGCTATTGGTCCTTTTGAAGATCTGTTCACAACAATCAAAAGACAAAAGATGTCCTGGTGCGGGCACGTCGCGAGGTCCAACGGAATTACCAATTCGATACTCTTTGGTTCCGTACCGGGACAGACAGGGCGAGGGCGTCCAAGGAAGAGATGGGTGGACAACATCACTGAGTGGTCAAGCCTTCGTCCCTGTGAGATACGACAGGCGGCGGCAGACAGAAAATGACATGGGATTTTGGGAATGTCTTCAAGTGTGCCCCAACGACCTGATGGGTTACACGATGAACTGAACTGTCATACACATAGACCCCGCCAAACCACTCGGTTACATATTTTTTGGTTTAATTTCTGGCACTGAAGAAGCTAAGCTACTCATTGAATGAGCTGGCAACTCAGAGCTGGCTGCTTGCATCAGTATCAGCGAACAAAAGCTGACCAAGACCATAGTCCACCTCCAAGCGATGGCCCCGGAAACAGGCTGCACTAGTGTAGTCTGGCTAATAGAATAGGGATCTTAGTGGGAAGGCAAGCCCGATACCCAAAAAAGCCAGCAGGCATTGGATGTGTCAGGACAAAAGATGTAAATATCACAGCTTCGCTGTAAACTACAACACAGAGTCATTTCCAGGATGAGGGCAGAAGATCGATATTTTTCTTTGTCGTAACCTAGTAGGTCGTTCAGGCATGGGCATTTGATCTCACTGTGTTGTGAACTGTCTGTTGTCACCGCGATCTGTATTTCGTCAGTGTCTCTGTCAAGGTTTCCCCCATCAACGAGGGGCGCTCCAAAAGTAATGCCTCCTATTTTATTATACAAGAGGCACTCCAAAAGTAATGCCTCCTATTTTATTCCATGAAAACTATAACAGATAAAGAGAGACAATAACACCATTAGATAGAGCAAAGTCTTGCCTTCAAAAAACTATTTTTCAACATAGTCACCTCCCTTGGCTATACATTTTCTCCAATGATGAACAAGAGCATACATGCTGCGCTCGTAAAAACCTGGAGCGGAGGTGACCCACTGTTTCACAGCTGCTATGATGGCGTTGTTGCTGGAAAAATGTTGCCCACACAACAGATGGAAGTCAGAAGGCGCCAAATCCGGACTATATGGTGGCTGTGGTAGGACAGTCCAGCAAAGAATGACAGTGTGCTTAACTGTCTTCAAACTGGTATGGGGTCTAGCGTTAGCGTGTTACAAAAGACTAGTTGCCTTCTTCTCTGGCCTGACCCTAACATTCAAGTCGTTAGCTTAGTCAGCATCTCAATGTAACGGTCAGAGTTGATGTTTTGTCCAGGTTCCAGGAGATCAAGAAGGATTACCCCTTGCCCATCCAAAAAGACAGTGCACATCACTTTACCCGCTGAGGGCTGCGTCTTGAACTTGTTCTCAAATGGGGACAGTTGTATCTCGCTCGAAGGGCCCTTACCAAGTATAGGATAATAGACTGATTGTCACCTTTTTAGCATGCTTGGGGTTTGCAGCCTCATGTAAAAAGAACCTTGCCATTATAATCAACTTTTGCAAAAGCTTTGAAACAGACTTGGTAATGCCCTGATGCAGTTTGGATGATTGCAAATGCTTGAAAACCAATCAAGCTACTGTTATAAGGGACCAGCTACATTGGTGGCCTATGCTTCAAGCAAAAATGGCACCTTAACAGGCTGCGGGTCTACATTGCTCTGCTGTTTTAGTTCATTATGGATGTCGCCTGACCACGTATTTGCATGGAATCCACACTAGTCGACGACTTAATACTTGTGTTCTCAGAAATGTGTTGTTGTTTTCCATTTGGACTGGTTAATTTGTTTGTTTTTTGTGATTTCTTCCGCCCAATAATCCTGGTCTGGACAGCTATATGAATAGCAGGCTTAAACATGTGCTGTATTTCACTGTCTAGTTGCCACGGCTGAACTTCACAAGATTAGCGCCCTTCGTCAGTTTTGGTGTGTAAAATTTAGACATGACTATAATGGACTGAACACAGCTGAGGAGAGATACTCAACTCACTCACACACTGAGTGATGTCCCTACGACTTCTTGCGGTTATGGGAAAGGCACGACGCATACCATTAGATGTCATCCCTCCTCCACTGCCTTGCGGGATACCTGTTTACAGGAAAGGTTTCAGGAGTAAACCTTGAGGAAAAATCTGCATCCTGTGCTATCTGCAGTCGTCTCGATAAATATCTGGCCAAGGGTAGCTCAGGACCACAGAGTGAGGTTGACAACAGGCGCAGTTTTTTCCTCACTTTAATCTAAATAACCGTGCAAGTCACCCATTTCAGAGCGAACACAGAAAGAGAAAAGACCGTCCATACGACTGAACAAAAAGGGTGGTCTTCATCACTTGTGATGGACGAACATCATGGACACAGCTGAACAAAAAGAGTGGTCTTTATCACTTGTGATGGACGAACATCATGGACACAGCAAGAGAAAAGACTGTCCACACAGCTGAACAAAAAGAGTGGTCTTCATCACTTGTGATGGACGAACATCACAATCATGCTTCAAGTTTGGGTGAAAAAGTGAAAGATTGAAGCTTCACAATCAAGAGATAAACCTATTTTGTTAGTATTGAGGTGGCCTGAGTACTTTTGAATGATTGAAGCTCCACAATCAAGAGATAAACCTATTTTGTTAGTATTGAGGTGGCCTGAGTACTTTTGAATGATTGAAGCTTCACAATCAAGAGATAAACCTATTTTGTTAGTATTGAGGTGGCCTGAGTACTTTTGAATGATTGAAGCTTCACAATCAAGAGATAAACCTATTTTGTTAGTATTGAGGTGGCCTGAGTACTTATGAATGATTGAAGCTTCACAATCAAGAGATAAACCTATTTTGTTAGTATTGAGGTGGCCTGAGTACTTTTGTCAACATGTAACAGAATACTGGGGGTCTGTTAGGTTACTTAAAGCTCAATCACCAGAACAGCACACAGGGAGGGAAGAATAGGACCACTGTCATTTTCAAGGCTTGTTGTTGTTTTTTCGAATGCCCACAATGAGTAGGTGTACTCTTTTGAGCGCTCTGAAAAGGATGTTAAGCGGGTTGCTGTAGCTTTCCTCACATCCTGAGCGTGCTGATAAAGATGGATCGAGGTCCTCCAGGTGGTTGTGCTATGCTTGGCTTCATATGCGTGTCGTTCACTACTAGGTGAATCTTGTCGATCCCTCACCCCATTAGCCAGGCTACCCTGGAAACAGCCCGTTTCCTGGGAGGGCTACTATGAAACCAAGGTGAGGGCCTTGGCTAGTATATTTTGCCCTAACATGTCTGATCAGTATGTTGTGCCTGACCAATCGTTAGTCTTCCTCCCTAAAGCTTGTAGTAAAAGGCAACTAAAGTTCATGAAACTAGCAACTTCATGATGTAAAATAAACTGCTACAGAAACCAGTACTTGAAGAGCACACTTTGATTGAGCCTCCTGTAAATTCATCTCAAAATTCATCTCACATCATCTTTCCACTTTTTGTAATTAGACACCATGGAGAGATGCAATCTTCTTTCATGGGCTACCTGTAGTGCTTCTTGAACACTATCAGTCTATCTTCTTTCTTGCTCTGTTATGGACGCATACAAACTTCATATGGTATGAAATCAGGGGGAATGGTGTGGGCTAGTGGTTAAGTGACACGGCTCACAATCTGAAGGTGCTGGGTTCCCACCCCAATCGAGGCTCCTGCCGTTACCCTGGGGAAGTAAACCCTTAGAAAATGCTGGAGGAAGCAGACCCTTACAGAAAATAATGCCGAAGTCAGATGCACTGGGTCGACAGGTGCAAAATAATAAAAGAAACAGTGCAATGCACACCTCCTTGGGGAATAGAAAAATAAGAACTAAAAAAAAATGGAACAAAATTGAGACATTGACTTTTTATACTTTTTTGATACCCTTCTTTATCCTATGCCAGGTAAGTGGAATGTACATATTTTCTGTGCCTCCATACAGGCTGTTGGTGGTTGAGGGATATGATGGTTGTAGTTGCTTCCACAATTCTGATGATGGAAATTTTACAAAATAAAAGAACAAGAAAATGTCACTACAGATTAATTCTCGCCAGTTTAGTACAATTTGAATCTATCATATATTCCTATTGCAGATATATATGTGTGCATGGTGTCGTCTGCTCACAACGTCTGCCCCAAAAATTACTATCTGGCAATTGTGGCCACCACTGTAGAGACTAGCAACCCTGAGGCAGAACTTCAGCCAGGTTTAGACTTACTGGGAAAAATAGAAGAAAAGTGAGTAACAAGGTGTTGTTTTTATTTATGTTTGTTAACCTTAACCACCTTCCATAACAAATTTATGTGAATGTTATCTGCGATGGCATATTTTTTAGCAGGTTACGTTTGGCTATGGTTGTTGAATTTGAGAGGCTGTAACCTATTTATTTGTTGGTTTATAGATATGATTTGTTTGTTGGGTTATAGATATGATGTGTTTGTTGGTTTATAGATATGATTTGTTTGTTGGTTTATAGATATGATTTATTTGTTGGTTTATAGATATGATTTATTTGTTGGTTTATAGATATGATTTATTTGTTGGTTTATAGATATGATTTGTTTGTTGGTTTATAGATATGATTTATTTGTTGGTTTATAGATATGATTTATTTGTTGGTTTATAGATATGATTTATTTGTTGGTTTATAGATATGATTTATTTGTTGGTTTATAGATATGATTTATTTGTTGGTTTATAGATATGATTTGTTTGTTGGTTTATAGATATGATTTGTTTGTTGGTTTATAGATATGATTTGTTTGTTGGTTTATAGATATAATTTGTTTGTTGGTTTATAGATATGATTTATTTGTTGGTTTATAGATATGATTTGTTTGTTGGTTTATAGATATGATTTGTTTGTTGGTTTATAGATATGATTTGTTTGTTGGTTGTTTCAAATGCCCACAATGAGTAGGTGTACTCTTGTGCGCCGTGAAAAAGATGTTAAGTGGTGGGTTGCAGTAGCTTTCCTCACATCCCGAGTGTGCTGATGAAGGTGGACTGGAGTCCTCCAGGCGGTTATACAATGGTTGGCTTCATCTGCGGGTCGCTCACTACTACAGGGATCACGCCGATCCCACACCTCGTTAGCCAGGCTGCCATGAAAACAGTCTGTTTCTAGGGAGGGCGACAAGGAAGCCAAGGTGAGGCTCTTGGCCAGTATGTTTTGCCTGACCCTGACTAACATGTCTGATCAGTATATTTTGCCTGACCAGACGTTTGTCTTCCTCCCCTTGTTTGGGGGCAAAAACTTAATGAATAAAGAACTTGTTGGTGTTATTGTTTTTGATGCATGTGGGTTAGTTACTGAGATACAAAAAGATGTTGAAAAACAGCCCAAACATTTAGACTTACCAGTTTTTGGGACGCTAGTAAATTCGTGAAATTGCAACAAAGAACTGATAGTGTTCTTAACAAGAATGGCATATCTGTTAGTTTCCACTACAAACATATTTATTATATCTACATAAACAAACTAAACATATCTATCTCAGAAAAATCTGTTGCACCAACTTAACTTCATTCCTCTCAATAATGGGATAATCAAGTGAAAAAGAGAACATATCCACAAGCCCATCTCCCATTGAAAAGTGGACATGAAGAAAGTGACGTCTATTTACATTTTCAATTATGCATGTTCAGCCGTTTCCATAGCATTAACCCGGATGTTTAAACATGATATTAAATATCGCTGTCATTTGGCAGGCCATGGTGCCTTCCATAGGGACACTTTTTTTTTTTTTATCAGGCATGTCTTGAAACCAGCAAAGGTTAATTAACTCGTTCGCTTCTGACCGCAATCAAATGCAAAATAAAGTAAGTATACTTGATGAGTGGTCACAGAAGTTGCAACTGAGGATACACAGGGGAAAAGAAAAGGTTATGAGAACACATCCACTTAACAGCCACCAGATTGTGTTTGGTGACACTCTACTACAAAGGTGTGAACCCATTCATGTATCTTGGTAGGAATATAAATGAAGGTAAAACAGATAAGTTTCACCTAGTAAAGTGGAAGTAAAGATCCCACTTATACACCAGTGAGGCATGTTGGGAAAGTGCTGGTTCTATGGGCCATTTGATAATGTTACAATTCTCTCAAGTTTGAAGACCAGTCTCTTAACCACTTAAAACCCTGATATGGCCTAGGTTTCTATCTGTTGAGGGTAAAATATAAATCTAGTCAGTACCTAAGGTGGTGACTGCAGAGGCAAGCATTCTTTATTCTTCAGCTTAATTTAAAATACACACACACATATGGGCGCGACCCCCCCCCCCCCCCCCCCCCCCCCTTACACCCCACACACACACCACAGTAGTGAAAATAAACACTGCACTGAAAATACAAAATACAAATTCTAACTAGTATAATAGACAGGCAGTTTATTATTGCCAAATAATCACAGAATCGTATCCATACAATGACTGGTCAGACATACAACCAACATTATAGTACAACCAAGTATTAGCTGAAATTATAACTGTAACTTGAAGTCTGGCTCTAACACTATGAGTGCTAATAATAGTCATCTGTGTTCGTTTTTCATTGCCTTGAAAACAGTCTGTTTCCAGGGAACACTACAGGGAAGGGAGAAAGTGGTCTTGGTCAGTATATTGTGCCTGACCCTAATGCGATGTCCTGGTCAGTATGTTGTGCCTGATCGGTCTAGCGTCTGTTTTCCTCACATTAGAACGAAAAGGTAAATGATTGCAAATATTTGAAACCAAGCTTCCTTTGAAAGGGGTGGTGGCTTGTACGTCACATTGTGGTGGACAGACGAACGATGATACGTACATAAAGCTAATGTTAACACCAGCAATTTACACTATTTAATTGGAAGCAAAAAATGTTTGATTGTTTTCATGGCATACATGGAAGAGACACAGCACCCCAGAGTATTGAAACCCAAGGTCACACTGCGGAGGGCACAAACGAATTCGTCTATCTCGGTTAGCATATCATCCGATGGGTGCAGTGGTTTGGATATATCAAGGCGGATTGGACTAGCTACGTCTGCTGTGCACGATCTCCGACGTGTGTGGATATTGGCAATATCTACCTTGTGACAAAATTCTGCATCTACCAGTCCTGTGCGGTACCAGTCCTGCTTTACGGCTCTGAAACATGGACATTACTGAAACATGACATGTTGAGACTAGAGGCCTTCTACATGCGCAACCAGTGGCTAATCCTGGGCATCCGATGACATGACGACATCTGCAAAGTGGAGGTCTCTGCTAAAACTGACCTCCCAATGTCAGAAACACTTAAACAATGCTGAGTTTCTTTGTTCGGTCATGTATGGCTGGACCAGGAAACCCCAGCTCACAAGATACTACACCTCAGCACCAAAAGTCTTCCCCTGGACTGGCTGGAGGCACAGATGAGGCCGTCCCCGCACAGTATGGCTCAAACAGATTGCAACTTCCCTCTCTACTCTGGACGAGGCCTGAAACCACACCTCAGCAGTGGGCCATGGATGTGGCTGGCCGATGCAATGTGCTGTGAACATTACTATTATGGAAGAGAAAGATTAAATCCAGCATTAGGGATCAAGATGCTGAGCAGCGCATGAGCTGCAGTGGTCAGCGACCCATAGCTGACTGCTAGTGTCAGAGCCAGCGAACCAAGCTGCTAAGACCCTTCTACACCTCCACGCGGTGATCCTGGATAACAGGCTGCAGCAGGGCAGACTGGCTAAGGAGAAGGGATCTAAGAGGGAATGCTAACCCGATACTCAAAAAATGCTTGCTGAAGTCGGATGTGTTGGATCGAAAGGTGCAAATATCGCAGTCAAGCTGTAAACTATGACACAACGCATTCCATTCTCTGGACTACATTCGACACAACGCATTCCATTCTCTGGACTACATTCTGCTACGTAACCCTTTCAGGGCTTTATAACAGGAGATTGAGAACGAGCGAAGCCAAGCCAAGCCAAATCCAGCATTAAGAAACCAGTGAAGTTGTGGGATGAAATGACACCGTTAACTCCTGCTAGGACAGTTTGGCGATTATTTGCTGAAATCCTCTGCTCCTCTCGGAGTTGAAAGGTTATTTATTGATTATTATTTGATTGTTTGAAAACTTATTTGATCATTCTCCTTTGACAGGTTTATTAGTATTGTAGATCTCCTTCAACCAACTGATGACGGGAAAAAGAGCAAGGTAAAAATGAGTGATTGAGTTTATTTGTAAAAGTAAAGATCCTGTTTCACGCAATGCAGCATATTGGAAACATGGTGTTAGAGCCATATTATTTGGTGACCCACAGCACATAGTGGATGATGTGGTCAGTATTACGTCGGCCGTCTTTACGGGAAAAAATCCAGCGCCAACTGGGGATAGACCCCTGATTGCTTAGTTGGTAAGCCAGTGCACTAACCAATGCGTTAGTTTATTGTGGGCAATACTAAACATTTATCGATCCCAGAAGAAGGATTACTCCAGACTCTGCAGGTTTTTTATTTTGTGGCGTTGAGTCATAGTTTTACAGCGAGGCTGCAATATCTGTGCCTTTCGACCTAACACATCAGGATTCATCTAGCGTGCTGGGTTCTCGCTCCCTGTCACAGCACCGACCGTTACCCCGGGGAAGGAAACCCTTAGAAAATGCAGGAGGGAGCAGACCCTTACATAAAATGCATGCCAAAGTCGGATGAACTGGGCCGATAGGCGCAAAATAAAAACTGTAGTACAGCGCACACTGCCATGGGGAACAGAAAAATAAGGCGAACGCAAAAACAAAAAAAAAGAAAGAAAAAAAAAGATAGGCCGTCTGGCTCACCGGGAAAACCTCAAAAGAACGTCACATTCCACAGCAAACTGAATGACTGAACTCATATTGTGCTCAGTGCATTTGACTTCGACATACATTTTATGTAATGGTCTGCTTCCTCCTGCATTTCTAAGGGTTTGCTTCCCAGGGTAACGACCGGTGCTATGATTGGGGAGCGAACCCAGTACCTTCAGATTGTGAGACGTGTCTCTTGACCACACCATCCCCTAAGATAACCATTTAAAAAGGACACTGTCTTACTAAACTAATAATGGTCACAAGACTTTTTAAAGTTCAGTTTTACTAGAAAAAGTAAATGTATTAGTAGCCACATTTGCTTCTACAAAATCCTTGAGGAGTGGTCGCTAAAGGGCTGGAGGAAATGCAGAGAAAGAAAACAAAGATTATGAGAATAAATGTACCCAACGATGATCATAATTAGTTTAGTCAATGGATCAACGTCATTGTACACGGTTTGACCCAGAAGTGCTCTGTTCCTCTTCATATTATTGGAGAATCTCAGCACAATGCATAAACTCAGAAGCACCAGAGAATCCTGGCACAATGCATAAACTCCGTAGCACCAGAGAATCCTAGCACAATGCATAAACTCCGTAGCACCAGAGAATCCTAGCACAATGCATAAACTCCGTAGCACCAGAGAATCCTAGCACAATGCATAAACTCCGTAGCACCAGCCAGGATCCCGCAATAGATTGGGTATATATTTAACATAATATTGCTGGGCAGCTACTGTTAAGCCTACTCTTTTCGATTTACAACTGCCGAGGAATTTGTAACGTGCGCGACACTGCACATGGGCGTCCAATCTCTACTACCCAGAGATCTGAGGAAACACCAGAAAGTTAATGTGAAAAAATACCGGTCTCCACCGTGATTTGAACCCGCGACCTTCAGCACCCAAGGCCGATGTCTTACCTCGAGACCACTCAGTCCCGTTTCAGATTGTGTTTAGTAACACACTACTGCAAGATGTGGAGTCATTCATCCATCTTGGAAACAATATGACAGCAAAGACAAACTTGGCAGAGATGGGCAGACAAAGATCTTCAGACTCAGAATGGAACATTGTAGACTTAAGACCCACCTCCACAGAATGGGTCTCAGAGACACTGCCACGTGCGATTGTGGAGCACTCAAGCAAACACCAGAACATATTCTGCAAGAATGCCCTACCTATACAGACCAAAGAGAGGCAGTCTGGCCTGGGGGAGCGACCATGCTCGAAAAGCTGTGGGGGACTGGTGAAGACCTGAATTGCAGTCTCCTTCGTGAACCTCACCGAACTAGAAGCTTAGCATCAGTTGATCGAGGAAGAAGAAGAAGAAGGTAACAATACAGGTAAAGTGGGAGGTACAGATGCAGATGTCAAATTGAAAATAGAAAAGTCAAGAGTGGCTTTCATTGCACCGGGGAACTTGTAAAAATATAAAGAAATTTAACTATACCACAAAAATACAAATATTCCACTCTAATGTAAAGTCCGTCTTATTGTATGGCTCTGTAATATGGGGAACAACAAGAACAATACAGGTTTTTATCGATGTGTGCTGACATCAGGGGGGTTGAAATGGTAGGAGTCTCTAATGAAAACTCTAGTTAATGACTGGACAGATATTAGTGGCACTTGATATGAGGAGTTAGCGCTGGATAAGACATACATTAAGGAGACTGGCTGATTGCATTACAAGACAGTCTCTGTTCTGGGATCTCCAGGGCAAGAGACATAAAGGCAGACTAAAATAAACATGGAAAACAGAGGTTGTGACAAACATAAAGGAAAAATGGACTGAGTTATAAAGGATGGCACAGGATATGAGAACTTGTTGAAGACAGCTCCACATGGGGCTGAAAGGTTTTGATTGATTGAGAGAGATCCTAAATAAAATTCAGTAATTGGTATCGGCAAAGCTTTTACATAAGGGACATGAAAGGGGAGCAAAGAATATTGAACACTGTTAACCTTACAGGCATGTCATAAGCTGTAACTGCGGAGGATTGAAACTACGAGGCGTGTTCAAATGAAACCGGACCTAACTGCACCAAGTGAACATACCTATGATGCGCATAATGTCACTTCACATGTTAACAGCACATACCAACCGTCAAGTTTGCAAAATTTCATTATCCTCCAACTCATAGTTTTCTCAGCAGACCGTTGAAAACATGGCGGGTGTGTTACGGAATCAGTCCAGAGTTGATCAGCGAGCGGTGATTTGGTTTCTAACAGCTGAAGGATGTTGATCACTTGGCATTCATCGCAGAATACAGGAAGTGTATGGTGACAAAAATGTGTCGCAGACAACAGGGAAGAACTTGACAATGATGTTTAAGAAGGACGTGAGTTAACAAAAGATCTTCCGAGACCAGGTCAGGCATATATTGTTGCGTCAGAAGATATCATCAAAACTGATACAGCAATTCGGTGTACCGTCGCTGGAGCTTACGTTCACCACACTTCTTTCGCCATACACTGCCTGCATTCTGCGATGAATGTCAACTGGTCGACATCCTTCTGTTGTTAGAAACCGAATCACCATTCGATGATCAACTCTGGACGGATTTCGTACCACACCCGCCATGTTTTCAGCAGTCTGCTGAGAAAACTATGAGCAGGAGGATAATGAAATTTTGCAAACATGACGGTTGGTATGGGCTGTTTACATCAGAAGTGACGTCATCATGTGCATCGTATGTATGTTCACTTGTTACTGTTAGGTCCGGTTTTATTTGAACACGCCTCATATAAGCCGGGTGGGGGGGGGGGGGGGGGGACATGGCTCACAATCCAAAGGTGTTGGGTTCGCATCACAACACCAGCCATTACCCTGGGGAAACAAATCTTTAGAAAACTCAGGAGGAAGCAGACCCTTACCAAATATGCATGCCGAAGTCGGATGCACTGGGCTGACAGGGGCAAAATAAAAACATAGTGCAACGCACATCACACTGCCTTATGGGAATAGAGAAATAAGACGGAAAAAAAAATTAAAATAATCCACAAAAAAAAGAGAACTTCACCACATGATAGAAGAGAAGGATACTTCACCACATGATAGAAGAACATATGCTCTTGCAGCCATAGGTAACCCTCTTAGGCAACAAAGGCATGTCGCCTGAGTGGTTCTGAGTTCCAGGCTGCATGCAATGAGGATAATGTTGTTACTCTTCCTCTTCTGCATTCATTCTTAATCTCCCGCTGCCTAGCACTGTACATGGCTTTGACCTAGCACTGTACATGGCTTTGCAAGTAGCAGGATGTAGTCCAGAGAACGGATTTGCGTTGTATCGCTAGTTTACAGTTTGACTGCGATATTTGCACCTTTAGGTCAGACAAATCCGTCAGCAGAATGTTGTTACAATTTGACCTAACCAGGCTGTGCTAGGTCAGCAGCAGAAGGGGGATCATGACGGGGCAGGTTGTTTCTCATCCTTGATGTCCATGATCTAATGGCAAGTGTGCTTTCGAAGCTTGTTCATCGGGTGACTTCGTTGTTTAAGACCTGGTCGTATCATTGGATCGCACAGATCCACCTCTTGCTGCTCATGTGAAAGACTTCAATGCACTTCAGATCGGCCTGCAGAATAATCCAGGTCTCTGAACCATTCAACAAATTCGTACCTTCATTTTCAGTGAATGGTTTCAGACTCGATGCAGGATGTTCATAAAGGCGGCAGCCATGCCGACTCTTTGAATGATCTTCGAGTGCCTTTGTGCGTCTAAGCTTTGATTACTGCCCAGGTAAATGAAATCCTCAGCGAAGTTGACATGGTTACCATCAACAACAATTTTGCTATTGTACGACTAGCCAAGGTTTTGTCTCTTAGTTATTTGCCTGTGAGGTGTCGAGGTCTAATCTAGATACGGCATGAGCCGCAGATGTCCGCGGCCCAAAGATGACTGCTAGCGCCAGGGCCAGCAAATCAGAGCTGCCCCCTGCCGAAGACGGATGTGTCGGATCGAAAGGTGCAAATATCACAGTCAAGCTGTAAACTAATGACACATCGCATTCTGTTCTCAGGTCTACATCCTGCTACTTACAAAGACCTTTTGAGGGCTTGGTAGTGGGAGATTGAGAATGAACATTGAAGAAGAATCCAGATATAAGGAATACCTAATTAATACATTTTGTTGATTTTGTTACAGATTTTCATATCCACATCCTATGATGCCACTACACACTTTGAAACCACATGTGAGAATGTGCTGGACATCTTTCATCGCATCACAGGCGAACCCTTTGACTTCTGCAAAGTTAAACACACGGATGTGGAAGCCGTGGCAGAATAACTGCATTTCAGCGAGGGATCAATGATATGTTGTACATGCTCGTGTTTTTCTGTCAGACCCTTTTGTTGGAAGTGGGCAAGCTTTCTGGTTTCGGTGATCACAGTCATGAGGCAACGGGTTATATGCTCGGGGGGAAACCATTTAAAAAAATATGTGTTGCTGAAATTCTAAAAATAAATGTGCGCCTAGTTGTTATAACAACAAATAAAATGCTAAGATTAACCCTTTTCAAGCCGGGCTGGTTTTGTCCAGGCAAAAATTATGGAATTCTATGTGTCGTTATAGTCTATATAATTCTATATTCTAACGCAACCATTTTTAGGTTTTTGGCGAGGCAACCATTTTTAGGTTTTAGGCGACAATTATTGAGCTATACAAGCGGTAAAGAGTTTAATTCCTTGTAGCTTTCTATTTTAGAAGCACTATGCACAATGTTAAACCCTTTATCACGTAGAGCAGTCTAGTAGAGAAACCATCAATGCAAGTCCTTTGATCCTGATCTTCTGTAAGGGGATAACTAACCAATGTGGTCATCCTAGGTTTTGTACAGAGAGAAAAGATCAAAGTATACTAGAGTTTGTAAAATAATTTATCAAAGTATACTAGAGTTTGGACAATAATGTATCAAAGTATACTAGAGTTTGGACAATAATGTATCAAAGTATACTAGATTGGACAATAATGTATCAAAGTATACTAGATTGGACAATAATGTATAAGCCAACACTATTACTGGTTTTTATTTGGGGTGTAAG
Source organism: Ariolimax columbianus (assembly GCA_036924085.1). Lineage (NCBI taxonomy): Eukaryota > Metazoa > Mollusca > Gastropoda > Stylommatophora > Arionidae > Ariolimax > Ariolimax columbianus. The sequence continues at coordinate 1,975,507 of JAVGWX010000022.1, read as the reverse complement.
TATTTCCATGGTTATTGATGCTTTGGGTGGGCTTTACACCAGCCACGTTTTCTGAGACTGCCGACAAGCGCCTCATGACTGATTGGCCACTGAAACTGACTCATGCGTTGATGATATAAATGGAATAAAACCATGCTTTTAACAAATTTGTGTGATTCCTCCGCTCTCATTCTCTTTATTGAATTCGCTCACTAGTTATTGGCCCTGCTTTTATGGCTCATCATTGCTAGCATCATTATTGCGATCATCCGGTACAGTTTTGATGTTTGTAAGCCCTCACACTGTGTAGCAAGTAGGTGTAGAATGCATGTCGGAGACATTCTCTAACCCCAACTAGTTCGTTATTACATGCATTTATTTTAGTGTTAAAATATCTGTGAACGCTGCTGGTGGCTCTAATACTTGGCCTGCTTAGTGTTTTCGTTCATTTTAGTTTTAATTTTCTGACTTATTTAAAGTTTCCCTTCTCTATATTTTGCATGGTCAGACAGAACTGAGTTTCATTCCATTCGTTTGCCGTTCTTACCAGTATTGCTGCAGGTAACTTATATCTTCTATATATATAAATATTATTATGTAGTTTTTACAGTATTCTATCAGTATATAAAACAATAGACATAATATTACAGTACTTGCTAATCTGCAAAATGCAAACGAGATGTATAATGGTTAGATACTTATTGTCTCCCTCTCTGAGTATACCTGAACGATGACAGCCTTCAGTGTTACATCCTAATATGTGCATACGTAAAACACATCATCCATACTACGTACATCACACATGGCTGTGAATTTCATTCAAATAATATATACGTGACCATTCTTCCTTCAACTAAGTTCATGTACGGTGTCCATTTAGCCTTTTCTGTCTGATGTCCTGTACGGACCAATGGAACATTCCATGTCTTGTGAAATAATGGAATAGTCACCTGTGAAATGACATAATAGCCATTATATTAGGGAATAGTCATCTATTAAATTAGAGAATAGCCACATGTGAAGTGAGGTAATAGCTATCTGTTAAATTAGGGAATAGCCATCTGTCAAATTAGGGAATAGCCATCTGTCAAATTAGGGAATAGCCATCTGTCAAATTAGGGAATAGCCGTCTGTTAAATTAGGGAATAGCTGTCTGTTAAATTAGGGAATAGCTGTCTGTTAAATTAGGGAATAGCCATCTGTCAAAATTAGGGAATAGCTGTCTGTTAAATTAGGGAATAGCTGTCTGTTAAATTAGGGAATAGCCATCTGTCAAATTAGGGAATAGCCATCTGTCAAATTAGGGAATAACCGTCTGTCAAGTTAGGTAATAGCCATCTGTTAATATAGGGAATAGCCGTCTGTGAAAAGAGGGAAATGCTTATAGCAGTTGTTGTGAATGCCCACAATGAGTATAATTACTCTTTTTTGTGCCCTGAAAATGGCGTAATAAGTGGCGTAATAAGTGGCTTGTTTACAGCAACTCTCCACACATCCTGAGCGTGCTGATAAAGGTGGACCGGGGTCCTCCAGGTGGCTGTGCTATGTTTGGCTTTAATCTGCGTGTCACTCACTACAATGGGCATCACGCCAGTGCCCACCGCTTTAGCCAGACCGCCATGAAACAGATCGTTTCCGGGGAGAACTCCATAGAAGTGAGGTGGGGTCTCGTCCAGTATAATCACCCGACCCTAAGGTCTCCCTCCGCCAGTATAATCACCTGACCCTAACTAGCATTGTCTGATCAGTATGTTGGGTTTGACCGGACATTAGCCTTAGAGCAATGACAGATATGCCTGAAATTTATAGTTAGACAAGTTTAGAAACTTCTAGAAACATGTCACCATGTCATCTTTATAGCTGTTGGCGTCTGCTTGCCAGAGATAAATAAGCACATGCCTTCAAAGGCTGAAAAATACAGTTCAAACAAGCAGATGGGACCATGAAGGGTAAATGCAGAGTTCTCTAATACAATAAAGGTAGTCCCACACTGTTGTCAAGAAAAAGGTGTTGGACTTAATTGTAATGGGCCTTGGCTTTTTATGAGATGGCTGTGGCCAGTTTTCTCCCTAATGGTAAACCAGGTACCAATTTACAGCTGGGTTTACTGGCGAATGTCAATAACAGCGTTCAAACCCTATACCTTTCGTCCTGAGCAGTGAGGGCTCAACCACTCTACTACTCAGACACTTGACTAATTTGCTGGCAAGGTTACAATGCAGTTTTGCATGACAACACATAAACAAGTCTTTATCAGGGGTTGGAGAAATAAAAACAACTTAGTAAAGTGAATTAAACATATGGCATCAAGCAAACATGTTCTATCCTAAGATCATCAAGGAATGTCAGAGCATTTGCAGATATCAAACATCTTTTGTCATCTCACTTTCTACCAGTGTCGTGGTATGCATTTGTCTTTCGCCTCTCTCGTGGCCCGAGTAATATTTTTTCCCCCAATTTTACAGCAGGTCTGTTTGCGCTGTCTTTCCACCTTTTCCTCTGTCTACTTCTCGCACTTCATCCTGATGTTCTCCTGTAGAAGGTTGCATGAACAATGTGGTCTGGTTGCATTCTCACAATGTGGCAAAATAAAATTCATTCTCTAATAAGAAATATAAAATCCACAAAGAATGGATCATAGATTAATATGGTCTATGGACTCAGAATGCACAAGGAAGAAGTTATTTTTAGGTTTTTCACTTTGTCAGTCGTCCTACAAAGGACGTTGTGTCGTAGGTTACTGTGAGGATGTTATATTTTCGGCCCAACACATCCTGTTTCGGCTGACTTTTTGGGGTACTTGGTTTGTCGTCCGTATTCTCTTAGTGCAGCCTGTTTCCAGGGCCGGCACTAGGAGGTTGAAAAGGGTCTTAGTCAGCTCTGATGCGAACAGCCAGCTATGAGTCGTTGGTTGCTGTCAACTCATTCATTGTGCTATTTCTTCGGCCTAATTTTTAAAGTCTGATGTATTCTGGTCTTTTTTTTTTTCATTGCTGTTAACTCTGTTTTGTTTTACTGTGTTGTAAGGGGATGGCGTGGCCTAGTGGTTGTGGCGCGGCTCACAACCCAAAGGTGTTGGGTTCGATCCCCATCACAGCACTGGCCGTTACCCCAGGGAAGCAAACCCTTAGAAAATGCAGGAGGAAACAGACCCTTACATAAAATGCATGCCTAAGTCGGATGCACTGGGCTGATAGGAGCAAAATAAAAACCACAGTGCAACGCATACTTCCTCGGAGAATATAGAAATAAAGCGAACGCAAAAAAATATCTACACCTCTTGGCCTGGCACACCCGGTTTCGGCACAGTACATTTTTAGGACCAGGATCACCTTCCCTCTTCAATTTCTATTATCTAAATAAGACAGGACGGGTTAGCCAGTTTCCAAGGCCACAACTTGGATGCGGATTAGGGTCTTGGATTGCTCTTGGGGGTACCATCCATCAAAATTAACACCTGTCGTTAGATACCAAGACGAGAGATCAAGCGAACCCCTTCTCAGGTTATACACTGGACTGAAATAAGATCTTCATAAAAATGACTTGTGATTGGCACAGGCGGAGAGATGCGCTTGTGTCATCAGTCACATGACATCCGAACACTTGTTGCCACCGTGCCTAATATTGAAAAGAAAGGCATGTGCCTCAACATATAATCCTAAATGAGCAGCTGTACAATCAATGCCGTGAGCTGATTATTGCCTTTGTTAGAGTCATCAGTGCGGATGTGTGATTGCCAATGAATAGTAAGAATATTATTCTTCTGCAATCATTGCTCATTTAGACTGGGACTTCACATTTTTCAATAAATGTGGCTGTCTTTTTCACAGGAAGAGCAGCATATCTTGAATACTTTGTCCCACTCTGCATGATATCATGAAATAACGTTGCACCTTGTTATGCACTCTCTGACCAAGTGCATCCGCTTTCTGCCAACTTATTAAAAATGTTAACCCTCTCTAGCCTTTGGTTGTCCTCAGTCTTCCTGAAAGGCAGATGGTAATCTTTTCTGTTAGTGGATACTGCCTTTAGATGTCCTGCCTTTCCAGTTTCTCGAGCTCCCATCTGCCCAGACTTTGTGTAGAGTTTTATTCTTCAAGGAAGTCGGACTTCCTGGACTCTTGAACCACCACCTGGCCGGCTGCCGACATTCTTAAAGGCTGGCCCCTCTCCGGTGACTTCGCCGGCATGGGTAGCCCTACCAAGAACATACGTTCACGTTTCCACTGGCATATGTCACTGGATTACTGGGGCGAGTTAAGCTACCCAACCTCGGCAAGGTGATGGCATCCTGGATTTTGAAGAATATGTGTATGTCTTACATGCAGTTTAGTGAGTTGCCTTTAACATAGGACAGAGGCCACTTTGCAGATTTTTACTATTGAATGTGACATTAAATATGTGTGCTGTTTACTAACAATTGACATAGCTATGTAATTGCATTACTAGCTACTGTGTCATTGTTGCAGGTTTCTGTCTTCAATTATGTGTGCTTTGTTATTCTTACTCAACTTTGTTGCATGGAGAAAGATACTGTGTCATTTATATAGGCTCTTTATTGTCAGCGATTGCACAAGTTTCATGTTTATCTTTCTTATGTGTCATTTTTAACACAAATTATTATGGCAGAACAACAAGGAACTGTTAACCATACTTAATACTACTTCTTGTGTCTAAGTGTTAGATATTAATTTTGTTTTCATTAATGTTAACTGGGAGAATGAGCTTAGAAACTGAATGGATGTGTGTCTCACTTGTCCAAGGGTGGATGTGTGTCTCACTTGTCCAAGGGTGGATGTGTGTCTCACTTGTCCAAGGGTGGATGTGTGTCTCACTTTTCCAAGGGTGGATGTGTGTCTCACTTTTCCAAAGGTGGATGTATGTCTCACTTGTCCAAGGGTGGATGTATGTCTCACTTGTCCAAGGGTGGATGTGTGTCTCACTTGTCCAAAGGTGAATGTATGTCTCACTTGTCCAAGGGTGGATGTATGTCCCACTTGTCCAAGGGTGGATGAATGTCCCACTTTTCCAAGGGTGGATGTATGTCCCACTTGTCCAAGGGTGGATGTATGTCTCACTTGTCCAAGGGTGGATGTATGCCTCACTTGTCCAAGGGTGGATGTATGTCTCACTTTTCCAAGGGTGGATGTATGTCCCACTTGTCCAAGGGTGGATGTATGTCTCACTTGTCCAAGGGTGGATGTATGTCTCACTTGTCCAAGGGTGGATGTATGTCCCACTTGTCCAAGGGTGGATGTATGTCTCACTTGTCCAAGGGTGGATGTATGTCTCACTTGTCCAAGGGTGGATGTATGTCTCACTTTTCCAAGGGTGGATGTATGTCCCACTTGTCCAAGGGTGGATGTATGTCTCACTTGTCCAAGGGTGGATGTATGTCTCACTTGTCCAAGGGTGGATGTATGTCCCACTTGTCCAAAGGTGAATGTATGTCTCACTTGTCCAAGGGTAGATGTATGTCCCACTTGTCCAAGGGTGGATGAATGTCCCACTTGTCCAAGGGTGAATGTATGTCTCACTTTTCCAAGGGTGGATGTATGTCCCACTTGTCCAAGGGTGGATGTATGTCTCACTTGTCCAAGGGTGGATGTATGTCTCACTTGTCCAAGGGTGGATGTATGTCTCACTTGTCCGAGAGAGATTGATAATTACCCATTCAGTGAAGGATGGGTGCTCAATGTGTCCAGGAATTATGAATGCCTTATGCGTTGTCAGAAACATGGAAAACAAAATCTGACAATTAATTAGATGTTGCAACGTCCGGACTTGCTTGAAAACTTTGGTTTTTATCTGTTAGGAACTAAGCATACGTGATTGATCTTGAACATTAACCGTTTCCAGTCCTGCCGATTTGTATATTACAGTCCATAACAAATGCCACGACTCTGTATGCCAAATAATTGGGTTTTTTGTTTTCTAAATAATATAAACTAATTTGAAAGAAATTAAGATAAAATTGCGATCTAAACTTAAAGCATGAAGTTTCTTTAATGCAGAGGGGCAAATATGATGCGAAAAAAGAATTACCACAGTTCCTCTCTTCTGTGTTCCAGTTAAAGTCTGAATCGGACATTTGTGAATCCAGATAAAATAATAAATCATTTCTTCGGACTTGAGGTACAAATTCCCTCACACTAAATGCAGCAACTTAGGAAATTTACCATCCCTAAAAATACGGATCTGGCGGAAATAGATACATATTAAATGAAAGCTGCACACGCACTGGATCTTCAGCATGTTTTAGGTTATTTCAAAACTTGAAAAGTGCAAATTAAATGACACAGAACCTAACGTATGCGTTAGACGTTGATCGGTCGACTTAGATGGAAATTGATTTCTTTGTGCGCTGTCGACACCCAGCGAACGAGACTGTAAAGAGTTGATGTGTTAAGGAGGAAATATGTGTCCCATTTCTAATGTGAATATACGTTTTCATCATGTGTTTTTCGTCTGTCTTTTGGTAGCATGAATGCTTTGATTTTACAAGTGGCTTTGCCGCAACCATGAAAATATTTAAAGATTATTAATATTATTGGTGTATACTCGTTTCACATTTAATTTTGGTACTCAACATTGCTTCAGTGTTCACTTCAAGAAATTTGATAATGTCTAATTGTTCAATGTGTAAACATACATGTTGTTGCAACGATGTGAAGGTTTGACAGACAATGTAGGTTAGTCTTTGTGTTCAAGTTTTGTTCATTTCAGCCGAGTTGTCATTGACTGCTTCTTAACACGAATAAATCATGATTTCTTCTCTCTATGATGCTAGTCTATTATTTTTTTATTTGGTATGACAGTTGTAACATATATATACAATGTAGGTCTTAGTCGACCTGTACTTCTATAGGGGTAGATGCCCCTATGTAGATGCCACATCCGGCATGAGCTGGATGTAGCCGAGACTAGGATTTCCTGCTCAGCGGGCTAGGCTTGAACAGCTCATTACTTTGCTACGTTGGGACAAGTGCCGTGGCAGGTGGTTAACTGACGTGCGAGTCTATCTTAATAGACTAATACACTAGAGCAAAGTAGACCTGCAGCCTGTTAGGCGCCATCTATGCTGCACTTAACAAACCACCTAACCTTAGCCGGTCGTATGCCATGTCACACAGTCGCCTCTTATGACATGTGCTCTGTGGGGCAGTGGTGCTATTCTTGTTATACACATAGACCCCAGCGAACAACTCAGGTACTTAATGTACACAAGTGTATATTTGTTCATGTAACTTTAATCAATTTCCCTTAACAGATACATTTTCCCCACTAACATTTTTAGCTTTTCCGTCGTGTATTATTTCATAATAAGCCATGCCAGCAAGATATTATTACGTATTATCATGAAGAGACTAGAAAAGAAAGTAGAATATAAAATACATGAGATGTAGGCAGGATTCAAACAAGGCAGAGGCACAAGAAATCAGATCTTCACTTTGAGAAACATCTTTGAGAATACAATGCTGACCTATATACATACTTCATAAATGACAGCAAAGTTTTTGACATCAGCAACTATGGCAAATAATGAAAGACATGGGCTCTGCAACACATCTAATATATTGAATGTTGTTGTATTCAATAAATTGAAGATAGGTGGCACTGACGAATGCACCTGTGGTACAGGGAAAATGATCGCTGAACATCTGCTACAAAACTGCCCGACATACGAGGACCAGAGAAAGCACATGTGGCCATCACCAGTGGCAACACTAGACAAGCTCTATGGCAGTGTTGACAGCCTCAGGATGACAGCTGCTTTCTTCAAACAAATTCAAGTTGACGTCCGACAGCGTACGAAGAAGAATGTTGTTATTATCCCATAGCTGCTGAGCAAGGCTGCGCTTGGCAGCCCAATGCCATTCTTATATAGATACAGGTCTTCTTCAGTTGTTTCACTGCTCCGTACAGTGTGTTGGCAATTGTTGGTAGTGCTTGTAAGAATCTTTTCCTAATGTCTGCACAAGATCAGGTGCTGGAGATTGATGAAGTTCAAGTGGCTATGTTCTATATGTGGAACAGATAGAACATTGTTCTGCTGGTCCGGCAGCTTCTGCAGCTTGCCTTGTTCCAAATTTATTGGTATCACCTTTCCATTGGAGCAAACAAGGCAGACCGAGAGAGGGACCGTACTCTATTGACAACACATGGTCTTTACATTTCTGCCCGGGCTTTGTGCTAAAAGCACAATTACTATCGTCTGACAAGACGAAAAGAGGGAATGATGCCCTGTTCGGAACTGAAGGTTGAGACTTTGATCTCTTCTATGTAGTTTATTTATGTCATCGTTACTTTTTGGCTGTGACATTTCGCTAAATACACTGAGACTTATTGTTGCCGTCGCCCACCTGTTCATCCAGATTTCCCAAGTATTATTCTTAATATTTCGTTTTACCGTGTTGTTACTGCAGGGTCTATCCAATTGTTGTTTCGAGGCTCCTGTTTTTGCCAATCTGTCGATCATCTTGTAGTAGCCCACTATGTCCAGGGATCCATCGCAGGTGATGTTTATCTCGTGGACAGTGATGATGTTGTTGATCGCCCTCCCCACCAAGAATATCTCCATATCTTTGTATGTGGTGTTCTTCAGTGACTCCAGAACCGACTTGAAGTCACTAAAAATCACAAAGTCCATCGACAACAATTCGTCTAAGTCAAACTGTTGGTGCAAAATCTCAACTGGTGTTTTTATAGCCTCGTCCTCAGCTTCATCGTTTGAACGGTTTTCGCCGCATGAATCACAAAAGTCATATATGGACCCATTTGGGTATTTCATATGGATACCATACCCTGCTAAAGAGGTAGATTTGAATGCTGATCCATCAGTTTAGACCAGGACTGCCGATTTTGGGTAGCTAGAGACTGTCTTCAGGATATTAGGTGTAGTCTTTTTTGGTGGCCGCCTGTTCTGTCAGGTGTGTTTTTATGACTGGCAGGCAAAAATTTTCTGAAAGGAGTGGTCCAAAAAACTTATTTTCCGTTTCTCTCTCCTCTGGTAGATGGTGAATATGACTTTTCTCTTCCAGTGGGGACAATTACTTCAGTATTATTTTGCTTCCAAGTGTCTATTTGTACCCTATTTGGATGGCCATTTTCTTGTATCTTGTACCTATCTACCGCTTCAGTCAGTGCCCCCTTTATCCTGATATCTAGCGGTTCTATGTTGGCCTCTATTTCACATGCCGCTGTAGGTGTTGATCTCATCACCCCACAAATTAGTCTGAGAGTTTGATTCTGTACCTGGTCAATAGTCAGAGATGTTATTTGTACTCACAGTGGTCTGTATGGGAAGGCTGTAGTCCATCACTGGTCGTACATACCAAGGTATATTTGTTAAAAGTTTTGTTTATCAGCTCCCCAATTTGTATTAACAAGTCTTTTGATTAAGTTTAATCGCTTGGCTGCTTTACTTCTAACATTGCAGATGTGACTGCCAAATTTCAACTGTCTGTCCTGTGTTACTCCCAGATAAACTGGGGTATCCTATTTTACTAGTAATTTTCCATTCATTTTTGGTGTTAATGGTTCTCTTTGCTTCTTTATGACTGCTGGAGAAGATGGTGTATATAGTTTTCTGTGTATTTATCTTTAGTTTCCACAGTTCACAGTATACTGAAATTGTTAGTAGCGCTCTTGGCTTTTTCCAAATTGGGATATTTCTCGCTGGTTCAAATAGCAAGATCATCAGCAAACAAAACCTTTGACACGTTTAGTGAGGTCATTAACACAGATGAGGAAAAGGCTGCAGCTTAGAGAAGAGCGTTGTGGTGGTCGTTCTAACGATCTTTTACTTGATGCTGCACCTGTAAAGTTTGTATCTATGGTTCTGTTGGTCAGGAAGGCCTGTATCCATTTGATCATCTTTCCTTCTATTCCCATTTTCATCAAAAGGCCTTTCCTCCAGACCCTGTCATATGCTTGCTGTAGATCAATAAACACTGCTAGTGTGCTTTTTTCTTCTTGGAATCCATCCATCACTAGCTGTGTAAATCTAAAGAGGGGATCATTCGTATGGTGTCCATGTCTGAACTCTGCCTAGTTTCCATCTTGGAATCCATCCATCACATGCTGTGTAAATCTAAAGAGGGGACCATCCGTCCGGTGTCCATGTCTGAACTCTGCCTAGTTTCCATCAAGGAGGATTTTGCTTTCCAGCGCCACCAATATAGTCTGTTGTTTACCATTCTTTCAAGCACTTTACCTAAACATGAGGTGAGTAACACAGGTCTATAGCTTCCAGGTGTTCCTGGTTGGTTCCCTTTCTTCAGTCTGGGTTTGATAGTTGCTGACAGCCATGTTGATGGCAACTGTTGTTCATCCCATGTTCTGTTGATAAACCATTAAAACACTTCTTTTGCCAGTGGTCCTAATTTACTTATTATCTCATTTTTAACTTTATCTGGTCCTGGTGCTTTATTTTTTGCCAGTTTTCTCAAGCATGACGCTAAGTTCTTGTGAAGTGAAGTGATTTTTAAAGGTGTTAAAGAATGTCCTTTAATTGTGCTTTATCTAGCAGTTTTCTTGATTGTGCTTTAGTTACTCTAGCATAAAATTTGTTAAAGATCTCAGCTTTCATGGTGTTTGATACTATTTCGTCCCCAGTTTCTCTGGCCAGAAGTGTTGGGTTTGACCTTCTCTTGTTCCCTTCAAGGTTGCTCAGTAATCTCCACGCCTTATTACCTTCTTTTTTTAGATCCAGCTTGCTATAATTTGTTCTCCACGTCTCCTGTTTGCTATGTATAGTGATATATCTTATTTTTGCTGTCCCTATTGTAAAAGTATCACACCACCCCCCCCCCCTGCATTACTGTGCCGTAGGGGTGTGAGGTGTTAGCGATCTCACATTTCAAAGGCTCGTCTATATGAGGGCAGTAGCCATCTCCTCTCCCTCGTAGCTTTTACTTCCCGGACTGAACCAGTACCCATTTAAGGCTGGGTCGACCCGAGAGCCATTGCGGTCTGAAAAACATTACCGCCTCAACTGGGGAATGAACCCAGGACCACTCAGATGTGAAGCCAGCGCGCTACGTGGCTCCCATATTGTACTCTGTTTTATTTAGGGTATTTGGAGATTTTTCTACCTTCTTCCTGACCTCTTTCCTCTCTTTGACGGCTGCCTCCAGCTCTGGGTTCCAGTACAGTTTACATTTCCTGTACGTCCCCTGTGGGATGAATGTCCTCTCAGCTGTTGAGATGGTGGCTCATGTTTGAAAGTTGTATTGTTGTCGTCATTCTTACCCAGCTTCAGTTTCCTGGCCATAACGGTCACAGCTAGTCTTTCTGAAATTCCATGATGGTTTTCTCCAAACCATCCTATGGCCTTCGGCTCGGTCTAAGCTGTTTCCTGAATGTTTGTCTCTAACTTTCTTCTCCGTGTGTGTTTTTGTCCGTTTCTACTTCTCTTGTCCTGAAGATTCCAGAACAGAAACTGTCTTGTAATGCTATCAGCTAGGTTCTTTAATGTGAATGCTATCCAATGACACTATCTTCGCCTCACTTCATGTTCCACTGATATGTCCAGTTCTTTCCAACAGTTCTACATTTCTGATCATAAACAAGGTACTTCATCTCTCTATTCTGTGCAAGTATAAATCTGTATCTATTTGGTTGGTGTTGTTGTTGCTCTTCATGTTTGGCTTGGCTTCGTTCGTTCTCAATCTCCCGCTACAAAACCCTGAAAGGGCTTAAGTAGCAGAATGTAGTCCAGAGAACGGAATGCGTTGTCGTAGTTTATAGCTCGACTGCGATATTTGCACCTTTCGGTCCAACACATCTGACTTCAGCAAGTATTTTATGAGTACCGGGTTAGCATTCCCTCTTCGATCCCTTCTCCTTAGCCAGTCTGCCCTGCTGCAGCCTGTTATCCAGGATCACCGCGTGGAGGTGTAGAAGGGTCTTGGCAGCTATGGTTCGCTGGCCCTGACGCTAGCAGTCAGCTATGGGTCGCTGACCACTGCAGCTCATGCGTTGCTCCTCTCTTCATGTTTAAGAGCTATACAATACAATGGAACTTGCATTGGAGTTGAAGATTGTTATTTTTGTGTTGGTTTTAATTCCTTTGTAGCTCCTCAATCCCCCAATGCAATGAAAACTCCTCTCATCTTTTGTATTCTTATATTGCCATCTTTATCTGTAGCTTTTACTTTGTCTAAATAGAATAGGAATTGCAGTGGAAAGACACACCTGGTACCCCAAAAAAGCTTCTATGTTGGTCCACGCCTCAGCTCCATATGTTTTATGTTTCCCCTCACCTCAGGTTCATAGGTTCTATGTTGGCCCACACCTCAGGTTCATAGCTTCTATGTTGACCCACGCCTCAGGTCCATAGCTTCTATGTTGGCCCACACCTCAGGTACATAGGTTCTATGTTGGCCCACGTCTCAGGTCATAGGTTCTATGTTGGCCCACACCTCAGGTCCATAGCTTCTATGTTGGCCCACACCTCAGGTCCATAGCTTCTATGATGGCATCAGTTTCGCAGGCATCTGTTGGTGTGCTTATTCAGCCCACGCATACAAACCTAAGAGTTTCATTTTGGATTTCATCCAATTTCTTCTGGCTTGTTTTGCTCATTGTGGTTTGCAGTGAGAGGTTGTAGTCCATAACTGATAGGACATAACCAAGGTACAGCTGCCGTAGATTCCTTTCTGCTTCCTAGGTGGAGCTTGCAAAGTGTTTGACCAAATTTAGACATCTGTTTGCCTTGTCTTTCATTTTGAGCAGAAAGCGGTTGAGCACTAGTTGTTTGTCATGATCAACCCCAGAGTGCATCAGATCATCTCTGGTCAATAGCTGTCCATTGAGTTTGAGTTGATACGCTTTCTTTTTTTCTCGTATGCTTCTGGTGAATACAGTTTTATATGTGTTTATGTATTGTTCCCACAGACACGCCACACCATGCGATGCCACAAATGGACCTAATTTTTCTTGCACACACTGTGGAAGATGCTTCTCTGCCCGGATTGGTCTTACGAGTCACATTCGTCACCGTCATGGACTGTAGTTGCATACCTTCTCAAAGCACAATTACTATCGTCTGACAAGATGGAAAGAGCTAATGATGATTGTTCGCAAAGCCCGCAGTACACAGTTATTGTGCATAGGACACTGTTTAACTTTGCTTATTGGCCCAAGCAAACGTATGCATCCACATTTCTAATGGAATCATTTGCTAGCAACAGTTTATCCTGTAGGCAAAAAATGGTTTGGTATGAACTGGGTTTTCTTTAAAATAATTGATAAGTCCATTGCCATATTCGCACCATTTAATCATTGTTCAGCTTTTCTGTAATGTGACTGCTAATTACAACGTCTGACAATATCTACACAAACATAAAGATGATAACAATATTTTATACCAATATTTTATTTGTTCCAACAAAATATAGAGCAGCACACAATAAGTTTCTTAGCATATACTTTCTCTCAATCTCTGCCAATTGTCTGAAGCAAAGTACATCAGTCTTATGTGTTGAATTGGATCAAAAATATTCTTGCCTCCAATTTGACAGTTCAAACATTTACAGACACATCCAACTGCTGCAAGTTCTATGTCCTACTTTAAATAACAGGACTCAAATATGTCCTTACTCAAACCACAGAAAACATAAATAACATCTATTTGTGTAAACATTGCTTCTTTATTAGGACATTTTCTGGCTTTCTGAAGTAAAAACAATACAAGGCAAATATTGAACAAAATAGATAACCTTTTCATAAATTATTGTAATTGCTAATGAAAATGTATATTTGTTGGTAATGTTAATCTTTACCACATGCACGACGAGTCTGGCCGTCTGACATCATATAAATCGTGCAGCCTATGACGAGTCTGACCAACTTATGTTGTCATTCCATAGCGATCGACCGCTCTAATCAAACTTAAAAACGAATGGCTATGTAGTAATAGTCTGAACAATACTGTTCTTTAATTGTAGGGAGTTCCTTCTTCCGCAATGTACGGTTAGACACCAGCAATGGCGATCGTGGAATTATTTTTAGGCATTGGAAATAATTTTTTGTTTTTTGCTTGGATTTGAAGATTAACCTATTTTTTTAAGAATGGGAGAGTCACGTTCCTAACGGATTTTCTGAGGTAGATCTGTTTAGATTGTTTATTTAGATACAATAATTACGTTTATAGTTGAAATGACAGACACAGCCATTACGGCAAACATCTGTGATTTTTTTTTCAACCGATGTACACTGGAAGTAGGAGAGACTAATTGTGGCATTCTTTCAACATATCACCAATTTTGTTTTGTTATCTCAGAAACTAACACACACACAACAAAAACAATAACACCAAAAAATTCTGGATTAATTCATTTCTTTACTCCCAAACAATTATATCAATATACCGTCAAATAAAAATGTTACAGGCTTTCAAAGTAGCAACCATAGTTAAACGACGTGACAACATGAAAAATAATGCCGCGGCAGGGGAAATTGCGTGAATTGTGTATGTAGAGTGGTAAAGGTTAACAATAACGATTAAATTCACTTTCAAAATAATATTCAATTTTTATACAATATATTTTTATGTGGACATCATCTTTTCTATGACATAATCATAGAGCTGACACCAGGACACTTCTTTCTTTTATCCACTTGGTTTCCATCAATGGAAAACAAAAGCCTTTCCAAGTCTACATTGTGGTTAGTCATAACAATGTGTTATAAAGTTTTACATGAACTGATCTGAGCATAGACATTTTCTATACATATTAACTAACAACAAACTGGCAGGAAAAATATAACATTTTAAAAATGCCTGAGACAAAAAATTGGACAGGGACAGTTGGTCACATTAGCTTATAGGAAAAATGTTTGTTTGTGGCAACGACCACAAGACAAGTATGTATCTGCACTCAAGTAACATACATAACAGCAACGGAAAAGAAAGTGAAGTAATGGACCGTAACTAATCTCACTCTTGTGTCGGAGCTTCTGCTATCTGGGAGGTCTGGGATTCAAATCCTGGGCTTCACATTATTTCACTTTATTTTCTGTTGTCGTTATGTATGTTAAAGGTAAAGGTCAGTCCCATGGCATCAATTGCCATCGCGGATGAAGATTATTCTTTTCAAATAAGCACCAGCATATTTGAGGTGGGTTGGCCAGTTCCCTTCCTTGCTGTTTATACCTTCCCCAATTCATACGCCAGGTACCCATTTACAGCTGGGTCGAATGGAGAAGCAGTTGTACCAGGAACGAACCACATCCTTATTTTTTCATGTCCGTCCATGATTTTGAACCCTGGTGCGCTGTAATCCCAGTCTTAGCAAGCCGGCTGCTCACCGTCAACTAGGCTACACGCTCCAGATGTATGTTACTTGAGTGCATTTAAATACTTGTCTTGTGACTGTTGTCATGAACAAACATTCCTTGTTTACAACTAGCTGCCTAAAAGTTTCCACAGATTTCCTTCCTTAGCTTATAGACCATATCCTTTAATGGGTTCTAGTCACATTCTGAAAGTTCCAATCATCTGCCAATCCACATACATTAGGAGAGCTTTAGGATAGACTTCTATGGATAGAATACAACAATGCTTAGACCTGAAGATTGGAAAGAGAAAGTTGAGGTGGATAGAACACACCCTAAGAAAGAAACCTAACATAACTAAACATGCACTGGACCTGGGCCCCACATGGTAAGAGAAAAGCGGGTATGTCAAAGAATAGCTCACAAAGTACAATCAAAAGCATGGCATTTTATGGGCAGAGCTTAAGACAGCCCAACAATTGGAAATCAGTGAGGAACATCCATGCAGTTGTACATCCCAAAGCAAATCGAAAGAATTCAAGGCAATTTAATACAGGTTTCCAAGTTAATCAAAGAATAGGATAAATTATACTACTAGAAGTTTTTTAAAATACAGTTAGATACAAGAATAAGATGGCACAGCTATAAATCAACTTAAAAAAAGATTCAGATTAGATATTAGGAAATATTTGTGTAGTCACAGTGTAGTGAATGATTGGAATGCATTGCCACTGGAAATAGTGGGGGCAGGGTGTTTATGCATTCAAAAATATTTTGATGCCCTTAGTTATTTTTAGATCAAATTAAGCAAAAGAAACTGGTTGTATTTAGATTCTGCAGAGCTTTCTAAACCAGTATAAAGAAGTTAAGGTAAGTCAAGTAAATAACAAGATCATCTACTGATGAGAACATTTATAGGAAAAGTTTAAATCATAAATTGAGAGGGAAGAGAACAGAGACTATACATGCAAGAGGTTAACTACTGCATGATAGATGAACACATGAATCTCAGCCATATGAGATCCATACGGGGAGAAAGACTAACGTCTGGTCAGGCAAAATATTCTGCTCAGACATGTTAGTCAGGGTCAGGCAAAATATACTGGCCAAGACCCTCACATCAGCTTCCACTTAGCCTTCCCTGGAAACGGGCTGTTTTCATGACAGCCTGGCTAACGAGGTGAGGGTTCGACATGATCCATGTTGTTCGCTTATCACAAGTGATGAGTATCTTTTCTTTTTTCACTTAGCCAGTCCTTCCAGTCGAGTATTCTGTAATTGCGGGTTGTGGATGGGTGTGGAGATGACTTGACGAGTCCAATATGGGATCTGCATACTCGCATGCAGTGAAAGCATGGAAAATTGGCTTCGTGAGACGGTGATCATGATTGTCAGCAAATCCATGTATCTCATCCACTTTATTGCTCAGCCTGGAGACCCGCAACTCAAGCAGCTTTTTGACTGTAGTTTAACTTGTCAGCGGACTTACGCTCTCCGCTTCGTAACCTACTCATTGTGGGCATTGGAAAGAACCATTTGAGATGCAGACAGAGAGAACTAGGTAAAGCAGAAAGTATACATTGAAGAAATAAACCCTCATATAAATTACATTTTTCTGAGTATTGATTTTTGGTAAGTGGAGAGTGTGTTGTAGGGGTGTAACTCGAGTGCAAGCTCGGTTTGCAGTCCAACATATCGGGTTCGAATCACACAGTGTCCAGTTTGGCTCGTCATGTTGGTGTTCTTGTCTTGGCGTGACCGTTTCTCCACGTACAGAAAGGACTGGCAAAACTATTGTGCTGCAAACTGCCATTGTAGAACACAGACAGGCAAAGGCAGCTGTCCATCGTATACGATGATGGCATAATTTATTTTACTAGCAAAATTTTTAGTAAGGATTAACTGTGCTACTTTTTATCCTCACTCTCTCGTCTCGTGCCACCCGACCCTAGTGGCAAGTCAAGAACAAGATGACTAAGGGGCGACTACGAGATGCAGGGGACTCCGCACATCAAGCACCCATGAAAAATATGGTGGAGTCCGGAGTTAAACCCACACCACCTGATCACGAGGCCGAGGGCTTAACTATTTCGCCACGGAATCCCCACAAGAACACATTACAAATACACACATGCATCCAAACTGACTGATACATCTTGATATAACCAAAACGACTCTGTGGTCTGTGGTTGAAAATGTTGTGCCTTTGGCAAAATAAGCCCAAATTCTAAATGAACAACAGTACCAGGGTGACAAAACTTACTTTGTGTTCTTCTTCTTCTGCGTTCGTTCTCAATCTCCCGCTACCGAGCTCTGAACAGAGCTTTGCAAGTAGCAGGATGTAGTTCGGAGAACGGAATGCATTGTGTCGCTAGTTTACAGCTTGACTGCGATATTTGCACCTTTCGGTCCGACACATCCGTCTTCGGCAGGGAGTGTTTTTCTAATACATGGGCAACTAGATACTCACTCTTTGATTCATATTTATGGGGTATTGCTGTTAAAGCTATCTTTGATGAAACCTAGAAGGCTACTCCACATGCGTAGCTTCCCTTCCCTTTCTTCCTTTCTCTTAGTTGCTCCTCTTCTGCTCCTGGTGTTGTAGAGATAGCTGTGTAAAAATATACTTGCAATCAAGTGTGAAGACAAACAAGTGATTGATTTATACATGTTATGTCTTTGCATGATGAAGGCCCACCTGCTTTTGACCTTCATGCTGGCAACTATTGTGTAGGAATTTTGTTGCTTTTATAATTCATGTCCAAACAGCAGCTAACAGCCCGCTCTTTCCGATTTTCAACTGTCATGGGATCTTTTACATGCAGAGTGTGTACACAGGACGTACGTGTTTATCGTCCGTCTCTGATAGGCATAGACACATATATCACCTACATTGAGACCAGGGGATGTTGAAACTTGCGAGATTCGAACACCCATCATTACGCGCTTTCTTGACAGACAAGTGTCGTACTTCTCAGCCATAGCAACCTTTTGCATATATTTTCTTGCATTTATTTAGCTGTATTCTGATTTAGCTGTGCACCAAAAGCATCACAGCTGCAATGTGCATCTCCCGGTATACATTCTCTTGTGCGTTTTTGGGCTTCCATTCTGTGTAAAACCAAGACCACACACGTAATACCTGTACGGCTTTTCCCCTGTATGAATTACTTTGTGTCTATTTAATTTCCGTTTCTCATAAAATGTTACGTCACAAATATCACACATGTATGGCTTTTCTCCTGTATGCTTCCTCTTGTGTAGCTTCAGGCCACTACTCTCTATAAAGCCTTGGCCACAAACATCACACTTGTAAGGTTTCTCCCCTGTATGTACTCTCATGTGTGTCTTCATGTACCAACTCCGATTAAATCGCACACCACAAACTTCACACTCATAAGGTTTCTCTCCTGTGTGAATTATTTTATGTCTTTTGAGACTCACACTTTCCGAAAACCATACATCACAAACATCACACTTGTAAGATTTCTCTCCTGTATGTGTTTTCTTGTGCTTCTTTAGAGCACCATTTTGTGTAAAGCCAAGACCACAAACATCACACTTGTACGGCTTCTGTCCAGTGTGAATGATTTTGTGTCTATTTAGTTTCCCACTATCATAAAACTTTGCATCACAAACATCACACATGTAAGGTTTCTCCCCAGTATGTATCCTTCTATGTGCCTTTAGGCCACCATTCTGTGCAAAGCCCAGACCACAAATATCACACTTGTGAGGCTTCTCTCCAGTATGAAGGACTTTATGTCTAGTTAGATTGCCACCTTTATGAAACTCAGTACCACAAATATCACACTTGAAAGGTTTCTCTCCTGTATGCCTTCTCATGTGTATCTTTAGGCTGCTAGCTTGTGTATAGCCAACGCCACATACATCACACTTATAAGGATTATCTGAGTTATGCAATCGTTTGTGCTTCTTTAATGTGGAACTCCTAGTAAACTTTCTGCCACAGACATCACACATGTGAGAGCTTAGAACGGCAGGTTTTATATTCAATGACTGTCCAAAATCACACACAGCTAAACTTGCGTCACTCCTATTTTGCTGAGCAGTTATGTCTGAAACACATAATTCATGTTCTGACTGTTTCTTGTCATCTCCTTTCTGTAAATCCACACTGCAATTATACTGAGTGACATTCATGTCAAGAGGCAATATCTGAGAGTACATGACACTGATATCTTTAGTCAGTCCCTGTTTGCAAGAGTCTTCCCTTGATTTCACTCCAGCTGCAAAACATACACCAATCTTGTTTATAGACATCTTCACTGTGTTCATTATATGTTCTGACAGGCTCTCTGAGGCGTCATCCTCTTTCACAAGTTCTGACCGTTGAGTGATGTTCAGGCTTGAGTCTTCTTCTTGCTTGACCCTAACATGGGAGTAGGCATAGCTCGACTGGCTACACAAACAGATGTCTGAAATGTGCAAGCAGGCAATAGTCAGTGATGAGACATACACGGCATCAAGTCTTAAAATGTTCAGTTAACATGAAAATAATGTAGGGGACGTTGTTTTCATTTTTGTCAGCACAAGAAAATACTTTTCTCACCAAGTACATAGAGAAGAAAACAACTTTCTCACTGAGTACATAGAGAAGAAAAAAACTTTCTTACTGAATAAAAAAAAAAAAAAGGCAAAGGCTGCCATCCATCGTAGACGATGATGGCATAATTTATTTGCTAGCGCTATTTTTAGTAAGGATTAACTGCGCAACTTTTTATCTTCACTCTCGTCTCGAGCCGTTTGACCCCAGTGGCAAGTCAAGGACAAGACGACTAGGGGGCGCTATCAGATTTAGGGGACTCTGCATCAAGCACCTGTGAAAAAGATGGGGAGTCCGGAGTCGAACCCACATCAGCTGATCACTAGGCTGTGGCTTAACCACTTCGTCACGGAATCTTACTGAATATATAGAGGAACACACTTTCTTACTGAATATATAGAGGAGAAACACACTTTCTTACTGAATATATAGAGGACAAACACACTTTCTTACTGAATATATAGAGGACAAACACACTTTCTTACTGAATAGAGGAAAAGAAAAAAACTTTCTTACTGAGTACTTAGATGAAAAAAAACTTTCTTACTGAATATATAGAGGAGAAACAAACAACTTATTTTACTGAGTACATAGAGAAGAAAACAACTTTCTGACTGGGTATATAGAAGAGAAAAAAAACTTGCTTATTGAATAGGAAAAAAATAATTTTTCTCACTGATTATGTAAGACCAACATCAGGTTCAGGTGAAACATACTGATCAAGACCTCACCAAACATCCCTGCCAGTCTCCCTGAAAACAGGCTGCAAGCCTACATCCAATATCCTCCTAAAACATTTATTGACAAATGACTGGACTTTTCTCTGTATTACTTTTGCCATTTTCCAAATTTCTGCTATATACAGGAGCCCTGACTTGACACTGGAATTAAACAATCTTGGGATCAAGATGCTGAGCAGCGCATGAGCTGCAGTGGTCAGTGACCCATAGCTGACTGCTAGCGTCAGTGCCAGCGAACCAGAGCTGCCAAGACCCTTCTACACCTCCACGCGGTGATCCTGGACAACAGGCTGCAGCAGGGCAGACTGGCTAAAGAGAAGGGATCAAAGAGGGAATGCTAATCCGGTACTCAAAAAATACTTGCTGAAGTCGGATGTGTTGGACGGAAAGGTGCAAATATCGCAGTCAAGCTGTAAACTACGACACAATGCATTCCGTTCTCTGAACTACATTCTGCTACTTAAGCCCTTTCAGGGTTTGGTAGCGGGAGATTGAGAACGAACAAAGCCAAGCCAAACAATCTTAAGGAAACAGTGGCCCTGTCCTATTAAGCTCATACAGAAAGTCTTGCATAAATTTGGCTGATTGCTATGCTCCACAAGGGGTATTAAACCACCTTGTAAAGTCAGAGAACTAGCTACAGAAATCACAAGGGTATAGATCAGAAACTTCATAATAATTCCTGGATACGCTTCTCTATCATACATGTATTCAATATTGAAGGCAATGAAGCTGCAGACAAACTAGCAAAGGGTGGAGGAGTATCCCCACAAACATACCTGAGTATCACATATAATGAGGCCAAGACCATAAATTAAGCCAACTTCAGGGTAAAATTGCCTGATCAACACCCCGACTTCCGAAAAGAAGACAACTACTATAACTTAACTAGAGAAGAGCAAGTCAATATCTTCAGACTGAGAACTGGGCATAACAGACTCAAGGGTCATCTTTACAAGAAAATGAGGATTGGGACAGATGACAAATGTCCATGTAGGGAGCATATCATGACCGCGGAACACATCCTGCAGAGCTGCATGCTCACGCATGCAAAGAGTGAAAAATACTGGCCTCACGAGACAGATACGAGACAAAAGCTGTATGGAGATAAAACAACCTTACAAACAATGGTGTCCCTTGTAAGAGAAACTGGGACCTTGATCTGAGGATGAACGAAGAAGAACATACACGTATTCACAATCCAGACCACACATAATTTTTCACTGCAATGTTCACATTTACCTTCATCCTGGCCACATAAACATGATGCTTCTTGTACTTTCTCTCTTTCTGCCATTTTCCTGCCCAGACTCTCAGAGCTGAATGTCCCACTAGATATCTGAATCACATATTTATTCATGTTATCCTTTAGAAAAAACATGGAATCTTTTCAAAGTTCTTGAATTATTTGATCTTTTAAAATGTCACACAACTACCATGAACAGCCCTACAGCCCGCCCCACAGAAGTGTGTCAATGCCAATCTCTATGTAGCAATAAAACATAAAATGTACCAAACACTTTTTGATCCGGTCCAACATTTTAATGGATCACAGGAAGTATCATTTAAAAACTGCTGCTTAATTTGTACATTAATTTCAAAGTAGAGAAGAGTTAACAAAAAGTTATTACACCACAACATATTTATTCAGCAGCTTATGTGTTAAGTGCTTGTCCTTCAAGTGTTGATGGTTAGTTAATGATCCAGCGGCCAGTGGGCGCGTGTACTTTGGCCCAAAGTGGTATCCGTAAGTATTTGTGAGCAGCTGATGCCTATCTGAGTAGCAACTGCAGTGAACAAATGTGTTGTAACTTATAATAAATAGCTTGGCTTGGCTTCGTTCGTTCTCAATCTCCCGCTACCAAACCCTGACACTGGTCTAAGTAGCAGAATGTAGTCCAGAGAACGGAATGCGTTGTGTCATAGTTTACAGCTTGACTGCGATATTTGCACCTTTCGGTCCAACATATCCGACTTCAGCAAGCATTTTTTGAGTACCGGGTTAGCATCCCCTCTTCGATCCCTTCTCCTTAGACAATCTGTCCTGCTGCAGCCTGTTATCCAGGATCACCACGCGGAGGTGTAGAAGGGTATTGGCAGCTCTGGTTCGCTGGCCCTGACGCTATGGGTTGCTGACTGCGGCAGCTCATGCGCTGCTCAGCATCTTGATCCTAATAAATAGCTTGAGAGTTAGAGACTTTTAAGATTAACCGTACATAAATATTTCTACTCAGATGATCAAATAGACTGGTAAATAATATTGGTTTCTGAATATGGAAATGCAAAGAGTACAACTTTCTTTAAGCTACATTTCTTGTTCATTCATCCTGAAAAGGATGCTGTGCCATAGTTTACAGCGAGGCTGTGATGTCTGTGTCGTTTGGTCTGATACATGCAGTTTCAGCACATCATTTCGGGGACTGGGTTTGCCTGCTCTCTTTGATCTCCATTCTCTCAGCCAGGATGAATGGGTACAGTCTGTTTCCAGGGCTGCCGCTGAGAGGTGGAATAGCTATGATTCACTGACCTTGTTGCAAGAAAGCTTATGTATGTTTGTCGGCAGTTGGTTATTCATTATTCGCAGCTAACATTCCAAACGGGAGGTCCTTCAGCAATCTGCAACTCTGCTGATGCGAATTGTGTTGCCGTTATTGATTAAATAAGTCTGCCAAGCTTTTCGCTATTTCGCATCAAAGCCAAGATGAAGAATTCATGCGTTTGGTGTAAGGACATGCTTCTTCCATCGGTGAAGATATCCAAAGAATTTTAACTACCAGCTATTAAATGTAAATAATAATAATATAATTCATCTTTACAAAACACCATTTATATTTACAAAACACCATTTATATTTACAAAAGACCATTTATATTTACAAAACACTATTTTTATTTACAAAAGACCATTTATATTTACAAAACATCTTCCATCTATTAGTTGAAGCTTAATTACAGAGTCACATGGTGTACCAATTTGATAAGAGATATTTTATATTATAATTATTTTGTCTGTACCTGATTTCAGAGTGACCAATCTTTTGTCGAATGTTTAAAAAGTTAGACATGTTGATATGTGCCCTTAGGGGAAGAAATAAGCAAAAACAGTAAAACATGTTCTCCAAGTCTGTCAGCTCCATAAGAGGCAAATAGCAACAGCATGGCTGTTTCTAATTCAATTAATGGATAAACTGTAAGTGGATGACAGAAACATGAAACAGACTAGCTGTGGCTGTTTGAGAGTGAACGTCGGAGTAGCACAGTGCTAAAGTTCCGACTTCTTATGACAAATGTACAAGGTTCGATCCCCTTTATTGATCCAGCTGTTATGTGTGTCTGGCTTACTGTTAGTTGCTATTCGCAAGCGATGATGGCGACATCAGACAGTTTTATCTTGATGATGTAACTTCTGTTGTATTTGGATTATAGTGAGGAGGAAACTGCTTGTCATTAACCTCGATCTCTGGTCCCGAACTATCTTGGGCTGGTGGCCTGACAAGACGACCGAATGCAGGCACCCTGTTCACATCTCTCTTGAGACCAGGGAAAGCTTGAAACCTGCGGGACTGAATTCCCTGTCGTTTCCATCCATCGCTTTGAGAAGCGAGTGCCTTATCTATTAACCCCTCCTGTTAGTGATGTAAAGGCAGCAATCAGCAAAAAATTGGCCACCATACCTCACAAAAATGCAAAGTACAATGAAGTCTCTAACACTTCATCCCCAACAGCTGTGGGATTACCATTACCTATTTGAGAACGAACAAGGAACAAAGAGATGGCTGTTTAATATCATACTGATCCAATTTTAATTGAATACAATACCTCAGCATTGTCAACATAGATGAGAGGACCATGTATTGGGCAGTCTCCATCCATTTTCATCTGGCATTCCTGACAGTCTGGACAAAATGAAAGGCTGATTTTAGATTAAATCATTTATATCAGGTAGGAAAGGCTTGGATTGCCCAAGAAACAACTCTGACAACATGTTAGCCCAGTAAGACAGCATCCCTAGGAGAGAGAACTCTGTCAACAAACAACATGTTAGCCCAGTAAGATAGCTTCCCTAGGAGAGAGAACTCTGCCAACGAACAACATGTTAGCCCAGTAAGACAGCTTCCCTAGGAGAGAGAACTCTGTCAACAAACAACATGTTAGCCCAGTAAGATAGCTTCCCTAGGAGAGAGAACTCTGTCAACAAACAACATGTTAGCCCAGTAAGATAGCTTCCCTAGGAGAGACAACTCTGTCAACAAACAACATGTTAGCCCAGTAAGACAGCTTCCCTAGGAGAGAGAACTCTGTCAACAAACAACATGTTAGCCCAGTAAGACAGCTTCCCTAGGAGAGACAACTCTGTCAACAAACAACATGTTAGCCCAGTAAGACAGCTTCCCTAGGAGAGAGAACTCTGTCAACAAACAACATGTTAGCCCAGTAAGATAGCTTCCCTAGGAGAGAGAACTCTGTCAACAAACAACATGTTAGCCCAGTAAGACCTTTTAAAGGTCTGGCAGAAATTTCAACTTTCTCCTCCTACTCCTTCATGGTCAGGGTAAAGACTTATGACAAGCCCCTTGTATATTGAGCCGAAAGGCGGAGGTATCACAATCTTATTAACTATGACACAATGTCCTTTGCAGGACAAATGCCAAAGAAAAACCAAAAAATAGCCAAAGAGTGAAAGAGCAAAGTTTAAAACAAAAATAGGGCAACTGATAAAGAAAAACCAACATAAAAATTAAATTCAGAGACGAATTGCACAAATAACACACATAGGATGGTACATCAGGAGCAGACTACTTGGTGCCAAGAGGAGATCTAGTAACAATATTCAGACTGACTACAAACAAGAGACTGCAGTATCATGTGTTCAGCAAAGTCAAATCAGGACACAAGGAAATAATGAATCAGAGCTGTGACACTGTAAAGGGATGGTTGTAGACTGGGCAAAGAAAGTGGAGGGAATTTGTTGTTGCCCTTAAATACGACACCAGGCATGATGGCTACTGACCACTGTGCTAGTCAATGACCAGGGATCAGACTATTCTTCTTAGTGAATAAGTACATGTAACAGCAGGATTAGATAAAACAGTTCATTAACTTGTTAGGAAAGTTGTTAACAGTGACCGAAGCGAGAAGTGATTGACATGAAATCTGTAATTTTATAAACCGTTAATTAACAGTAGTTGACATTGTCGTTGAATGCTCACAATGAGTAGGATTACTCTTTTGTGCGCCCTAAAAAGGACGTTAAGTGGTGGGTTGTCGTAGCTTTCTTCACTTTCTGAGCCTGTTAATGAAAGTGGACCGGGGTCGTCCAGGTGGCTGTGCTATGCTTGGTGTCATCTGCGTGTTGCTCACTACTACAGGGATTACACTCGATCCCTAACCAGGCTGCCTTGAAACAGCCTGTTTCCAGGAAGGGCTACGAGGAAGCCGAGTTGAGAGTCGTGGCCAGTATGTTTTGCCTGACCCTGACTAACACGTCTGATCAGTATGTTTTGTCTGACCCTGACTAACACGTCTGATCAGTATGTTTTGTCTGACCCTGACTAACACGTCTGATCAGTATGTTTTGCCTGACCCTGACTAACACGTCTGATCAGTATGTTTTGCCTGACCCTGACTAACACATCTGATCAGTATGTTTTGCCTGACCCTGACTAACACGTCTGATCAGTATGTTTTGCCTGACCCTGACTAACACGTCTGATCAGTATGTTTTGCCTGACCCTGACTAACACGTCTGATCAGTATGTTTTGCCTGACCCTGACTAACACGTCTGATCAGTATGTTTTGCCTGACCCTGACTAACACGTCTGATCAGTATGTTTTGCCTGACTAGACGCTAGTTTTCCGTCCCTTACAGTATTTATATTGTTGATAATTGTTTCATCCTCTTGATGTAACTACTCAATTCTGTAATAAACACAAGAAGACGCCTACAATGATTGTTATTTCTTTTGTTTACAAATATGCCATAATGGATATTACAATCTAGCAAGTAATCGAGAAAACGTTAACTAATAAATGTCTTAATACAGACTTCAGGAATAAATATAAACAGCTACTTACACAGTATTTTGTTCTCGATGAGCAAATCTGAAGAAGTGTCCTTAGTGATACTAACTTTCTCCTCATCGTTATCAGATGATTTCTTCCACCATTTTCTCTAGAATAAAACACATTTATTTGAAGCTGATGTTTAATAAGAATTCCAAGAAACCTGAATAATATTTCAGTATGTTATGTGACGGCTAGGAGGTACCGGGTAATACACAACACGTTGGGATAGCATTTCAGTTAGTGCAGGAACAATTGTGTGACATAGAGTACAAGGAAATCCTGTTTTAATATGAACATTCAATATTGAGTAAGGTCATGTATGGCAATGCAGTATGTATGGAAGCAATTATATAACTCTAATTAACTTGAGTTTAAGAGATAGTTACTAAAGCTTTGTCGCTGTTATCTGAAAACCCATCACTGTAAGCAGATATTATTCAGACTTAATCTATGCTTTAGAAAATTCAACACCATTGGTTTCTGCATGTGTTGTTGTTTTGAATGCCCACAATGAGTAGGTTTACTCTTTTGTGGGCCCTCCTTCTTCTTCTTCTTCTTCTGCGTTCGTTCGCAATCTCCAGCTACCAAGTCCTGAACAGAGCTTTGCAAGTAGCAGGATGTAGTCCAAAGAACGGAAAGCGTTGTGTCGCTAGTTTAAGCTTAACTGCGATATTTGCACCTTTCGGTCCGACACATCCGTCTTCGACAGCTTGTGCGCCCTAAAAAGGAGGTTGAATGGCGGGTTACAATAGCTTTCCTCATATACCTAGTGGTTAAGTGGCACGGCTCACAAGCCGAAGGTGCTGGGTTCAATCCCCATCACAGTACCGGCTGTTACCCCGGGGAAGCAAACCCTTAGAAAATGCAGGAGGAAGCAGACCTTTTCATTAAAATGCTTGCTGAAGTCGGATGTACTGGGCCGACAGGCGCAAAATAAAAACACAGTGCAACGCACACAGCCTTGGGGATTAGAAAAATAAGGCGAACGCAAAAAAAAAAAGAAATGCCAATCCTGCTGATGAAGGTGAACCGGGGTCCTCCAGACGATTGTGCAATGCTTGGCTTCATCTGCGTGTTACTCACTACTACGGGGATCATGTCAATCCCTCACGTCAGCCAGACTGCCAAGAAAACAGCCCGTTTCCAGGGAGGGCTACAAGGAAGCCGAGGTGAGGGTCTTGGCCAGTATATTTTGCCTGACCCTGACTAACATGTCTGATCAGTTTGTTGTGTCTGACCCTGACTAACATGTCTGATCAGTTTGTTGTGTCTGACCCTGACTAACATGTCTGATCAGTTTGTTGTGTCCGACCCTGACTAACTTGTCTGATCAGTCAGGGACTTGCAATGATCTGCTGTCATCATCATGCAAAGCAAGAACAGCGCTGTTGAGCTAACTTTGAAAATACCTATGGTGTAGACATTAGATGTGGATAGGCAGTACATAATCAGTAACTCAACGACTACCAGTTTGTTGGTGACACTGCAATTAATATATTGTTGATTCTGAGACTTGATGAGTTTTGAATTTCATGTAAAATGATTAGGGAGGTGCGCCCAAGAGGACTGTCCAGGATGTGTATAACCAGTGAGCTACAGCAACCATTAGCATACATCGACTTCATAGCCTGCTAAAGAAGATTATAAATCTTTCAAAAGAGAAGTCTGTCCTGCTAAACTGTAAACACAAAACCAACATAAAATTTCTATAATAATTAATTAAGCATGACAATAAGAACATAAAAAATCACACTCACTTCGTATTCCTGTCCAGGTTTTATACTTCTATTTAGCAATGGAACATTTATTTCAGAACTTCTTGTACACTGCAAAGAAAAAGTGTTAGTTGATATCTGAAAATATCATTTTAGAATCACATTAGTAAAGAGTGACGATACCCTACACACATAATAAACTGCAATGTAAGAAGTAAATGTGACAATTTTCTGCATAGTGTTTATTAGTCTCCTTGTTACGACCTATTCTTCCTTAATGCTAAACTACAAAACTGCAACTTCCAATGCAGTAAAAACATAAGGTGGACGAAGAGCAAGCAAGGTCCTATAACCTTTACCAATCTGAATAACAAAAGTGTGGAAGTTCTTCAGCACCTGAATTATTTTTCAGCACGTCACATTTTTCTAGGTTTGTTGACTTTGAAAGTATCTTATTTGTTTGTCGTATAAATATGATTTGTTTGTACGTAGAGACATAAATGAATAAATAACTTGTTGGTATTATTGTTTTGTTGTGCAAGTACCTTACCGTGTGAAACTCGTCCTCACCTATCACCCTCACAGCGTCTCTGTCCGGGATATCCTATTCCGCCATCTCCCTATCCTTCACTCTGATCCTGCCACTCGCGAAGTTTTTCCCGATCCTCCCCTTGTCGCCTACAAGCGTGACAGGAACCTGAGGGACTTGCTGGTCAGTAGTCGCCTACACACCAGCCCTCATAGCCTCCCAGGCACCAGGCCGTGCAAAAATTCACGTGGCTGTGTTACCTGCCCTCATGTCATCCTTTCTCGCTCCATTACCTTTCCTAAGGCTGAATTCTTCATCAAAGAGGGGTTCACATGCAAATCTCGTAACCTCATCTATTCCATCATCTGCCGCCAGTGTGGTATGACTTACATTGGGGAAACTGGTATGGAACTACGGGAGCGTTTCCGCCAACACCTCAACGACATCCGCAACCGCACTGGTTCCCCAATTGCCAGCCACTTCAATGGTCCTGAGCACCGGGGTATGGCTGACGTCAGTGTCACTGGTCTAGTTTCGTGCTTCTCTGACGATCGTCATCGATTCGCCCTTGAGAACAGACTTATCTCTAGTATGGGATGTCTCCAACCACATGGTATAAATATCTTCCATACTTTTTCTTAAACCCTCACACTGGCCCCCATCTATTTGTCTTCTTCCCCCCCCCGCCTCCCCCATTCTTCCATCAGTTCTCTTCCCCCCTCTCTTATATCAATATCACGCCCTCCCGGCTTATATTGCCTTCTCATTGTTCTCCTATCTGGACCACTATTTGGCCACGCTTGGCTTATCAGGCATATTCCGCCACTTTTTGTTTGACCGCTCCTATTTCAGTTTCTATCGAGTACTTGGCACGACAGGTCGCTTAGACAGAAAGCGTCTCCCACCTGAAACAGATGAGTTGACCATTTTTTCTTATATGTTGATTTGTTAGTTCAGTGTTGTTGTCCCTGATGAAGGCCTATTGGTCGTAACGTAGGTTTTGTTTGTGTTCTCGTCTCGGTGCGGTATCTGACCATACCCATTTTTTAAATTTTGATTAAGCTCAACCTTAATCAACTTTTACTAGTTTTTTTTTTTCATGTTTTTTCCCCATTAGTTTAAAAAATGTAATTTGTTGTGCCAGCTTTAAAGTACACTTGGCTTAGCTGCTCCTCTTCTACCCTGTGATGTAGAGGTTTTTTCTTGGGGCTTACAGTTACTACATGATAAGTTAGTTGCCTCCTTAGCCGCCTCTTACAACATGCAGGTCAGGTTACAATTTTACTATTCTGACCCCTGCTATTACACACTTGGACTTCAAAATACAACACTGTCAATTTATTTATTTAGGAACAATTTTCTTTAAATCGACCAAGTTTGCCAAGTAATCAAAACAAATACTTACCTCAAAATCGAACTCCTGCTTTATTTCCATCTTGAAACTCTGGGAGAATTTATCTATATTTCTTGTAACCTGGAGAATCAAAATAATATTTTAAATAATGCAAATGAAATGCACTGCCATTTCACAGCGTTAAGAAATGTGTATAATGTTGTGCTTCCTCTGAGTGATACGATTGGAGCCGCTATTTTAGAGGGGATATAAACATGCTGGAAAGGATACAAATAAGAGCGCCAAAACTGATAGTGGGATTCCGGAATTATAGTTATGAGGAAAGACTCTGAAAAACTGGTCTACAGTGTCTAGAAAAGAGAAGAATTTGAAGTGATTTAATACAGGTTTATAAGATAATCTAAGGAATTGATATATTTGACAATAACAAGTTTTTCAACATTTTTTTACAACAGCCTGCAAGAACAAGAGGGCACAGCTACAAATTAATTAAAGAAAGGTCCAGATTGGATATTAGCAAAATTGTTTTTAAGTCAGAGAGTGGTGAATGCTTGAAATGCATTGATACAGGAAATGGTGGAGGCAGTGTCAATTAATGCAGTCAAGAATAGATTGGTATAGTTTTTAAATCAAGGAAATGTAAAAGAAACTGGTTGTATACAGACTCTGCAGAGTCTTCTAAAACCAGTATAAACACATTAAGTTCAGATTGTGTGCATGTGTGGACTGAGCAAACAAACAGAACTGCCCTCTGTATAGACAGCTGAAGTAGACTCACTGACCAAATGATTCAACACTATCAAAGTTGTACAGAACTAAAGTGGAGTTTCAGTCAATGGTTGAGTTCATCACAGGATCTCACCTGACGGTATAAGAATCAATGAGCAAACATGGGAAGAGGAATAAGTTCTACAAATTGTAATACTTTATTGTGTTAGTAAGTTATCAGTCCACTAGTACCCTGATTGGTGTCATGGGAAGCCTAAGTTATCTCTTCTGGGCCAGATGCATCACGTCTGACGTCGTCAACCTGTGTTGCTGGAAAATGGTCTTTACGCCATCTATCCACCTGCACTTTGGTCGTCCTCTCATTTGGAAGCTGAACCATCAGGCATTGTTAGCCTGGTGGGGAAGCTGATAAAAATGGCAGAGTCATCGCAATTCCTCTTTTGGCATGTATTTGACACATGGGATGGAATCGACCCTTTTGCAAATGTTCTCGTTCCTCAATCTATCTCTCCTGGAGGCGCCAGAGGAACATTCACAGACATTTCATTTCACAGATGGAGATCTTGTTCTCTCGTGCCTCGGACATAGTCCATGTTTGACTCTGATTGCACAGGGTTGGTAGGAAGATTCTGTTTAATAGTTGCTGCTTTGTTGAACACTAATATGAAATGTTTGAGCAGTGGCGCCAGTTGGTAAGTCCCTCCTGCTGTTTTCTGGTCTCAATTTCACCTTCGCACCTGCCGTCTTCAGAGACAATTGCTGACCAGGTACTTGATCTTCTGAACCTGCTGGAGAGCCATAGTCTGAAAGCTTGTTAAGCGGCCCCTACGTTCTGCCCATCCACAAATTTGTCATCTTAGACGTGCTGATATGCATACCATTCTTATCTTAAGTTGCATCCAATGCTGCTACGTGATTTTTGAGTTTTTGTTCACCTGTATACGAGAGACATTGGACATCTGTGAATACTTTATTAATTCATAATTACATAAATAAACCAAACTGATTTCATACACAAATGACTGGTACCATCGGGTGTAAAGGTCTTTCCTTTTACTTCTGGCTTATAGCTTCTACAAGATGGGGAATAGGACCCTGTGCCCAGACCTCCATCCTGTCCTTTTGTACTCCACCTAGTATATAGGGCCCTCTACAGCTGTACCCCTTCAAGTAGCATGTATCATAACATTTTGCATACTCCAACCGTGGTGATGTGTGTAGCAATTAGTTTTACTCTATGAGGTTGCTAGCTCTATGTACATCTCTTTGGTCGCCTTTCGCAACCTGCATGCAGATATTCTTTCCTGCATTGTAAAAGGCCTTCAGATCAACTAGGGTTAACCCTCCTCCTTAGCTGCAACAAGAAAACTTGCTCAGAGGATCAAGACTGACAGTAAAAGCTTCTTCTCTTATGTTAGAAATAAACAAAGAACGAAAGACAAAGTAGGCCCTCTCATAGACAGTACAGGGAAAGTAATAAGTGATAATAGGGAGGCAGCTAATCTACTCAATCAGTACTTTGGCTCAGTCTACACAAAAGAGGACTGCTCCAAGATCCCAGAGCCTGTAGGTATTTTTCAAAGAGGCATGGATATAGCGGGATTAAGATCAATCTGTATTACAGAGGAAATGGTTTTGAAAAAATTGGAGGGGTTGAAAGTGGATAAATGTCCAGGTCAAGATGGTATTCATCCAAAATTTATGTTTTAAATTAGAGACCAGCTAGCAAAACCATTGGCTATATTATGTTCTCAATCACTTACAAAAGGGATTGTTCCACAGGATTGGAAAGATGCAGGAGTGATCCACTTATTCAAAAAAGGCAAAAAATCAGATCCAGCGAATTATAGAACGGTGAATTTAACAAGCATAGTCTGTAAATTGTTAGAGTCGTTAATTAAAGAAAACATTGTAATGCATTTAGACAAATTTAATCTAATCAGAAACAGTCAGAGGGAGATCATGCTTAACAAATCTATTAGAATTCATGGAGGAGGTTACTAAAATCATAGATAAAGGGGAGCCAGTGGACGTTATTTATCTAGATTTTGCAAAGGCCTTTGATAGAATACCTCATCAAAGATTATTTCTCCGAAAGTTAAAATCACATGGAATAGGTGGGGAAGTTGCCAAATGGATTGAAAATTGATTTACGGGAAGAAGGTAGAGGGTGGGCATAAATAAGGAGTACTCTGAGTGGTGTGAAGTGAAAAGTGGAGTGCCACAGGGCTCGGTTTTGGGACCAATTTTGTTCTTGATATATATAAATGATTTGGACATTGATATGGGATCCATTATTGCAAAATTTGCTGATGACACAAAACTATGCAGTAGTGTCTCATCTAAAGCAGAAGTGGAAATATTGAGGTCGGATTTAGATAAAATTGCGGCATTGGCAACAGCAGCAAAGGCGAACTTTGATAAAATTAGCAAACTTCAAAACCAAGCCATGAGAGTTATAACAGGAGGCATGAAGTCAACGCCAATTGTAGAACTTGAAAAGATTACAAATCTGCAATCCATGACCAATAGAAGAGACAGCAGAGCCCAGCAGCAAGCAGAGAAACTAAGAAGACTGACAGACCATCCAATGCATCAGAGACTAAATAGATTTGGAAAAGGGAAACTAAAGCGGAGAAACTTTGCAGAAATAGCCAAAGTATAAATGAGTGAAGACCCTATGAACACCGTAACAACACCAAAGCCCATCCCTACTGTACGCAAACCCACCTGGAAGCAGCATTTCATTCCAGAGGTGGTAGAAAATATACCAGGTATTGAAAACAAGAACAGCCAGACTGAAAAAGAAAGAAGAGACATAACCCTGAGGTACATAGCGAAAAACTACCCAAGCATGGACTGGACCCATGCATACACCGACGGTTCTGTAACAAACACAACACAGAATGGAGGGGGAAGGGTATCCCTGAGCCTAACAAACGGTAGAAAAATAACACTATCAGTGGCAACTGGAAAATTCTCAAGCAATTTCAGAGCGGAGGCAGAGGCATTGAAGGCTGCAGTAGAAGCAATGCTGACAGGCGACAGCAATGAAAGCCAGATAGTCCTGTTTACAGATGCCCTGTCCGTGGTTACAGCACTAAAAAGCCAGAAAAATACAGAACTTAATGATTCAAGAGCAGTACTCTGTCAACTATGCCAGCAGTCCACACCAAAAAGAGTAGTGGTCCAGTGGGTTCCATCCCACTGTAACATTCAAGGCAACGAGGAGGCAGACAGACTTGCAAAAGAAGGTGCAAGATTACCACAACCAGATCTTAGTGTGACCTACGAAGAGTCCAAAAGGTTTATTAGGGACAGATACATGGCTAAATGGGAAACAGAGCATACTGGCTACACAAAAAATGATGACTATTACCAGTTGAACAGAAGAGAGCAGGTCGTGGTCTTCAGACTCCGCACAGGCCACAACAGACTGAGGTACCATCTATTCAATAAACTGAAGATAGGTGGCACTGACGAATGCACCTGTGGTACAGGAAAAATGACCGCTGAACATCTGCTGCAAAATTGCCGGACATACGAGGACCAGAGAAAGCACATGTGACCATCACCAGTGGCAACACTAGACAAGCTCTATGGCAGTGTCGACAGCCTCAGGATGACAGCTGCTTTCTTCGAACAAATTCAAGTTGACGTTTGACAGCGTACGAAGAAGAAGAAGAAAGAAGGGCAAGGACAATCACTTCTTTTAAACATGTAAAAACTTTCAACTCTTCCGCAGCCAGAGCACAATTATTGCCAGCTCACGTGTTAATCAGACAAGACAATCATAGAAGAGAAACTCGTAGATTTACAAAAACCTAAATTAACTAACCAGCTACCTGAACATATCCAAATAGGGAATATGTGTGTCCCCTATTTCTTGGAGTTAGGAGAACAACACATTCATGTATGGACATTTTAACTTAATGTCTTTATTCTGGTTTAGAAGACTCTGCAGAGTCTGTATACAGCCAGTTTTTTATGGAGGGTGGTTAACCAATGTGCGAGTCCATTTTAAATAGACTCAAACACTAGAGCAAAGTAGACCCGCAGCATGTTAGGCGCCATCTATTCTGCTCTTAACAAACAACCTAACCATGGCCAGTGTTATGCCATGTCACACAGTTAGTCACCTCTCCCAACACTGCTCTCTGTGTTACTATTCGTGTTCTTATCATATACAACTACTCTGGCAGACCACTCTTGACTAAAGATTTGGTAATCTTGTCATATGAATACATAACAAACAATTTCAGAAGAATTTTCCCCTTGAAAAACTGATTTATTTAAATGAATGGAAGCTGGCCAAGATCTCATAAGTAGTATCCCTAAACTACTCTTATCCCTAAGTGGAAGCTGGCCAAGATCTCATAAGTAGTATCCCTACACTACTCTTATCCCTAAGTGGAAGCTGGCCAAGATCTCATCATGTTGAAGCCGTATCCCTAAGCTACTCGTATCCCTAAGTGGAAGCTGACCAAGATCTCATAAGTAGTATCCCTAAACTACTCTTATCCCTAAGTGGAAGCTGGCCAAGATCTCATAGGTAGTATCCCTAAACTACTCTTATCCCTAAGTGGAAGCTGGCCAAAATCTCATCATGTTGAAGCCGTATCCCTAAGCTACTCTTATCCCTAAGTGGAAGCTGACCAAGATCTCATCATGTTGAAGCCGTATCCCTAAGCTACTCTTATCCCTAAGTGGAAGCTGACCAAGATCTCATCATGTTGAAGCCGTATCCCTAAGCTACTCTTATCCCTAAGTGGAAGCTGACCAAGATCTCATCATGTTGAAGCCGTATTCCTGAGCTACTCTTATCCCTAAGTGGAAGCTGACCAAGATCTCATAAGTAGTATCCCTAAGCTACTCTTATCCCTAAGTGGAAGCTGACCAAGATCTCATCATGTTGAAGCCGTATTCCTGAGCTACATCCATAATATGTTCTATGTTTTCTTTTTGACTATAACAGCAATCTTCTTCTTCTTCAGCATTTGTCCTGAAAAAGACATTGCGATGTTATGTAATAGGTTTAAAATGAGGCTGCGATATCTGTGCCTTTCGGCAAACAATAGCCGGTTTCAGCTGGCTTTTTTGGGTACCGCGTTTGTCTTTCTACTGCGATCCCTATTCTATTTGTCAGGCAACACTAGTGCAGTCTGTTTCCAGGGCCATCACCTGGAGGCAGATAAGGTCTTGGTCAGAACTGGTTGGCGAACACCAACGTAAGCAGCTAGCCACGAGTCACTGGCTGCTGTCAGCTCATTCACTGTGTTGCATTTTCGGCCCTGCTTGCAGTATTCTTCTTCCTCTTCGTTCGTTCTCCATCTCCCGCAACGAAGCCCTGAACAGGGCTTTGCAAGTAGCAGGATGTTGTCCAGAGAACGGAATGCGCTGTGTCGCTAGTTTACAGCTTGACTGCGATATTTGCACCTTTCAGTCCGACACATCTGTCTTCAGCAGGCTACTAACAGTAGTAACCTTAAGCAGCAAAAGTACTAAAGCATGCCTACAGATCAACATGAGAACAAATGAGACACAAAATGACCCCACAAAGGTTATTTATTTGCCTTTTTGCTCCGAGTGAAGCATAGGGCCATCACTGCAACTGGCCCCTTGCAGGAAGCCTGTATGGTATTCACTATTTTTGTTTTGAACATTTACCACGCACTATACAAGAAAGACAGACAGACTAGCAAAGGAGGGATCAAGGCAAGAACAGCCACACACAGCAACAACTTTACAAACAGCCAAACCACTCATAAGATTAGCAAACAAAGAAACTTGGCTGAATAAATGGACCATGGGAAACACGAGAAGGAAAGTCTACAGATATATGGCAAGCCTCAGTTCAAATGACAGTGTAAATCAACTCACAAGGAAGGATCAAAACATCCTTTTCCAACTGAGAAACCAATACATCCCACTAAACAAACACCTGAACAGAATCCAACCACAACATACTCCTGAGTGCCAGCTGTGTACACACCCATATGAAACCTTTCATCATCATCTCTTTGAGTGCTCAGCGCTTGATGATTTTAGGAAAATGCTTCTTCCTCTGCGGCCAGATACATTGAACACTTTGTATGTCCCTAGCCAACAGCTGATAAACATGTGCAGATACCATTACATGACATTGGGCAAAAGGACGAGAGCCCGGATGCTGCTGGATCCATAACGATAATAACTATGCAAGAAAATCTGGCATATCCCACTCTCTAACATTGTGATCTAAAGTGATGCACTAACTACCGAACCATTACTTTAAAAGGTCTGCCTGAAAATTTATTTTACGAATCATCATGGAGAGGTTAGACAATAAACTCAACAAGGAAGTATATGAAGCACGTGCAGGATTTAGACATAGCAAAGTCCAGAAGGATCACATCCTTAAGATGCTAAATATTATAGAAAAGTGCAGACACTGTCAACTTACACACTTGCTTGATTGATTACACCTAATATTTTGACTGTGTGTAACATGAAATGCTATGGAGTATCACAGTCAAGCAACACAAGGGGTTCCCAACACACTTGATTCAACTAATCGAAACACTGTGTCAAGAACAGAAAGGAACTGTCAGACTAGCTGGAGTGACATTTGGCTTGGCTCATTCTCAATCTCCCACTACCAAACCCTGACACGGGCCAAAGTAGCAAAATGTAGTCCAGAGAACGGAATGCGTTGTGTTGTAGTTTACAGCTTGACTGAGATATTTGCACCTTTCGGTCCAACACATCCGACTTCAGCAAACATTTTTTGAGTACCGGGTTCGCATTCCCTCTTCGATCCCTTCTCCTTAGCCAGTCTGCCCTGCTGCAGCCTATTATCCAGGATCACCACATGGAGTTGTAGAAGGGTCTTGGCAGCTCTGATTCGCTGGCCCTGACACTAGCAGTCAGCCATGAGTCGCTGACCACTGCAACTCATGCGCTTGAGTGACATTTGATTGGTTGGAGGTGCAAAAATGAGTAAGATAAGGATGCATACTCTTCCCTTATCCTTTCAAAATTTATACTGTAAACATGAGAAACAACAAAAATTACAAAGAGCATAAAAAGCTATGATTTGGAAATAATACAGTTGTCCTGCACGGCTTAACAAAATCTGGCAAGATAAACGAAAATCAGATTAATGCGTACATTGGTCCTATCAATATTCCTCTACGCTTGTGAGACATGGACAGTTACAGCTGACCTTCAGTGAAGGATACAAGCCTTGGAGATGAGATGTTTTCGAAGACTTTTAAATGTCACGTACAAAGATCGAGTTAGAAATGAGGAAATACAAGATAGAATTACAACAGCAATAGGGCCTTTTGAAGAGCTCTTGACAACTGTCAAAAGAAGGAAACTCACTTGGTACGGTCACATATCGAGATCAAGTGGTCTTGCAAATACAATCCTGCACAGAAAGGTGCAAGGCAGATGATGAAGAGGTCGTCCCAAAAAGAGGTGATAGGACAACATAAAAGAATGGACCAATCTCCAACCAGAAGAGACACAGGCAGCGGCCGCTGACATAGAGGGGTGGTGTGGGGTTGTGAGGATGTCTTCATGTGTGCCCCAAAGACCTCACTGGTTACAGGTTGACCTGACCTGTAAAAGAGCGCTGTGTGGCTGGAATAAATAATCCTATCAAGTAAAAACACAGAAAAGTGAAAACTTAACATCAGCAAGACCAAGGAAATGAGCACTGATAGGGCAAAAACCAGACCTAAGTTATCCTAGAGAAGCAAGAAGTTACCAACGTCACACGTTTTGAATATCTCGGATCAATTATAAGCAACAATGAAGATTGCCAACTAGAAGCTGAAAGAAGAATAGTCATTGCACTGTAGAGGTTAACTAAAATGAAAAACTTAACAATTTATAGCAGAACAATAATAAAAATAAAGATCCCGAGAACTAGCATCTTCCCAGTGGCAACGTATGGACACAAGACATGGACAACCACAAAAACACTATAGAGGAAGATTAAATCCTTTGAGCTAAAATGCTACAGGAAAGTCCTCAAAATATCACGGATAGTCAGAAAGACAAAAATACTGAAATTCTAAAAAAGCTAGAGCTGGAGATGTAGAAAAATTGGCTAATAGATAATATTACGTCTAGGAAACTAAAAATACTTTGGCATGATCACAATGGCCTAGAAAAAACTATACTGGATGGTATGGTACCTAGCAAGTGAGGCAAGGGCCGAACCAGGAGAAGTTGGACAGGGGACATTAATGAGGTTCTGAGGCTGACAGTGGCAGAGGCAGGAGAGCTGGCCAAAGAACGTCTCACAGGTCCTTAGGAGAGCGACGTTCTGCAAAGAACATGCTACATGATGATGATGTTTACCCAATTTTTTGGCGAAGTGCAACCACATCTCTTTCATTTCAATCACAAAAATAGTTAATTTCTTTGTCCATATCAGGACACACAAGCCTGTATGTCAAGTATGTACGTCTCTTTGTCTATATCAGGACGCACAAGGCTGTATGTGTGTAGTCTCTTTGTCTATATGAGGACACACAAGTTTGTGTGTGGGTAAGTGTCTTTGTGTTATGTGTGTATGTATTTATTGTAAGCGTGTGAATCTGTTATGATTGTAGGTATGTGTGTACTGTTTATCACGTTGAGCCAGTTTGTAGCATGAGTATGATATCCGAGCATCTGCAACCAGGAATGAGGCTTTATACTATGATCTATATATATATATATTTAGCTTCTCAGTTGCAGTGAGTCACACAAAACAGTAACGGTTTTACATGACGAGCTTGAATTCCCATGCACAACCCTGCTTTTTCGCCTTTTACGACATGCTTTGGACTTTGGAGGTTATGCGTACAATGGCTCCTTTCAGCCCAAGCACAATTCGGTGGATATTATAATTAATGGGGGTTTAATATGATAAATCATAAAACAAACATAAAAGAGCAGTAAAAACGTCCCCCTTCCGAGTCTAATTAATAGTGATACTAAGTTACTAAGTATAATTATTATAATAATAAATAATGATTAATAAAATTAGCAATAATGATTGAAATACAGTTAATACTAAGTAATAGTAATATAGTAGTCTAAGTGCTGCAGCATTTCACCCATTCGAAAGTTTAAAAGCAATCACGTTGAGTGTTTAAATTACTTACCAAAAAATACAACAGCTTTGTAATATATTAGTTGCGCATAAATAACGACTTCGCCATATTGTATTTCAACGAAGACTAAGACGGGTTTGAGAGGCGGATGACTCGTCGTGATAAATGACATCCAAAGCCGAGCAGGAAAGTGGGACGTACACTAGCGACGTATCGGAAACTCCTTCTGCTCTCAGGCTTTTTTTGATCATGTTAGATCTGTAATCTCGTCTCTGGGACGAAGTCCACATTCCTCTCCAGGTCCAAGTGGCAGTCCCAGAGCTTCTGCTCCAGTCTGCTCCCATTGGTCAGATCTAGTATCGTATGTCTCTGGTGCGATGGGCAGTCTTGTAAGATGTGTTCATGGATCTGAGCGCCTGTTCCACATGGGCACTCAGTTGTGTGTGATATCTTGAGCTGGTATCGGGACCTAATAAAAGATTATTTCTAGTCACCGTGGAAGAGATTGGGGCCTCACATTGTATACACCTTCCCGCTTGCAATGGAAGGATAAACGAATAAATAATATATGGTCTGGTCGTTTGGGGGAAATAACTGCTGTATTAATTAACAGAATCCCTTGCTGTACGCTGAAGCATCCAAGATGCCCCTAGAGGAGTACTTACCATGCACTGGGCTTTAGTGGCCCAAGATAGGGTCCACTGGAGACGAAGTTGAGACACGCAGCTGCGCTGAGGAACAGGTCATCAAGATCAAGATATATTAACAAGGCTGAGACAACTTCTCTGGTGAATAAAAATAAAAATAAGGCGAAACTTCACGGTACTGGGGATTAAAATAAAGTGTTTAACAAAAACTTGTGTAGGTATGGTTCAGATACAGTGCTAGAAAAAAAAACATGTTTATGTATGGTTCAGATACAGTGCTAGGGAAAAAACATGTTTATGTATGGTTCAGATATCGTGCTAGGAAAAAAAAACAAGAACGAAAACCTACGTCACGACCAAAAGATCTTCAATGACAACTGACAATACACATATAAGTTAATGCACCACAGAGGATGCAATGAATACATAAAAGATGAGATAGGAACACATAAAAAGAGTATACTATCTTTGATTCGTGGATGACATAATACTGATCACAGTCAGTCGCATGAACCATTTGCACGTTAGAGAATTAAACAAAGAGGAAAATAGGGCAGAGCTAGAAATGAATATCTCGAACATCAAATCATACAAAACTTTCTCACATTGTGACCCAATCACCCTCGACGCGATAAACTTGAAAGACGTCAAGGAATACTGCTATCTTGGACCGCTTCTCAACGTGCAGAATAATTTAGAACCATAATTAACAAGGCGCAGCCGCTTGGCCTGCGTAGTCCTCTCGTCCATTCA
Source organism: Ariolimax columbianus (assembly GCA_036924085.1). Lineage (NCBI taxonomy): Eukaryota > Metazoa > Mollusca > Gastropoda > Stylommatophora > Arionidae > Ariolimax > Ariolimax columbianus. Next base: position 1,934,054 of record JAVGWX010000022.1, on the reverse strand, counting down.
TAGTCCTGGAAGGTTGTTGGGATTGGATCTTACGCGCTTCTCTGTTCAACTCTACTGTGCGCTCTACAATGTGCTGTGCTGCTGCAACATATGCATTTGCAAAAGTAATGGAGAACAAATTTTGAGTGACCCAGGCATTTCTTTAGAGATGCATGATCGGCCTTACTCTCGGCAACCAAAGCATGCAGTACTTCCACAATTTCTACCTCCGGCAATTATAATTCATGAGTGGGGACGGCGTGGCCTAGTGGTTAAGTGGTTCGGCTCACAACCCAAAGGAGCTGGGTTCAATCCCCATCACAGCGCCGGCAGTTAAACCGGGGAAGCAAACCTTTAGAAAATGCAGGAGGAAGCAGGCCCTTACATAAAATACATGCTGAAGTCGGATGCACTGGGCCGACAGGTGCAAAAATAAAAACCACAACCCAAAAGGAATGGAGAGAGTGACCCAGGCATTTCTTTAGTGCTGGATGATCTGCCTTACTCTCCGCAACCAAAGCATGCAGAACTTCCACAATTTCGACCTCCCGCAATTTTAATTCATGAGTGATGCAGCGATTCATGCAAACGAGGCATAGCACCTGTGGACGGACTACATATTCGGAAGATGGAATGAATGTTGGAGCACATCAACAGCAGTAGTTCTACCTTTGCGGTGGAAAACTACAGCGGAATAGACCTCCAATGCGTTGGTCAGTCCCCCTTGCGTTCCATTACAAACATCCTCGGTAGGTTCTTCTTCTTCTTCGTTCTCAATCTCCCAATACCAAACCCTGAAAGGGTAAGTAGCAGAATGTAGTCCAGAGAACGGAATGCATTGTGTTGTAGTCTACAGCTTGGCTGCGATATTTACACCTTTCGGTCCAACACATCCGACTTCAGCAAGCATTAATTGAGTACCGGATTAGCATTCCCTCTTCGATCCCTTCTCCTTAGCCAGTCTGCCCTGCTGTAGCCTGTTATCCAGGATCACCGTGTGGAGGTGTAGAAGGGTCTTGGCTGGCCCTGACGCTAGCAGTCAGCTATGGGTCGCTGACCACTGCAAATCATGCTCTGCTCAGCATCTTGATCCCCCTCGGTAGGTTAAAGGGAAAGCTTGCTACCCATTAGACCTACATAGCCCATGATAGAGATCTTTGAATACGAAGTTGGGATCGCCGCAAAAGAAAGAATGGGTCAAAAAGTAATCGAATGCCCGTTGTGTACACTGTATTGATCGCACAGAGCGGAAGAGAAAGAAAAACAAGTTCCAGAGTGGTATCTGAACAAATACAAATATTGAAGTATTTTTCCCATTCATCCATAATTTGGAATCTACTTATACAGTTAAAAAAACAACAACAAAAAACCCCTAGACAAAAGCCAATTATATGAATATTGAATAAGAACTACATGATTGGTAAATCGAGTAACAACAAAAAGTCAAGTATGAAGAACGGATATTAACACCATGTAAATGAAAAAATGTTAAAAGTAGCAAAGTAGACTTGAAATCAACAGTAGTTATACTAACTTATAGAAAACAAAAATATAGACGGTCAAAGAAGTAAAAGAGAAGAAAAGATGTGAAATGAAAATCAAGAAGATAAAAGGAGATGACCCACTTTGTTTTCATCAAAATGAGTCATATATTGATATGCAAGCACGTAATTCTCTGTCTGATTAATTAATAATAATGTTCGCCTAGGCATCTTGGGCCCGTTGCGTCGATCAACCACTATCATGTGAAACTGCTGAGGCCTGTAGTCAAACCACGTTCAGTGCCGAAGGAGAGATTGCTATCTGTCGGAGCCATGCAGAACGGAGGCGGCCCCTTCCGTGTCTCCGGCCGGCCGGTGGGAGACCGTTGTTACACATAGCAGACTTGAACATGATCTGGTGAGCTGGAACTTTCCGATCAAGTCGGACCACGTGACCAAACACAGACAGGCGGCGGCGTACCAGTGTCCGAGATGCTCAATTATGATTATTTAAGTCGTATCTATGCCCGTCCTTACTGCAGTGGTGTAGAAACATGGAATGATCGAAGACGTAGAAGTGGATGAGATTAGAGACGCACTGACTCATAGTTGGCTGCTTGTGTCAGAGTCAGTGAATCAGCTGACCCAGACCCAATTACGTTTCCAGGTGACAACCTTGAAAACAAGGTACCCGTGCAGTCTGGCTAAGAGAATGGGGGGTCGAATACGGGAAGCAAACCCAGTCCCAAAAATTATGTGCTGAAATTAGATTTGTTGTGCTGAAAGGCGCAGATATCGCAGCTTCGCTGTAAATTACGAAGCAACATGACGAACAGCTATTTTTAGAACGAACGCAGAAGAAGCAAAATAAGAAACGAGTACAATGAAGAAACAATTGGGAAAGATAATTGATGTCTCTGAACTGTGCTTATATAGAGAAATGGAAGTGATGAGCGAAAGCAGACAGTTGTGATAGTTTTGTCAGATGCGTTGAAGAATAACATCAAAATATTGACAGGAGAACAAACATGTCTGATTGCACTATCTAGACAAGAAACATGACTGAGATACATTGCAGCCACGGCCAGACGACCTTCGTTTGGAGATGGTACTTGAATTGAATGATTCAGGTTAATAAAACAATCTCCAAATGAAGAGGGATATTCGTACTGGTACTTATTTGAGATCTTGGCAACTAAGTTTCTTACGTAAAAACAAAAAAAACCTCCAAAACGATCAAGTTATTTCAGAATTAAAATTTGTATCAAACGACAAATACACGTTATATGATATTTTTTTTAAATAGTTATAGTTAATTTTTGCTTAATAGTTATCCAATTTTTAAAAAAACAACCCAAACAAAATTAAAATAAAGCTGTAGTCAGCTTGTGGGGTTTTTCGTCTTCATAGAGCTTGCCCTGAAGGGGTATTGGCGATGTCTATATGCGATACACACTGCAGAGTCTCCTAAACTAGTATAAAGACGTTAAGTTAGGTTAGATCAATATGTTTTGCCTGACCCTGACTAACATTGTCCGATCAGTATATTTTGCTTGACTAGACGTTAGTCTCCTCTCCCCTGCTCATTACCATAGTTTCCATTTTCGCAGTGTTATTGTCAAATCCATTTACCGGACTTTTCGTTCTTTTCTAGTCTCCAACTCTCGACATTCTTACTCGCTTTCCCCTAGCTGAACCATGGCTGAACGGTGTCACCCACATATATGAGATTATTTATTAATACTCCACCGACAAAAGAGTCCTTGCACTTCGTCTATCTGTAAACAAAATCTTATGAGCTTTTTGTGTGGCCTGCTACCTGCAGCCGTTTCTGAAGGCGCCTGTTAGATTTGTGTAAGAGTGCGTGTGTGTGAAGAGAACCCTTCATTGTTCTAAATCAGCGTTCATCAACCTGTTTATACCTGACGCCCACTGTTATAACTTTCGTGAAGATACACATTTCTTACCGTCCACTAAAATTTAAATTGAAGATAATCTTGCAATTATTCAGTCTGTATTTTTTGGATGTTTTAAATACATCATCATCACCATAATCGTGGGGCATGCCCTTTGCAGGACGTCGCTCCCTTCACAACCCGTCTGGGAAGGAACACTAACGTCCGGTAATGCACAACATACTGTTCAGACAAGTTAGTCACGGTCAGACAAAATACACTGGCCAAGACCCTCACCTTGGCTTCCTCGCAGCCCTTCTTGGAAACGAGCTGTTTTCATGACATCTTGGCTAACGGAGTGAGGGGTCGATAACAATGTTTAAAGAAGGACGTGAGTTAACGAAATATCTTCCGAGACCAGATCAGTCGCATATTGTTGCGTTAACTCACGTACTTCTTTAAACATCGTTGTCCAGTTCTTCCCTGTTGTCTTTGACACACTTTTGTCACCATACACTGCCTGCATTCTGCGAGGAATGTCAGCTGGTCGACATCCTTCAGCTGTTAGAAACTGAATCACCGCTCGCTGATCAATTCTGGACGGATTCCGTTCCACACCTGCCATGTTTTCAACGGTCTGCTGAGGAAACTACGAGTAGGAGGATAATGAAACTTTGCAAACTTGACGGTTGGTATGTGCTGTTTACACCACAAATAACGGCATCATGCGCATCGTACGTATGTTAACTTGTTGCAGTTTGGTCCGGTTTAATTTGAACAAGCCTCGAACATAGATCATCATCATGTAGCATGTCCTTTGTATAACGTCGCTCTCATCACAGACAGCCAATATGAATCTCGGTCTGCAGTCAATCTTCCCGCCTGTAAAACGTCGCTCTCATCACATCCAGACGATATGAATCTCGGTCTGCAGTCAATCTTCCCGCCTGCTCTATGTTGATGTTTAGAGTATCCTTGATATCTTGCATCCACTTCCACGTTGGTCGACACCTGGGACGCATTCCAGGTACCATGCCATCCATGGCCGTTATTTCCAGTCCGTCATGACGTTTGACGTGGTCGAAAAAATTCCATTTCCGAAACATAACATTATTTATGAACCAGATTTCTTCAACATTCAGGTCTTTTAGGATTGTTTCATTTGTCACTTTCATTATCCGAGGAATTTTTAGGATTCTTTTGTAAGATTTTGTTTCGAAAGCTCCAATTTTCTTCCTTGCTGCTTGTGTCATAGTCCATGTCTCGTACACTTACATTGGGACAGGGAATATGCATGTTCTCAGGATGTTCAGTTTTAGTTGCGTGTTAGTATTATGCCATACATTGTGCATGTTGTTTAGGGTCTGCATCGCCATGGCCAAACGGCTTCTAATTTCTTTTAAACAGTCTTCTTCGTTGGATAACGTAGAGCCAAGGTATTCAAAATGTGGGGCATTTTCGATTTCTTCATTATTAATAGCAATCTGGGGTTGCAGTCCTGTTTTGTCAGTGGACATTATCTTAGTTTTCTTAATGTTCAGGAAAACGTTCTGAGCTTTAATATGCTTCTGACCGAACATGAGCAGACGTTCCAGGCTTTTGGCGCTGTTAGACAGCATGACTGTGTCATCTGCATATCTTAGTTCTAAATCTCCTTCCCCCCTATTGTGAATGGATCAAACTTCCCGTAGCTGTCATCTGTTATTACCTTTCGCATGACCTTTTCTACGTAGATGTTGAATAAATCAAGAGAAAGTACACAACCTTTTCTGACTCCCTTGTGAATCTCAAAACCAATCTGTTGTACCTTCATTGGTTCTAAGGGCGGCTTGTTGTCCACTGTAGAGTGTTTCTATTAGATGTATCAGGTGTGTCGCAAAACCCATGTCCTTTATTATTTGCCACAGTTGCTGATATTGTACACAGTAAAATGCTTTGGTGTAATCTATGAAGCACGTGTAGAGGTTTACATTGTACTCTCTGCATTTCTCAAAGATGTGTCTCATATTGAAGATATGATCTCTTGTGCATCTGCCTTGTCTGAAAACTGCCTGCGTTTCGTGTATTTTATTAGCAAATTATTTTCTTCAAGTCTCTACATGAGTATAAGTAATACGATCTTGCTGGCATGGCTTTCAGGGCAATAGTGCGGTAGTTGGTGCATAATTTGAGATTTCTTTTCTTTGGTATGGGGATATATACTGATCTTCTCAATGCTGTGAGCCATTCTGTACTGCATCAGATCTTCGTACATAATTTGCGGTACATACATCTCCTCCTGCCTGTAATAGTTCAGTTGGTATATAGCCACATCCTGGTGACTTCCATTTTTTCAGTGCCTTTATTGCCACACGAACCTCGTCCAATGTGGGTTCTGTCTCTCTCCCTCTTCATCACTTGTAATCACGTCTTTATTCTTTGTGCTGTCTTCATACATCTCGCCACGGTACTCTTTCCCTCTTTCCATCTTTCAAGTATATCTTTGCTCTCTGTCATCACATTGCAATTGTTGTAGTTGATGGCTTGTAGTGAAGGCTTGCAGTGAAGGCTTGCAGTGAAGGCTTGTAGTGAAGGCTTGCAGTGAAGGCTTGTAGTGAAGGCTTGTAGTGAAGGCTTGTAGTGAAGGCTTGCAGTGAATGCTTGCAGTGAAGGCTTGCAGTGAAGGCTTGTAGTGAAGGCTTGCAGTGAAGGCTTGTAGTGAAGGCTTGTAGTGAAGGCTTGCAGTGAAGGCTTGTAGTGAAGGCTTGTAGTGAAGGCTTGCAGTGAAGGCTTGCAGTGAAGGCTTGTAGTGAAGGCTTGCAGTGAAGGCTTGTAGTGAAGGCTTGCAGTGAAGGCTTGTAGTGAAGGCTTGTAGTGAAGGCTTGCAGTGAAGGCTTGTAGTGAAGGCTTGCAGTGAAGGCTTGTAGTGAAGGCTTGTAGTGAAGGCTTGCAGTGAAGGCTTGTAGTGAAGGCTTGCAGTGTTCTAATTTCCTTGAATAATTTCCATCCCTTGTTGAGATCTTCAATTTTGTTGCACGTGTTTGTTATATATTGTTTCTTGTCATTTCTGATCTTTCTTCTGTTTTCTATAGTGCAGTCTCTGTACTCGTCATTGTTGCGTTCTATCCCTGTTTGCCTTAGTCTTCTTCGTTTTTCTATAAGTTGCAGTGTCTCTTCTGTGATATAATTCTGTTTCTTATACACTTTCTTGGGTATCATATCTTGTGCTGAGGGGACGGCGTGGCCTAGTGGTTAAGTGGCACGGCTCACAACCGGCTGGGTTCGATCCCTATCACAGCACCGGCCGTTACTCCGGGGAAGCAAACCCTTAGAAAATGCATGCTGAAGTCGGATGCACTAGGCCGACAGGCGCAAAATAAAAACCACAGTGCAACGCACACCGCCTTTGGCGATTAGAGTAATAGTAAAGTAAAGTAAAGCATCCCATATCCTTACTGCCGTAGGGGTGTGAGGTGTTAGCGATCTCACATTTCAAAGGCTCGGCTATATGAGGGCGGTAGCCATCTCCTCGCCCTCGCCATTGCGGTCTGAAAAAAAACATTACCGCCTCAATAAGGAGAACGGAAAAAAAATATCTTGTGCTGTTGTGAATAAGACGTCTCTCGCGTCGTGTGTTGCCAGCTCATCGGTTGGCTTGTCCTCATGCATCGTCAGCAATACTTCAAATTTGCTTCGTACTTCAATGCGGTATCCGTTTGGTATTGCGTCTCCATTGAAGCGTATAGGTCTGTCCTCTGCTGATTTTCTTCAGTCGTGTTTTGTATTCTGCTACAAGTAGTTAGTGGTCAGAGTCACAATCAGCTTCAGTGTGTATCTTTGTTGATATTATACTTTACTTCCACATTCGTTGTGTTAGGACGTAGTCTATTTGGTTTCTAGTTTTCCCATCTAGAGATGTCCATGTATATAATCTTCGGGGATGTTGTCTGAACAAGGTGTTTGTGATTGTGAGGTTATTCTCCAAGCAGAAGTCAGTTAGTCTTTCACCCCTTTTTGTGTCCTAGGCCGACAGGCTCTCGTGCTTCTTTCTCATCCTCTGCTCCTATTTTTGCATTAAAATCTCCAGTAATTACGACAATGTCTCTCCTTCTATTTTATTCAAAGTCTCGTGTATTCCATCGTAAAATGTATCTATTTCTTCATCTTCTGCCGCAGTTATTGGTGCATATACTTGTATGACTGTGACGTTCATTGGCTTCCCTTTCAGTCTTATCACAAGTATTTTTTCGTTAACCGGGTTATAACCAAGCACCGTCTTAAATGTTTTCTTTGCTAGGAGGAAGCCAACTCCTCCCTGTCCGCTCTTTTCCTTCCCTAAGTAGATGAACATGCCTCCAGTATGTGTTTTAATATGTCCCTGGCCTTTCCACCTGTACTCTGATATTCCAAATATGTCTGTTTTTGTTCTTTCCATTTCGTTAGTGACCATTGTGAGTTTTCCCTCCTATAAACTCCTAACGTTCCACGTATCTATTGTTATCTTCGCTTTTAACCCAAGGGCTGAGTTTTCCTTAGAAATGCCGCCAGACTTTTGGCCGTCATTTTAATTACTTGTACTAGCTCTCTGGCCTTGCGCCCTTTCCCAGTGTGCACATTCGATCCACCTGGCCTGGGAGTATCGCTATCGGACCTGTGAGTTTCAATATTTGTGACTGTCATGAGTTTCCTGGCAATTGTACAATCGGTAGTTTGCCGTTGCTTTCCGTCAGATCAATGATTTTATGTACACCAAACTCCTCTAGAGCCTTTGTTTTCACACCAAACTCCTCTAGAGCCTTTGTTTTCACACCAAACTCCTCTAGAGCCTTTGTTTTCACACCAAACTCCTCTAGAGCCTTTGTTTTCACACCAAACTCCTCTAGAGCCTTTGTTTTCACACCAAACTCCTCTAGAGCCTTTGTTTTCACACCAAACTCCTCTAGAGCCTTTGTTTTCACACCAAACTCCTCTAGAGCCTTTGTTTTCACACCAAACTCCTCTAGAGCCTTTGTTTTCACACCAAACTCCTCTAGAGCCTTTGTTTTCACACCAAACTCCTCTAGAGCCTTTGTTTTCACACCAAACTCCTCTAGAGCCTTTGTTTTCACACCAAACTCCTCTAGAGCCTTTGTTTTCACACCAAACTCCTCTAGAGCCTTTGTTTTCACACCAAACTCCTCTAGAGCCTTTGTTTTCACACCAAACTCCTCTAGAGCCTTTGTTTTCACACCAAACTCCTCTAGAGCCTTTGTTTTCACACCAAACTCCTCTAGAGCCTTTGTTTTCACACCAAACTCCTCTAGAGCCTTTGTTTTCACACCAAACTCCTCTAGAGCCTTTGTTTTCACACCAAACTCCTCTAGAGCCTTTGTTTTCACACCAAACTCCTCTAGAGCCTTTGTTTTCACACCAAACTCCTCTAGAGCCTTTGTTTTCACACCAAACTCCTCTAGAGCCTTTGTTTTCACACCAAACTCCTCTAGAGCCTTTGTTTTCACACCAAACTCCTCTAGAGCCTTTGTTTTCACACCAAACTCCTCTAGAGCCTTTGTTTTCACACCAAACTCCTCTAGAGCCTTTGTTTTCACACCAAACTCCTCTAGAGCCTTTGTTTTCACACCAAACTCCTCTAGAGCCTTTGTTTTCACACCAAACTCCTCTAGAGCCTTTGTTTTCACACCAAACTCCTCTAGAGCCTTTGTTTTCACACCAAACTCCTCTAGAGCCTTTGTTTTCACACCAAACTCCTCTAGAGCCTTTGTTTTCACACCAAACTCCTCTAGAGCCTTTGTTTTCACACCAAACTCCTCTAGAGCCTTTGTTTTCACACCAAACTCCTCTAGAGCCTTTGTTTTCACACCAAACTCCTCTAGAGCCTTTGTTTTCACACCAAACTCCTCTAGAGCCTTTGTTTTCACACCAAACTCCTCTAGAGCCTTTGTTTTCACACCAAACTCCTCTAGAGCCTTTGTTTTCACACCAAACTCCTCTAGAGCCTTTGTTTTCACACCAAACTCCTCTAGAGCCTTTGTTTTCACACCAAACTCCTCTAGAGCCTTTGTTTTCACACCAAACTCCTCTAGAGCCTTTGTTTTCACACCAAACTCCTCTAGAGCCTTTGTTTTCTTTATTTGTTGTGTCTGTGCCTGCTGCTTTCCTCTTTCTTATTTCTTGTTTTATCTACTTCTGCTATGAAAATAACGTGAATGCCGTTATTTAAACATTGATGTTTGACGTCAAATATGTCTCCATCCTTGTTTTTTAATGCAACCTCCTTCACGAGTCAGACTTTTCGTGTTTAAAAGTTACTTTATTGCAGCTACGGCATTGGAAGAAGTGGGAAGAGGTAGTGAATGGGTAGAATAGGTCAACGAGAGCCCCCTGACAAGGGTGGGGATACAACTGGGCAGAGAGTGGGGCGGCACTAGGACAGAAGTTTCAATACATGAGCTGATCCAGCAATACTCCAGACCACATGACCCAATTCTGTACACAGATGGCTCCGCCAGCAGAGACGCAAGCAAGTGCGGTTGTGGTTTCGTCGACCACCAAAATGGAAAAAGGAGGTGGTAGAGAAATCAGCTGTCTACTCCACAGTCACATCGAGTATGAGGATGGAGATTGAGGTGGTAACAGCGGCTCTGACTTAACAACATCTTTATACTGGTTTAGAAGACCCTGCAGAGTCTGTATACAACCAGTTACATTTACATCACCTTGCTCTAAAAGATATGCGCATCCAGTTTATTGTTAAATACATTAACTGTCCCTGCCTCCACTACCTCCCCTGGCAATGCATTCCAAGCAGACACCACTCTCTGACTAAAAAAATAATTTCCTAATAACTAATCTGGACCTCTCTTTAGTCAGCTTGTAGCTATACCCTCTTGTTATTGTGGGTGGCTGTATTTAACAAAAACTTGTTATAGTCTAATTTATCCATTCCTCTGATCATCTTATAAACCTGTATTAAGTCACCACGAATTCTTCTCTCTTCTAGACACTGTAGGCCGGTTTTTCTGAGTCTTTCCTCATAACTGTAATTCTGGAATCCCACTATCAGCTTTGTAGCTCTTTTTTGTATTCTTTCTAGCATGTTTATGTCCCCTCTATGATAAGGACTCCACACCTGTACACAGTACTCCAATCTAGGTCTAAATAAAGCTTTACACAGTTTGACGATCACTTCCTTGCTCCTATGTTTAATATTTCTTTTTATCATACCTAACATTGCATTTGTCTTTTTCACTGCTACCTTAACTTGCTCACTCACCTTTCCTGTACGATCTGTTATAATCCCTAGGTCCCTTTCCTTATCTATCTTTCTAATATTGTTCTCTCCCATTATGTAATTATGTTCCATATTGGATCTACCCATGTGGATGACTGTACATTTATCTACATTAAACTCCATTTGCCAGCTTACAGACCATTCTCCATTTTATCTAAATCCGACATAAATATATCCACTTCCGCTTTAGATGAGACACTACCGCATAGTTGTGTGTCATCAGCAAATTTTGCAATCATGGATCTCATATCAATGTCCAAATCATTTATATATATCAAGAACAAAATTGGTCCCAAAACCAAGCCCTGTGGCACACCACTTTTCACTTCACTCCACTCAGAGTACTCCTTATTTATGCCCACCCTCTGCCTTCTTCCCGTTAACAAATTTTCAATCCATTTGGCAACTTCCCCACCTATTCCATGTGATTTTAACTTTCAAAATAATCTTTGATGAGGTACTCTATCAAAGGCCTTTGCAAAGTCTAGATAAATAACATCCACTGGCTCCCCTTTATCTATGATTTTAGTAACCTCCTCCATGAATTCTAATATATTTGTTAAGCATGATCTCCCTCTAGTAAACCCATGCTGACTATTTCTAATTAGATTAAATTTGTCTAAATGCATTACAATGTTTTCTTTGATTATTGACTCTAACAATTTACAGACTATGCTCGTTAAACTCACCGATCTATAATTTGCCGGATCTGATTTTTTGAATAAGGGGATCACTCCTGCATCTTTCCAATCCTGTGGAACAATCCCTTTTGTAAATGATTGAGAACATAATATAGCCAATGGTTTTGCTAGTTGGTCTCTAATTTCATACAGCAATTTTGGGTGAATACCATCTTGACCTGGACATTTATTCACTTTCAACCCCTCCAATTTTTTAAAAACCATTTCCTCTGTAATACAGATTGATCTTAATCCCGCTATATCCATGCCTCTTTGAAAAAATATCTATAGGCTCTGGGATCTCGGAGCAGTCCTCCTTTGTGAAGACTGTGCCAAAGTACTGATTGAGCATATTAGCTGCCTCCCTATTCTCACTTATTATGTTCCCTGTACTGTCTATGAGAGGGCCTACTTTGTCTTTCGTTCTTTGTTTATTTCTAACATAAGAAAAGAAGCTTTTACTGTCAGTCTTGATCCTCTGAGCAAGTTTTTTTCAAAGTCTATTTTTGCTGTTTTATTCGCTTTCTGAGATATGTTCTGCTTGTCCAAATATTTTACATGTGTTTCTTTTGATTTACCTGCCTCTATATATTTTTGCCATGCTTTATTTTTTGCTCTTCTACATTTCACTACAAATCTAGTTATCCACTTTTTACGCTTGGGGTTTACCTCCCTACATGGAACACATTCCTCTTTTAGCGTTTCTAGAACTGTTTTAAAACTGTCCCACTCCTGTTCAACATCTGTTCCTACAACAATATCTTTCCAGATTATGTGGTTCGCTGCCTCTTTCATCCTCTTAACATCTGCCTTAGAGTAGTCGTATGTTCGCGTGTTTATGTTTACTTCTTTCCCTGCAATAAGATTCCAACGGATGATTTGATGGTCACTTGAGCCAAACAGTTCCCCAACGGTAACGTTTTCAATCATATTTTCCTCTGTGGTAAAAACTAGGTCGAGTATGTTTTTGCCTCTGGTGGCTGCTTCTACATGTTGAATTAAAAAATTGTCAGTTATGCACTTAACAAAAGGTTTTGACTCTACAAGTGCTTCTGCCATATCCCATTTTATTTCTGGATAGTTGAAATCTCCCATTAATAATAATTTCCCTTTACTTGCCTTTGCTATGCTACTAATCAGCTCCTCATCTTCCTCTTTTTGACTTGATGGACATCTATAGCACACTCCAATCACTGTTTTTTCAACCCCACTTTCTATTTCTCCCCATACACTTTCATTTTTGTTACCACATGATAAATAATCTTTGATCGTTATATTAACAGAATTTATACAGTATAATAAAACGCCACCTCCCTTAGTCTTGTCTCCAATTATCCTATCTTTCCTTAACATTGTATATCCCTCAATTTCAAGTTCACTATCTGCAATCTCCTCATTTGTTCATGATTCTGTTAATCCTATTATATCTGGTTTTTCTTCTTCTACATACAGTTCCAATTCTTCTCTTTTATTTACTATGCTTCTCACATTTGCATAAAAACATTTTAGTTTGTAATGTTGGTTTTCCTCTTTTTGCTTCTGCTTTATCATTTTAGTGTTTGCTTTTCTACTATGTATTTCACACTTCCCTGACACCAAATTACCCCTTTGACTACATCCTCTATAACACCCTATTGTAGGCCCATCTTTAGTCTCATACTTCATAGGCCTTACTAGTTTAAATTTCTAACACAATGATAGAACATATACTTTGCTACAACATGCTGTCCTATCTCATTTAGATGTAAACCTCCCCTATCTAACATTTTACTTTTGTCTACTTTAACATCAATAAATTCCATTCCCATGTCCGCACACATCACCTGTAACCTAAGGTTGATACCTATTATTTTGCTATCTAGATAGTCTGACCCATCTGCTCTGTCTAAAATGCCCATCATTGTGACCTATCTAAACTTTTTTTCCTTAAGTGTTCCCATAAGACTTTTATATTTATCCATAATTATTTCTGTACCATCTCTCTTTACATTATTTGTACCTGCCAATACTACCACATGACTATTTCCTTTGTCATCTAACCTCTTTATTCTCCCCTCTATGTCCTCTATTTTTGCTCCCCCAATATCCATTCTTTCAAACATGTTGTGTTGTTTAGACAAATGTCTGCCAGCCTCTCTCACCATTGAATCTCCTACTACCAAAACTGACCCCTCACCTATATGTGCATACTTCTCTCCAAAGCTCTCTGCCCTGTGAGCTGTTTCCTCACTCAAATCTCCCTTACTTCCTTGACTACACCTTGTCTTCAGCTTCTTTAAAATTTCCTCCATTTTCACTTGTTTCCCTTCTATTTCCATCTGCCTCTTTTCTATCTCCTCTAATCTCTTCTCATTTTCCTTATATTGCACTCCATTTGTGCCTGCCTCTCTTCAACTCTACATATCCTACATAAAACGGTTCCTTCATCTTCCAACGTTGTTGTAATACTAACATTTTCGCCACACAAATCACATAATCTGACTTGGCCTTTCCTCGCCATGATAGTCTGTTAAAGGTTATTTCAAAGGGCAAGATAGCCAAAGGGCAAGATAGCCAAAGGGCAAGATAGCCAAAGGGCGACAGAGATATAGATGGACAGACAACATCAAGATGTGGTCGGGACAGTTTGACTGCATATACCAGCCTAGTGCGTGACAGATAGAGATCCATTACTGTCACTTGATGATGATGATGAATATATTGTGCAACATGGCTGGTCCACTGTTGACTTGCACCATGAAAGAACGAGGCGTTATTCATTTTTGTCAACTGAAACAGCAAGATCAACCAGCTAGTTCGTGGCAACAGGCAGCTCACTAATGAAACAAACAGCCATAGATTTCATCATTAGTCACGGCACTGCGCTGAAAATTGTCCATGATGACCTCGGATATAGGAAAGTGTGTAGCAGATGGGTACCAAGGCAGCTGATGAGATAATGGAGGTAGTGAAAACTTGGTTAATGGTCACACCAAAAATCTTGTTCTAGAAGGTCATATATCCACAAGCTAGTGGTTCTAGAAGGTCATATATCCACAAGCTAGTGGTTCTAGAAGGTCATATATCCACAAGCTAGTGGTTCTAGAAGGTCATATATCCACAAGCTAGTGGTTCTAGAAGGTCATATATCCACAAGCTAGTGGTTCTAGAAGGTCATATATCCACAAGCTAGTGGTTCTAGAAGGTCATATATCCACAAGCTAGTGGTTCTAGAAGGTCATATATCCACAAGCTAGTGGTTCTAGAAGGTCATATATCCACAAGCTAGTGGTTCTAGAAGGTCATATATCCACAAGCTAGTGGTTCTAGAAGGTCATATATCCACAAGCTAGTGGTTCTAGAAGGTCATATATCCACAAGCTAGTGGTTCTAGAAGGTCATATATCCACAAGCTAGTGGTTCTAGAAGGTCATATATCCACAAGCTAGTGGTTCTAGAAGGTCATATATCCACAAGCTAGTGGTTCTAGAAGGTCATATATCCACAAGCTAGTGGTTCTAGAAGGTCATATATCCACAAGCTAGTGGTTCTAGAAGGTCATATATCCACAAGCTAGTGGTTCTAGAAGGTCATATATCCACAAGCTAGTGGTTCTAGAAGGTCATATATCCACAAGCTAGTGGACCAAGTATTTTGTCAGGCATGGGTACTATATAGAAAAATAAGACACACAAAATGTCTGATTCGTAATCTTGTAAAAAAAATGTAATTCATAAAATTGCAGTTACTTAATGACTGTCCCTCATAAAAACAAATTTATACAATTTATAAAAATTGTGAGGTCCAATAAGCATGTCTGAAATACACACTTTGAACTATTTGTTAGAATCATCGCAGACTTGGAGATATGGTATTTAGTTTTGAGATCGAAAGCTAGATATTTACGAATGGCAGTTCAGATCCGACTGGAGGCTGTAGATTGCCGACTCCTGATATGATATCCAAATTGATGCAAATTGCAAAATCACGTGCATTGCTTTGCTGCCAACATAAAAAATGATAAACTACAGAAAACCCATTGTCCATTACAGTGCAAAAAATGATTAAAATAACACTCTCAAGAATCAAAGTTTTATGACTATATAACTGTGACACTATCTGCATGCTTGTTTACTGTTACAAATGTTTATCTGTTAAACATAGATTCTCAATAATAATTTGTGACTGAACTCAGTTTGTCAGCTTTTGTCAAGATTAATAATAATATTCATATTTGTTCTATTTAATATTTGTATCCTTTCTAATTGTTGAAATCTTCACTTCCATAAATAGTCTAAACAGAGTTAGTTAGCTATCTGTCTAGTTGTACCCGTCTAGTTGTACCCCAGATGGGAATCGTGAGGAGCATCAATCCATGCGCTGAAAAATCATCTTTACGACAGCTATCTGCCTTTCCCTCAGTCCGTTTCATGCGAGGAAGCCGGATCATCAGTTCGCAGGGAAAGCTGATCAGGGCACATTCTCATGAGATGACCAAACCATCACACCTGCTGTCTGGACATGTATTTAGCACATGGGTTGAAGCTGATCCTTTCACGAATGTCCCTGTTCCTCAATATGTCTCTCCTGGAGACGCCGGTGGCCATTTGCAGACATCTCATTTCGCAGGTGGAGATTTGACTCTCTTGTACTTTGGATATGTCCCATGTTTGGCTGCGGTGGCACAGGGTTGGTAGGACGATGCTGTGGATCAGTTGCAAGACTAATGTGAGGATGTTTGAGCAGTGGCACCAGCTGATAAGTCAAACATGACAGTACCAAAAGTGAACAAATACAACATTACATTGTATAAAAATAATACTTTATTTGCGACAATAAAATACTGAAGCACAACAGCATAGAATTTGCTTTATTTCAATTTCTCTCATTTAAAACTGTCTTCTTTTTCTTCGACATTTGTCCTGAGAAGGACATTGTGCCATACTTCACAGCGTGGCTGTGACATCTGTGCCTTTCTGCCCGACATATACAATTTCAGCTGGCATTTTTGAGGACCGGGTTTGCCTTCCCACTGCGATCCCTATCCCTTGGCCAGACTACACTAGTGACTAGTGCAGGCTGTTTCCAGGGCTGCCACATGAAGGCGAAATAGGGGCTTGGTCAGCTATGATTCACTAGCCCTGATGCAAGCAGCCAGTTATGTCCCTGACTGCTGTTAGCTCATGCATTGCTGCATCTTGGCCCCCAGATGTCAGATCCATATCGTGTCCCGCTTACACGTATCTTTGAACTTCAGCTGTGGTCGACCAACTGTTCTCTTTCAACACACCAGCAGTCCATAGAGAACATCCTTGGGGATACAACCATCTTCCATTAGATGAACATGACCAAGCCATTGCAGTCTTTGCTGCCTAAGGAGAGAGTACAAACTTGGGAGACTGGTTCTTCTTCTTCTGCGTTCATTCTCAATCTCCTGCTACCAAGCCCTGAACAGGGCTTTGCAAGTAGCAGGATATAGTCCGGAGAACGGAATGTGTTGTGTCACTAGTTTACAGCTTGACTGCGATATTTGCACCATTTGGTCCGACACATCCGTCTTTGGCAGGGAGACTGGTGTAAGAATGCAACTCTGTGTTTGTCACCCTGGGTCTCCATGAGATGCCAGGGATGGATCTCAAATGATGTAGCTGAAAGGTGTCGAGTCTTTGCTCTTGTTTGACATAAGTTGCCCATGTTTCACTACCATATAGGAGTGTTGTACTGATGATACACCATTGTAGACCATGACCTTGGTTTTAACTGTAAGTTTGGGATTTTGCCAGACGCGTGTTGTGAGACGGGGAAAACATGGCAGCAACTTTGCTAATGCGATTGCCTATTTTAGGGTCTAAAGAGAGCTTATCGTTGATGAAGGACACCAGGTAAGTGAACTGGTCCATGGTTGCCAATTCGTAGTTGTTGATGTTAATGGTTGGGATGTCATCTACGCCTTGTCCCAGCACATTTTGTTTTATTCAGACTTATTATGAGGCCAACATCTTTGCACGCCCAAGAGAAGCAATCCATCAATCTCTGGAGTTTCAGCTGACTGTGAATGACGATTGCAGTGTCATCAGCAAATAACAAGTTCCCGACAGTAACTTCTCTGATCTTGGCTTTTGTCTTGAACCTCGCAAGATTAAACAGACTAGTGTGAAGGCAAATCCCTTCTTTTACTTTACCAAATGCATGCTTCAGCAGCAGTGCAAATAAGATTTTGAATAGTGTCTGGGTCAAGACGCAACCTTGCTTAACACCACTATAAATACCGAATAAAATTAAACATGAATCGGAGACACCATATCAAAATCTTTTCAATAGATCACAACAGATTAACGATTTGTGATTTCCTGTCTGCCTATTCTCATTTTGTGTGTCATGCCTTAGTGTTTATTAATGGGGTATCATAAGCTCTGTCAAGATTTTTCATTGGTTCTTAAATGATGGTGGGAAATCTCTGATTTAATATTAAGAATGTTTTCAGATGTGAGGAGTGTGTGGCAAACGGGATATGAGGTAAACCAAATGCACTAGGTTCAAAACATGACGGATGCACTGGACCGACAGGTGCAAAATAAAAACCACAGTGCAACGCACACCGCCTTGGGGATTAGAGAAATAAGGCGACCGCAAAAGATAAAAAAAATATTTAAAAAATCATGTCGCACTTGGTTGACTGACTAGACATGTCATAACTGTTTCTCTCAGTTAACCCAGGTGTAGTTGGGTATCTGACAAAGTCAGAAAAATTTCGGAGTCACTGTGGAAGCTACTGAGTTCGTGCTGACATTGGCACTTTCAGTAAAGAAAGAGTGTTTATATATATATAAAATGTTTTCCATTCAGATGTTTTTACATTGTTGACTGAAAGGATTTCTTTGGGATGAAACTTTTCATACATTATCACCATGTAGTCTGTCCTATGCAGACTATCGATCTCATCACAGCCTGTTTTCATAAATCTCTGTCAGTCACTAGCCTTCCCACCAGCCTCATAGTCTAATTCAACACTCCCTCAATGTCTTGTATTCATCATTCTCTTGGTCAGCCCCTGTCTCATCTTCCAGGAACCATGCCCTCTAGAGCTGTTGTTTCCAGTCCGTTATGACGTTTAATGTTGCCGAAAAAGAGGTCTTCAATAGGCCCTATTGCTGTTGTAATTATTTCTCGTATTATCTCATTTGTAACTCGATCTTTGTATGTGACGTTTAGAAGTCTTCAGAAACATCTCATCTCCAAACAAGTTTAGCAGGATGGCTTTATTTCTATTATTCTTTGTCCAGGGAATTTTCAGTATTCTTCTAAAGCACTAGGTCTTGAAAGCTCCTATCTACTTTCTTAATGTCTGTGTGATAGTCCATGTCTCCCAACCATAGATTGTCACAGCAATAATGCATGTTCTCAGGATTTTTAGTTGTTTGTATTGTGTCATAAACTGCTTACTTCTTAACTTCTGCATTGCCGTAGTCAATCACTTTCTTACTTCCTTTGTAGTCTCTATTGTTGTTCATGCATCAGATGAATTTATTTCAGCTAGGCATCTTAATATTCTTCAAGTTTGAAGTAAAGCATCTGCACTATTTTTTTTACAGTTGCATCTCAACCATTTGTAGCGTTAACAGAAAAACTGAAGTACTATGAGCCGGAAAGTTGCATACTCAGAATTCTATGTCTTTAGGTCATCTATTACTCAGAATTCTATGTCTTCAGGTCATCTGTTACTCAGAATTCTATGTCTTCAGGTCATCTGTTACTCAGAATTCTATTAATTCTGGCTATCTCTCGGTCAGTTATGCTTAAAAAGTTTCTGTTCTGCACATTTTATTATTTTTCCTAAGGTGGTCATTCAATGCAAAGCCAAGGACAAAAAATACGAAACTTGAAATGTTTATCCAAGTTGTGAAATATTTTGTGTCGATTTATGGCATCACAAACATAACACATGTAAGAGATCTTTCCTGTATTTATTTTTTGGGTGTTTCAGGTTTTTGAAAGTTGAGTAAACCCTACAAACAAAAAATAACACCTGTGATTCTATAGTCCTCTATGTATTTTACTGTGCGATTTTAAATGCTCACGTCGAGCATAACCTACACCACAAACATCACACTTGTAAGGTTTCACACCTGTATGTGTTTTACTGTGTAATTTCAGATGGTGATTTTGAATAAACCCTACACCACAAATACCACACTTGTAAGGTTTCTCACCTGTATGTGTTCTACTGTGTGTTTTCAGATGCTGATGTTCAGTAAATCCTACACCACAAACACTACACTTGTAAGGTTTCACTCCTGTATGTATAATCTTGTGTGTTCTAAGCTTCCTAGTGTTAGGAAATCCTGCATCACAAACATTACACTTGTAAGGATTCTCACCTGTGTGTATAGCCTTGTGTGACTTTAGTTTCCAAGAATAAGAAAACCCTAAACCACAAACATCACATTTGTAAGGTTTCTCTCCTGTATGTATAATCCTGTGTCTCTTTAGCTTCCTAGTGTTAGAAAACCCTGCACCACAAACATCACACATGTAAGGTGTTTCTCCTGTATGCATTCTTTTATGTGATTTCAGATACCCATGTTGAGCAAACACTTTATCACAAAGATCACACTTGTAAGGCTTCTCTCCCGTATGTGATCGTTTGTGCGTTTTTAGATAATCCGGCCGTGCAAATCCAACATTACATATATCACACTTGTAAGGTTTCTCACCTGTATGTGCTCTTTTGTGTTTTTGTAGGTTACCATTACGAGCAAACCCTACATGACATACATCACACTTGTAAGCTTTCTCACCTGTATGTGTTCTTCTGTGTTTCTTTAGACCACCATTACAAGAAAACTCTAAACAACAAACATCACACTTGAAAGGCTTCTCTCCAGTATGTGTTCTACTGTGTGTTTTAAGATTCGACAGTCTGGAAAATTCAACACCACAAACATCACATTTATAAGGTTTCTCCCCTGTATGTATTCTTTTGTGTGTCTTTAGACCCCCATGACAAGCAAATCCAACACCACAAACATCACACTTATAAGGTTTCTCCCCTGTATGTATTCTTTCATGTATTTTCAGCCCTTGACAATAAGTAAAACCTAAACCACAAACTTCACACTTGTAAGGTTTCTCTCCCGTGTGCATAAACTTGTGTGTTTTTAGCTGCCATGCATCAAAAAATCCTGTACCACACACATTACATCTGTGAGGTTTCTCCCCAGTATGAATTATTTTGTGCCTATTTAAATTCCTACATTGAGTAAATCCTATACCACAAACATCACACTTGTAAGGCTTCTCTTTTCCTGGTTTTATGTTCAGTGATTGTAAATGACTGAGTGCAAGTACACCTGACTCACCATGTTCACATTCTGACATATTACTGACATCCTTTTTAACTGAATCCACATTATTATTATCCTGAGTAATGCTGACGCCAACAGGCACTATCTGAGAATCCATGATATTGATAGACTCTGTAGCTTCAGACAAATCCTGCTTGCTGATGACATCTTTAGGTCTCTCTTCAGCTACATAACATATATCTTTCTTGTTTGCTGTCTGCTCAGCACTGTTTATTTCCAGGTCTGACATCCTCACAGTGGAGCTGTTCTGCATCATAAAGTCAGAAACTCCAACTGAGTAAACATCATCCTGTTTCCCAAGCTCTGCCTGTTGGGTGATGCCAAGATGTATGTCTTCTTCCTCCTTAACACCAATTTGGGAGGAGCTATTCCAGGACATGCTGTACAAACTGACATCTGAAATGTACAAGGAGTGAGTATGTTCAGTGAATGAATATTTATTAAGATGCTATATGTATTAGGATGCCTAGCTGAAATAGATGTATCTTATGCGCTATATATATATTTATTTATATATACTTATGTCCAGTTTTGATGTGCAGTATTGTAAGCACCCCATAGAAGACATGTTATCGCTTGTAACAAGTTTTTAAAACCAAAATGATAAATGTTTGACCAACCAACTTTCATAAACTTACTTTCATTCTCTCCACATAAACCATACTGTTGTGCTTTCTCCCTTCTTGCTATATTCATGTCCAAGGCTTCAGAGTTGATCATCCCACAAGACAGCTGAATCAATGACAAACAGGTGTTAGAATTTAGAAGTCTGGAATTTCCTCAAAGTTTTGAATTAATTTCAACTTTTTTCATTCTCTTGCCTAAGCTTGTTGCTTATAATTTAACTTTTTACAGTCCCTTTCAACAGAACAGGGATTGACGTGTGCAAATATCAATTAAGTCATATTGGATTGAAATTTACATGCAACACATGTGCTTTACTGTGTTACTTAGTGACCTTGTTTACAAATTGAGACTAACCTAAAGTATGGGTGAATGCCTGGTGCATGATTGACTCTAACCTTCACCAGGCTACACTAACAAAATTGACATAATTTTCGCTGCAGCTACACTAATTTTCAGCACATCATATTTTACTGTTGTTGACTTTGAGAGGATGTCAATTATTTATTAGTCTGCCTACAGATATGATTTTATTGTGTGTAGAGATTTGAGTGGTTGCTGTGCTACAGCTTGTCGTGTGCCATGTCTTTAGATCATAATTTAAATGTGTGTAATATTGATGAGTTTTTTTTTTTACATTACAGAGTTGTGGACTTGCCTTGGACTGTAAGTGGTTAAGTGCTGGTAAAAATGCTAATATCAATAATTTTCCAATATTGTTTCTTGTTTACTTTTAAATCTAGATGGTTACACACTCAGCAGGCTTTTGGCCTGGATGAATAGTGGGATGTGCAAACACCAATTGTTGGAGAGTCTTCTATTCTAAAATAGTTAGCCAGTATGTTCTAGGTACAACAGATGTCTTATTCTTGTCTGTCACAAACATAGCCCTATCGAAGATCAATGTATTGGACCGAAAGGTGCAAATATCACAGCCAAGCTGTAAACTTGCGACACAGTGCATTCAATTCTCCTGCTACTTGCAAAGCCCTGTTTAGGGCTTGGTAGTGGGACATCGATAGAGCAAACACAGAAAAAAAAGATAAACATAGCCCATCTGCTTACTAATAGGGTCAACCTCATGATAGTTTACATTTGTGAACTTATCTGTAGGTGGTATTTTCATTGAGTATATAGAGTATAGAACCACCACTATAGTCTGCCTCCTTTGGGAAGCCTGCAGTAAAGCACTTTGTGTGCTCTTGCAGTGGTGGCCTTCTGAAGCAATTTATTTTATATGATGAGGCTGCAAGCCCCAAGCACAACTTATTTTAGTTGCCGTTAACGACAAACATGGAGGTGAATTATTTATATTTGTCATCCTCTTTCTCTGGTATTGCATACTAACAGAAAACTCAATATCAGAGTGGGCAATATACTTCTTTTCAAAACTCACAGTTTCCAAGATGGTCACTCATTTGATCAACTGCTCTAATATTATGTATGGTACAATTTGACATGAACTTCCTGCTTTTAGAATAAGGAAATGTAAATGAAACTGGTTGTATACATACACTGCAGAGTCTTCTAAACCAGTATAAAGATGTTAAGTTAAGTTAAATAATAGCAGCTTTTCCTGGAGATTTCTATCTCTGTTTCTTGTTTAATGTCCTGTATTAATCTTTGGTCATTATTTTTCATGTCACATAGTCAAGGATTTTATGCCTCACTACATTGTGCATACAGTTAAGACGTCTTTCTCTGGTAGTTTACTCTGCGTCTCTCAATATCTAATATTCTCTTGGTCCTATATTCTCTGGACAAAACTTATTATCTTAAAAAAAAATGGTATACAAATTATGTTGCTGTTTGCGAATGCCCACAATGAGTAGGTTTACTCTTTTACTCTGAAAAGGACATTAAGCGACGAGTTGTAGTCGCTTTCCTCACATCATGAGTGGGGATGGCGTGGGCTAGTGGTTAAGTGGCACGGCTCACAGCCAGAAAGTGCTGGGTTCGATCCCCATCACAGCACTAGCCATTACCTCGAGGAAGCAAATCCTTAGAATAAAAACCACGGTGCAACGCACACTGCCTTGGGGATTAGAGAAAGTGAGATGAACGCCAAAAAACCAAAAAAAACACCAACATGAGTGTGCCGATGAAGGTGGGCCGCGGTACTCCAGGCGGTTGTGCTATGCTTGGCTTCATCTGTGTGTCGCTCACTACTAAGGGGATCACATCAATCTCTCACCTCGTTAGTCAGGGACGGCTGAGAGGTCGAGGAGAGGGTCTTGCTAATTACTGATCAGCATGTTGTGCCTGAACAGACGGTCATCCTCCCCATTTACAAATTAAATTATTATTTTGTCTGCTCGCTTTTTTTTCTTTACTGCCCGAATGTTTATATAAACCACGCAGGTTCTAGCAAGGATGTTGATAATAGGTGTTGATCATTACACACAATAATTTTACTGAACATAATACCTCCGCATTATCAACATAGATCAGGGGGCCATGTTCAGGACAGTCTCCATCCATTTTCATCTGACATTCCTCACAATCTGGACAAATTTAAAGGCTGATTATGAAATACAACACAATTTATGATGGTACAATCTATGTATCATTAATAGCTTTAAAAATTCACACCAGTACCAGATAAACTTCAACAAAAACATGAAAATGTGAAACAAACACAAATCTATTTACAATGACATGTTAATAAGTGAAAATTTAAACTCAAAAAGGATTTATTAAGATGAATTAACAAAATTTGTAATACATTGGCATTTTTAACAACAACTAGCAATCAGTATAGAATGGATTGTATGAAATATCAATTTAAGAAGTTTTAAATGGAAAACAAGTACAACATTTTAAAAGCTACGGCAACATCAATTGTTCTCAGAGAGGAATAAAGAAGTACCTGGGAAGAAAGAAACAGATAACAAACATGTCATAAGAAAGATTTGAGGAAATACACAGATTAGTAAATGATTGCCTTAATACAGATGTCAGGCAGGTACTTACAAAAAAATGTGTCCTCAATGGAAATGTTAGAGGACATGTTTGTGCCAGCAAGTTTCTCATCGTCAGAGTTTTCCTTCAACCATTTCATCTAGAATAAAACATATTTTGTAAGCATTACAGCTCACCAAAAAAATGCACAAAAAAAACAAACAAAATGTAGAACACATTTTTATGTATATAAGGATTATGAAGTAAAACATAAAAGCACCCAATTAACATAAAGTACAATAGAAAACATTTATCACACATCAGTATTTATTGCAGAATCACATAACCCTCATTGAAGTACATCAGAAAATTGTTCAATATTTCATTATATATGGAATAATTATGACAAAACTCACATGTATTTGTACTATGTATGGAAACAGGACAAGGACAGAAAGTCTGACTGCTAACATGTATAGCAGAACTCCAAGCGAGTGGTAAACAGCCAACAGAAGAAATGATACAGAGACTCCTTGAAAAGCTCCAACATTGATGTCAGCTCCTGGGAGTTGCTTGCACAAAACTGTACCATCTGGCGCGCTAGTATCACAGAAGGTGCTCAGATCGCAGAGAGTAAAGCCATCGCGGAGGCTCAGCGAAAGTATGCTGCTAAAAAAAAGCCACAAACCATGAAGACTCCCCAGCTGGCTCCTCACATGTGTGCCTTGAATGTGGCAGGGTGTACCGTTCAAGGATTGGTTTTACTTCCATAAGAGAACACATTTCGCAGCAAATCTGATGATGTTGCCACCTTTGTTTGCAATGTGCAACTATTATTATTATAACCAGGGAACAGACAGAATGTATATGAAGTCAAACCTGTAGCATATGTAGTACTTCAGCATGTATAGTGGAAATAGCACAAAGAGAAACACAACATGAAAACTGTATGGAAGCAATCATGTGCATTAACCCTTTACTTTCTGACCAAATTGACTAGATTTCTGTCTTAAAGTCCAAGGCAAGAACAGAAGCTCCATTTATTAGCATGGATTACTTTTACATCCAATGAAACTAATTGATCTTCTTCTTCTTCTGCGTTCATTCTCAATCTCCCGCTACAAAGTCCTGAACAGGGCTTTGCAAGTAGCAGGATGTAGTCCAGAGAACAGAATGTGTTGTGTCACTAGTTTTCAGCTTAACTGCGATATTTGCACCTATCGGTTCAATACATCCACTAATTTATATAATACTCATTGTCATGTAACATGTCCTTGACAGAACGTCACTCTGCTCACAGCCATTCAATAGGAATCTCCATCTGCAGTCAGTCTACTTGTCTGCTCCTTGTTCATGTTCAGGGTGTCCTTGACTGAATGTCACTCTGCTCACAGCCATCTGCAGTCCGTCTACTTGTCTGCTCCTTGTTCATGTTCAGGGTGTCCTTGATGTCGTGTGTCCATCTACGTCATGGTCAGCCTCTGCCTTGTCTTTCTGGAACAATGCCCCCCAGAACTGTTTTTTCCAGTCCGTCATGATGCTTGATGTGGCAGAAAAACCTCAATTTCTGAGACACAACATGGTTTATAAGCCAGTTCTCTTCAACACTCAGATTTTGCAGGATGGCTTTATTTGTTATTTTCTTTACCCAAGGAATTTTGATCCTTATTCTTAATATTTGTGTGATGATTCATGTCTCGCATTCGTACATTGCCATCAGGAATATGCATGTTCTAAATATCTTCAATTTTAATTCTTTGTTAGTATTGTGCCATGCATACTATTCAGCTTCTGCATCGGTATGGACATTCGTCTCCTTATTTTCCATGCACGGCCCCCATCGTTTGTTATCAAAGAGCCAAGGTATTCAAAGTAATCCCCATGTTCAATTTCTTCATTACCAATAGTGATCTTGGGCTGGGGTCTGTGTGATTTAATACTACGATTATTAAATGTCAAGACTTGCTAACTTAGTGGCTCTTCTTCTACCCTGGGCCTTAGATATCTTTTATTTTTCTTGTGGCTTATAGTTTCTACATTATGGAGTAGGCAGCCAAATGCCCAACCTTCCTGTTATAAGAGTTCCTGGCAAAGCATGGTGATGTTATACAGAATTGAATTAACCATCGCATGAAGTTTACATAATAAAATACATATTGGTGTAATGCGAAGCTAGTGCCTAAATCGGACTTGTATAAGTCAATGACTAAATATAATTGACTTTTCACAGTTCTGATCAAATCATTACTATAATTGATCGCTAGGACAGGTTTAGCTTTAAGAATTCATAATCAATTTGTACTCTTTTTCCCCTGGACAACGCCATTGGTCAGCTTCATACGCCATGCCAGACCAACGTTGATATAATACATAAATACAACAGTTTAATCTAGCCTTCATTTTTAAAAACTGTCCCGGATATTCCCACACGTGTCAGACTTCAATTTTGGTTCCAAATTTGAATAGGAAAGAATGTTCTGTGTATTTATTTCAAATCCTTTTGTGATATCAAAGTGATACTTTTGTTCCTAATTTATTTCCTTGTTAGTCACATCACTTCTACCTCTAAGTCTCTGACAAGAATGTCTGCCTCTAAAGTAATGAAGTTTCTGGAGAACATTCTGGAGAATACAATTACTGGATTCAGACATGGACAGTAGTTTTTCTTTTAACAATGAAAGTGTTGCTGGTGTGTCCGACACCTGGCTCAACTGATGAGTGGGTGTTGCCCAAGCTAGGTCTGTCAACGTGTAAGAAAAATAAATTTACAGCTCCAGTTCCCCTTTACGACTGGTCATATGTAAACAAAGATGCTAGAGGTGATGTTAATACCTTTAATAACTTTAGATTTATCCCTAAGCCAGCGGGCACCAGGACAACACCCCTTAACAACTGGTCACATGTAGACGAAGATGCTGAAGTTTATGTTAACACCTTTAATAATGTCAGCTACGATAAAGCAGATCAAATGCTCAGCTTTTATGGACCATACAAGGAGAAGCAAGATGTAAGAAGATTTATCATTGGGTGATAAGGATTTGCTGCAATAATGCATATATTTTATATCTTTTATCAACTTGGGAGTCGTGTAGCGTAGTGGTTAGCGCTCTGGCTTCGCATTTGAGTGGTCCTGGGTTCATTCCCCAGCTGAGATGGAAATGTATTTTCAGACCGCAAAGGATCCCGGGTCGACTCAGCCTTAAATTGGTACCGGTTCAGTGCGGGAAGTAAAAACGGCGAGGGAGAGGAGATGGCTACTGACCTCATATAGCCGAGCCTTTGAAATGTGAGGTCGCTAACACCTCACACCCCTACGGCAGTAGTGCTATGGGTTACTTTACTTTACTTTATGAACTTCTTTTGTAACTTCACCAAATCTACACAATTGTAAAATATTCCGAGATGTATTATTTCAAAAATGGATTATCTTTATGATTCATGCCTTACAAAGTAAGATTTATTGCTTTATGATTCATGCCTTACAAAGTAAGATTTATTGCTTTATGATTCATGCCTTACAAAGTAAGATTTGTTGCTTTATGATGCCTTACAAAGTAAGATTTATTGCTTTATGATTCATGCCTTACAAAGTTAGATTTATTGCTTTATGATTCATGCCTTACAAAGTAAGATTTATTGCTTTATGATTCATGCCTTACAAAGTAAGATTTATTGACTGCAACAGTAAATGGCATTTGGTAAGTACAAAATTTGCTTTTTATTTTCTGAAACTTTAAAATAGCATGCAAAGATTTGTGTATATATAATAACAGAAAGGTTGTTACTAATAACAAAATCAATGTTGTGTATTATTCCATGTCCTCTACCCTTCCTTTTGAGATATATTGTGTACATTTTCATAAACACGTTGTACAAAATATTTAGGTTTAAGCACCAACACTCCACTGTTTAAAACTAGCACACACAAAAATTCCGGCACAGAGTGCTAAAATATTCAGGAATGAAACAGTTAAATATCAATAACTTTCCAAATAACTTTCATAAACAGGAAGTTAGTTTATAAATCAGCCTCGCTAAATAATGAAACATTGTCATTATATAACAACATCAAACACTTCTGTTTGCAATGCATTGTGGCTGGGTGGTTCCTGCCGATTCAGACGGTAAATTATTTAATAGCACAATGAGATCTATAATAATTCAATAGGCATGAAAAACTCAACAGTTCTCTATTGTCACAATCTCACATCAGCTAGCTATTAAGAGAGCAGGTACTTCTACCGCAAAACACAGTTATAACGCACTTTCTGAATTCAAATTAATTCTACTTACTAAATGATGGCATAGAATAAAAATAAAACTCACTTCATTTTCCAGTCCAAATTTTCTACCTTCGTCTTGCAATGGGGCATTCATTTCAGTACTTGTTGGCTGGAACAATATAAAGAAACTGATGAAACTCATCAGAAATCATATAATAATAGAATATCATTAATGTCAATTTTACAACAAATTAACAAATACAATTGAACTCTGCGTTTGGGAGGCTGCAACCAAACGCCAAGCATCGAAAGGGCATCAGTGTTGTCAATAAGGTAAAAGTGTATCGTGCTGTAGTGTTAACCACTCTGCTTCATACTTACGAAACATAAGACAGTGTATAGCAGAAATACCAGACAGCTAAACTTATTCCCTTGAGCTGTCTGTGTAGGCTGCTCAGGATCAGGTGGCGGAAGAAAGTGCCTAGGATTGAGTGGCAGAAGAAAGTGCCTAGGATTGAGTGGCAGAAGAAAGTGCCTAGGATTGAGTGGCAGAAGAAAGTGCCTATGATTGAGTGGCAGAAGAAAGTGTCTAGGATTGAGTGGCAGAAGAAAGTGCCTAGGATTGAATGGCAGAAGAAAGTGCCTATGATTGAGTGGTAGAAGAAAGTGTCTAGGATTGAGTGGCCGAAGAAAGTGTCTAGGATTGAGTGGCAGAAGAAAGTGTCTAGGATTGAGTGGCCAAAGAAAGTGTCTAGGATTGAGTGGCAGAAGAAAGTGTCTAGGATTGAGTGGCAGAAGAAGGTGCCTAGGATTGAATGGCAGAAGAAAGTGCCCAACTCTGAAATTCTTAGTAAGACTAACATACTGAACATTCAAACGCTTCTGCAAACAGCCCAGATAAGATGGACAAGACATATTGTTCGCATGTCCGATGAGAGCATCCCCAAGCAGCTGTTATACAGTGAACTCAGAACAGGCAAGTACTCATTATTAGGGAGCCAGAATAGTCGCTACAGAGACACCTTGAATGTGTCTCTGAAAAACTTCAACATTGATGTCACTTCCTGAGAGTTGCTTGCACAGAACCATTTCACCTGGTGTGCTAGCACCACCAAGGATTGCAGAGCGAAACTCCATCACAGAGGCTCAGAGTGAGTGTGCTGCTCGGAAAACAGAACGCATGACGACTTCAAAGCCGGCTCCTCACATGAGTGTCCGGGTGGGACAAAGTCTACCGTGTCAAAATTGGTCTTTATAGCCATATGAGAACAAATCTCGCAGCACAGGTCTGTCGTCATCTTCGTTTGTGATGAAAAACTACAATTATTATTAAAACTAAATTAAATCAATGTTAGCAAAACAAAAAACATTTACAATAATCAAAAAAGTATTTATTGTTCTCTTCCATATTCACTTTCCCTTCATGTAAGTCAGAACTCACAATGGTCACATTGTTAAGAGAAGTAAAAATGTGACATGGGACAATAGCTCTTACACTGCAAAAGAAATAATCCTGTAACATTGAATAAAAATGTTCCTTAAATGATAGAATGAGGTATTTACATTTACTGTAGATACCTACATTCTTCAAGGGGTGAATGACATGCGTTCTTGGCACCAAAACATTGACGAACAATATAATGGTAATTTTTAACAAATATATTTTGTATACTAACAACCTGGTGGCTGCGTGGCCCAGGGGTGAAGTGTCTGTTTCACAATCCCAATGCACCCGGTTTGAGTCACGCTCGTGTCCAGTTTGGCAGACATGGGTTTTTTTTTGGTAATCCTCTACATAAGGAAAGTGATGGCAACCCATCATCCTGCACACTTGCCAAGAAACTTCTAGCATCCAAATAGGTTGGCGATTGTAAGAAGCACGCTCCGCAAAGGACATGCTACTTACTATTATAACAACCAGCAATGATGTAATGAATTCAGCCTTAGTTTTCTTATGTAGTCACTGGATGATGACTGCCACACTTTGTAAAGAACATATGCAGTGCAGACTGTCATTATTTTTTCTCCTTTTCCATTAAAATGTCATGATAAAAGCTCTTGAATGCCATAACGTTCCTATATGCTGCAGCACTTTGGTCTCGGTCATGGTCAGTCTTGCAGCAATGATCAGTGAGTTTATTTATGTCTGAGAAGATACGCTGAAGATTACTTGTTTTTATTTCACGTAGAGGAAATGGCGTGGGCTAGTGGTTAAGTAACATGGCTCACAAACCGAAGGTGCTGGGTTCGCTTACAATCACAACAACCGGTCGTTAACTCCAGGGAAGCAAACCCTTAGAAAATGCAGGAGGAAGCAGACCCTTACATAAAATTTATGTTGAAATCAGATGCACTGGGCTGACATGGGCAAAATAAAAACATAGTGCAACGCACACCGCCTTGGGGAAATAGAGTTATAAGGAAAACGCAAAAAATAAAAACAAAAATATTATAACGTTCCTATTTTCTGCAGCACTCTGGTCCTCAGTCATGGTCAGTTTTGCAACACTCATCGGTGAGTTTATTTATGTCCGAGAGAAAGAGCTGGAGATTGCTTGGCTTTATTTCACACAGAAGTTTTTTCACCTTCTGGTTACAAAATCGACATTCTAAATCTGGCCAAAATGAATCAGCGCAAATCAATGGCAACTTATATTCAACATTTTCTAATGAAAAATAAAGCTCACTTCACATATTGGCTCCTGCTTGATTTTGTCAATAGAGAAAGGCAGCTTTGCTTCATTGTTTTCTGCAGTCTGAGACGAAAACAGTGCAAGGATATAATTGTTAGTACATAGAAACTGTTTGGGATATTTATCAACAAAAATGAAAACATTTTAGTTAGTTAGCCTCGAGTGGTCTGTCAGGGTCTTTGTGTATGACAAAGACAAGAATAGCATCAATGAGAGCATGTCGTAAGAGGCGACTAACTGATGTGACATGGTATAACACTGGCCATGGTTAGGTGGTTTGTTAAGAACAGCATAGATGGTGCCTAACAGGCTGCAGGACTACTTTGCTCTAGTTTTTGAGTCTATTTAAGATAGACTCGCACATCGACCCTCAAAAAAACTGGTTGTATACAGACTTTTGCAGTCTTCTAAACCAGCATAAAGATGTTAAGTTTCTCTTTCCACTGATGTTGTTGAGCATTTTCAGGAGCTTAAGTCATCTGTCGAGTAAGTCATCTGTCGAGCGCTGTGTTGCATTGGTCGTTGTGAGCCTGTGTCATTGAACAATCACTCTAATGTCATCCATCCACCTTCATCCTTTCTCGCTCTGTAGCCAAATCAACCAGTGTTATAAGCCATCGGTGCAACGTTGATGAGGGTGCCTTCTCATGAGATGACTGAAACAGCTTATTTTTTGCTTGCAAATGTACTCAGCACAAGATATAGTGATGACCATACTTTGAATGTCTTCATTTCAATATCTGGTTATACCGATGACCTTCCTCAAACACTTCATTTCAATATCTGGTTATACCGATGACCTTCCTCAAACACTTCATTTCAATATCTGGTTATACCGATGACCTTCCTCAAACACTTCATTTCAATATCTGGTTATACCGATGACCTTCCTCAAACACTTCATTTCAATATCTGGTTATACCGATGACCTTCCTCAAACACTTCATTTCAATATCTGGTTATACCGATGACCTTCCTCAAACACTTCATTTCAATATCTGGTTATACCGATGACCTTCCTCAAACACTTCATTTCAATATCTGGTTATACCGATGACCTTCCTCAAACACTTCATTTCAATATCTGGTTATACCGATGACCTTCCTCAAACACTTCATTTCAATATCTGGTTATACCGATGACCTTCCTCAAACACTTCATTTCAATATCTGGTTATACCGATGACCTTCCTCAAACACTTCATTTCAATATCTGGTTATACCGATGACCTTCCTCAAACACTTCATTTCAATATCTGGTTATACCGATGACCTTCCTCAAACACTTCATTTCAATATCTGGTTATACCGATGACCTTCCTCAAACACTTCATTTCAATATCTGGTTATACCGATGACCTTCCTCAAACACTTCATTTCAATATCTGGTTATACCGATGACCTTCCTCAAACACTTCATTTCAATATCTGGTTATACCGATGACCTTCCTCAAACACTTCATTTCAGACATCAAAATTCTGTTCTCCCACAGAAAACATGTTTGGTACTGTTAGCACAGTCAGCATAACTATACTGTTTATCGATACCAAACTAATGCCTGGGTGCCTAAGCAGTGGTGACAGCTGATAAGTCACAGCAGATGCTTTCTGATACCATATCTCGATTTCTCCGTTGAGCCTAATGTCTGCAGAAAAAAAACTGCCTAAATACCTAGACTCATGGGCTTGTTAAAGAGCAATATCATTTACACTTATTTCGAATGTCCCAGGTCTTCTGCTGATCCTCATTTTGTGGTTGCTAACTAATAGAAACCATCTACAGGGGGTAGCAAGCAGTCGTCAGAATACATGGTGAAACCTCAGATTGGTTTGAGATACACAAGGGAGTCAAACAGGGCTGCATTCTTTCACCATATCTGTTCAACATATATGCGAATAACATTATCAGCAATGTAAAGGCAGAGCCAATGTCTACAGACTTCGAGCCTTTCACAATAGGAGGAAAGGAGATACTGGAAATATGATATGCCGACGACACAGTATTGCTCTCGAATAGCGCCAAGGGCCTAGAACAAATAATTACATCAGTGCAGAAACACAGTGAAGCCCAGTATCTCTACCTGAATACAAAGAAAACAAAGATAATGACAACTGATAAGACAACACCCCAACCTAAAATCGAGATCGCTGGCGAAGAGATTGAAAATGTTTCATATTTTGAATATCTGGGATCAATACTGAACAACAATGGAGACTGTACAAGGGAAGTAAGATGACTGACTATGGCAATGCAGAAGATAAGGAGTGTACAGAACCTATGGCATAATACAAACACAGAACAAAAACTACAAGATCCTAAGAACATGCATTTTTCCTGTGGCCACCTATGGATGTGAAACATGGACGATTACAAAAGCAATAAGAGCAAAGATCGGTGCTTTTGAAACACAGTGCTACAGAAGAGTCCTAAAAATCCCCTGGAAAAAGAAAGAAACAAACAAATCAATCCGACAAGACCTGAATGTGGAGGAAAATTGGCTCATAAATGACGTAATGACCCAACAATTTTTGGACAGGTCAAACGACCCAACGGACTGGAGAGAGTGGTTATGGAGGGCATAGTCACTGGAAAGAGAAGCAGGGGCTGACCGAGAAGACGATGGACTCAGGACATCAAGGAGACGCTGGATTTGACCTTGGGCAGGCCGGAAGACTGGCGAAAGATACGAGTTTCCTCCACACATGCTGTCTTGAGAGCGACGTTTTGCAAAGAATATGCTACATGATGATGATGATGATGAAGATGTTTAATGCCCACAATGAGTAGATTTACTCTTTTGTTCGCCCTGAAAAGGACGTTAAGTGACCAGTTGTCGTAGCTTTCCTCACATTCCGAGCGTGCTGATGAAGGTGGACTGGGGTCCTCCAGGTGGTTGTGCTATGCTTGGCTTCATCTGCGTGGTGCTCACTACTACGGGGATCACAACGATCCACATCTCGTCAGCTAGGCTGACTTGAAAACAGCCTATTTCAGGGAACACTACATGGAAGAGAGATTGTGGTTTTGGTCAGTGTATTGTTCCCGACCCTAATGGGGCGTCCTGGTCAGTATGTTATGCCTGACTGGACTAGTGTCTCAGTTGCCCTGCTGATCCTAATATTTTCTGTCTTTGTCTCACTAATTCACATACCGTATTTGGCACAGGTTGTCACTAGCACATTCATGTGTTTCTTTTCATCATCGTACAACAGACACTGATGTTCTGCAAAGAACAATTCATGCATTGAGTTTGATTCAGCTTCTGCTTTCTCAATTTGACC
The DNA here is from genome assembly GCA_036924085.1 of Ariolimax columbianus. NCBI lineage: Eukaryota > Metazoa > Mollusca > Gastropoda > Stylommatophora > Arionidae > Ariolimax > Ariolimax columbianus. Next base: position 1,899,682 of record JAVGWX010000022.1, on the reverse strand, counting down.
ATGTAGATGTTGAACAGCAGAGGGGAAAGCATAAACCACTGTCTCGCATATTTTATCCAAATATTATTTCCACAAATAATAGTTTGGAATACTTGACATCCTGGTATTCAAACAGGCATGTTAATGTCTGTTGCCAGGTAGGCGAATGCTTCGGCTATATGTAGTTGGTATTTTAAAACTTCCTGCGACTAACTAAGCCTGGGGGAAGATACAAATAATTTGGGTAGATTTTTAACTAGAATTTTTAAATTTTGTCTGGGCAGCAGCCGTTAAGCCTACTCTTTTCAATTACTAACTGCCAAGGGATTTTTAACATGCTCGACACTGACACGGGAATCCAATCTCACTACCAGAGATCAGGAGCATTTTTACCAGAAGATCCACGTGAAATAACCCCGTCTCCCCTGGGATTCGAACCCGCGACCTCCAGTACCCGAGGCGGACACCTTACCTCAAGACCACTGAGCCCCCTTTAAATAATAGTATAAGATTGTTTTCCTTAAATATTCTTATAAATCTAATCTTCCATAATGTCCTTTTAACTACATTCCTCAAAAGAAGCATTTTGATTTCTATATTGTATGTAAGGAAACGTTTAAATATGCAAACGATACATAAATAATATAAGTTGCAGGCAAAGTTGCAACTTAAAAGATTAAAAATATCTTGATCTTGATGACCTGTTCCTCGGCTAACTGCGAGTCCCAACTTTGTCTTCAGTGGACCCTGTGTTGAGTCACAGAAGTTCAGTGGGTGGGAAGTGCTGCTGTAGATGTGTCTTGGCTGTTGTTGCGAACAGCAAAGGAATCTGACCAATACATTGGAGGTCTATTTTTGCCTCTGGGGTACCAGATTGCTGTCGCTGTACTCCATTGATCCTCATTTCATCACATCATGTGACCTGCCCATTTGTTTTACCTTGCCCACATAGATCACTGCATCATTCACCAAGGACAATGACAGAATTGTAGAAATTTTGCATATGTTGGTTGCAGAGAGTGATTCCGATCAAGCGTCCCTGAAGAGGTCTGGGTCACTTCAATTTGTCATTCATTGATTTTGTGAGTGTCCATGTCTCAGTACCAAAGCACATCGCAGGAAGCACAGTGGAATTGAAGAGAGAGGCTCGTAGGTTCTGGTCTTGGCAACCGTTCAGTACTGTGTTAATGGATGAGAAGGCTGTACAGCCCACGTGGCGACGTCTTGTTACTTCAGGTTCCAGATTAAAAATGTACAATAAAACTATTTCAGCTTATTGCTCAGAGAGATTTTTAAAAATTAAATAATGTAATTACCTCAAAGTCTAGTTCAGATTTTATTTCCATCTTCAGAGACAAGATACTAGTGTAGATATTTCTTGCAGCCTGAAAGTAAAAACGCGAGTGGTCTCAGAGAAGATATTAACTATATAATGCTGACTGACATCAAACATGAGTGACTGGTTCATTTGTGTTTTGGATGAGTTCCAGCTATTCATAGACTTGGCTCCATAGCTTTTCAAAATCAAAAATGACTTGTGCCCAAAAAGGTAGTAGGAAAACACTATTCCCAGATCTACAAATGGCCAAAATAAGTTCCTAAACATTGCTTTTAAGCAACAATAAATGTACATTACATAATGTTCAATGTAAATAATCACAAAAGCCTTCTGAATAACAACAGATTTGAAAGAATGCCTAGGATCAATATTCTGAGCAGCGCATGAGCTGCAGTGGTCAGCGACCCATAGCTGACTGCTAACGTCAGGGCCAGCGAACCAGAGCTGCCAAGACCCTTCTACACCTCCACGCGGTGATCCTGGATAACAGTCTGCAGCAGGGCAGACTGGCTAAGGAGAAGGGATTGAAGAGGGAATGCTAACCCGGTACTAAAAAAATGCTTGCTGAAGTAGGATGTGTTGGACCGAAAGGTGCAAATATCGCAGCCAAGCTGTAAACTACGACACAACGCATTCCGTTCTCTGGACTACATTCTGCTAAAGCCCTTTCAGGGTTTGGTAGTGGGAGATTGAGAACGAACGAAGAAGAAGATTGCCGTATATCGGTATGGTTATGCACTTTTGTTTCTTCTCTGTGTATTTTCATATCTATTTTCAGTTAATATTCAGTACATCTAAGTAAGTATATTTATTTTATTTTGCATTTTCATTTGGTTGTGAGACAGAATGAAAAGGCTATTTATCAGCAAAGCCTAGAGGCTAGATCATCATGTCTTTGACTTTGAGATAAAAGCCATTGAATTCCCTTTGACGATGAATGTCAGGCCCTCTTCAGTATCAGTATTAATAATTAATTAGACCCTATATTATAGGATTATAATATTTAAAATACACTGTCTACTGACGTGAGAATGAGATGCTCTGTAACTAATTTATTAAGTAGTTAGTTAAGTTAGTCTAATTAAAGTGATAAAAGCAAATCATGACAACATCTCGGTTATAACAGCTTTCATCTTCAGAGAGAGAATAAGGTGCAGTAAAATTGAAAAATATTCCATATTACATTGCAATAATTATTACAATCTTGCATTAAAAATGGAGAAAATCAAAATGTGAGAAAATATTTTCTCTCTCTGTCTGAGTCTCTCTGAGCTGTCTGTCTGAACTCTGCGACTTTCAAGACCCATTTCTTTATTAGGTAAACTCAAAACTGGTTTCACTACTCACCACTGACAGATAATTCGAATGCTTTCGATTTTTCTTTAAAAGTGTCATTAACTTGCATTTAATCTGAAGTGGACCACGGTGTTATTTCTCGAAAATCACTTTACTAGTTTACTGGTCTAAATTATCGACAACATATCGGATGCCATGTTGAATGACTCCGTACTCCAGAAAAACGCCAAATGCCGATCATAAAAAGACAGAACACCGCCGCGGTCAATATATATATATCATCATGTCGCATGTCCTTTATAGAACACAGCCTGTCTGAAAGAAACTATTTCTCTTGCCAAAACTCCAGCATCCGCCACAGTCACATTCAGGCATTCCTGGATATCTTGGTGCCACCGAGAGGGACTCAGTGATTTCGAGGTAGGGTGTCCGCCTCGTGTGCCGAAGATCGCGTGTTCGAATCACGGTGAAGACCGGGTTTTTTTCACGTGGATCTTCTGGTAACAATTCCTCTGATCTCTGGGAAGTGAGATCGGACCCCCGTGTTCAGTGTCGCGCACGTTAAAAATACCTTGGCAGTTAGAAATCGAAAAGAGTAGGCTTAACGGCCGTTGTCCGGATAAAATTCAAATTAAAAATCTACCCAAGTTATTTATACCGTTCCCCATGTGTGTCTGTTAAGATGGACTAGCACATTGGTAAATAAAAAAGCACCCTCCAAGAAACTGGTATACAGACTCCGTAGTCTTCTAAATCAATATAAAGACGTTAAGTTAAAGTTAAGTATTCATGGTCTACACCTGCCTCTCTCTCTCTGTATCTTCCTCTATATAAACACACACACACACACACACATATATATATATATATATATATATATATATATTTATATATATATATATATATGTATATACACACACACGAGGCGTGTTCAAATGAAACTGGACCAAACTGCAACAAGTGAACTTACGTATGATGCGCATGATGACGTCACTTCAGGTGTAAATGTCGCAAACCAACCGTCAAGTGTGCAAAATTACATTATCCTCCGACTCACAGTTTTCTCAGCAGACCGTTGAAAACAGAAGGATGTGAGTTAACGAAAGATCTCCCGAGACCAGGTCAGGCCCATATTGTTGCGTTAACTCACGTCCTAGACCAGGTCAGGCCCATATTGTTGCGTTAACTCACGTCCTAGCCCAGGTCAGGCCCATATTGTTGTGTTAACTCACGTCCTAGACCAGGTCAGGCCCATATTGTTGTGTTAACTCACGTCCTAGCCCAGGTCAGGCCCACATTGTTGTGTTAACTCACGTCCTAGCCCAGGTCAGGCCCATATTGTTGTGTTAACTCACGTCCTAGCCCAGGTCAGGCCCACATTGTTGTGTTAACTCACGTCCTAGCCCAGGTCAGGCCCATATTGTTGTGTTAACTCACGTCCTAGCCCAGGTCAGGCCCATATTGTTGTGTTAACTTATGTTCTTCTTTAAACATCGTTATCCAGTTCTTCACTGTTGTCTTCTACACACTTTTGTCACCATACACTGCCTTCTGCGATGAATTTCAACTGGTCGACATCCTTCAGCTTAGAAACCGAATCAACGCTTACTCATCAACTCTGGATGGATTCCATATCACATCCGCCATGTCATCAATGGTCTACTGAGGAAACTATGAGTCGAAGGATAATAAAATTGTACACACTTGACGGTTGGTATATGATGTTTACACCAGAAGTGACGTCAACCTGGATGCTACTGCCCACTAGTGTACTCAAGCCGCGAGTCCTTTTAGTCAAAATATTATAGAAAGGTCCTCAGAATACAGCAAACCAAAAAAAAAAAAAAAAAAAAAAATTTAATTCAGACATTCGACAGAAGTTGGACATAGAAAACTGATTCATAAATTTCTTCATGAACAGAAAATTGACATACATAAAAAGACACAGTTGTTTGAAGAGAACGGTAATGGAAGGTATGTTGTCAGGTAAGAAAGGTAGAAGTAGGCCAAGAAGGGGATGGCAAAAAGATTTAGAAGAATGTTTGGGCATGACTCTGAAGATTTGACAAGAGATCGAGTTTCTTCCCGAATGGCTGTGATGGGAGAAATATTCTGCAATGAACATGTTACTTGATGATTAAAAGAATTTTTAAAAAATACACATACTCAGTGCGCAATCGTTTAATTTTCTTCAATTTAGATTTAAGTGGGCAATAAGAAAAATGTACCCTCACGAAAGTTATAAAAGTGGGCGTCATGTTTAACAAGGTTAAAGAGCACTGAGTTAGAGGAACGATTCTCCAACTTTGACGAAGCTGCATTTGTTGAATCAAGCACCATTAAAAAATCGTTTCCTGACAATCAATTTAAAAAACTTAAAAACACATACCCTACAGTGTTTAAACTTATACACAATGAACTGGTAAATATTGACACCTCAGAAGACAGAGCCAAAACTTGCATTGAATTATTAGGTTTCATTGTAGATAACGACATCCAAACAGTGTATGAACAGACAGGCAAGTTGCTGCAACTAATTCTCAGTATTCCAATGTGTACCCTACGCATTGTATAGTTTGTCATACTCAGATTGTACAGTCATATATAGTTACAGGGATGTGCTGGGGTCTTTATGTATGGCAATGACAGGAATAGCACCACTGCCCCGCAAAGAGCATGTCGTAAGAGGGGACTAACTGTTTGACATGGTATAATACCGACATGGTTAGGTGGTTTATTAAGAACAGCATAGAAAGCGCCTAACAGGTTACGTGTCTACTTTGCTCTTGTGTTTTGAGTCCATTAAGATGGACTCGCACATCAATTAACCACACTCCAAGAAACTGGTCGTATATAGACTCTGCAAAGTCTTCTAAACCAGTATAAAGACGTTAGGTTAAGTATCTGAATAAACATGTATGATGCTATCGCATCTAAGAGACAAATGGGGAGGGCTGAAATTGAGCTGACTGCCTGATTATGTAGAAACTAAACGCAAGAATTTAAAGAAACGTCCAGTTCACTAGATGGTTGGAGAAGATCAACGTTTTTTTCTCCCTCCCAGACAAGGAAACATGCCTATATACTGCTGCGAAATCTTTCACATATTTTGCAGTTAGCCTGCTTGAATTTGTATCCCATCCCTTTTGAGTGCTTTTCGTAGGTTGTTATGTACGTAAGTAGCATGCCCATTGCAGAACGTCGCTTCTTTCAACCGGCAATCTATTTGACTGTAATAGGTTTCTTGACATTTGTAGAGTTAGGTCATGTCAGATCATCCTGTAACAGATGGGGTCGTTGTGGCACACATGAAGACATCCTCACAACCCCACGCCACCCTTCTCTGTCAGCGGCCGCTGCCTGTGCCTCTTCTAGTCGGAGATCGGTCCATTCTTTTATGTTGTCCTCCCACTACTTTTTGGGCCGGCCTCTTCGTCGTCTGCCTTGCACATTTCCGTGGAGGATCGTATTTGCAAGACCCTTTGATCTCGATATGTGATCGTACCAAACGAGTTTCCTTCTTGTGACAGTTGCCAAGAGGTCTTCAAAAGGCCATATTGCTGTTGTAATTCTATCTCGTATTTCTTCATTTGTAACTCGATCTTTGTACGTGACGTTTCAAAGTCTTCGGAAACATCTAATCTCCAAGGCATGTATTCTTCTCTGAAGGTCAGCTGTAACTGTCCATGTCTCACAAGCATAGAGGAATATTGACAGACCCAGTGTACGCATTAATTTTATTTTCGTGCCTAGTGCTAACCGTTTATCTTGCCAGATTTTGTTAAGCCGTGCAAGCGCCGCTATTGTCTGTGCTATTCTGGCCAACACCTCACATTTTGATCCTTCATCACTGACAATCAAACCAAGATATTTAAAACGGTCAACCACTTCGAGTTCCTGACCATTAGCTTTTATCCTACTGTTGAAGCCCTCGGCGTTGTTGATAATTAATTTTGTCTTTATATCGTTTATCTCCATACCATAGTCAAGAGCTGTTTCATCGAGCCTTGTGATCCATTCCTGGAGTTCTGCTTCTGAACCCGCCAACCCGTCGATATCATCTGCAAAACGAAGGTTGGTAATCGTTCGGCCCCCTATCTTGACAGTACCAACGTGACCTCCAAGTGCCTCACTCATAATTCCCTCAAGGAATATATTGAAAAAATTTGCGAAACAAGTCCCCTCGCCTCCCATTCACAAGAACTGCGCTAGACGCCTTGTCATACAGGTGTTCAAGGACCTTTATAATATTTCCGTTGATATTATACATCCTCATGGTTGCCCAAAGCGCTTTATGCCATACTCTATCAAACGCCTTCTTAAAATCCACAAACACATGATACAGTTTGTGCTGCTGTTCTAGATATTTCTTGCTTAGCAGCCTTAAATTAAATATCTGTTCTGTAGTGCTTTCTCCCTGCCTGAATCCTGCTTGCTCCTCAGCAATGATGTTCTATGCTTGGGGTTTCAATCGATCGAAGATTAATCTAAGCATGACCTTGCTAAGGTGGCTGATGAGGCTTATTGTTCTGTAATGTTGGCCCAGCTTTAGGTTTCCAGACTAATGTAGCCGTATTACCATTAATTTTGTCCATATGTCTGGCCAGTTTCCTGTCGCCCATATTCTGTTGCAGATGTGTGTCAGGCCTTCCACACCTACCTCCCCACCTGCCTGTATGAGCTCTATTGGTATATTGTCCATGCCTGCCGCCTTCCCTCTTGTCTTTACCGCTACAGCTACCTCTTACTTCGTTATCAGTTGGTTATCCTATATAGTTGTTGGAGGGATTGTTTTATCAGGTTCGTTCAGTCCCTCAAAGTTGTATAACTCGGAACAGTACTCTGTCCATCGTACCAGTACGTCATTGTCCTCAATAAGGCACTTGCCGCTTTTATCCTAGATCATAAAGTTCCTGCCTTGTCTTGGTGTTACCAGTTCTTTGACCACCCTGTATGCTCCTTTAGCGTCATTTCTGTTTAATCTCTCTTCTATATTTGTACATTGCTCACATATCCACGCTTCTTTCACCTCTCTCATCTTTTGTTGTATCGCTTTCTTGACCTCTTTATATCTGCCGACCTCATCAGGTGGATGATTTTGATTTTTCAGTGACCTTCTTCTATCACGAAGGTCTAGAATTTCTTTGGTCATCCATGGCTTCTTTTGTGTTTGGTGGCACCCCATCTCTGTTGCTGTAACTATGAGATATGCGTTAAGAGACTCTGTTACTGTATCGGTATCCAGTTTCTCTCTGAGAGCCAACAGTTGAGCCAATCTCCCGCCTACCCTTAATTGGAACACTTCGATGATTTTTGGGTCTTTTAGTTTGTCCAGGTCAAACTTTAGTCTAGTCACATCTTTCTTTGCGACTCCCTTCAATCGCAGACGCATTGTCATCATAACAAGATCGTGGTCGCTTCCTATATCCGCTCCGGAGAAACTTCTCGTTTTGTCGGTGTTGATGCTAGATCTAAACCAGTATATAATCAATTTGGCTGTGCACTTCATTGTTTTGGGTTATGCCATGTCCATCGTCTAGACGGCTTGTTAAAGCCAAACGTATTTGCTACCAACAGCTGGTTGCATCTTGCAAATTCTAGGAGTCGGAGGCCCTGGTCATTAGTTTCTTTATTTCCGTATGAGCCACATGTTCCCCTCCAGTCATGGGCTGCATCTTCTCCAATTTTTGCGTTACAATCACCCTGGACTACCAATATGTTTTTTGTTTTTTTTTGGCATTTCGGTTATCAGACTCTGAAGTTGATCATAGAATGCCTCTATTTCACAATCTTCATAGTCTGCAGTGGGTGCGTAGCACTGTATTATCGTAATATTCAACGGTGCTGCCTTTAGCTGTAAGATGATTAAACGGCTAGATATTTTGTGTAACGTGTGCAGTATGGTATTAATTTTCACAAGTGGAGAAGCGATCGCACTGATAAAAAATCATCAGTGCCTGCTAAACTGGTCAGGGCCTGATTTGAATGGTTCTGGTGTGTTTCCACTTTATCTGCTCTTCTAGTACTGTTTTCACTAAGACTATGTCTTTTTATATTGCCAAAACATCTTAGCTGCCTTCGTCTCATTTTGTTGAATATTTCTCTTTTTATCTCCACCTTCCCCATTTGTTTTTTACTTTCCATATACTGATTGATTTTAAAGGCTGTTTAAGTATGATAATCTTTTTTAAAGTTTTAACTCATTCCTGAAAAAGTTGCACAGATTAATGCAGTATTCGTGAAATCTATCCTTTGCCAACTGTGTACTTGTATAACAATGTCAAAAAGTGGGAAGTAAAATTTAGTCCAACCAGCATTAATTAAACAGGCAATCAAGGTGGCAACTGAGAAACTGTTGAACACCAAAGTCAGTTCACAACCTGCAGTATTTCTTACAGATGTACAATCAGCACTCCAAGCACTTAAATTTGAGAAACTGTCAGATCTACATGCTCTACTGTCTGAACTGAGCAACCAGCGCAAGATTGTCATGCAGTGGATACCTTCTCATTGTGGAGTACCAGGAAACGAGAGAGCAGATCGACTGGCATAGGAGGGTGCTGCAGACGAGCAACGAGATGTGCCAGTTACATACCAACAGAAGATAAGGATGATCAAATCAATCAGAAAGCCACCAACAGTAACACAAGACGATTACCATAAGATGAACAGACAGAAACAAACTGTTGTGTTGCGCCTTAGAACAGGACACAACCGACTCCGCAGCCACATGTACACAAAAATGAAGATTGGCAACTCAGTCATGTGTACATGCGGACAGGCGCCCCAGACAGCAGAGCACATACTACAAAACTGCCCTGAATATGATATACAGAGAAAATCTCATTGGCCCATAGAAATAACACTGGAAGAGAAACTTTATGGACCTGTATGTGAACTACAAAAGACAGTGAAGTTTATACAAGAGACAACATTGCAGGTATAGACAATATTTTAAAGCGAACGAAAGAAGAAGTTAACTTAAAACCAGGGAAGGCTGTGCATAAAGCTGGCAAACTTATCACAAAGCTAAACTGTAAACAACAAACGCTATTTTGTTGCACACAACTCGTAAAGGCTTTCCCTATGACTTGGCTTCATTTGTTCTCAATCTCTCGTTATGAAGCCGTGAAAGGGCTTTGCAAGCAGCAGAATGTAGTCCAGAGAATGGAATGCAGTGTCGTAGTTTACAGCTTGACAGCGATATTTGCACCTTTCAGTCCAACACATCCGACTTCAGCACACATTTTTTTAGTACCGTGTTAGCCTCCCCTCTTTGATCCCTTATCCAGTTTTCTCTGTTGCAGCCTGTTATCCAGGATTACCGCGTGGAGGTGTAGAAGGGCCCTGACCCTAGCAGTCATCTATGTGTCGCTGCTCAACGTTTTGATATAGGCTGTCCATATGATTAGCAATTCTATCACAACGCCAGCATTGCTGCATATTGCTTAACTGTAAACCGATGCAAATTATTTTATTGCAGATTTCATTCGTAAAGTTGAACTGCATTCATTACCCCATGCTAGTTATGGATTGAAAATGAGCAAGAAATACTCTAAACAATTGAACAAATCTCTTAATTAGACACCTGCAACTCTCTGTCTAATATTGTTCAGTTATTTAGCTGGATTACATTTTTTAAAAATACTCCCAATAATCTTTAAGTGAAAATAACCCATTTTGGTTTTACCATTTTGAGGAGGGCACGGCTGAATGGTTTTGATGCCAGCCTGCCAACAAGGAGGACAGCGGTGCGAATCCCCAGTATGGCATATGTTGTTTTTCTGTTGGGAGTGAAATAAGCAAACATATCCAGCACACGACGTGGTGACAGCAGTGGCGAAGCGGCCTGTAGATCCCAGCCTAAAAAACCCGTCGACTTTCCCAGCAATGGGACAAAGTTGTAGAACAGTAGACGACTGCAGAGTATTCAACTGTTCTAGCATTTTTTTGGGTTTTACTTATAAAAACAAAACAGGATACTTCTTCTGTTATTCCTGAAAAGGACACTTGTGTCGTAGTTTACAATGGGGGTACTTTTTCAACAAAACAAATAAATAACAAAAATGTTTTATGTGCAAAATATGAAGTGTTATACATAATCATTCATAACTGGCGATCATAATCATTCATAACTGGCGATCATAATCATTCATAACTGGCGATCATAATCATTCATAACTGGCGATCATAACCATTCATAACTGGCGATCATAATCATTCATAACTGGCGATCATAACCATTCATAACTGGCGATCATAACCATTCATAACTGGCGATCATAATCATTCATAACTGGCGATCATAACCATTCATAACTGGCGATCATAATCATTCATAACTGGCGATCATAACCATTCATAACTGGCGATCATAATCATTCATAACTGGCGATCCACTTTTTTTGTGTGCATGCTATAGCATTTAACATTTTTGAAATTTGGTGTGTGTGTGCAGTTGATAGCAAAACATTAAAAGTGTATTTTTAAAATATATCTTTATTTACTAGTTTTTAACTTTTTTATTTATAAATGAATAGCTAATTGTAACTTTGCAAACTGCATGTAAATGACATTGAATAAAATTAGAAGTAGAAAAATAACAGAACAGAACTGATAGAAGAGGTTGAACAAAGTAACACAAAAATATATTTGTTGACTCATAGGTATAACAATAGGCAACTTAAAATAGTCTCATGTCCAACTCCCTTTAATCATCTCTTTAAGCATTAGTATTCTCTGCTACCCATTCAGGTACCAGTAACGCATAAGTCAGAGCTAAGTCAAATTATTTTTAGTACTGCTTTCAATCTTCATATAAAATACATTGTGCAACATTTTACAGTTGGATTATGATATTTGCACTTCTTAGATCAACATATCCGCTTTCTGCTAAGTCTTATTGTTTCAAATAACCATTGCAACCCTATGGCTGTCTCCAACCTACCTGTAAGGTAGCAGGTAGTTTGAAGTCAAAAGTTTTCCTTCTTCTAAATGAATTACTACTTGTGGTTTATGGGTTTCATCTATCCAGAGCATTTTGGTTTCAGAGTGCCCAAGACTCAAACCTTGATCCTTCTCCGTCTGTTAGTAGAACCTGTTTCACCACAGGAAGACCAAGAGGTCAGTTTAAGTTGTCAGAGGTCATGCGCTGTGTATGGACATTCAGTTTGGAACTGAGAGATCATCCTCAATTTCACTCTCACCTATGACAATTTTTGAACCAAACACTGATATAACTATCTGATAGGCGCAGATGGACGAGGAGGGTCTTGGTGGTCATGCAACTACAATTACCCGCATGGTTGCCCGTCAATAAGATGGAGAGAAAATCTGCACCATGCACCAAGATGAAGGACAGACATGGTTTCAAGCAGCCGTTGGCTTACCTGGCATCAGACAACTTTGCCTGATTGAATACCAGGATTCTTCTTCTTCTTCTTCATCGTACGCAGTCAGACAGTAACCATTATTTTTTTGAAAAAAGCGGCGGTCATCCTGAGGCTGTCGACACTGCCATAGAGCTTGTCTTGTGGTTTCACTGGTGATGGCCACATCTGCTCTCTCTGATCCTCGTATGTCGGGCAGTTCTGCAGCAGATGCTCAGCGGTCATTTTCTCGGTACCACACCGGCATTCGTCGGTACCACCTATCTTCAATTTGTTGAATAGGTGGTACCTCAGTCTATTGTGGCCAGTGCGAAGTCTGAAGACAATGACCTGCTCTCTTCTGTTCAACTGGTAATAGGCATCGTTTTTGGTGTAGCCGGTATGTTCAGTTTCCCATTTGGTCATGTATCTGGCTTTAATTAGCCGTTTTGACTCTTCGTACGTCATACTGGTATCTGTTTGTGGGAATCCCAGGATTCAAGTAAGTCACTTTCAAAACTATACAGAAACCAGCAGTCTAGAAATGATTAAAATTAGAATAACAACACTGAAAAAAGGCCAAGTTTTACATAATTTATTTGTTGAAACAAAATATAGAAACTAGAAAAAGAGAACTTATGCAGACCTTGCTTTCTTTCCATCTGAGGTGGCTGAAATAAAATGCTCATAATTTTTGCTTGATTTCTGAATGTTTTAGAAAGAAAATTTTGAACAAGCATGATTCTAAACAGGAAGGTTATGTACAGGTCAACACACGTACTCAGAATTGTGTGCATGTAAGCTATCACTCATAACTAAAGTGAATACCAAATATGCCATGCTTACTAGATTTATTTTCTGTATGATAATCTTTCATGTGATGAGTATTTGATGAAGCCAAAACCAAAGACAGATTTGTTAATAAAATAAAATCTAATTTACATTATATTGCTGCAAAATTTGTCTCCTGTTTGTGTTCTCTTGTGCATTTTCAGGCATATCATATACATAGAATAAACCCTAAACCTCCTCACCTGTAACGTTAATGTCTTGTATGTAATTTAGCATGTGCTTTCAAATGCTCACGTCTTGCAAAACATACACCACAAACATCACACTTGTAAGGTTTCTCTCCTGTATGTATTCTTTTGTGTGTTTTGAGGCAGCCGAGTTGAGCAAACCCTGAACCACAAACATCACACTTGTAAGGTTTTTCTCCTGTATGTATTCTTTTGTGTGTTTTTAAATGCTGACATTGAGCAAAACCAACACCACAAACATCACACTTGTAAGGTTTCTCTCCTGTATGTATTCTAGTGTGTGTTTTTAGGTGTTGACGTTGAGTAAATCCTACACCACAAATGTCACATTTGTACGGCTTTTCTCCTGTATGTGTTCTACTGTGTGTTTTCAGATGCTGCCGTTGAGTAAATCGTACACCACAAACGTCACATTTGTAAGGGTTTTCTCCAGTATGTATTCTTTTATGTGTTTTAAGGCAACCAAGCTGAGCAAATCCTACACCGCAAACATCGCACTTATAAGGTTTCTCTCCTGTATGTGTTCTATTGTGTGATATCAGATGTTGCCGCTGAGCAAACCCTACACCACAAACATCACACTTGAAAGGCTTCTCTCCTGTATGAACTACATTGTGTCTCTTTAGTTTCCTTGCATTAGAAAACTCAATGGCACAAACATCACACTTGTGAATTTTCTCTCCAGTATGCACTCTTTTGTGTGTGTTGAGGTGCCATAATTGAGCGAATCCCAAATCACAAACATCACATTTGTAAGGTTTGCTTTCTGCATGTAAGCTATTGTGTGTTTCAAGATCCAACTGTAAAGTAAACCCTACATTACTACCATCAGAATTGTAAGATTTCTCACCTGTGTGCAGTCTACTATGTGATTTCAAATATTCACGGCGAGTAAATCCTAATCCACAAACATCACACTTATAAGGTCTCTCTCCTGTATGCAGTCTATTGTGTGTTTTCAAATGCTCACGTCGAGTAAATCCTATACCACAAACATCACACTTGTAAGGTTTCTCTCCCGTATGTATTCTTTTGTGAGTTTTGAGGTTTTCATAATGGGTGAATGCTATACCACAAATATCACACTCAAATGGCTTCTCCCCTGTATGTATTCTTCTGTGTATTTTCAAATGCGGAAGTTGAGTAAACCCTGCATTACAAACCTCACATTTGTAAGGTTTCTCTCCTGTGTGTATAATCTTGTGTGTCTTCAGCTGCCAAGTGTAAGAAAACCCCATATCACAAACATCACACTTGTGAGGTTTTTCTCCAGTATGAATTAAATAGTGTCTATTTAGATTACCACGCTGAGTAAAACCTGCACCGCAAACATCACACTTGTAGGATTTCTCTCCTGTATGTATAACCTTATGTAGCTTTAGTTGCCATGAGTCACAAAACCCTATATTACAAACATCACACTTATAAGGTTTCTCACCAATATGAATTATTTTGTGCCTGTTTAAATTTATACATAGAGTAAACCCTACACCACAAATATCACACATATAAAGTTTCTCTCCTGTGTGTATAACATTGTGTGTTTTTACGTGTTCATTGTCAGGTAACCCTATTTTACAAACGTCACACTTGCAAGGTTTCTCTCCAGTATGAATTAACTTGTGCTTATTTAAATTTGCAAGTTTAGTAAACCATGCACCACAATCATTACACTCATAAGACCCTATTGCAGGCTTTATCATGAGTGACTGCATGTTACTGTGTACAGTTAATCCTATATCCCCAAATTCAGATTCTGATGTGTTACTATCTTCTTTATTAATTGAATCCAAACTGTGATCATTCTGAGTAACGTTGATGCCAAGAGAAACATTCTGAGAATATAAGCAATTAATGGAGTTTGTAGTTGCAGTCAGTTCATGTTTCTTGATGTCTTCTCTAGATTTCACATCAGCTCTAAAACAAAGTTCTCTTGTCTTGTTGGCTATCTGTTCCATAGTGTTTATTTTGTGCTCTGACAACATATCTGAGGAGACTTCTTGTTTCACAAGTTCTGACATTCTAACTGAGGAGACTTCTTGTTCCACAAGTTCTGACATTCTAACTGAGGAGACTTCTTGTTCCACAAGTTCTGACATTCTAACTGAGGAGACTTCTTGTTCCACAAGTTCTGACATTCTAACTGAGGAGACTTCTTGTTCCACATGCTCTGGTTGTTGGGGGATGTCCAGACTTAAGTCTTCCTGTTTAATACCAATGTGGGAATAGTTGTGACAGCTCTGACTATACAAGCGGATATCTGAAATATAAAGCATTGAGTAGTCAGTTACAAAATTTACAGTAGTACTCCAGTAATATCAACTTAGGTAGGATGACATAACCCATTTAGCGGTGAGACAAGCTCTTGACTACCAAATGTCTCCTGGACAAAAAGCACATGGCCTTCCTCATTTGGAGTTCGAATAAAGTCTGCTGTGTTAAAGGCATCATGATATCGGAGGGGAGGGTATGAACACATCTTTCCAGTATCCCTGAAGGAAGGCAGCTCAGTGTGTCCCAGGATTGTCATGTCCTGCCAGGGACGTAGGACATACATTTGAGATGACTATTTCATAATTTCTCAGTCAACCCTGCCAGATCTGTAGTGATAGCACATCTGGCACTGTCCACCCCCTGGGAGATCGCCACAAGGGGGCAGAGGTGAAATGTCCATTGACCTGTATCTCTTTGTCACCCATGGGGATAATTGATAAGAGGACAAACAGCAAACAATGAGACAAGAATACATCTACCTCGTGGGATGGATTGATGCAGCCCAGTGCATTTACCACTTGCCGGTGGGTTCTGCAGCTGCACTTATAGGGCGCCACCTGCTCCTCAGTCTGGCTGAGGAACTGTTTGCTTGAGTGACCCTGCCAGGACTCTTCTTCTTCAGCATTGATCCCTAAAAAGGATGCTGTGTTGTAGTTTACAGCGGGGTTGTGACATCTGCGCTTTTTGGGCAGAAACATCCGATTTCAGCTGGCTTTTTTGGGTACTGGTTTTGCCTTCCCACTGTGATCAATATTCTCTTAGTCAGACTGCACTAGTGCAGCCTGTTTCTAGGGGTGAAAGCAGTATAGGGTCTTGGTCAGCTGTGGTTCGCTGATGTTGAAGCTCATTTCCTTTGCTGCATCTTCAGCCACCCTGTCAAGAGTAATACTCCTGCTGGTATAGTTCCAGGGATCATTGTGGTGCACAAGCTCTTCAACCTCGGTATGGTAGGCTTACATGTGGAGAGCCACCTTAGGCATAAAAGATATTCAGCAAATATGAACATGGTGTTTGAAATATTTTTGTTTCAATTGGTGCACAAATTTGTTTTATTTATAAGGAGTCATCAATTTCCTTTTCTCTTCTTTATTTTCTGTTATAGCAATAGTACAATTTTTCTGTTCTTTTTCATTAACACAATGTGTAACCCTTTCCAGCTCATAGGTGCTGAAAACCTAAAAGCTGAACTCTAAAACATGCATTTGGGTTTCGTGATTTAGTTTGTGAAATTTAATTATTATTTTACAGCCCCACATGATGTCTGTGTTCATGCATGGACAAGTGATGTTTAACTGTAAAATTATTTCCTGTAAGTCAACATTAGAGCGATTTATGATCTTTGAAAGTCAAACATTTTATCACAACGAAAGTTGGGCTTCAAATCCCAAAAAATGCTTAATTATTTTATCAGTCCAACAAGCCTATTTGAATAATGGGATTCCAAGTATTTGACACACGTCCGATTCAGACTTTGACTTGAACACATAAGAAAAGTTTGTGTAAAGGAAATTGACGAATGCATCGATGAAACACAACGTAGTAAGTTAAATAAATGTTTCATCTCAAATTTCCAACTCTGCAGTAATGTAATTTAACGCTTCATACTAATATATAATCTTTATTATGAATACTTCATGTCCTAGTTCTTTTTCTTCTTGTTGTTTGCGGTCACCTTATTTGTCAATTCTTCAAGGTGGTGTGCGTCGCACTTATGTTTTTATTTTGCGTCTGTCAGCCCAGTGCATCTGACATCGGCATGCATTTTATGTAAGGGTCTGCTTCCTCCTGCATTTTCCAAGGGTTTGATTCCCCGAAATAACGGCCGGTGCTGTGATTGAGGAGCAAACCCAGCGACTTTGGGCTGTGAGTCGTGTCACTTAACCACTAGTACACGCCATCCCCTATGTCATAAATTTAATTAAATCTTACAATGTTTAGAACGCAATTTGTTCGATATTAAAGAATTTTATTTTAAATAAAACTTTGATGTACGGAATCTTGCATTTTGGTTCGTACAGAAATATACAAATCGGCAAAATTAGACTGGACTGAAAAGTGTTTCTTCTTCTTCTGCGTACGTTCTCAATCTTCCGCTATCAAGCTCTGAACAGGGCTTTGCAAGTAGCAGGATGTAGTCCGAAGAATGGAATGTGTTGTGTGCTAGTTTACAGCTTGACTGTGATATTAACACCTTTCGGTCCGACACATCCGTCTTCGGCAGGACTGAAAAGTTTTAAAGTATAACATGAAAAAAAAGGAAACAATAAAAGTATCTTATTAATTCACTGATAAGCTCACTAGCTCATCCACTGTAAAATTCATTTCAAATTACTCAGCTGAAGTACAGGCGCTAATTATTAATGCAGAAATTACTAGCAACTCAACAAGTTAATGCCAGTAATGCCAGCAGGTTGTATTCCTTACAAATGCAACGTCAGTTCTACAAGCCCTCAAGAATGATACTGCCAGAGCTAAAAAAAACCTTACCTGAACTAAAAACCAAGAAAAAGGCAGTGCTACAGTGGATACCATTACACTGTTGCTTATCAGGAAATGAGAAACAGACAGGTTAGCAAAGAAGGAAGCAACACGAGAACAAAACAACAAACATCGCCTTCCAAGGAAAGTCATCCAAACGAGAGACAACTATTACTGGATTGATCAAGGGGAGCAGGTTATCCTGTTCTGTGTGAAAACAGGACATAACAAATTGAACGGCCACTTTCACACTCTAAAATTGGCCATATGACCCATGTGTATATCTGAGCAAGCAGCATAGACAGGTGAACATACCCTGCAACACTCTTACCTGCTTAGCCAATTGAGTATTGAGCACTGGCACACAGAAACGAACCTTCACACAAAGCTGTTACAGAATTCTCCACTACAGCGTAAAAATCCACTGCCCTTGAGTGGTACCTAGGTTAAAATTAATAGGACTACTATAACCTTCCAAGCACATAGTAAAAGGTGACCAAAGAGGGTTCTGCATGGGGGTAGGCACCTCAATATATTTAAACCATTACTATGAAACGGCCCCTGCAAATTTAGGTTTCCTATAAAGTGGGCAGCTGTAGTAGTGGCCCTATGCTTCACTTGGAATAAAACAGACAAACCACAACCCTGACAAATTTTCATGCTTACCTTCCCCCTCTCTAAATAAACCATGCATTTTCTCTCTTCCTGTCCCTTTCCTATCCAGGTTTTCGGAGCTTAACATCCCACCATACAGCTGAATCAAATGAAAGCCTACATGTTATTATATGACATATTGCAATCGATGGAGACATATATTTATGAAGGAATGCAGTTTGGATATGACAACTCTAGTTAATTTATTCACTTCAGAATATTTTGACCTATTTAAAGTATTTCTTTTTGCAATGGTAAGAAGTACAGTCACGCGTATGCATTGAGTTGTTGTTATCCCATATCGGCTGAGCATGCCTGCTCTTGACACCCCAACACCGTTCTTATATAGATACAGGTCTTCTTCACTTGTTTCACTACTCCGTACAGTGTGTTGGCAACTGTCGGCAGTGCTTGTAAATATCTTGTATAAATGAGCAAGTGTCAAACTGTTTCATCAGGATGAGAGCACTGTCTGCACAAGAGCAGGTGCTGGGGATTGATGCGGTTCAAGTGGCTGTTGACTGTGGTATGTCCTATTTGGAACTGAAAGATGAGAGTTTGATCTTTTCTATGCAGTTTATTTATGTCATTCTTACTTTTTGGTATACATTAATACTTTTTGGTATACATTAACACTTTTTGGTATACATTAATACTTTTTGGTATACATTAATACTTTTTGGTATACATTAATACTTTTTGGTATACATTAATACTTTTTGGTATACATTGATACTTTTTGGTATACATTAATACTTTTTGGTATACATTGATTCTTTTTGGTATACATTGATACTTTTTGGTATACATTGTTACTTTTTGGTATACATTAATACTTTTTGGTATACATTGATACTTTTTGGTATACATTAATACTTTTTGGTATACATTGATTCTTTTTGGTATACATTGATACTTTTTGGTATACATTGATACTTTTTGGTATACATTGATACTTTTTGGTATACATTAATACTTTTTGGTATACATTGATACTTTTTGGTATACATTGATACTTTTTGGTATACATTGATACTTTTTGGTGTACATTGATACTTTTTGGTATACATTGAAAAAAACTTGGTATTAGGAGGTCTCTGTGGCGAAGTGGTCAAGCCGTTTGCCTAGTGGTCAGACGGTCGAGGTTCGAATTCGAGCTGCGACGGTCGGTCCATGTCAATTTTTTCCGGAGATCCCTGGGTTCATCGCTGGAGCTACGGAGTTCGTGCTTTGTGCAATGCTCTTGACAGATGGGGCACCCATCTGCCAAGAGAGACCTGGCTAAATGGAGAAAACCTGAGGCGATGAAGTCGAACCCCCGCTTAAAGTTTTTTTTTTTTTTTTGGGGTATTGAGAAACTTTCAATTACATGTATGACAATTGTTCAAGCCAACATCAGCCATCTAGCATTCTAAGACATTTTGTCAGCCAATATATTGACTCTACAGTGTGACTCAGTTGAATGAAGTATGTCCAAACTAGAGTGTAGATAAAAATCTTATCTTTATATTGATTAGAGTAATATTATTGACCCTGCTTCTTCTGAGAATGTTGTAGAATTCCATATTATGTGAATAGAATTGAAGGTAATCTGACATTGTTAATCCAAGCATTGACATTCTCATCTGTTCATCCATCCTTGTCAACCTGACTTCCAAAATATGTAAGATGGTGTACTTCTATAACTATCTGACCATTAATCTTTGTGGGTTGTTTTGGTTTATTATCTTTACTTTAATTGTGTTTCCACTTCTTCTTTGGCGTTCATCTTCAAAACGCTGTGTCACAGTTTACAGCTTTGTTTACATTGGCCTGTTCTTAGTCGACCTGTACTTCTACAGGGGCAAATGCCCCTGTGCAGGTCCTAGCTCTGATATGAGCTGCATTTAGCTGGAGAAGGATTTCCTGCATAGCAGGCTAGGCTCGAGCAGCTTAATACTACGCTGCAGTGGGACATACCCTTATGGAGGGCGGTTAACCAATGTGCAAGTCCATCTTAATAGTCTCAAATGCTAGAACAAAGAAGACCCGCAGCCTGTTAGGCGCCATCTAATGCCGCTCTAAACAAACCACCTAACCATGGCCGGTGTTATACCATGTCACACAGTTAGTCGTCTCTTATGACATGCTCTCTGTGAGGAAGTGGTGCTATTCTTGTCCTTGTCATAGACAAAGACCCTGACAGACCACACTGGCCTATAGTCTGTTTATATGATTTAGTATTATTCTTACTAGAATTTCTTCTTCTTCAGCATTCATCCTGAAAAAAAACGTGGCATAGTTTACAGCAAGGCTGCGATATCTGTGTCTTTTGACTAAACAAATCTGATTTCAGCTGGCTTTTTTTAATATCATGATTGCCTTTGCACTGTGATATCTTGCCTATCAGACTACATTGGTGTAGCCTGTTTCAAGGGCTGCTACTTGATGGTGAAATATGGTCCTAGTCAGCTCTATTTCGCTGACCCTGATGCAAGTAGCCAGCTATGAGTCGCTGGCTGCTGTGAGCTCATTCACTGTGTTGTATCTTCAGCACCCAAACAAATTTCTTCAGTCAGAGCCAACTGTTACTAAAAACTATTTTTTTTAAATGTCGTTTTAAAAAACAGATTTATAGAAAATGTATTGGGACGAAGATGCAGCAATGAATGAGATAACAGCAGCCAGCGACTCATAGCTCGCTGCTTGCTTCATGGTCAGTGACCCATAACTTCTTCTTTTCTGTTCATTCTCAATCTCCTGCCATCAAGCCCTGAAAAGGGCTTTGCAAGTAGCAGGATGTTGTCTGGAGAACGGAATGCATTGTGTCATAGTTTATAACTTGACTATGATATGTGCACCTTTCAGCTCGAAACATCCGACTTCAGCAGGTGTTTTCGAGAACTAGGTTAGCCTTTCCTCTTCGATCCCTTCTCCTTAGCCAGTCTGCTCTGTTGCAACCTGTTATCCAGAATCACCATGTGGAGGTGTAGAAGGGTCTTGGCAGCTCTAATTCACTGGCCCTGACGGTAGAAATCAGGTATGGGTCGCTGACAACTGTAGCTCATGCACTGCTCAGCATCTTGATCCTGACCCCTAACTGACCATGAACTTATTCCACCTCCTAGTGACAGCCCTGGAAACAGATTGCAACCATGCAGCCTGAGAAAGAGATCATGGATCAAAAATGGAAGGCAAACCCAGTCCAAAAAATGCCTTGTTCAAATCAGATGTGCCGGGTCGAAAGACACAGATACCATAGGCTCACTGTAAACTACAACAAGTCACAAACATCCTTTTAGGAACAAACACGGAAGAAGCAGAAGGTTGGTAATGTGTGAAATGGCATTATTTCCCCTGAATCCTGATTTGGAGGGGCCATAATTCCAAACTTAGCAGGTTTGAGCAAGGGTCTTGATGACTTTTTTGGTTTCGAATACAATACCTCAGCATTATCAACATAGATGACAGCGCCATGTTTAGGACAGTTTCCATCCATTTTCATCTGACATTCTTCACAGTCTGGATAGAAGAACAGATTATTTGTGAGGGAAAATACAATATATGATGGTACAATTTAGTAAAATAAAGAATTTAAAAATCAAAATGATTAGAATGGCTATTACCATTGCTGAATTCCACCAGTCGATAAAAACAATGGCTCTGTAACCACACCAGGACAAAGACAAAATTATATATATGATACAGTCACAAGGCCTTTATCAAGGACATGGATGAAAACAACAAATAAATCACAACAAAAAACAAGACAAGATATAAAATGAGTGGTTTAAGGTCGTCACCATAACAGGATGTGCCAGGAAATGGTGGTGTGAACTTAAACCCCACATTTTATATCGTGTATTGTTTTTTGTTCTGATTTGTTAGTTTTGATTGTTCTTTGTACCAGTGGATGTTATTTATCTTGATTTTGCTAAGGCCTTTGATAGAAGAATATTTAGAAAGTTAAAATCACATGGAATAGGTGGGAATTTGCCAAATGGGTTGAAAATTGGTTAACTGGAAGAAGGCAGACAGTGGGCATAAATAAGGCATACTCTGAGTGGTGTGAAGTGAAAAGTGGAGTGCCACAGGGCTTGGTCTTGGGACCAATATGGTTCTTGATATATATAAACGACTTGGACATTGATATGGTAGCCATGATTACAAAATTTGCTGATGACACAAAACTATGCAGTAGTGTCTCATCTAAAGCAGTAGTGGATATATTAGAGGCCGGATTTTGATAAAATTTGAGAATGATCTGCAAGCTGGCAAATACAGTTTAATGTAGGTAGATCAAATGTGAAACATAATTACATAATGGGCGAGAACAATAATAGAATGATAAAAAAGGAAAGGGACCTAGGGGTTATAATACATAGATCATACAGGTATGGTGAGTGTGCACATCCAGGTAGCAGTGAAAAAGGCAAATGCAATATTAAACATAGGAGCAAGGAAGTGATAGTCAAACTGTACAAAGCATTAGTTAAACCTAGATCGAAGTACTGTGCACAGGTGTGGAGTTCTTATCATAGAGGGGATATAAACATGCTGGAAAGGATACAAAAAAGAGCGACAAAGCTGATAGTGGGATTCCAGAATTACAGTTATAAGGAAAGACTCAGAAAAACAGGCCTGCATTGTATAGAAAAGAGAAGAATTCAAGGTGACAATACAGGTTTATAAGATAATTAAAGGAATGGATAAATTAGACTATAACAAGTTTTTCAAAATACAACCATCTACAAGAACAAGAGGGCATAGCTACAAATTAACTAAAGAAAAGTCCAGATTAGATATTAGGAAATATTTGTTTAGTCAGAGAGTGGTGAATGCTTGGAATGCATTGCCACATGAAGTAGTAGAGGCAGACAATTAATGCATTTAAAAATAGATTGGATGCACATAGCTTTTAGAGCAAGGTAATGTAAATGAAACTCGTTGTTTACAGACTCTAGAGTCTTCTAAACCAGTATAACAATGTTATAAGCAGTTAAGAATGGCTGAGATGGTACGATGAGGTCACTAAGACTGATCTATTAAACAGAACTGGGCAACTATCGGTAGAGCGAGACATTAGAGGTCAGCGATGGCGCTGGATTGGTCACACATAGGTTTCCTCCTGATAATATTACAAGACCATCATGTGTTGGGTCCCCCACAGCAAGAGGCAGGACACAGAATACATGGATAAGAGAGCACGATTCAAACAATAATGAAAGGCAGCCATGGGATGAACTAACACATTCAACTCAGGATAGGACAATTTATTGAAGGCATATACTCCTCTATACATCAGGAAGAAAGGCGAGAGGTAGACCGAGGAAAAAGGTGAATCGACAGTGCAAACAAGACTTGCAGTACAATTGGGAAAAATGTTACTTGGGCGACGAGAGAGGAGAAAGACAAATACAGACAACGACACTGGGTCACAACCCAGTAGAAAGTGAGACGACAAAAGAGAGGAGACAGACAAATACAGACCACGACACTGGGTCACAACCCAGTAGAAAGTGAGACGACAAAAGAGAGGAGAAAGACAAATACAGACAACGACACTGGGTCACAACCCAGTAGAAAGTGAGACGACAAAAGAGAGGAGAAAGTCAAATACAGACAACGACACTGGGTCACAACCCAGTAGAAAGTGAGACGACAAAAGAGAGGAGAAAGACAAATACAGACCACGACACTGGGTCACAACCCAGTAGAAAGTGAGACGACAAAAGAAAAAGAAGATATTCCTCTGGGAGTGGACAGGTTATTGACTAGCTGATTGTTGTGAGCTTTCTCTTAATGAGATAGATGTGTGAGCAATGCCTTTTCCTCTTGTGTTAGTGGCTGTGTAATAAATTCATGCTTAACGGCCTCTGCCCAGACAGAATTCAAGTTAAAAATCTACCCAAGTTATTGGTAATTTTCCCCAGGTTGTTTGTTAAGAGCAGCTATAGATGGCGCCTAAATGGCTGCAGGTCTACTTAGCTCTAGTGTTTGAGTCTATTAAGATGAACCCACACATTGGTAGAAACCATCGTCTAAGAAAACTGGTTGTATACAGACACTATAGAATCTTCTAAACCAGTATAGAGACGTTAAGTTAAGCTATTTATTATTATCAGTGCCGTATTGTTACATGAGCATCTGGTACTTATTATGTTAATTCATTAATGATTTCATAAGATGATCATACATACAGATGCTGATGTCATTTAAATTGAAAATCAATCCCTTTTATCATCCCCTGAACCGTATTCAGAAATCTTGCAAGCAAAGTGTGTATTTTTGTATGCAATTTTGTCTAAAATTCATCTATTTCCAAAGGTGAAGTGCATTGCACTGTGTTTTGTACCTCATGGCCCAGTGCATCCAACTTCAACACACATTTTTTTAAATGAGTAATTCCCATAGGGAATTCTTACAGAATCTGAACACATGCACATTTGGGTTGCGAACTGTGTCACTAACCACTTTACTACATGGCCTCCCGTATGTTTAAAAATATTGCTTACATCAACAATCTACACAAAATGTAATTGTAATGGGTGCTGGTTTGAAAGTACTATTTCACACATATAAAGGAGTATTTCACACATATAAAGTAGTATTTCACACATATAAAGGAGTATTTCACACATATAAAGGAATATTTCACACATATAAAGGAGTATTTCACACATATAAAGGAGTATTTCACACATATAAAGGAGTATTTCACACATATAAAGGAGTATTTCACACATATAAAGGAGTATTTCACACATATAAAGGAGTATTTCACACATATGAAGGAGTATTTCACACATATAAAGGAGTATTTCACACATATAAAGGAGTATTTCACACATATATAGGAGTATTTCACACATATATAGGAGTATTTCACACATATAAAGGAGTATTTCACACATATAAAGGAGTATTTCACACATATAAAGGAGTATTTCACACATATAAAGGAGTATTTCACACATATATAGGAGTATTTCACACATATAAACTCACAAAGCTTTGAAAATCAACAAAATAATGAAACAGATATTAAACTAACTACACAATATAGTAGTTCAGTTCTGTCATTTTAAGATTACTAAAGCTTGCTCTGACTCTTGTTAACCTGGTTGTTACCATTAATTAATATCACAATGATATCGGCTAGATATGCCAGAACTTAATCGTAACTCCCGCAAACCAGAAAACATGATATGTGTACGATTAATAAGGTATTAGAAAATGACAGCAAAACATTAGCTAACAAATAAATGTCTTAATGCAGACCAACTATATCAATAGGTACTTACACATATATTTTCCCTCCGTGGGATAATCAGACGATATATCCTCGGTGATATCAACTTTCTCATCATCAGCATCATATTCTTCCTTCCACCATTTTTTCTAGAATAAAATATATTTGCTTAAAACTAATGTTGAATGATAAAAAAACAATAAAAAAACAGAAAATATTTCATTCTGTATGTGAGCATTACAACTTAACTTAACGCCTTTATTCAAGTTTAGAAGACTCTTCAGAATCTGTTCACAACCAGTTTCTTGTAGGGTGGTTGTTACTGATGTGCGAGTCTATCTCAATAGACTCAAACATTAAAGCTGAGTAGACCTGCAGCATGTTAGGTGCCATCTATAGCTGCTCTTAACAAATCACCTGGGAAAAGCACATCACTTTATTTAGGGACAATCATGTGACTTAGAGCCATGGTACCAGTGGTTAGTGCACTGGCCACCAACTGAGCAATCTAGATTCAACCTCTAATTGATGCTGGATATTTTTTCCATCTCAAACAACTCCTGAGTGGACCCAGTCTAAAAAACTTGGTACCAGAGCAATTCTTGGAAGGAAAAGGTGGCCAACGTGATGTTACCATAGCACCCTTAGTTCGCCACTGGTCAAAGAAAAATATGTGTCATGTCTAACACCATATTGCCCAATTTGCCAGTCAGCATGTAAAGGATTAATTTTTAATCCCATGTGACATGGACTACAATACTAGAAGCTGCTTGCTCTTCATGGTTAGCTAAAGTGGAACCATCACAAAAAAAAGTGGTTGTGTCCTCTCTGAGTATTTTACCAAAACAGTGACTCCCATTCAGCTGCAAATGGGGTTCCGATGTGGCAGTGATACAAGACGTGTATGTCTCATAGCCTCACCTGCCAGTCTACCTCACATGTCTCTCCTGCCCAAGTCTACCTCACATGTCTCTCCTGCCTAAGTCTACCTCACACACACCCCTCATAGCCTCTTCTGCCAGTCTACCTCACATGTCTCTCCTGCCCAAGTCTACCTCACATGTCTCTCCTGCCCAAGTCTACCTCACATGTCTCTCCTGCCCAAGTCTACCTCACATGTCTCTCCTGCCTATGTCTACCTCACACACACCCCTCATAGCCTCTTCTGCCAGTCTACCTCACATGTCTCTCCTGCCCAAGTCTACCTCACTAACACACCTCATAGCCTCTCCTGCCCAAGTCTACCTCACTAACACACCTCATAGCCTCTCCTGCCCAAGTCTACCTCACACACACCCCTCAAAGCCTCTCCTGCCAGTCTACCTCACATGTCTCTCCTGCCCAAGTCTACCTCACACACACCCCTCAAAGCCTCTCCTGCCCAAGTCTACCTCACATGTCTCTCCTGCCCAAGTCTACCTCACTCACACCCCTCATCGCCTCTCCTGCCAGTCTACCTCACTCACATACCTCTCCTGCCCAAGTCTACCTCACTCACACACCTCAAAGCCTCTCCTGCCCAAGTCTACCTCACTCACACACCTCTCCTGCCCAAGTCTACTTCACTCACACACCTCTCCTGCCCAAGTCTACCTCACTCACACAACCCTCAAAGCCTCTCCTGCCCAAGTCTACCTCACTCCCACACCTCAAAGCCTCTCCTGCCCAAGTCTACCTCACACACCTCAAAGCCTCTCCTGCCCAAGTCTACCCCACTCACACACCTCAAAGCCTCTCCTGCCCAAGTCTACCTCACTCACACACCTCATAGCCTCTCCTGCCCAAGTCTACCTCACTCACACACCTCATAGCCTCTCCTGCCCAAGTCTACCTCACTCACACACATCATAGCCTCTCCTGCCCAAGTCTACCTCACTCACACACCTCATAGCCTCTCCTGCCCAAGTCTACCTCACCCACACACCTCATAGCCTCTCCTGCCCAAGTCTACCTCACTCACACACTTCATAGCCTCTCTTGCCCAAGTCTACCTCACTCACATACCTCATCTGCCCAAGTCTACCTGCCTCATAGTCTCTGCTGTTAGAGTCTACCTCACTCACATGCCTCATAGCCTCTACAGTCCAAGTCCACCCCACCTGCACATTCATGGACCCTGTTATACTCAGCTATCTTGCAAAAGGTAGGGTTTAAACCCCAGCTGAAGGTAACATGGGATGGAAAAGGAGGTTAAGACGAAGTCACAGTCAGATAGGGGAGGTGGAGCACACTCTACCGTAGAACTGGTACTAAAGACAAGAGGTACTGTACATGAGGTGCACCAGCCACCATGCAGCCTGCCAAGCTCATTTTTTCTTCTTCGTTCGTTTTCAATCTTCCACTACCAAGCCCTGAACAGGGCTTTGCAAGTAGACAGAACCCACCTTCAGCTACTGGAGGTCTCCCTGACATGCCTTGCGGAGCTAGGACGTGCAAGGAAGACAATACTGACAATCTAGACACCACTACACCAACCTTCATCCAGAGAACTTCAGAAAAAAGAAAAGTTCCTCATCACTCGTAATGGACGAACAACAACAGGCTATGGAACTGATGGATAGATGGATCGAGTGACCATTAAGTCGTCTCTTTTTGATTTCTAACGGCCAAGGAATTTTTAATGTGCTCGACACCTGAACACGAGTCCGATCTCACTACCCAGAGATGAAAGGAATTTTTACCAGAAGATCTGCATGAAAAAATTCTGATCTCCACACTGTGATTCGAACCCATGACCTCTGGCGCTTAAGGCAGACACCTTACCTCGAGACAACTGAGAATTATTTCCCTCTATTGTATACTGAAATAGCTTTTAAATCTCATTTGTGAAGAATTTGTATATGAGTACACACATCTCCCAGCTCTTATGAATATATTTTGTTTTTGTTTCAATGCTTTGGGTGTAAATGGTAAAGAGACAGCTATTTTTGTTTGTTTGTCTGTTACCAATGACATCTTATTCAGTAAGCTAACCTCTGCTTCTTGGGAGGAAGACTAACGTCTGGTCAGGTAAAATATACTTATCAGATGTGTTAGGATCAGGCAAAACATAATAGCCAAGACCCTCACCTTGGCTTCCTAGTAGCCCTCCCTGGAAATTGGATGTTTTCTTGGCAGCCTTGCTAACGTGGTGAGGGATAACGAGATGTGATCATCGAAGTGGTGATTGACACGCAGATGAAGCCAAGCATAGCACAACCGCCTGGAGAACCTTGGTCCACCTTCATCAGCACGCTCGGTATGTGAGGAAAGCTACTGCACCGCATCACTTAACACCCTTTTAAGGCAGCACAAAAGAGTAACCTACTCATTGTGGGCATTCGCAAACAACCACCTCTACTTCTATATACAATCCACCATCCTAAACCCTGGGTGCACTCCTGGTAGGTTCTCCACAGCATATTCAAAATAAAAATACGAAAAGAATGAGTTACATATAAAAGAAAAAAAACAACTCACTTCATATTCCTGTCTAAGTTTTATCCGTTCTTCTAGCAATGACGCATTTAATTTAGAATATCCTAATGGCTGCAAGGATAAAGTGAAATACATTGTTAGAAATACATTTTAAAAAAATCATATTAATTAAAAGTGACAGTAATTTTATTTAAATAAATACGAGGCGTGTTAAAATGAAACCAGACCTAACCGCAACAAGTAAACATACGTACGATGCGCATGATGAAGTCACTTCTGGTGTAAACAGTACATACCAACCGTCAAGTTTGCTTAAAGAAGGACATGAGTCAACGAAAGATCTTATGAGATCAGGTCAAGCGCATATTGTTGCGTTAACTCACGTCCTTCTTTAAACATCATTGTCCAGTTCTTCACTGTTGTCTTCGACACACTTTTGTCACCATACACTGCCTGCATTCTGCGATGAATGTCAACTGGTCGACATCCTTCAGCTGTTAGAAACTGAATCACTGCTCGCTGATCAACTTTGGACGGATTCCATATGACACTCGCCATGTTTTCAACGGTCTGCTGGGGAAACTTTGAGCCAGAAGATAATGAAATTTTGCAAACTTGACGGTTGGTATGTACTGTTTACACCAGAAGTGACGTCATCATTTGCATTGTACGTATGTTCACTCGTTGCAGTTTGGTCCTGTTTCATTTGAACACGCCTCGTCAATAATAAACTTAAATCTACATGAGACAATTTTGTACAAAGTATTTATCAATTTTTGTCTGGTCTTTCTGTATGAACACACAATTTTCTGTCACATGATCAACAAACACACATATCAATGCAGAACAAACTTGACAAAACCACATGGAAGTTTAGTCAATGCAAAAAACATAGGAGCAAGGAAGTGATCGTCAAACTGTATAAAGCTTTAGTTAGACCTAGATTGGAGTACTGTGTACAGGTGTGGAGTCCTTATCATAGAGGCGACATAAACATGCTAGAAAGAATACAAAAAAGAGCGACAAAGATGATAGTTGGATTCCAGAATTACAGTTATGAGGAACGACTCAGAAAAACGGGCCTACAGTGTCTCGAAGAGAGAAGAATTCGTGGTGACTTAATACAGGTTTATAAGATGATCAGAGGAATCGATAAATTAGACTATAACAAGTTTTTTAAAATACAGCCACCTACAATAACACGAGGGCATAGCTACAAGCTGATTAAAGAGAGGTCCAGGTTAGATATTAGGAAATATTTTTTTAGTCAGAGAGTGGTGTCTGCTTGGAATGCATTGCCAGGGGAGGTGGTGGAGGCAGGGACAGTTAATGCGTTTAAGAATAAACTGGATGCGCATAGATTTTAGAGCAAGGTGATGTAAATGTAACTGGTTGTATACAGACTCTGCAGGGTCTTCTAAACCAGTATAAAGACGTTAAGTTAAAATTTGCTGATGACACAAAACTATGCAGTAGTGTTTCATCTAAAGCGGAAGTGGATATATTGATGTCGGATTTAGATAAAATTCGAGAATGGTCTGTAAGCTGGCAAATGGAGTTTAATGTAGATAAATGTACAGTCATCCACATGGGTAGATCCAATATGGAACATAATTACAGAATGGGAGAAAACAATATTAGAAAGATAGATAAGGAAAGGGACCTAGGGGTTATAATAGATCATACAGGAAAGGTGAGTGAGCAAGTCTAGGTAGCAGTGAAAAAGGCAAATGCAATGTTAGGTATGATAAAAAGAAATATTAAACATAGGAGCAAGGAAGTGATCGTCAAACTGTATAAAGCTTTAGTTAGACCTAGATTGGAGTACTGTGTACAGATGTGGAGTCCTTATCATAGAGGGGACATAAACATGCTAGAAAGAATACAAAAAAGAGCGACAAAGATGATAGTGGGATTCCAGAATTACAGTTATGAGGAACGACTCAGAAAAACCGGCCTACAGTGTCTCGAAGAGAGAAGAATTCGTGGTGACTTAATACAGGTTTATAAGATGATCAGAGGAATCGATAAATTAGACTAAAACAAGTTTTTTTTTAAATACAGTCACCTACAATAACACGAGGGCATAGCTACAAGCTGACTAAAGAGAGGTCCAGATTAGTTATTAGGAAATATTTTTTTAGTCAGAGAGTGGTGTCTGCTTGGAATGCATTGCCAGGGGAGGTAGTGGAGGCAGGGACAGTTGATGCATTTGAGAATAAACTGGATGCGCATAGCTTTTAGAGCAAGGTGATGTAAATGTAACTGGTTGTATACAGACTCTGCAGGGTCTTCTAAACCAGTATAAAGACGTTAAGTTAAGTTAAGTTAAAAAATGGAGATTGGGAGTGGTGGGGTTATCATTTCAAATGTTTATGAACCAACAACGGATGTAAGAGGTATGCATATTTATAACAAAGCCAAAGCTAAGCCATATGACAGAAATCAATTGCCTCTCTCTTCTTCTTCTTCGTTCGTTCTCAATCTCCCGCTACCAAACCCTGAAAGGGCTTAAGTAGCAGAATGTAGTCCAGAGAACGGAATGCGTTGTATCGTAGATTACAGCTTGGCTGCGATATTTGCACCTTTCGGCCCAACACATCCGACTTCAGCAAGCATCTTTTGAGTACCGGGTTAGCATTCCGTCTTCGATTCCGTCTCCTTAGCCAGTCTGCCCTGCTGCAGCCTGTTATCCAGGATCACCGCGTGGAGGTGTAGAAGGGTCTTGGCAGCTATGGTTCGCTGGCCCTGACGCTAGCAGTCAGCTATGGGTCGCTGACCACTGCAGCTCATTCGCTGCTCAGCTCTGGTTCGCTGGCCCTGACGCTAGCAGTCAGCTATGGGTCGCTGACCGCTGCAGCTCATTCGCTGCTCAGCTCTGGTTCGCTGGCCCTGACGCTAGCAGTCAGCTATGGGTCGCTGACCACTGCAGCTCATTCGCTGCTCAGCTCTGGTTCGCTGGCCCTGACGCTAGCAGTCAGCTATGGGTCGCTGACCACTGCAGCTCATTCGCTGCTCAGCTCTGGGTCGCTGACCGCTGCAGCTCATTCGCTGCTCAGCTCTGGGTCGCTGGCCCTGACGCTAGCAGTCAGCTATGGGTCGCTGACCGCTGCAGCTCATTCGCTGCTCAGCTCTGGGTCGCTGACCGCTGCAGCTCATTCGCTGCTCAGCTTTGGGTCGCTGGCCCTGACGCTAGCAGTCAGCTATGGGTCGCTGACCGCTGCAGCTCATTCGCTGCTCAGCTCTGGGGCGCTGACCGCTGCAGCTCATGGTCGCTGACCGCTGCAGCTCATGCGCTGGTCAGCTCTGGGTCGCTGACCGCTGCAGCTCATGCGCTGCTCAGCTATGGTTCGCTGGCCCTGACGCTAGCAGTCAGCTATGGGTCGCTGACCGCTGCAGCTCATTCGCTGGTCAGCATCTTGATCCCATCAATTGCCCCTATTACAGCATAGATAAACTTCGCAGAAATGGACAGACAAAGATCTCAGACTCAGAACAAGACATTGCAGATTCAAGACGCACCTCAACGGAATGGGTCTTGGAGAAACCACCACATGTGATTGCAGAGTACCCAAGCAGACACTAGAACATATCCTACAGGACTGTCCCTCTTAAGCAGACCAAAGAGAGGCAGTCTGGCCCGAGCAAGCGAACATGCTCGAAAAGCTGTGAGGGACGGGTGAAGACCTGAAATGCACAGTCTCCTTCAAGAACATCACCGGCTACAACCATAGCCTCAGCTAGTCGATGAAAAAGAAGAAGAAAACTTCCAAAAAACCTCACTTCATAATCCTGCTCCTGCTTGATATATTGATTTATTGGTAGAAACTTTGCTTCGTTATCATCTGTAGTCTGAAAATAAACACAACATGGTCATACCAATGGATCAGAGAGATTACAGTAATGCTTGTGTGGTTTTGATAGTATGAATAAATAACTACAAATTGACAAAAAAACTAGGCTTCAACCAAACTCTTCAAATATAATTTGTGTCTAAAATTTCTATATTATTCATCATAAACACATTATTTTGTACTGAAGATACTGATGAGGAGAGAATCAAGTGGTTCTGCTAGCTAATAAGAAAGCAGCCTTTAATGCACGTCAATTGGGTTTTCGCAACCATGACAGACTAAAAACTAGATGGATAGGAAATGTGGATATTCTAAATCGTCATCGGTGGATGACTACTTCAGCGATGGGTCTGGCCCAGGGTGAAAAACTATAACGCCTCATGGCAGAAGTGGATAAGACAAGACAAAACAATCATATATTCCTCTTATATTTAAAGACATTTTCATTTGTAATAAAATTTTATTATTTTTCAGTAATCATCTTCTGCATTTGAGAGCCACGGTAGTGCAGTTTATTTTTTGTTAATTTTTTTCTTCTGCATTCATCCTGAACACAAGCTTCTTCTTCGTCATTCAACTGATGCTATACTTCTAGCTCGGTGAGGCTCACGATGTTGTGTCATAGTTTACAACAAAACTGCGAATATATGCGCCAATCGGCCCGACACATCAGGTCTCAGCTGACTTTTTTTTGGTACGGGTTAGCCTTCCCACGGCAACCCCTATTCTATTAGCCAGACTACACTAATGCAGTCTGTATCCAGAAGGGGCCTCCGTTTGGAGGCTGAATATGGTTTTGGTCAGCTCTTTTTCGCCGATCCTGATGTAAGTAGCGAACTATGAGTTGCTGGCTGCTGTCAGCTCATTTACTGTGCTGCATCTTCAGCCCTTTTTTCGTCATCTAACTAAACATCAGTCTACTCTGGATACATTTTGTGATTTTATTTCTTTATTTTTTTGGTTTCCGCCGTATTTCTCTATTCCCCAAGGCGGCGTGTGTTGCACCAAGTTTTTATTTTGCGCTTGTCGGTCCAGTGCAACCGGCTTTGGCATGCATTTTATGTAAGGGTCTGCTTTCTCCTGCATTTTCTAACGGTTTGCTTCTCCGGGGTAACGACCGATGCTGTGATGGAGAGCAAACCCAGCACATTCGGGTTGTGAGCCATGTCTCTTAACCACTATCTCAATCCGTCCCCATTTCTTTATAACTAAATAAACATGAATCAACCATTTGCCTTTATTGTTCTGAAAGAAATGAACTGTTAAATACATTATAAACTGACATACTTTGGGTCGATATTTACAAACATAATATATGTGCTAAATGGTTAAAATAGATCAATTAATCAATCACAGCCTGCCATTCCTCTCGGTGCATAGGCTATTGACAACATCCCGACAAAATACACGGTCCTGGGCAGCACTTTCTGCCTCTCTCCATGTATAATCATTTAATCTTAGTTCCTTCTGTCTCTCTCCAGGTATAATCATGTAATCTTAGTTCCTTCTGTCTCTCTCCAGGTATAATCATTTAATCTTAGTTCCTTCTGTCTCTCTCCAGGTATAATCATTTAATCTTAGTTCCTTCTGTCTCTCTCCAGGTATAATCATTTAATCTTAGTTCCTTCTGTCTCTCTCCAGGTATAATCATTTAATCTTAGTTCCTTCTGTCTCTCTCCAGGTATAATCATTTAATCTTAGTTCCTTCTGTCTCTCTCCAGGTATAATCATTTAATCTCAGTTCCTTCTCACATTCTCTTCTCCAGGTATTATTGGGTCCGCCTCTCTTTTTCTTTCCTTGAGGATTTCATGGAAGAGGGCCTTTTGGTTATATTCGTAGGTGCTTTCCGTAGAGCATGTCCTACCCAGCCCCATGTTCCTTACCCAGGTTCTCCAATTAGATGATAGTGTGATCAAGACGCCGAGCAGTGCATGAGCTGCAACGGTCAGTCACCCATATCTGACTGCTAGCGCCAGGGCCAAAGAACAGGTGCTAACTAGATCCTTCTACGCCTCCACACGGGGTGATCCTTGATAAGAGGCTGAAACAGAGAAGACTGTCTAAGGAGAGGGATCAAAGAAGGAAGGCTAACCAGGTACTCAAATAATGCCAGCTGCTGAAGACGGATGTGTTGGACCGAAAGGCAAAATTATTGCAGTAAAACTGTAAACTAGCGACACAACACATTCCGTTCTCCGATATTTGCAACGCTTTCAGAACGAACGCAGACGAAGAAGTAGAAGATGGTGAACACTAATCACCATTTCTTTTTCTCTCGATTGATGTCTTCATTATCACATTTATTCCCAAAAAGAACAGGAATGGTGACAGCGGACATTGTTGTCTCACCTCTGTTTGCACACCAAAGATGTCAGTTAATGCTCCTTCATGTACCACTCTACTAACTATATCTTCGTTCATATTCTGTATGAGGGTAATGTGTCTCCAGTTACCATAGAGCACTTCGATCCACACTGTCACATGCCTTTTCACAGACTATAAAATTTGGTTAACAAAGATACTTACCTCAAAATCTAGTTCCTGTTTGATTTCCATCTTCAATAGCTGGGACAACGGTATCAATTTTTCTTGCAGCTAGATGTGACCAAAGTGATATCTTAGTTGACCTTTAATTCATAAAAGTGATATGTTATACAACTCATCAGCAGAAATCAAACAATCACCTTTCAAGAAAAGAAGACACATTCAGGCAACAAGGAAAGATGACCAAATAAAAGACAGCTATCTGTCGATCGAGCAGAACAAGTGATCCTGTTCCGCTTGAGAATGGGACATTACAGATTGAATAGGCATTTGCACCGGATAAAATTGAATATGTGGGCAGTCAGCACAGACATCCGAACATATCCTGAATGATTGTCATATGCTTCGCCAATTGCATACTAAGCACTGGCCCACAGAGACAAATACCCCTACAAAACTGTTTGGAAACCCTGAAGAACTCTCCGCTACAGCAGCCTTTATCCAGAGAACTGGACTTCACGTGTAGACATAAGAAGATAAAGCATGGCAAACGAGAAGAAGATCAGCAGAAATAAACATCTGCTGTTGTTGAATGCCCACGGTGAATAACTTTACTCTTTTGTGGGTGTTAGGTGGCAGCTTGCAGCAATTTTCGTTCCATCCCCAGCATGCTGATGAAGGTGGACAGTGGTCCTCCATTCTGGGACCCAATTTATGTGGCTGGGAAGACCACAGGAGCTGGTATGTGATCAGAAAAAAATCTGGGACGCCTTTGCACTACCCATTGCGCTACCGCAGTCCTTTCACACATTCAGAAAAAAGCCGTCAATATAACTAGACATGTGCTGGATTGGAACTCACAGGTAAAGGGGATGAGTGGGTAGACCAAGGAACACTCGATAAAGGTCAGAGGGAGAAGAGACCAATGCAGTTAGAGCCTTGCAGGAAGAACTGTAGAAGACGGTGTGGAATAGAATAGATACGAGAACATCTGTTGCAGCCCGATAATCCGAGGGGAACAAGATGGATGGATGATTATGGTGTGGTATATGCACAAGCATTAAAAAAAATTATTGCATGCAGTAATTATCCAAGACACAGCTATAACAATTACATTGCTTGAAAAAACATGCGTGAAAAAAATATTAATTAACAACACAAGCAGAGATAGAATTAAGGATGAACAATCATAACTTTAACTTAACTTAAAACTTAACGTCTTTATACTGGTTTAGAAGACTCTGCAGAGTCTGTATACAACCAGTTTTGCTTGGCTTGGCTTC
The DNA here is from genome assembly GCA_036924085.1 of Ariolimax columbianus. Classification (NCBI taxonomy): domain Eukaryota; kingdom Metazoa; phylum Mollusca; class Gastropoda; order Stylommatophora; family Arionidae; genus Ariolimax; species Ariolimax columbianus. Next base: position 1,862,984 of record JAVGWX010000022.1, on the reverse strand, counting down.
GTTTGTTCTCAATCTCCCGCTACCAAACCCTGAAAAGGGCTTAAGTAGGAGAATGTAGTCCAGAGAATGTAATGTGTTGTTGTAACTTAACTTAACTTAACGTCTTTATACTGGTTTAGAAGACTCTGCAGAGTCTGTATACAACCAGTTACATTTACATCACCTTGCTCTAAAAGCTATGCGCATCCAGTTTATTCTTAAATGCATTAACTGTCCCTGCCTCCACTACCTCCCCTGGCAATGCATTCCAAGCAGACACCACTCTCTGACTAAAAGAATATTTCCTAATATCTAACCTGGACCTCTCTTTAGTCAGCTTGTAGCTATGCCCTCGTGTTATTGTAGGTGGCTGTATTTTAAAAAACTTGTTATAGTCTAATTTATCGATTCCTCTGATCATCTTATAAACCTGTATTAAGTCACCATGAATTCTTCTCTCTTTGAGACACTGTAGGCCGGTTTTTCTGAGTCGTTCCTCATAACTGTAATTCTGGAATCCCACTAGTTTACAGCTTGACTGCGATATTTGCACCTTTCAATCCAACACATCCGAATTCAGCAAGAATTTGTTAGTACCAGGTTAGCATTCCCTCTTCGATCCCTTCTCCTTAGCCAGTCTGCCCTGCTGCAGCCTGTTATCCGCGATCACCGCGTGGAGGTGTAGAATGGTCTTGGCAGCTCTGGTTCGCTGGCCCATACGCTAGCATTCAGCTATGAGTCGCTGACCGTTGCAGTTTATGCGCTGCTCAGCATCTTGATCCCAACCAGTTCCGTTGCTCTAAAGGTTATGCGCATCCAATCTATTCTTGAATGCATTAATTGTTCCTGCCTGCACTACTTCCTATGGCAATGCATTTCAAGCATTCATCACTCTCTGACTAAAAAAATATTTCCTAATATCTAATCTGGACCCTTCTTTAGTTCATTTGTAATTATGCTATGTTTGAACCTAATTACTGCCATTGCGCGTCAATAACAAAAAATATGGTTACTAGACACAAGATATCCCACAAAGAAGATAAACAGATGGCAACATTAACCTTACGACAGTAAAGGCTTACAGCATGACACACACAAAACTTTTGCTCTAAATAAGGCTTTGCAACAATAGTCAATTGTAAGTGTTAGTAAGGAGCAAATCTAACATTTCCTTAATACCCCAGCTCCACTTAAAGAAAAGAAAGACAGCTATTTGATAACTTCCAATAACCTTTCCTCCCCCCAGAAAAGCACAGGTCTTCAATAAACAACTGCTAAACTCCTATCCTGAGCCAACAGTGCCAGCTCATCCCATTTCTCCACTTTCATAATGTCCAATTCAAGCTATTTCTTCTGTGTATGCCGTAGCTTGTTTCTCGCCCTAATCCAAAACAGAGACTGCTTTGAAATGCTATCAGGGGGACACCTTAATGTGTGACCTATCCAGCATCATCTGCGTTCTCTAATGTCTAAGTCTACTGGCAGTTGCCTAGTTCTGATTACCTGGTATTAGATACGGTTTAGGGAGCCGCATAGCACAGTGGTTAGCGAGCTGGCTTCACATCTGAGTGGTCCTGGGTTCATACCCCAGTTGAAACGGAAATGTTTTTTCAGACTCCAACGGCTCCTTAAATGGGTACCGGTTCAGACCGGGAAGAAAAAGCGGAGAGGGAGAGGAGATGGCTACCGCCCTCATATAGCCAAGCCTTTGAAATGTGAGATTGCTAACATCTAACACCCCTACGCCAGTAATGCTATGGGAGTATGGGTTTACTTTAGATCCGTATTTGTGACCTTATCGTACCATCTCAGCCATTCAATCATTGATGACTTGCTGTTGCTTAAATAAAAAAACTGAACGAATATCAAAACAATCAAGTGGTCTGCTGGGGTCTTTGTGTATGATAAACATAAAAATAGCACCACTGCCCCACAGAGAGCATGCCGTAAGTAAGAGGTGAATGTGTAACACCGGTCATGGTTAGGTGGTTTGTTAAGAGCAGCGTCTGACAGCGTACGAAGAAGAAGAAGTTAAGAGCAGTATACATCAAAACGCTTACAGGCTGCAGGTCTACTTTGCTCTAGTGTTTGAGTCTTGTAAGTTGGACTATCAGTTAAACACTCTCCAAGACACTCGTTGTATACAGTCTTCTAAACTAGTATAAAGACATTACATTAAAGGTGTATGGATAGCAGGCTCTGCTGTAAGGGATGAAGTGTTAGACTAGAAACTTCTATTTTACTACTAATACTAGGTCTCAGCTTTTGTTTAGGTTACTACTTCCTCGCTGTCTTGTCTTTCCTAGTACTGGAGCATGTTGAACTGGCAATTGAGGATGCATTGAAAATAGCAAGCCTTCACTATAAAAAGTCTAACCATCCACTCAGATGCAAATAATATAAATCATGATACTGAGGGTACTCTGATTTAACAAGCCCCGTCACAGTACTCTGTACAGTACATTACAACACTAAGTACTAAGTAGTACAGTGAGTATAGTTAATTAATAGTAATACTAATAGTATTGAGTATTTTATTTCGTTGTCACCATAATAATCAGCTGCCAGTAACACGGTCGTGGTGGAAAGACAAAGACAATCTCTAAACACAAAATGATTGCATACCATTAGCAACTCAAATGTAAATAAGAAGAAACTTAGAATTAATAGAATGAATAATAACTTAACTTATAAATAAGAAAATCATTTTAATTTTACTTTTACTTTTAGTAGTTTTAGAATTAATTTTAAAAATAAAACGCGTCAAAACTATTTGAATTTATTAGTTCTAATGCATATTCTATCATTTTGACCTCAATGACTACAACATACTTTGAGTGCACTCGTGTTTGGTCCTTCCCAAAGTTTAGATTCAATCATTAATGAGAATGTTTACGGAAATTCAAGAAAACTCGACATCACTTTAACGTAAATGAACATATACGTGCAGTCGCCATATTGGAATGACTCCGGATAATAAAGTTGTCTACTAATTTAGAAACGGGTTTTGTCCTTGTGCTCCATTAGGGGTTCTACTTGCAAAGCCCTGTTCGGGACTTGGTAGCGGGAGATTGAGAACGAACGCAGAAGAAGAAGAAGAAGAAAAAGAAGGGTTTTAACTAATAATAGCTGTCAATTGTAAGCGATGATGACAACAGCAGTCAGACATGTTGTGCTGTACATCACTGGTGACACCAAAGGTGACTGTATAGTCCAATTCTGACACAGCAACGCCTTCCACATATGCAGCATTTAAAGTCCGAGTTGCACATTTTAGTGACTATTTTGTCTTTTCGCAGAGTACGTTTTCTCAGCGACTCAGAAGCCCACGATCCAAGGAGGCGCCTGTGATGGTGATTCTGGTGGGCCTGTGGCAGGCACTCCCAAGAGTTTATATGCGCGTTGAAACGTTTAAGAGATATTTTGAGGGCATTTTTGAAGCGCTTCATTTGTCCAGCAACCAGACGCAGACCCTCTTCAGTTTACCATACATTAGTTGTTTGGGGATGATGTTGTCTGGCATGAACACGACGTGAACGGTCCATCTGATCTGGGACTTCTGCAGCAATGTGTGAATGTAAAACCGAAAAAATTCACAGGCTGTAGAGAACAAAGTAGGCAGCTGTGCCCTAACACAGAGGCTAACTAATTTTACAACACAATATATACCAGTGAGACTGTCCTACAAGAACGGAAGAATGCTACCATCGTCCATTTATTCAAACAAAAGGAAAACCATCAAACCTGTGACAACCACATACGAATCTCCATCCTATCGACTGCTGAAAATAAACTTGCACGAGTTCTTTTCAACCGATTGATCGTTCACTTAAAACATGGTCTTCTTCCAGAGAGCCAATGTGGCTTCAGATCGGGCCACGGACCGGTAGATATGATCTTCTTGGCCCGGCAACGTCAAGAGAAATGTCAAGAAATAGCGTTTTGCAGGACTGTGCACTAACTAAACTTAACTTAACGTTTTTATACTGGTTTAGAAAACTCTGCAGAGTCTGTACACAACCAGTTTCATTTACATTAACTTGCTCTAAAAACTATGTACATCCAATCTATTCTTAAATGTATTAATTGTCCCTGCCGCCACTACTTCCTGTGGCAATGCATCCCCAGCATTCACCACTCTGAAACTGAAAACATATTTCCTAATATCTAATCTAGACCCTTCTTTACTTAATTTGTAGCTATGTCCTCTTGTTCTCGTAGGTGGTTATATTTGGGGAAAAAACTTGTTATAGTCTAATTGTATCCCCTTCGTTGATTATCTTATAAACCTGTATTGTCACTTCAAAACGAACGACGACGAAGAAGAAGAAGTATTAGGCAACCACTATAATTCTACAGGACACTGCAGATGTGCTATAGTTATAGATGACTGTACTCTACTTCCCTCTTCCAATAATATGGCAAAGGGAGGTGATTTATTTATTCGGTTTCATGTAATAAGTAGCCTTTATAGATTGGACATTCATCAGTACATCCTTATAGTATTCATTGTGTCCGTGTTATTCTTAGTATTCTCCTTCAAAGCCACATGTCTGTGCCTCAAAATTATTTTCATATTCGCTCTCTGCTTGTCTAGAACTTACTTCACATGACGTGTTGGACTCTATTCTGTTATTAAGAAGCGACACTCCGAGCAAATTAATTGTGCTCATTCTCTTTCAGCAAATGATAAAGAGTGTGGACACTGATGGTTCTCATAGATAGCTGGCTGTACACACTCATGCTATTTCGCATGCGCCCTTATACGCTGACTTCAAAATTCTGCACTTTGTGTCGTAGATTGCGGTTCATCAAATGCAGCCTAATCATCTAATATGCGGCTATTGATAAAGTTCAGAATACTGTCCCTGTCAATATCCAATTTTCCTATTGTGAGTATATTTGAGGTCAGCACGAGAGCTCTGTCATTGAACCCAAGTATGACCTGGGCAATAGATCTGCACACGCCTCGGAAGGTTGGATGCACTTGTGTCTGCTCTCAATTCATACCGTAGCCAGTCCTGCCTTCTGAAGTTACGGTTGAGAGTCGGATCCAATGACAACACTTATTGAGGAAGTCGGATTGTTGCCCTAGAATTATAGCTGAAGAAACGGCGTCTTCTTTCTCATAGTTTATTGGTATGTATGATCCTCTCAGAAACAAATGTATGATTTCTACTGCTTCGCTATGTGCTTTCAGACGTCTACTTTATTGTCTCCAAAGAAAGCAGTGGTGCTCATGAGGTTATTGGTATCTTCATATGACTTGTCCCGAGTGGTCCAACGGGGTCTTTGTGTATGGCAAGGACAAGAATAGCACCACTGCCTCACAGAGAGCATGTCGTAAGAGATAACTAACTGTGTGACATGGCATAACACCAGCCATGGTTAAGTGGTTTGTTTAGAGCAGCATAAATGGCGTCTAACAAGCTGTGGGTCTACTTTGCTTTAGTGTTTAAGTCTATTAAGATAAACTCACACATCGGTTAACCTCTCTCCACATCACTTGTCTCAAAGCAGCAGAGCAATAAGCTGCTCGAGCCTAGCCCCGCTATGCAGGAAATCCTTCTCCCGGCTAGATCCAACTAGTACCAGAGCTTAGACCTGCACAGCGGCATCTGTCCCTGTAGAAGTACAGGTCGATTAAGATATAACATGTCTTGGAATGGAAGGTGTGACGACCAAATGTACCTTCTCTGTATCTTGAATGTTTGACACTACTGCAACATATGTTAAGCTGTCATTTATCAGTGATGCAGACACATTCATCGGTGTGTCCTCTTTTTACCTCATGTTTCATTCTAGCAGAGAAACTCCAAGCTATTTTCTCACCTCGCATAATTATGATCCATCGGTATATAGGACATCATCTTTACCTAAAATGGTATTACTTATCAGAAATTAACCTCAGGCTCCATTGTCCTATTTCATCACTCTGTGTATTATCTGTCAAAGGCGATGACGGCTTGTTAGTAATCTGCCACATTGTTGTTAGTGTCAAACATTTCCTCCACATTGATTATAGTCTTAATTATGACATCTGCAATCATCTTCAATCATCCCCTCTGCTTCTGCGTTCGTTCTCAATTTCCTGCAACCAAGCCCCGAACAGGGGTTTGCACGTAGCCAGATATAGTCTGAAGAATAGAATGCGTTGTGCCGCTAGCTTACAGCTTGATTGCGAAATTTGCACCTTTCATTCTGACAGATTCGTCTTTGGCGCCATACTATTCATAACATCTTGCTCTTGATTCTCATCCATTTACACTTTACAGGTATTCCGCTGGTTGAGAGTCATATCAGCTGTTTCTTGACTGACCTGAAAACCCCGATACACGTGAAAAGCAAATGCCCAAGCATTACCTCAGGTTTCCTTCGTTAGTATCCGAAACTAGTCAGGGTTTGTTTTTTGTTGTTGTTTTTTTTGTTGAGAATATGTTCATTTTCTAATTTGGACATTACTTTTTATTTTCCACAATTTTCTCGGGTAATTTACCACAGACACTCCGTAAGGTGATTATTCTATAACTATTTCACAGTGTGTAGTCATTGCCAGGTTTAGGAACTGACCGGGTATACTGTACTCCAATAGGACCAGGGGCAGTGTTTTTTGCTGGTACTTGGCGTATTTCCACATTGGCGTCAGCTATAATGTCTAAATAAACTGCATCATAAATGGCGGTACTCAACTTAGCTTCACGTTTTTATACTGGTTTAGAAGACTCAACGGAGTCTGTATACAACCAGTTTTTTGGAGGGTGGTTTAACAGATATGCAAATCCATCTTAATAGACTCAAACACCAGATCTTAGTAGACCCGAAGCCAGTTAGGCGCGATCTATAGCTGGGAAAGGTACAAATAACTTATCCAGCGTTTGAACATAAATTTTGTAAACTCTTGAAGAAAAAGACTTTCTTAAAAATTATATCAACATCAGTTCTGTAAACTCTTGAATTAACACTATCTTAATAAACAGATATCATATTCATTATATTAACATCAGATTTGTAGTCCAAGGCTAGACTTTCTGTTACAACTGTTAATATTAACTAATAACATGTCATCTCAGCATTTATTGATATTTTTAACAAGTATAAGAACATAGAGGAAATACATGAAGCTCCAATATCACAAGAACTGCGCTAGACGCCTTGTCATACAGGTGTTCAAGGACCGTTATAATATTTCCGTTGATATTATACATCCTCATGGTTGCCCAAAGCGCTTTACGCCATACCCTATCAAACGCCTTCTTAAAATCCACAACCACATGATACAGTGCTGCTGCTGTTCTAGATATTTCTCGCTTAGCAGCCTTAAATTAAATATCTGTTCTGTAGTGCTTCTTCCCTGTCTGAACCTGGCTGCTCCTCGGCAATAATCTTTTCTGCTTGGGGTTTCAATCGGTCGAGGATTAATCTAAGCATGACCTTGCTAGGGTGGCTAATGAGGCTTATTGTTCTGTAATTTTGGCACAGCTTTAGGTTTCCAAACTTATGTAACGGAATAACTATTGATTTCGTCCATAAGTCCGGCCATTTTCCTGTCGCCCATATTTTTTTACAGATGTGTGTCAGGCCTTCCACCACTACCTCTCCTTGTAAGAACTCTGCTAGTATATTGTTTTAAAATAAGGCAAGGCTGCAGAGGTTCTGTGGATGTGTATAATGGGGAAAAAACATTTAAAAAACTAGTAAAAGTTGATTAAGGTTGAGCTTAATCAAAATTTAAAAATGGGTATAGTCAGATACCGCACCGAGACGAGAACACAAACAAAACCTACGTTACGACCAATAGGCCTTCATCAGGGACAACAACACTGAACTAACAAATCAACATATAAGAAAAATAGTTATCTTGTGTCGTCTTACCTTCCATATTCACTATTTTTCTTATATGTTGATTTGTTAGTTCAGTGTTGTTGTCCCTGATGAAGGCCTATTGGTCGTAACGTAGGTTTTGTTTGTGTTCTCGTCTCGGTGCGGTATCTGACCATACCCATTTACACATTTTGATTAAGCTCAACCTTATTCAACTTTTACTAGTTTTTTTTCATGTTTTTTTCCTGGTATATTGTCCACGCCGGCCGCCTTCCCTCTTCTCAATGTCTTTACCGCTGCAATTACCTCTTCCTTCGTTATCAGTTGGTTATCATCTATATTTGTTGGGGGTATTGTTTTCTCAATTGTTTAGCACAGTTCTTGTGAATGGGAGGCGAGGAGACTGGTTTCGCACATCAGTTGGTGTGAGACAGGGGTGTACACTCTCTCCAACTCTTTTCAATATATTCCTTGAAGGAATTATGAGTGAGGCACTTGGAGGTCACGTTGGTACTGCCAAGATAGGGGGCCGAACGATTACCAACCTTCGTTTTGCAGATGATATCAACGGGTTGGCGGGTTCAGAAGCAGAACTTCAGGAATGGGTGAGAAGGCTCGATGAAACAGCTCTTGACTATGGTATGGACATAAACGATGGAAAGACAAAATTAATGACCAACAACGCTACGGGCTTCAACAGCAAGATAAAAGCTAACGATCAGGAACTCGAAGTGGTTGACCGTTTTAAATATCTTGGGTAGATTGACAGTGATGGAGGATCAAAATGTGAAGTGTTGGCCAGAATAGCACAGACAATAACGGATCTTGCACGGCTTAACAAAATCTGGCAAGATAAACTGTTAGCACTACGCACGAAAATCAGATTAATGCGTACACTGGTCCTGTCAATATTCCTCTATGCGTATGAGACATGGACAGTTACAGCTGACCTTCAACGAAGGATATAGGCCTTGGAGATGAGATGTTTCTGAAAACTTTTAAACGTCACGTACAAAGATCGAGTTACAAATGAGGAAATACGAGATAGAATTTCAACAGCAATAGGGCCTTTCGAAGATCTCTTGGCAACTGTCAAAAGAAGGAAACTCACTTGGTACGGTCACATATCGAGATCAAATGGTCTTGCAAACACAATCCTCCACGGAAAGGTGCAAGGCAGACGACGAAGAGGCCGGCCCAAAAAGAGATGGGAGGACAACATAAAAGAATGGACCAGTCTCCGACCAGAAGAGTCACAAGCATCGGCATCTAACAGAAAGGGATAGCGTGGAGTTGTGAGGATGTCTTTATGTGTGCCCCAACGACCTCACCCCAATGACCTGATCTGACCTGACCTGACCAATATCAACTTATGTGCACATTTACACTACGTTCTTGCCACGCCTCATCATACGTTCACTCTGATATCTCGATGTCTCATGATGAAAATCAGACCGCAACAGCTCAGCTCGAGAGGGGATGTACAGTTTCTTGTTAACTCTGGTCCAGTTTTTTTTTACATTATAATGTCTCTGCTCTCGCTTTTCTATGAAAAGATTTTCATTATCCTCAAAGGTTGAAATAGTTCCTAGATTTGCGTTCTGTATTATGCTGGTTCTATTTTGCATGACAGTCTTTCATTCTGGCACATAGAGCTTGGGTATCTTCTTCTTCTTTGCGTTCGGGATCTTTTGGTCGTGCTATATCTGCAGGCCAGTCGCCATGATGAAGTCTGCAATCTTCACCAGGTCGGAGCCGCTGCCCCACAGCTTTTGTCTCAGATCCGCACCCTCTGGCCAGGTCTGGCATCTCATTTCCCTATAGATTGGGCATTCTTGTAGAATATGCTCAGGGTTCTGGCCTCCTGTTCCACACGGGCACTCATCGGTGTGTGAGATCTTCAGTCGGTATAGATGTTCTAGTTGTCTGCAGTGTCCAGTTCTCAGGCGAAATAAGGTAGTTTGTTGATTTCTTTTGAGATAGTGAATTGGGTCTGGTGTACTGCTTATGTTTCTATCTTCTCTCCATTGGTGTATATACTGATTTCTGATGATGTTCTTGATTTCTCTGTATGGTACTCTGTGATTAAATTGTGCCTTTTTGCTGCCATCTTTTGCCAGAGCATCAGCTCTCTCGTTTCCCGTGATTCCGCAATGGAAGGGTAGCCACTGGAGCGCTATTGTTGAGGATCTCTGGAGTTTTCCCAGTTCTGCTCTGATCTCTGATAACAGTGATTCGTTGTTTAGTTTTTGTATTGTCTCTAATAGTTCTATGCAGTCCGTGAATACAGCTATTTTTGTTGGAGGTTGCCTTTCTGTTTGAAATATTCTCAGTGCTCGCAGGAGGGCCATCGATTCTGCTCTAAGGTTTGTGGACAACTTTCCTTTTGGGAGGGCCTCTTCTGTTATATTTCCTCTTTTGTGTCTTGAATATGCCTCCTCCCCCATTTCGGCCTGCCCCCTCTGCGGAATCATCTGTGTACACCTGTGTCCATTCCTTGGTATTATATTTCTCCTCAGGGGACGGCGTGGCCTAGTGGATAAGTGGCACGGCTCACAATCCGAAGGTGCTGGGTTCGATCCCCATCACAGTACCGGCCGTTACCCCGGGGAAGCAAACCCTTAGAAAATGCAGGAGGAAGCAGACCCTTACATAAAATGCATGCTGAAGTCGGATGCATTGGGCCGACAGGCGCAAAATAGAAACCACAGTGTAACGCACACCGCCTTGGGGATTAGAGAAATAAGGCAAACGCAAAAAAAAAAAAAAAAAAAAAAAAATTTCTCCTCAATCATTGTTTGTGCTAAAATGTTCAGCTCGTGGACACTGTGTTGGTCTTTTCTTCTGATTCCTGGGATCTCTGAACTTATTTCGATGTTGTTTATGTTGCAATTTGGCTCTTCATAGTTAATAAGCATTTATATTTCTGTAGGTTGGTTGGGAATGCTCTTGAATATTCAGGAATCATGGGTGTATTTGTAATGAAATAGTTTCTTGCCAAAATTAACATTGATTCGCTGTTTGTCGCTGACTCCAGCCATTTTCAAACATCCGAAAGTAATTTCAGGGGTATGCTGTCCGGCATCTCTATCACCATTGTCTGATTGAACAACATTTCAGGAGTATGCTGTCCGGCATCTCTATCACCATTGTCTGATTGAACAACATTTCAGGAGTATGCTGTCCGGCATCTCTATCACCATTGTCTGATTGAACAACATTTCAGGAGTATGCTGTCCGGCATCTCTATCACCATTGTCTGATTGAACAACATTTCAGGAGTATGCTGTCCGGCATCTCTATCACCATTGTCTGATTGAACAACATTTCAGGAGTATGCTGTCCGGCATCTCTATCACCATTGTCTGATTGAACAACATTTCAGGAGTATGCTGTCCGGCATCTCTATCACCATTGTCTGATTGAACAACATTTCAGGAGTATGCTGTCCGGCATCTCTATCACCATTGTCTGATTGAACAACATTTCAGGAGTATGCTGTCCGGCATCTCTATCACCATTGTCTGATTGAACAACATTTCAGGAGTATGCTGTCCGGCATCTCTATCACCATTGTCTGATTGAACAACATTTCAGGAGTATGCTGTCCGGCATCTCTATCACCATTGTCTGATTGAACAACATTTCAGGAGTATGCTGTCCGGCATCTCTATCACCATTGTCTGATTGAACAACATTTCAGGAGTATGCTGTCCGGCATCTCTATCACCATTGTCTGATTGAACAACATTTCAGGAGTATGCTGTCCGGCATCTCTATCACCATTGTCTGATTGAACAACATTTCAGGAGTATGCTGTCCGGCATCTCTATCACCATTGTCTGATTGAACAACATTTCGATTGTGAAGCACACAGTCCTTCTTTGTCTTCAGAATAGTCCTTGTCGAGTCTTGCATATTGAGAAAAACTGGCCTGTAGTCTGCCCATTCATCCTTCGATGCATTTACCAGAACTTCTAGAAGATTTACATTATGTGCGCCAGTTATTAATTCCTCCTATTTCTCGTAAGTGTATACCTTCTCTTCAGCGACCCCTAATAGTAGGTTCTAAATATATAGATAGCTGTGAACTAACTATGAGATTTTATCCACAGTCTAAATATATAGATAGCTGTGAACTAACTTTGAGATTTTATCCACAGTCTAATATATAGATAGCTGTGAACTAACTTTGAGATTTTATCCACAGTCTAAATATATAGATAGCTGTGAACTAACTTTGAGATTTTATCCACAGTCTAAATATATAGATAGCTGTGAACTAACTTTGAGATTTTATCCACAGTCTAAATATAAAGATAGCTGTGAACTAACTTTGAGATTTTATCCACAGTCGCTGATGTAGATCAGGAGTAATGTAGAGAATAACAGACTGTACTGTAATACTCTCTAATTTCCTTATGCGACCTGTGTGCCCTTATACTATTTCTTCCTACTACCCAATGTTTAAGATTTCTAATATTTTCTTTTTACCTTTTGTTCCAATGTGTTTTAGCATTTTGTTTGTGCTTTCATCATTTCCTGAAGATTTTGGTTGCGTTGACTGTCCTATCACATTTTTTTATCCCTCACGGTGTCAACAATCTGTCATTATGGGATCTTCTGCTACATTTAATAATTATTTCTTTGATTTTATAATGTCTTTTCACAGCTTTCTTTTTGTTATTATATTTGCTTTGTTTTTTTTGTGTGTGATGTATAAATTTAACATTATATTTCCTGTTAAAAAATGTCATGGTTTTTTTTTCTAGATTGGTGTGCTAATGGTTTTATTGTTCAGTAACTGCAAGTTTCAAAAGTTGTTTGCCTTCCATTAAAATAATTTAAAAAAAATCAACTTTTACAATTTCATGATTTTATTCTTAGCTTTTTCTGGCTGCTTCTTTCATAATCTTTCTGTACTCTGCTGTGTCCTTTAAAAACTGAGTGTTACTTTCCTTGGCTTGGTTTAAATCCTGCTATTTCTCTTGCAGTCGATAGTTCTTACTCAACTATCCCAAGTGAGTAAGTTATGCAGCTCTTTCTTACTTTATGAAGTTATGGTATAAAGCTTTGATAACTTATAGCATCATTGCATTATGATAAAATTTGTACTATAATATAGTACGTTTCTAATTGGTTGCGTCAATTGACGTGTAATATCTTCCACCGATAAAAGTGTTTTTTTTTCAACGGGGTCTTATATTTCCAATGTCCCAATGACTTTGTAATTTACATTTTGTCACGCAGTGCAATTTTCTTAAACCGGCCAGTTCAGTTGACCTTTGTTAGCAGTGGATTTATTTTATCCATGCAGAAAATAATTTACCGTAAATTAAATAATTGTCTGTCTTTAGGCATAGGCGTCTCTCCAATTCAAATACGATTTTCTACATTAGATAACACAAAATGTCCTTTTTAATGTAGTTCATGTGTTTTAGGAACTAAAAGAAGTAACTGCACATTTCGTAGAAATAACGTGTGAAGATGTACAAGCACATGATATATACAATATAGAAAGTACATAATTCAGACGGATTGGACCAGGTTTATAAATAGATGCTGGAACAAATAATAAATGGCTATAATTCAGTTCTGAGATCCATATTTTATCTGATTGGGTTGGTCCTGAAAAGGACCGTTTTGCCAAGCTGATGGAAACTTCTACTTCTCGGAAAATAAACAAGTAAGTTAATTTCTCACTTAATCAGAGGATGACGATTCCATCAAATAGATGACTGCTCTCGACTGAACAAAAGACGGTCTATCTTTTTTCCAAGACATGGTCCTGACATTTAGCCCAATAATCTTTGTTTATATTTGAAAGGGCAGGGCATGTTAATGCTTTTATATTGCACAGTTGGACAGTTTTATTTTCAGCTGCTACTTGTTTTCTAACTTTTGTCCAAACAAGATCAATTGGGTTTAAGTGTGAATGGTAAGGTGACAGCCTCAATCATATATGACCTTGCTATTGGATCAACTTGTCTATATGAAATATCGTTTCCGTTCATGTTTCATTGACAAGTGAAAGCAATTCAGGTTTTAGATACGTTTCGTTAAATGGCGTGTGTTCTGTTGTGAGTCACATCTTTATTTCATCTTTTGTACTGGACGATGTCGGGATTTTATCTTCTTGTGTCACTGCTTTGGCCATTATCAGACAGGAGGATCTATCCAAGGACGGAATAACTGTTTTTTTCAATCTCCTCTCTAAATCTGTTACCGTTTATCTTGGTATAATAGTCCCGTTTGTCCGTATAATTTGAAGGAAATACAAGTTCTGCATTCTCCACCAGCCCATTATGTCTGCTACCTGCATTGGCTATTATCAAGCGACAGAGAACGGCGTGGTCTAGTGACACGGCTCACAATCCGAAGGTGCTGGGTTTGCTCCCAAATCACTTCGGAGAAGCAAACTTTTAAAAAATGCAGGAGGAAGCAGACTCTTACATAAAATGCATGCCGAAGTTGGATGCACTGGGCCGACAAGCACAAAATAAAAACACAGTGCAACACACACCGACTTGGGGAATATAGAAATAAGGCGAAGACAAAAATATAAATCTAGCGCTGTCCTTTGCCACTTGGTACTAATCTTTTAATCGTTTCATCTGCTGACTGCCATTACTTTTCATTTATCCAAGTTTCATCCACATACACAATATTATAACATTGTTTACGCATTTCGTGTACTTCGCGCAAATACTTGCTTCTCATGGGTACTAGATGCAACTTCTCACAGATGACATTTCTGTCACTGGCATACTTTCTAAAGGTAAAGCCTATGCCCCTTTCAGTTCTCCACAACGAAGATTTCGATACATCAATGTCATTATGTGTTCTCAGTCAAAACTGCAATTTTTTGTGTCACTATTTCACTGGAATCAAACAATCTACAAATCTCTCTTCTAATCACATCCCTGCCAAAACGATCTACCATTTTCCTTTTTTCCTTGCATACTAGTCTTGATGGAGCATGAACTTCTATAGTATTGAAACAATAGATCAAATGGCCGTTTACTTAAACCAAAAGCGTGAATAGTTCTCTTTTCAGTGTTTGAGATACCGTGATACAGTTTACAACGCTTAGCTTCTCTATAAAAATATTTATACATCTTAAATACAATTGTATGGAGTGTGAGGAATTTGGCTTTCAGACTCATTGTAGTTGCGAACATTAACAATTAGTTATACTACGCCTTTGCACAATTTGTATCGAGAAGTTGAACGCACGGGAAGTCTCATGACAATTGTTAAAACAAGTGAACTTGAGGTTGAAGATGGACAGATTTAATAGAACACGTGGAAAATATTATTTCCAAAAATAATTACTGTTATGAAGGGGTAATCATTTCGAAATCCTGGTTTCATTGGTGGGGCCGATTTTTGTATACCATAAATAAATAAAATTAAATACCATATGTTTGTGGGCAAGAAAAAAGTATTCACTCTTTGAACATGGTGATCTACAAGTTTTATGCACAATTTGAATAATTTTGTTCAAAAGGAAGCTGTGATTTTCAATTTTAAACCACCGCAAACATTGCGAACCGCACTATAGGTGCTCTATACAATTAAAACATTTCCTTCCGAGCAGTGTGTGAAAAAAGGCAAAATTGTTGAAACTATCGAATTTCATCAGCTTTACTTTCCATTGCAAGAGTCTAGAAGAAGAGTTTTGTATCCGGAGTCACGACAGCGACTGAGCATGGCTGCCGCTATTGCCATTGATTAAGCTGTGCCAGTACATTCAAGTAAATTTAAAAAAATAACACATTGATCTACTTCAGATGCAAGTTAATAAGCCAGTTATAGCAAAATAGAAAGCATTCGAATTAGATGTCAGTGGTGAGTAGTGAATACAGTGTTGAGTTTGCTAAAGGCTAATAGCTAATCATTAGCGTAATTTTCCCGTGTGAAAGTGAATGTGTCCATTCAACCATTGAATCAATGAATTTCAATTAATTGTAATCATCTGCCGATCTTCTGTCTTCTACTTCTTTGTTTTAATTTAATGATTAATGCCCATCATCATGTTTATAATCACTGTTGCAATGTAAATTGTAATGTTGCCGAAGTATTTTTCTATTTTACTGCCTTTTATTTTATAATGACAGACGCTTCTTCTTTCTTTCTTTCTTTTTCTTTCTTTCCACTTAATCTTATCATGTTATGCCGTTGCGTTGTTCCAGCGTCAGGTAATGAACAGAGGAGATCTCTTAAATCTCTAGAACGATCTCACCTGTGTAGTCTGTAGTGTGTGCCTCAGCACAGTGACAGCAGCATTGAATTGATTCACCCTTTCATATATTTCTGTAAGCCACCTTCTTCGTAGCCTGCCTTTGACCTTGAATCCGTTGTATTTAAATAGCATTTGATTGCTTGTTGTGTGTCAGTGTAGTGGTGGACTTGTAATTGTTAGATGGTAAAACAATTTTGCTATCATCAGACAGATGTAATCTAAATACAGGTGTTGTTTCCACTCCATTCACTAGTCTCTCCTGATGCTCAATTCTGAGTAACCTTAAGGTTGATAATGACAGTTGTCACTTTTAGCCTTTTTTCACTTTTTGTTATACAAACGTCTGTCTTAGAGGTAGTAAGGAGGTAAAGGCACTGGCCTCTCACAGTGATGAACAAAAATGGTGAGCGATCGAATCCCGCAAGTCTCAAACGACCCCTGGTCTCATGGGAGGTAAGACCAGAGTGCCTGCATCCCGAGTTACCTCAAATTGTCTCGACCAATAGTCTTTTGCCACTGATCCGAGGTCAAGTAACCCATAGCATTACTGCCGTAGGGGTGTGAGATGTTAGCGATCTCACATTTCAAAGGCTCGGCTATATGAGGGCGGTAGCCATCTCCTCTCCCTCGCCGCTTTTACTTCCCGGACTGAACCGGTACCCATTTAAGGCTGGGTCGACCCGGGAGCCATTGCGGTCTGAAAAAAACATTACCGCCTCAACTGGGGAATGAACCCAGGACCACTCAGATGCGAAGCCAGCGCGCTAACCACTGCGCTACGCGGCTCCAAGGTAACTCGCTATAATCTAAATACAGCGCACATCACATTATTAAGACAAAACCGTCTGATGTTGTGGCCATCATCGCTTGCGATAGGTGATAGATAATTAACTAGATTAAATATACTAGTAAAGTGCATTATTATAATTTTATGATAACTTATACAATACTACTCATACTAGCAGACATGGCCATGCAGAACATCTGCACACAAGTCAAACCAACAATATAAAAGAAACAGCAGCAGATTAACAAATAAAGTTCTTTCCTTGTTTCACCTTTCCGTACTGCATGCTTACCTCGCCCTCCTAAGTCTTCTATTCCCACCAATCTTCTCACCTTCCCCCCCCCCCCACCCTTATCTTAATTCCCCCCTCTTCTGCTCTTCAATATTCAACCAGAAGAGTGCAGTATGCATTTTAGTTTACAAAAATTTCTCTCTGAGGCAATCCTAAATATGACTGACATCATAATAAAATGAAAAGTATGATACAAGTTTAAATCAGATTCTAAACAGAAAATGGAAAGACACAAATCGTAAGTCTCATCTAGGATTTGAACCACAGACCTCTAGCACCCCAGGCGAGGATTACGAGGATTAGGCTCATAGATCACCGTGCTGATTGAAAAAAACAGTTTAGGAAAGAAAGTATCTAGTGCTGACTTGTTTTGACTATGCAGGCAGACAGACACATGTTTTGTTTCATACAAAAAGTGATCTCACTTCATTGATTACAAAAAATGATGTAAATTCTGTTATCCTATGGTCAGAAATTACAAACCGCGGATGCTTCCTTACTTACTTAGTCACTCCTCTTCGACCGTGAGGTGTAGAGGTTTGCTAGAAAGAACGCCATACTGCTCTACTTCTTCACCGAAAGGGTTGAATGTCAAGATCTGAACGTATTATCTGATTGTTGACCTCATCCTTTCTTGTTACTTGGACCACTTTTCTTAAATACCTCTAAAATTTGTAACTGGTCATATAAACAGCCCTTTTGTTTACTTGCTTGTTTCTCTTTAGCTCAGGAATCCTCTGGGCATGGACAAGTTGTGACTTTCTGTCCAGTTTGTTGTTTTTATTGTTTATGATGGTACTTATGCTTGTATAGATCAAATGTATTGTTGATTGTTGATGTCTCATGTTGAAAACAGTATCTAGCTTAACTTAACGTCTTTATATTGGTTCAGAAGACTCTACAGAGTCTGTATACTCTGTGATTTTTACCTATGTGGGAGTCCATCTTAATAGACTCAAACACTAGAGCTAAGTAGACCTGCAGCCAGTTGAGCGCTTTAGCTGCTCTTAATAAACTACCCAGGGAAAGGTACAAATAACTTGGGTTAATTTTTAAAATTTCAATTTTGTCCAGGCAGCGGCTGTTAAAGTCTACTCTTTTCAATTTTCAACTGCCAAGGAATTTTTAACGTGCTCGACACTGAACACGGGAGTCCGATCTTACTACCCCAGAGATCAGACAAATTTTTACCAGAAGATCCACATGAAACATATCTTGGCCTCCACTGTGATTCAAACATGCGACCTCAGACACCCCCGAGGCGGATACCTTACCTTGAGACCACTGAGTCCCCCTTATCTAATAACTTATTGTGATCATTTGCAGACTTTAGAATTAATTTTTTATAATGCCTTTTGGGGCATAAATCAGCCATTGATGTGTAGTCTCTCATTTTAAAAGCTATTTGAACCAGATGGTTAATCAGGAGCGATTAAATTAGAAGATACAGAAAAACTAGTCATTTGTATTTTATGTCAGCTAACACTATATTGGGAGTCAGGGTAGCGCAGTGGATGGTACACTGGGTCCTCAGTTGGTGTACGATTTTTCCCAATCACAATATGACTCCCGGGGTCCACCCAGTCTAAAATATTAGGCACCAGAATAATCTGGAAACGTCAAGGTGGCCAGCGCTATGTGATCCACATCACCATTTAATGTGCCATTGGCCAAGAAAAATATGGCTCTAACACCACATTCACAATATGCCAGACAGGCATGTAATCAGTGTCTTAACGTTTAAACTAATATTATATCACTAATAAATTCTCCTTGAGACATAACTTAACTTAACATCTTTATACTGGTTTAGAAGACCCTGCAGAGTCTGCATACAACCAGTTACATTTACATCACCTTGCTCTAAAATCTATGCGCATCCAGTTTATTCTTAAATGCATTAACTGTCCCTGCCTCCACTACCTCCCCTGGCAATGCATTCCAAGCAGACACCACTCTCTGACTAAAAAAATATTTCCTAATATCTAACCTGGACCTCTCTTTAATCAGCTTGTAGCTATGCCCTCGTGTTATTGTAGGTGGCTGTATTTAAAAAAACTTGTTATAGTCTAATTTATCGATTCCTCTGATCATCTTATAAACCTGTATTAAGTCACCACGAATTCTTCTCTCTTCGAGACACTGTAGGCCGGTTTTTCTGAGTCGTTCCTCATAACTGTAATTCTGGAATCCCACTATCATCTTTGTCGCTCTTTTTTGTATTCTTTCTAGCATGTTTATGTCCCCTCTATGATAAGGACTCCACACCTGTACACAGTACTCCAATCTAGGTCTAACTAAAGCTTTATACAGTTTGACGATCACTTCCTTGCTCCTATGTTTAATATTTCTTTTTATCATACCTAACATTGCATTTGCCTTTTTCACTGCTACCTTAACTTGCTCACTCACCTTTCCTGTATGATCTATTATAACCCCTAGGTCCCTTTCCTTATCTATCTTTCTAATATTGTTTTCTCCCATTCTGTAATTATGTTCCATATTGGATCTACCCATGTGGATGACTGTACATTTATCTACATTAAACTCCATTTGCCAGCTTACAGACCATTCTCGAATTTTATCTAAATCCGACATCAATATATCCACTTCCGCTTTAGATGAGACACTACTGCATAGTTTTGTGTCATCAGCAAATTTTGCAATCATGGATCTCATATCAATGTCCAAATCATTTATATATATCAAGAACAAAATTGGTCCCAAAACCGAGCCCTGTGGCACACCACTTTTCACTTCACTCCACTCAGAGTACTCCTTATTTATGCCCACCCTCTGCCTTCTTCCCGTTAACCAATTTTCAATCCATTTGTCAACTTTGCCACCTATTCCATGTGATTTTAACTTTCGAAATAATCTTTGATGAGGTACTCTATCAAAGGCCTTTGCAAAGTCTAGATAAATAACATCCACTGGCTCCCCTTTATCTATGATTGTAGTAACCTCCTCCATGAATTCTAATAGATTTGTTAAGCATGATTTCCCTCTAGTAAACCCATGCTGACTATTTCTAATTAGATTAAATTTTTCTAAATGCATTACAATGTTTTCTTTGATTATTGACTCTAACAATTTACAGACTATGCTCGTTAAACTCACCGGTCTATAATTTGCCGGATCTGATTTTTTGCCTTTTTTGAATAAGGGGATCACTCCTGCATCTTTCCAATCCCGTGGAACAATCCCTTTTGCAAGTGATTGAGAACATAATATAGCCAATGGTTTTGCTAGTTGGTTTCTAATTTCATACAGCAATTTTGGGTGAATACCATCTTGACCTGGACATTTATTCACTTTCAACCCCTCCAATTTTTTAAAAACCATTTCCTCTGTAATACAGATTGATCTTAATCCCGCTGTATCCATGTCTCTTTGAAAAATATCTATAGGCTCTGGGATCTCGGAGCAGTCCTCCTTTGTGAAGACTGTGCCAAAGTACTGATTGAGCAGATTAGCAGCCTCCCTATTCTCACTTATTATTTTCCCTGTACTGTCTATGAGAGGGCCTACTTTGTCTTTCGTTCTTTGTTTATTTCTAACATAAGAAAAGAAGCTTTTACTGTCAGTCTTGATCCTCTGAGCAAGTTTTTTTTCAAAGTCTATTTTTGCTGTTTTATTCGCTTTCTGAGATATGTTCTGCTTGTCCAAATATTTTACATATGTTTCTTTTGATTTACCTGCCTCTATATATTTTTGCCATGCTTTATTTTTTGCTCTTCTACATTTCATTACAAATCTAGTTATCCACTTTTTACGCTTAGGGTTTACCTCCCTACATGGAACACATTCCTCTTTTAGCGTTTCTAGAACTGTTTTAAAACTTTCCCACTCCTGTTCAACATCTGTTCCTACAATAATATCTTTCCAGATTATGTGGTTCGCTGCCTCTTTCATCCTCTTAACATCTGCCTTAGAGTAGTCGTATGTTCGCGTGTTTATGTTTACTTCTTTCCCTGCAATAAGATCCCAACGGATGATTTGATGGTCACTTGAGCCAAACAGTTCCCCAACGGTAACGTTTTCAATCATATTTTCCTCTGTGGTAAAAACTAGGTCGAGTATGTTTTTGCCTCTGGTGGCTGTTTCTACATGTTGAATTAAAAAATTGTCAGTTATGCACTTAACAAAAGGTTTTGACTCTACAAGTGCTTCTGCCATATCCCATTTTATTTCTGGATAGTTGAAATCTCCCATTAATAATAATTTCCCTTTACTTGCCTTTGCTATACTACTAATCAGCTCCTCATCTTCCTCTTTTTGACTTGATGGACATCTATAGCACACTCCAATCACTGTTTTTTCACCCCCACTTTCTATTTCTCCCCATACACTTTCATTTTTGTTACCACATGATAAATAATGTTTGATCGTTATATTAACAGAATTTATACAGTATAATAAAACGCCACCCCCCTTAGTCTTGTCTCCAATTATCCTATCTTTCCTTAACATTGTATATCCCTCAATTTCAAGTTCACTATCTGCAATCTCCTCATATGTCCATGATTCTGTTAACCCTATTATATCTGGTTTTTCTTCTTCTACATACAGTTCCAATTCTTCTCTTTTATTTACTATGCTTCTCACATTTGCATAAAAACATTTTAGTTTGTAATGTTGTTGGTTTTCCTCTTTTTGCTTCTGCTTTATCATTTTAGTGTTTGCTTTTCTACTATGTATTTCACACTTCCTTGACACGAACTCTCCCCTTTGACTACATCCTCTATAGCACCCAATTGTAGGCCTATCTTTAGTCTCATACTTCATAGGCCTTACTAGTTTAAATTTCTAACACAATGATAGAACATATACTTTGCTACAACATGCTGTCCTATCTCATTTAGATGTAAACCTCCCCTATCTAACATTTTACTTTTGTCTACTTTAACATCAATAAATTCCATTCCCATGTCCGCACACATCCCCTGTAACCTAAGGTTGATACCTATTATTTTGCTATCTAGATAGACTGACCCATCTGCTCTGTCTAAAATGCCCATCATTGTGACCTTTCTAAACTTTTTTTCCTTAAGTGTTCTCGTAAGACTTTTATATTTATCCATAATTATTTCTGTACCATCTCTCTTTACATTATTTGTACCTGCCAATACTACCACATGACTGTTTCCTTTGTCATCTAACCTCTTTATTCTCCCCTCTAAGTCCTCTATTTTTGCTCCCCCAATATCCATTCTTTCAAACATGTTGTGTTGTTTAGACATGTCTGCCAACCTCTCTCACCATTGAATCTCCTACTACCAAAACTGACCCCTCACCTATATGTGCATACTTCTCTCCAAAGCTCTCTGCCCTGTGAGCTGTTTCCTCACTCAAATCTCCCTTACTTCCTTGACTACACCTTGACTGCAGCTTCTTTAAAATTTCCTCCATTTTCACTTGTTTCCCTTCTATTTCCATCTGCCTCTTTTCTATCTCCTCTAATCTCTTCTCATTTTCCCTTATATTGCACTCCATTTGTGCCTGCCTCTCTTCAACTCTACATATCCTACATAAAACGGTTCCTTCATCTTCCAACGTTGTAGTAATACTAACATTTTCGCCACACATATCACATAATCTGACTTGGCCTTTCCTCGCAGCAGTTCGTCTCGTCTTAGTGGCCATACTAATTTTGCTATTTATTTCCGTTAGTCAATAAGTTATATTAATACCTAATAAAATGTATACTTCTTAAAGCAACGCCAAAAAAGGAACAAACAAATGTCGCTGGTATTTACCTTTCTACAAAGTATCAAAACGACTAGGCCTAGTGTTACTTGAGTGTTACTACCGCTCACTGTTCCACGCTATTTAATTCTGTCAAGTCACTAACTATCTGTTATAACAAGGCCACTATATTTGAAAATACGTATGCTACAATAAACTACAATCACAACTATGTTATTATTACACAAATTAATTTTCAACACTAATACTTATCTGAAACGTTATAAATGTCTGTTCTGTCAATTCAAACCAGCCACCATCTTGAACAACCGGAAACACAGTTACATCCACTACCTGGCACAGGGAAAATAAAAACGAAAACTCATCAAAGTCATCTCATTGAGATAACTCTTAACTTCTTATTTTTTCAGGCTGCAAGAAATACATACACTGTCTGATGTTTTACCGCTGAAGATGGAAATAAAACATGAACTAGATTTTGAGGTAATTGTGTGTTTTAATTTTTCTTAATAATAAAACAGTAAATAGCAAAACTTTATTGTACATATCAGTCAATCACTCATTCAAAACCTTTTCAGCTCCCTGTGGAGCTTAGGCTGTCAACAAATACATGCCATGACATCATGTAGTGGGGACATTGACATTTGATAGAGGTGACATTTTGAAGTTAAGCAATGACCGACTTTTGGATGAAGACACTGCAGTTGGTGAACCAGAATTGTACAACATATGAAGAATGTTACTTACACGACATAAGGGAAGTTAAATCTATAAGAATGTTTAGAGAAAACCATCTCAGTCTGTTATTAGTGGAAAGGAACTGTTGATATGTCCTAATTTTGTCAATAATTATCCATTACAATGTTATGTATACTGACATTCATATCTCTGTAATGTTTCTTCCCAGACCGCAGGAAATAATGACAGAAAGTTTCCATTTTTTACTGACAAAATAAAACAGGAGCAAGAAAATGAAGTGAGGCTTAGTTTTCAGTAACAATTTTGAATATTTTAAATGTTGATGCACCAAAGATGAGTAGAATTGAAAAAAGTAAACAACAACAATGTTGTCAAATATGAGCTTACACCTTCAAAATTATAATTTGTATCTCTTTAACTTCATGCCATGGTAAATTAGCAATAATAGCGGTAAATGCATGTCTTTACTGGTTCTTTTGGAGCTCAGAAATCTTATACCAAATCATATTTTCAGGCCAACACAGAGAATTCGCGATGGGTTTCAGAATAAGAAACATACAGTAGCAATCTTCTTTGAGTATGGGCAAAAGGTCTCTTGATGAAGATGACTTATGTGGGGATTAGTGGAAAGTTGTACAACTGGCTCAAGTATTCTCTTATTGACCGAACAATCCAGGCAAAGATAAATAATGCAGTCTCTTCTAAAGAAGTCTTGAGGAAGACAACACAAGACTCTACTGAGCTGCACTCTTTTTCTCATATCTTTTCTAAAGAAGTCTTGAGGAAGACAACACAAGACTCTACTGAGCTGCACTCTTTTTCTCATATCTTTTCTAAAGAAGTCTTGAGGAAGACAACACAAGACTCTACTGAGCTGCACTCTTTTTTTCATATCTTTTCTAAAGAAGTCTTGAGGAAGACAACACAAGACTCTACTGAGCTGCACTCTTTTTCTCATATCTCTTCTAAAGAAGTCTTGAGGAAGACAACACAAGACTCTACTGAGCTGCACTCTTTTTCTCATATCTTTTCTAAAGAAGTCTTGAGGAAGACAACACAAGACTCTACTGAGCTGCACTCTTTTTCTCATATCTCTTCTAAAGAAGTCTTGAGGAAGACAACACAAGACTCTACTGAGCTGCACTCTTTTTCTCATATCTTTTCTAAAGAAGTCTTGAGGAAGACAACACAAGACTCTACTGAGCTGCACTCTTTTTCTCATATCTTTTCTAAAGAAGTCTTGAGGAAGACAACACAAGACTCTACTGAGCTGCACTCTTTTTCTCATATCTTTTCTAAAGAAGTCTTGAGGAAGACAACACAAGACTCTACTGAGCTGCACTCTTTTTCTCATATCTTGTCTAAAGAAGTCTTGAGGAAGACTTAACACAGGGCTATACTGAGATGTACTCTTTTTCTCATATCTTTTCTAAAGAAGTCTTGAGGAAGACTTAACACAAGACTCTACTGAGCTGCACTCTTTTTCTCATATCTTTTCTAAAGAAGTCTTGAGGAAGACTTAACACAGGGCTATACTGAGCTGCACTCTTTTTCTCATATCTTTTCTAAAGAAGTCTTGAGGAAGACTTAACACAGGGCTATACTGAGATGTACTCTTTTTCTCATCTACAACAATTGTCTGGTCAAGCACATCAAAGCTGACAAATCCATGCATGCTGATGATCTGGCAATATGGGAGAGCCATGAACATATAGAAAGTGCGACACAAAAACTAAATAGAGATCTGAGAAGACTGCATGAGTGTTGTGTAATGTGGAAACTGAAGAGAAACTGTGAAAAGACCGTTTACACTATCGTTACCAAGAGCCACTAAGTATCAGCGGGAGATTTAACAAACAGAAATTGCCCAGAGAGGACATCTCAGCCTCAAGAAACATGTTAAAAATAAAGCATTTGGTCAACTGCAATCATTGAATAGGCTCGCTGGTATAACATGGGAACCAGACAAGGACACACTGAGAGGCTCGCTGGTACAGCATGGGGATCAGACAAGGACACACTGAGAGGCTTGTGTCATGGATATGGCTTATAAGCAGTGAACTTCTGACAACATACTCACAGACTAATGTAGAGTTACTGGACAGAGTGCAGAACAATGCCCTGAGCCTGATTTGTGGAGCAATGAGGTCAACACTTACTAGATGAACCCCTTAACACGTGAAAAGATGTGGACGCGATGGAAGCTTATGAGAGGAGTAAAAAAATGACCAAAGACCACCCCAATGGACATCTTGTAGAAAAATAGCAACAGAAGAAGAAAAAAAACCACTGAGATTAAAGACATATCACTTTCCAGACAAATGACAAGAAACAGAGTAACAAGAACTTTACCACCACATACATGTCTAGAAATATCAGAAGTTCAAACAAAACTAACAGATATTACAATAAGAAGTGCTGGTCTAGTCAGTCTTATGAAGACAGAAAACACTTGACACCTACCCAGAAGAATGGATGCATGTCTATACTGATGGATCTGCTTATAAGGCCACCATTAAAGCAGGATGTGAAGTCTACATAGAGTATCCAGACAGACCATCTGATGAGCTGCTTCATGTCTGTGCGGAGATATGTTCAAACTATGAGGCAGAAATAACAGCACTGCAAGTAGCTCTGTACCACTTGAGAACTGTATTTGATGATTTCCCATCAAAAGCCCAAAGCATCGTAATCTTTACAGACTCATTATCTGCCCTTCAAGCTTTGGAAGAGGATAGTCATTGAAAGCCTGAACTTACCCAAATATCCCTAGATGCCAACCAATTATCACATCCCATGAAGTCAGAATAGTTATACAATGGATCCCTGGTCACTCAAGTACACCTGGCAATGACAGGGCTGACCGACTGGCTAAGAATGGATCAAGTCGGGAAAAACAATACACATAAACAATCCTACAGTCAGTCAAACACCTACTGAAAACTGCGAACAAAGAGGCTTGGCTGAATAGATGGGGATGTTCGGAGAGAAATCTACAACCATATGACCATCCCAAAGACAACATCAACCTCTGGAAAAGGAGAGATCAAAAAACCATTTTCCGACTTCGCACTTAATACACACAATTTAAGTCACTTGAACTGAATCCATGCAGATCATACTTGAGAGTGCCGGTTGTGCATACATTCCTATTAAACTGTTGAGCACTTATCTTTTTGATTGTTCGACACTTGTTGGTGTTAGGAAAAAGCTTCTTCCTCCAAGGTCAGACAAATGGAACACTTTGTATGGAATTAAACAACAGCTCACAAATACTTGTGGATACCACCATATAGCATTGGGCCAAAGGGCAGGAGCCCATAGGCTGCAGGATCAATAACCAACTAACAATAGCAGTACATGTTAGACACAGTGTGTCTAGGGCTGAAACTCACTCAGTTTCACAATCTCAATGCACCAGGTACAAATCTCGCCGTTTGGCAGACACTGGTTGTTTTCCTTGATACGATCACATCTCCACATACAGAAAGTAATAACAACCTACCATATTGAACACCTCTCAAGAAACTTATAATAGTCAAATAGGTTGACAGTTGTAACAACCATGTTCCGCTAAGGACATGCTACTTACTTTTTTTAAAAACAATACATGTACATAGCTCATTATATCATGCAAGGAACATTTTTATTCCCTTTTACTGGGAACTGAGACGCTAGTCCAGTCACGCATAACATAGTTACCAGGACGTTGCGTCAGGGTCAGGCACAATACACTGACCATGGAAACAGGCTGTTTTCAAGGAAGCGGCTGACGAGATGTGGATCGATGTGATTCCCGTAGTAGTGAGCGCCACACAGATGAAGCCAATTAGAGCACAACCGCCTGGAGGACCATGGTCCACCTTCATCAGCATGTTCAGGATGTAAGGAAAGCTACTACCCGTCACTTAACATCCTTTTCAGGGCACACGAAAGAGTAAACCTACTCATTGTGGGCATTCAGCAACATTCCCTTTGACATTATTCTTCCTTTTGCAGTGTAAGAGTTATTGTCCCATTTCACATCTTCACCTCTCTTAAAAAGTGACGATTGTGAGTTGAGACTTACATGAAGATAAAGTTGTGACAGGGAAGAGAAAAATAAATACTTCCTAGATAGTTGTAAATATTTAGTTTTTCTTTCACTTACATGATATCATTTAGTTTTCTGCATTTGTTAAATTGCTCTGAAATGGCATTAATATCATTTTATTATCATATGATTACAGTTATTGTTCGTTTATATTTTTCTAGCCAGGATATACTGAAATAGATGCTTTGTTACTAAATGAAGGCAGAAAACCTGGACCGGAATATGAAGTGAGTTTTTTTTTCTTTGCCAACATTTAGTGAATGGAGTTAATTCTAATTCAGAAAATGTTTTATAGTGTGTTCAGAAATACGTGCAGATCTTGAAAACAATCTCTCTGCAATTATGATATGGCTTGGCTTGGCTTCGTTCGTTCTCAATCTTCCGCTACAAAACTCTGAATGTAGTCTAGAGAACGGAATGCGTTGTGTCGTAGTTTACAGCTTGACTACGATATTTGCAACTATCGGTCCAACACATCAGACTTCAGCAAGCATTTTTTGAGTACCGGGTTAGCATTCCCTCTTCGATCCCTTTTCTTTAGCCAGTCTGCCCTGCTGCAGCCTGTTATCCAGGATCACCGCATGGAGGTGTAGAAGGGTCTTGGCAGATCTGGTTCCCTGGTCCTGACGCTAGCAGTCAGCTATGGGTTGCTGACCACTGCAGCTCATGCGCTGCTCAGCATCTTGATCCCCAATTATGATATATAAATAATAAAAAAAATATTTTTAGTTATTGAAAAATCAAAATTGTCACATTTTTTTCAGTCAAATGAAGTAATTGTGATGAATTTTAATTTATTTTGGGTTTTTAAAAACTGTATGTGTTGAGCTGGATAGAGTTCTACGGTAACCCACGACGATGTGTCTACTAGATCTATTATAATGTATGCGTTATTGCGGAAAATTGTAACCACTAATTACTGATGCACTGAATGTATTGAGATGCACCACAGGGTACTACATTATTATTATAATTCTTTTGAATCTGTAAAGGTATAACACAGATGTATAGCGCCTGTATTGTTTGAATGGCTTTAACAGTGAGATAAAACAGCAATCAAATTACATAAATATTTCACACGTAAGGCTAAATGTGGGAGTCTGTATACCTTTCTCGAATTGTTGCCTCTCTTCCTGTATGATTATGCAGTTTTATAGAATATGTTCCGCAGTCATGATATGCTCTCCACCTATCATCTGTCCCAATCCTCATCTTGTTGTAAAGATGACCTCTGAGTCTATTGTGTCAAGTTTACAATCTGAAGACAATGGCTTGTTCTTGTCTAGTAAAATCATAGTAATAGTAGTTGTCTTCTTTTGGAAGTGGAGATGTTGGTCAGCCCATTTTCCCCAGAAGTTGACTTTAATTATGGTCTTTGCCTCAATACACGTGATACTCAGGTCTGTTTGTGGGGAAGCTCCTCCACTCTTTGCTAGTATGTCTGCAGCTTCATTGGCCTTTGACATTGCAGTGGGAGAAGATCCACTGAATGACCAACCATGAGTATTCTGCTGAGAGCTGTGTCAGGGAGCGTATGTGTTGCTAGAGATCTCTATCTTTATATTGTTTTAGAGCTGCTAATACCAGTGAGGCATCAGTCAGAAATACTATGTTTTCTTGGTGGATATCTTCATTCTGGATCATAAGCTCAGCAGCAGCTTTCAGTGTCTCTACTTACGTGCAGAAGTTATATTGGAGTATGTTTCCCTTGCTAGTACTTAAGTTTTTTTAATCCCCGTTCCTTAGTCTGTAATAGACCCCTCCACCTTCATTGGACATGGCTTTGTTAGATGAGCCATCTGTATATATGTGCATCCATGTTTCTGGCGGGTATACTTGCCTAAGATATTCTTTCGTAAAAATTTCTTATCTAAATCTGTCTTAGTTCCCTTCTTTTCTATGGTTTCTACTATCTCATGGAATTTTAGTTTTTTCAGTCGATTGTTCTTTCCAGCACCGCAAGTAAAATTTATATAGAGTATTTTAATGGTTGAAACAATATGGCTAGGGTTACCTTAAGCCCTCAGTATTATGTACAGACTCGCTGTGTATACTTGTCAGTCATAATGCTTACAAAAAATATCTTTTATTCTAGAAAAAATGGTTGAAGGAAGAATCTGAGGATCTTGATGAGAAATTTGATATTGCAAACATGTCTTCTAATTGTTCAGTTGAGGATACACATTTTTGTAAGTAACCTGTTTGTAAGCATGAAGTTTGTATTAAGACATTCATTTACTAATCTGTATCTTTCATTTCTTCTCTTATGACTTGTTTTCTTATCTATTTTTTCTTGATTTCTCTCAGATAATTTATGCTCACTAGGTATGCGCTTGCTACTTTCACGTGCCATCTACGCGATCGAAACTGACTCTGACAGCGGTTCTGGGGCGAAGAATTTGTGCAATGTAGATAAGATGTCTGCATCAAATCCTCAGCATTTCATATCTAGAACATGGGGATGGCGTGGGCTAGTGGTTAAGTGACACGGCTCATAATCAGAAGGTGCTGGGCTCGATCCCTATCACAGCACCGGCCGTTATCCCAGGGAAGCAAACCCTTTGAAAATGCAGGAGGAAGCACAGCCTTACATAAAATGCATGCTGAAATCAGATGCACTGGGCCGACAGGCGCAGAATAAAAACCACAGTGCAACGCAGGCCGCCTTGGGGAATAGAGAAATAAGGCGAACGTAAAAAAAAAATATATCTAGAACGTCACGAATAAGGCAGTTCAGGACACCATTAAGAGAGAGGCCGGCCAATAAAAAAGACCTATTGATTATGGTATAAACATGCAAGTTCACATGGTATGGACATGTTTCAAGGCCGTCTGGGTTGACCAAGACGATCCTGCAAGGTACTTTGTCTCGGAAGCGTAAGAGATGAAGGCAGAAAAAGAGATGGGAAGACATCAGAAAGGGGACGGGAATGTCCATAGCTAGAAATAAACTAGCACAAACCGAGTGGACGTGGGAACTGGTCCAACAATCTGCAGTATTGGTGCCCAATTGGCCTTTCAGGTTACGGGACTGATGATGATGAGATTTTTGAACAGTTGTATTCATTTTCAATTTGTATTTGTGACCTTATTGTACAATCTCAGCCGTTCAATCCAATCTGACAAAGGCAATCGTTGGTGAAAGTCAATACTTTCTTTGTCAGGGCTGTGGTAGTTCACTATGTTTCAGATCCATAGAGTAGTGCGAATTTCATATTAGAGGTGAAAATCTTCAATTTGATATTAGAATCAATCAGTGTAAATCAACTCACAAGGGAAGATTAGAGCACCATTTTCTGACTGAGAAACAACACATTCCACTTAACAAGCACATAAACAGAATCCAACCACAACACATTCCTGAGTGCCAACTGTGTACACACCCATACGAAACCCTTGATCATCATCTGAGTGCTCAGCGCTCAATAAGTTTAGGAAAATGCTTCTTCCTCCCCGGCCAGATACATGGAACACTTTGTATGGCACTAGTAACAGCTGATGAACACATACAGAAACTATTATATGGCATTATGCTGATCCGTAACTACAACATTTTAGAATCAACCACTTGTGATCACCATAACGATCTTAGAACACTGAAAACCCTCCTCAAGTTTTGAATGCTCAGTTCAATATTCATTTTCATACCACTGAGCTTGTTGGTATAGCTGTATACAGTCATATTTAATTTACTCTGAATTTGACTGGTCATGGGACAAAAGGGCCAAGACATTGACAAAGTTCAGATCTTGTAACTGTTCAGTCCACTTTATCCCAGTATTATCTACCCTGTGGAATGACTATCATAATATAAGTAGGGAAGAGCAGATTGTTATATTGCGCCCCAGAATGGGACACAACCGACTCAGCAGCCACATGTTTACAAAATTTAGGATTGGCAGCTCAAGTATGTGGACAGGCACCTCAGACTGCGGAGCATATACTTCAGGACTGTCCAGAGTATGAGATACTGAGGCGGGCATACTGGCCTAGAGAAACAACACTGAAAGGGAAACTATATGGACCTACGTATGAACTGCAGAAGACAGGTTCGTACAAGAGACAACTTTGTAGATGTAATACTCCAAGCGAACGAAAGAAGAAAATCTACCCTGTAAGTTTTCGTAAACCTGTTAATTGCTAAGAGACATCCGAGGTGACTTCAAGGTGACAATACACGTTTATAAGATAATCAACGGTAATGATCAATTAGACTATAGCAAGTTTTTCTAAATGCAGCAGCCTACAAGAATAAGAGGGCACAGCTACAAATTAATTAAAGAGAGGTTCAGATTAGATGTAAGGAAATATTTGAATCAGAGAGTGATAAATGCTTGGAATGCATTATCACAGGAAATAGTGAAGGCAGGGTCAATTAATGCATTCTAGAATGAATTGGAATGCTCATAGTTTTTAGATCAAGGAAATATAAAAGAAACTGGTTGTTTACAGACTCTGCAGTGGTTCTTCTTCTGCGTTCGTCCTCAATCTCCCACTACAAGGCCCTGAAAAGGGCTTTGCGAGTAGCAGGATGTAGTCTGGAGAATGGAATGCGGTGTGCCGCTAGTTTACAGCTTGACTGCTATATTTGCACCCTTTGGTCCGACACATCCGTTTTCGGCAGAGCAGAGTCTTCTACCCAGTGTTTCCCAACCATTGCACACATGACGACAAGTGAAGACAGGAACAATTTTTGTCGCGGATCACATAGACAGAATTAAACAAACCCACTATTTATATAGTATTTTGAGTATTTGTTTTCAAATCTAATATTATAAAATGAAAATTGTATAGTAATTTTAAGTAACCAGAAACAGAACGGTAAATACATTTTGCAAATAATAGAACGTCTTGAACTTTTGAGAAAGCAATCATCATGAGAAATGTCCTTTGCAGAACGCTGCTCTCGTGACAGCCTACCTGTAAGATAATCTATCACTGGCCAGCTCTCTCGTCTTTGTCACTATCAATCTCAGAGCCTCTATAATGTCTCTTGTCCATCTTCTCACTGATCTGTCTCTATTGCCAGGTACTATACCCTCCAGTATCAGTCTTTCTAAGCCTTTGTGGCATTTGATGTAGTCGAAGTATGATAATTTCAACATTTCATTCAAGTAAAGTTAGTGCGAAATCTGTTAATGATTCTTTGCTATAATATTTCATAACTGTGACTATAGCGTTGTTTCTGAGAGACGAACCACTGGATTGACATCAATCCAGTTTCCTTGTTTGATTTTAATCACTGGCAGAGCTGAAACAGTCTTTGCATACCAAATCGGTAGTTGAATATACGACCAACAGTTTCATAAAACTTAGTTCACCCAAGGCGAACTCTGCAAGTAAGGGGCTAAATTGTAATAACATTTTTGCTGACTGGCAGGAAATTTCTGCGAACCGGCTGCGGTCAGGGAACCGGTAGTTGCTAAACACTGTTCTAAGCAAGAATAAAGATAAGTTAAGTTATCCCTGATTGACAATGGGTTTTATCAGAAAAGGTGCTGAGAGATGACATCCATTGAGCACTTTACATCGCATTATACATTATCTTATGTTAGTGAGCTTTTGGGGTACTCTGTAGTGTCTAAGAAAACCATATATGTAGTAGTAGTAGTAGTTAGTTGGTTGGTTGGCAGGCAGGCCCCTTTTCAGTTATGTTTGACTATAGGTTTATGCGACCTTGGAGTAGCAATTCTCGACTGAGTTTTTGGTTTTCCTTTTCCTTTCACCATTTTCTTTTCACTTCCCTCTACTGCATTAGTATATTTTCGCCCAGCCTGAGGTGGCTCTTCAGGCTGCATTTGATTTGGTCTGCAGCTATGTCTTCTCAAGATATCAGATACATATCCAGAGCCTTCATGTACCTCTTACATGCGTCTTTGAACTGCAGCTATGGTCGGTCAACCGTTCTTTTACCACATCTGCCCATTAAGAATATCTTTGGGGATGCAATCATCTTCCATGCGATGAACATGACCAAGCCATGCAAGTGATTCAGTTTAGGACAAAGTATCTTTAGTTTTCACACACATCTTGCTGCAGATGATCTGTTGAAAATGAGAGAAAACTGATCACGCAAGTGATTCAGTTCGGGACAAAGTATCTTTAGTTTTCACAGACATCTTGCTGCAGATGATCTGTTGAAAATGAGAGAAAACTGATCATGCGAGTGATTCAGTTTGGGACAAAGTATCTTTAGTTTTCATATAAATTTTTGCTCTAGATGATCTGTTGGAAATGAGAGAAAACTGATTGTGTGAGTGTTTCAGTTCGGGACAAAGTATCTTTAGTTTTCACACACATCTTGCTGCAGATGATCTATTCGAAATGAGAGAAAACTGATCATGCGAGTGATTCAGTTCGGGACAAAGTATCTTTAGTTTTCATAGAAATTTTTGCTCTGGATGATCTGTTGGAAATGAGAGAAAATTGATTGTGCGAGTGATTCAGTTCAGGACAAAGTATCTTTAGTTTTCATATAAATTTTTGATCTAGATGATCTGTTGGAAATGAGAGAAAACTGATCATGCCAGTGATTCAGTTCGGGACAAAGTATCTTTAGTTTTCACAGACATTTTGCTCTAGATGATCTGTTGAAAATGAGAGAAAACTGATCATGCGAGTGATTCAGTTCGGGACAAAGTATCTTTAGTTTTCATAGAAATTTTTGCTCTAGATGATCTGTTGGAAATGAGAGAAAACTGATTGTGCGAGTGATTCAGTTCAGGACAAAGTATCTTTAGTTTTCATATAAATTTTTGCTCTAGATGATCTGTTGAAAATGAGAGAAAACTGATCATGCCAGTGATTCAGTTCGGGACAAAGTATCTTTAGTTTTCACAGACATTTTGCTCTAGATGATCTGTTGATAATGAGAGAAAACTGATCATGCGAGTGATTCAGTTCAGGGCAAAGTATCTTTAGTTTTCATATAAATTTTTGCTCTAGATGATCTGTTGAAAATGAGAGAAAACTGATCATGCCAGTGATTCAGTTCGGGACAAAGTATCTTTAGTTTTCACAGACATTTTGCTCTAGATGATCTGTTGAAAATGAGAGAAAACTGATCATGCGAGTGATTCAGTTCAGGGCAAAGTATCTTTAGTTTTCATAGAAATTTTTGCTCTGGATGATCTGTTGGAAATGAGAGAAAACTGATTGTGCCAGTGATTCAGTTCGGGACAAAGTATCTTTAGTTTTCACAGACATTTTGCTCTAGATGATCTGTTGAAAATGAGAGAAAACTGATCATGCGAGTGATTCAGTTCAGGGCAAAGTATCTTTAGTTTTCATAGAAATTTTTGCTCTGGATGATCTGTTGGAAATGAGAGAAAATTGATTGTGCGAGTGATTCAGTTCAGGACAAAGTATCTTTAGTTTTCATATAAATTTTTGCTCTAGATGATCTGTTGGAAATGAGAGAAAACTGATCATGCCAGTGATTCAGTTCGGGACAAAGTATCTTTAGTTTTCACAGACATTTTGCTCTAGATGATCTGTTGAAAATGAGAGAAAACTGATCATGCGAGTGATTCAGTTCAGGGCAAAGTATCTTTAGTTTTCATTGAAATTTTTGCTCTAGATGATCTGTAGGAAATGAGAGAAAACTGATCATGCGAGTGATTCAGTTCAGGGCAAAGTATCTTTAGTTTTCATATAAATTTTTGTTCTAGATGATCTGTTGGAAATGAGAGAAAACTGATTGTGTGTTTCAGTTCGGGACAAAGTATCTTTAGTTTTCACAGACATCTTGCTCTAGATGATCTATTCGAAATGAGAGAAAACTGATCATGCGAGTGATTCAGTTCAGGGCAAAGTATCTTTAGTTTTCACAGACATTTTTGCTCTAGATGATCTGTTGAAAATGAGAGAAAACTGATCATGCGAGTGATTCAGTTCGGGACAAAGTATCTTTAGTTTTCACAGACATTTTGCTCTAGATGATCTGTTGGAAATGAGAGAAAACTGATTGTGCGAGTGATTCAGTTCGGGACAAAGTATCTTTAGTTTTCACAGACATTTTGCTCTAGATGATCTGTTGGAAATGAGAGAAAACTGATCATGCCAGTGATTCAGTTCGGGACAAAGTATCTTTAGTTTTCACAGACATTTTGCTCTAGATGATCTGTAGGAAATGAGAGAAAACTGATCATGCGAGTGATTCAGTTCAGGGCAAAGTATCTTTAGTTTTCATAGAAATTTTTGCTCTGGATGATCTGTTGGAAATGAGAGAAAATTGATTGTGCGAGTGATTCAGTTCAGGACAAAGTATCTTTAGTTTTCATATAAATTTTTGCTCTAGATGATCTGTTGAAAATGAGAGAAAACTGATCATGCCAGTGATTCAGTTCGGGACAAAGTATCTTTAGTTTTCACAGACATTTTGCTCTAGATGATCTGTTGAAAATGAGAGAAAACTGATCATGCGAGTGATTCAGTTCAGGGCAAAGTATCTTTAGTTTTCATTGAAATTTTTGCTCTAGATGATCTGTAGGAAATGAGAGAAAACTGATCATGCGAGTGATTCAGTTCAGGGCAAAGTATCTTTAGTTTTCATATAAATTTTTGTTCTAGATGATCTGTTGGAAATGAGAGAAAACTGATTGTGTGTTTCAGTTCGGGACAAAATATCTTTAGTTTTCACAGACATCTTGCTCTAGATGATCTATTCGAAATGAGAGAAAACTGATCATGCGAGTGATTCAGTTCAGGGCAAAGTATCTTTAGTTTTCACAGACATTTTTGCTCTAGATGATCTGTTGAAAATGAGAGAAAACTGATCATGCGAGTGATTCAGTTCGGGACAAAGTATCTTTAGTTTTCACAGACATTTTGCTCTAGATGATCTGTTGGAAATGAGAGAAAACTGATTGTGCGAGTGATTCAGTTCGGGACAAAGTATCTTTAGTTTTCACAGACATTTTGCTCTAGATGATCTGTTGGAAATGAGAGAAAACTGATCATGCCAGTGATTCAGTTCGGGACAAAGTATCTTTAGTTTTCACAGACATTTTGCTCTAGATGATCTGTAGGAAATGAGAGAAAACTGATCATGCGAGTGATTCAGTTCAGGGCAAAGTATCTTTAGTTTTCATAGAAATTTTTGCTCTGGATGATCTGTTGGAAATGAGAGAAAATTGATTGTGCGAGTGATTCAGTTCAGGACAAAGTATCTTTAGTTTTCATATAAATTTTTGCTCTAGATGATCTGTTGAAAATGAGAGAAAACTGATCATGCCAGTGATTCAGTTCGGGACAAAGTATCTTTAGTTTTCACAGACATTTTGCTCTAGATGATCTGTTGAAAATGAGAGAAAACTGATCATGCGAGTGATTCAGTTCAGGGCAAAGTATCTTTAGTTTTCATTGAAATTTTTGCTCTAGATGATCTGTAGGAAATGAGAGAAAACTGATCATGCGAGTGATTCAGTTCAGGGCAAAGTATCTTTAGTTTTCATATAAATTTTTGTTCTAGATGATCTGTTGGAAATGAGAGAAAACTGATTGTGTGTTTCAGTTCGGGACAAAATATCTTTAGTTTTCACAGACATCTTGCTCTAGATGATCTATTCGAAATGAGAGAAAACTGATCATGCGAGTGATTCAGTTCAGGGCAAAGTATCTTTAGTTTTCACAGACATTTTTGCTCTAGATGATCTGTTGAAAATGAGAGAAAACTGATCATGCGAGTGATTCAGTTCGGGACAAAGTATCTTTAGTTTTCACAGACATTTTGCTCTAGATGATCTGTTGGAAATGAGAGAAAACTGATTGTGCGAGTGATTCAGTTCAGGACAAAGTATCTTTAGTTTTCATAGAAATTTTTGCTCTAGATGATCTGTTGAAAATGAGAGAAAACTGATTGTGCGAGTGATTCAGTTCAGGACAAAGTATCTTTAGTTTTCATATAAATTTTTGCTCTAGATGATCTGTTGAAAATGAGAGAAAACTGATTGTGCGAGTGATTCAGTTCAGGACAAAGTATCTTTAGTTGTTAAGGACATCAATTCTGAAGATCTGCTGAGAGATTAAGAAAAACGGCTCATGTCTGAACATACAACAAAATTTGAAAGGGGGACACTTAGAAGAGCAGTCTCACAGATTGGTGCGTTGACTGCTCATGTCAGGTTACATCGGAAAATGTTACCGGATTCAAATTGTTCAGAGGGATTGACCATTACCACCTGTCTAAAAGTGTGGTTTATCATAAGAATCCTCAGGTAACGCATTAGAACGAGTGTAACACATGCTCCAAAGGGACAGTTTTCTCCGGGAGCTCATTCTAACTCATATGACAAGATTTTGTTTTACAGCATAGTTCAGTCAACCAGAGAGCTGCAGATTCATCATAACATCGACACGGCCTGGACAAATGTCAGAGACAACGAGTCAGCTAGTTAGCCGCTAAATTGTAATACAAGACTTGTATAGATAAAGTTGAGTGGATTGTGTAGTTAAGATAGAACATTGAGAACCTGGGTCAATTAGTTGCAGGGGTTTCATTGATAGCTTATGGTAAAATCCTCTGTGTTAGTATTTGACATAATTAGATTAGTTAGTTTCTTTTTGATATTGTTGTAACAATAACTTTTGTATTAAATTAACTGCTTTTTGTGTTATATTGAATCAAAAGTCTTAAGTCTTCTATTTCTATACATCAGAATATTAAATGTTTAACAGACAGTCAGAAAGGAATCGCAGATCTATCACAACCTCCATCACCTACCACATAGATGCTTCTGGTGCAATCTGAACAGGACGACCAGATCGAACTTCATGAGCAAGTTTTGAACATCCTTTAGAAAATTGATTGACCCACTTATCGATCGCTTTACATGACAAACACGTCTCATCGTTATCAGGAAGCATTTCTTTATGAATATCCTTTGCAGAAAATCCTTTTGCCCAAATAAATTGCACAGCAGCACAATGTTCTTTGACTGTACACTGTTTGAGCTTGGACATGATTTTGTGTTAGAACTGCACTTATGCATACAACATCTAGTGATTTAGACCTTCTGTGATCACCAAGCTGGATGTTGCTGTCACCTAATGACACCCTAAGAAACTGTCAACTACAAATTACAGCTATCTCATATCAGTTTGGGATGTACTTACTGACTTGGCATTGTAGTTGACATGTATGCTGATTGTTAGCAATAACAAAATGTTCAGTCTTCTAATTAGTCTGGTAACTAAATAATTGCTGGCTTACATTTTTGTACATTTCAATGTATATTAGTTTCTACTTAGTTCACAGTTCGGGATCAAGATGCTGCAGTGGTCAGCGACCCATAGCTGACTGCTAGCGTCAGGGCCAGCGAACCAGAGCTGCCAAGACCTTTCTACGCCTCCACGTGGTGATCCTGGATAACAGGCTGCAGCAGGGCAGACTGGCTAAGGAGAAGGGATCAAAGAGGGAATGCTAACCCGGTACTCAAAAAAGGCTTGCTGAAGTCGGATGTGTTGGACCAAAAGGTGCAAATATCGCAGCCAAGCTGTAAACTACGACACAACGCATTCCGTTCTCTGGACTACATTCTGCTACTTAAGCCCTTTCGGGGTTTGGTAGTGGGAGATTGAGAACGAACGAAGAAGAAGAAGAAGTTCCAAGTTTATTGGTAATTTTGTCTGGTACATGTATGAAATTGTGCATATATTTTTGCTTTCTTTATGTCACTAGATAATACCATCATAAGTTGTCTTGCCGTTCATAATTGCTCTTTAATTTTGTCCAGACTGTGAGGAATGTCAGATGAAAATGGATGGAGATTGTCCAAAACATGGCCCTCTCGTCTATGTTGACAATGCTGAGGTATTGTGTTTAGTAAAACTATTTTGTATCATTTTTAAATGTATTGTCTAGTTTTTGTTTTGCCTCTGATTGAAGAAAAAACATTGTGCTGCCAAGGTTTTAAACGTATGTCCACTTGGTTTTTTTCTATTTGAGTGAATAGTGCATAGCAACCTTTAAAACGAGCAGCCTTTATTCCTCCACCATATGTCCTCCCGATTGGCTGCAGTAATTGAAATAAATGCTGTAACAATTGTTTTATTGTACTCCCTCCTCGATGTCCACTTCTGACTGACCTCACCCTCCTCACTGCTGGCAAACGACAACTTCACTTTAACAATTACCTACGGGAAACTAAGATGCTGGTCCAGTCAGGCACAACATATTGACCAAGACAACTATGTCCCTTCCATGTAGTATTCCCTGAAAACAGGCTGTTTTCTAGGACAGCCTTGCTGATGAGATGTGGATCGATGTGATCCCCGTAGTAGTGAGTGCCATGCAGATGAAGCTAACTGTAGCACAGGCGCATGGAGGACCCAGGTCCACCTTTATCAGCACGCTCGGGATGGGAGGAAAGCCACAACAAACTGCCACTAAACATCCTTTTCAGGGTGCACAAAATAAGTAGTTGTTTAGAATGCCCACAATGAGTAAGTTTACTCTCTTCTTGAGTTCTGCCTATGAGACACCGATTGAACTGATTTTCTCCTGGATAGTTTGGCACCAGGTGTTCCTCTACCTTCCCACTGATTTCTTTCCCTGTTGGTTATTTGCATTAATACTAGCACCAAACTCGTTCTAGTTCGATCTTCTTCTTTGCGTTTGGTTTCATATGCTCGTTTTATACCACCAGATGGGCTGAATCCATGAAGTGACACGTTCCCCGCAGTTTGTCTTGTATATTTCTTTCCTCGGGCCAGGTCTTCTCACGGGAGCCTTGGTGCAGTGGACATGTTTGCAGGTGTGTTCTGGAGCTTGGAGTCCTCTCTGACATGTGCATTGTGCAGTCTGTGCTGCTTTAATTTTATGCATGTGTGCATTTAGTCTGCAATGATCTGTTCTGAGGTGGTAAATTGTGGTATACTGTTTTCTTTTTCAGTCTTTTGATTGGGTCCTATGTGTATTTGCTGTTCTCTCTATCCACTGTTGTGTATATTTTTTTAAAAATGTGTGCTTTGAATTCTGGCAATGACACTGTGTGAATTGTTCTCTTTGTCTTCCCTCCCTGAAAAAGTCTGTCCGCCCATTCATTCCCAGGTATGCCGCAGTGAGCTGGAATCCACTGGAGGGTGATTTTATTGTGGTCTGAGAGTTTGTTTAGCCGGCATATCAGTCCCCTTTCCATACTATCTCGTAGTTCTCTTTGTGTGGCCTGCAAAATGTCCATGCAGTCGCACAAAAACACTATTCTGTTATCCTTTAACCCCATTTCCTCCAATAGTTTGACTGCTTCAATTATTGCCTGTTACTCAGTCCCCGGCAGCATTTGCTTTTCCTATAACGGTTCCATCCCGTAGAAGTATGACGAGTCCCACCCCTCCTTTCCTCAATGCTTCCTCTGATGATCCATCTGTGTAGACGTGCGTCCACATGGGTTGAGGATGGGCGCCTCCAATATGCTTTAGGGTTTTTTCTCTCAATGCAGGGTCTGATTCTTCCCCCTTTCTATCGATACCTGGTATTTTCGCTTCCACCGTGAAGTTGGGCTGTTGGTCTGTATTTTCATAAATCTGTATCATTTCCCATGTCGTTGGACATTTTGATATGATGTCACTGTTGCTGTAAGGGCTTTTGATAGATTATTGAAGCTTGTTCTTTTTATGCGGTTTTTTGTTAGTTCATTGATTTTTCCCTGCATTGGATGTTTATTCATACGCTTGTATTTTTCTGTCAGGTTTAGTATTTTTCCTTCTCAGCGGTAACCAAGGCGCTGGAGGCCTGCTACCGCTTCGAGTTCTCTAATTGGAGTGCTTCTCAGACCTCCGGTAATAATTCTAAGTTCGGTATTCTGTGCC
Organism: Ariolimax columbianus; assembly: GCA_036924085.1. Lineage (NCBI taxonomy): Eukaryota > Metazoa > Mollusca > Gastropoda > Stylommatophora > Arionidae > Ariolimax > Ariolimax columbianus. The sequence goes on along the minus strand of JAVGWX010000022.1, from coordinate 1,821,550 downwards.
CTGTCTAATTTATGTAGGTTAGTCTTTGCTGCTATTGCATAGGCACCCATGCCATATTCCAGTGTTGGCTCTACATATCCAGTGTAGACCTGTCTGACTGTGTTTGTATCTGTGCACCAATTTGTCACTGCCAGTTTTTTCATCAGCCTTAATCTGAGTGTGGCTTTCTTTTGAGTATCCTCTATGTGTGGGCACCATGTTAATCTTTTGTCATATCTCATTCTTAGGTATGTAGGATTGTCTTCTCTATGAAGTAGGCTGTTTTCTAAATGTAGGTCGCCTGCTCTGGCTTTGTAGAGAGCGAGAAGAGTGTTGAGAGGGTCTTGCTTTTGTTTATTGTGACACTCCATGAGTCTGCCATTTCTTTACTGCATTAATTGCTTTCTGTGAGGGCCCATTGCATCGATTGATCACTACCATGTCCAACCGCCGAGGCTTGTAGCCAAACCTCGTTCTGTGCAGAAGGAGTAACTGATATCTGCCGGAGCCATGTAGAACGGGAACGGCCACTCCCACGCCTCCAGCCGACAGGTGAGAGACCACTGTTACATATAGCAGACTTGGACATTATCTGGTGAGCCGGTACTTCCTGGTCCAGTCGAACCATGTGACCAAACAGAGACAGGTGGTGGCTGGCCAGAGTGTTAGAGATGGAGGGAAGACTGGTCTTTGCAGACACCTCGACATTACAGATGAGATCGAACCACTGGATACTGTGGATGCGTCGCTGGTTGCACATATGAAAAGCATCAAGTCTTGATATGTCCTGTTTAAGTAGGGTCCATCGAGTCTTGATATGTCCTATTTAAGTAGGGTCCTTCAAGTCTTGATATGTCCTGTTTAAGTAGGGTCCAAATTTCTGAACCACCCAGGAGGACAGGAATCACACACGTCTGATAAATACAAATTTTGGTTCCGAGAGAGAGTCTGCCATTATTCAACACCCAGGGGACGGCGTGGGCTAGTGGTTAAGAGACACGGCTCACAACCAGAAGGTGCTGGGTTCGATCCCCATCACAGCACCGGCCGTTACCCCAGGGAAGGAAAACCTTAGAAAATGCAAGATGAAGCAGGCCCTTACATAAAATGCATGCTGAAAAAAATGCATGCGTTGGGCCGACAGGCGCAAAATTAATTAAAAAAACCACAGTACAACACACACCGCCTTGGGGAGTAGAGAAATAAGGCGAACACAAAAAAATATAAATAAATAAATTCCACACCCGGCGAACGTCGTTCATAGCGGAAGCAGCAAGCCCGATCCGCATTAACATGTCGGGCGTACTGCGTTCATCGGATGAAAAACAACTCCCCAGGTATGTGAATTGATTTGTGCATTCCACCATGTTACCATAGACAACAATGCTGCGAGGACCAGTGTCGGAGCAAAGGTTCTGAATTTTTGTCTTGGCCCAGGATATCGATAGCCCCAGGTTTGATGTTTCGAGGTCAAGTTTCTTGAGAGACTGTTGCAGAGCTGCATCGTCTGGGCTGACTAGGACTATGTCATCAGCTTAGGCGAGGTCTGTGATGCGCGTTTGGTCCTCGACAATGCCTGGATGGTGGGAATCAAGGCGGTGTAGAATTCAATCGAGAGCGGTGTGATTGGTCTATAGTTGTTGCCGCCCTTATGGCCTTCCTTGCCTTTGTATAGGGCAACAACTATTCCATCTTGCCAATCCGCGGAAACGTGTACTGTTCTCCAGACTTGTAGAAAGAGGTGGTGAAGAGCGAAGCTGATGGAGTCCATGGCGTACTTCAATACCTGTGGTGGAATATGGTCTGGACCTGGAGTGCATCCATCTTTAAGCCTCCGTATAGTGGTTTGGACTTCTGTCAATGTTGGACGGTCGATGCACGTCCCGTATTAGGGGGAGTATCCACACATTCCGAATCCAAGTCGGGGTAAGCCGATGATGGGGGATGATTGAGGGCAAGCGTATAGTGCTCCTTCCATCTGTCCAGTATTTCTTTGTGTGTCGAACATGGTGAGCCATCTGCTCTATTGACAAACTTGATATTGTTAGACACTTTCTGCTTGATTCCAGGGCAGAGGAGCCTGATGGCTTGGTGTGCAGATCTTAAGACACATAATTAAACTATATAAATGACATAAAGTGTTTATAATAAAAATAAATATTATATAAATGTAAGAAGTGTTAAGTGTCATTAATGCGAAGGGGAGAATATGGCCCCAAAATAATTCTACTCCGGTGTATTTCTGCATTAATCCCTGAATAGTATTACCACAGTTTCTTTATTCTGTGTCCCAGTCAGTCTGAATTGGACATGTGTTGAATATCCACATGTAATCCAGATACTTGATCATTGGTCTTAACAAATAATAAATGATTTCTCTGGTATTGAAGTCAAAATTTCATTGCGAAAAATACGTGCTTGTAAATACAGGGCTGGTTGAACGTTAAATGAAAGCTGTGTATGTGCCAGATAATTGGTCATCTTTAGATAAGTATAAATATATAAATGTTTGCTGTCAACTAACATCTTTGTTAGACACCGAATGTCACTGACTCGGATGGTAACTTATATTTTCACACTATATATGCCTATAGAATTAGCCAGAAAACGGTTAAGTGATAAACATCACACAAAAGTGAGACTGTTTCAGAACTTTGAACAAATTCCAAACTATTAAATTCCAACTTATTACGGCTGTTTGTCATTGATTCAGCTGTCTTGTGGGATGATCAACTCTGAAGCCTTGGACATGAATATAGCAAGAAGCGAGAAATTACAACAGTATAGTTTATGTGGAGAAAATGAAAGTAAGTTTATATTTGTCAAACATTCATAATCTTGATTTTGAAACCTTGCATGCTTGAGAAATACTTCAAGTTGTTTTATTAGACTAATTTAGAAAAATTTTCTAAAGTTAATACTAACCAAACATGGTTCTCTCCAAGGTGCGAGAGCAGAATTTTGTTGTGGGAAATGATGTGTTTGAGAAAGGTCACTGGTGTTTTTAGGAAATACATACTACGAAGCACAGCCATTTGAAGTGTTGTTGGTATTATGTCTTGCGCAGAGTACATTTCCAGACAAAAAATATGCTGGTTTGGTCAGCTCATGAGACATGTCCCTTCATCTTTCACTGATGGCGTACAATGCTGGTAGATCTGGTCCTCTTGGAGAGGACAACCACGAGGCATATGGATGGATGATGGATTGTGCAATGGCACAAGCTCATGACTGTCTGTTGCCATGCACTTCATACAATCCATACGACTAATCCTCCCACACAGTGCTCAATGGCATAAGTGGATAGAATAACCAACTAATGCTCACCTTGCAAAGGTTATTGTTTGTTAACATGAATGGGAGTGAAGAGTAGTCTGGGTCAGGAGAAACATAATGATCATGACTCCACCTCATGTTAGTGCTCCTGGAAGCGGCCTATGTCACAGCAGTCTGGTCAACAAGGTGGGGGTCGACACTGTAATCTACAGAGTGTGGAGCTTACTGACGAGTATCACATTGCACTACAGCTAGAAGGACCCTAGTCAATCATAATTACACCTCATGATGTAAGAAGAGCCTCTGCTACCAAAGAAACGTAAAGAGTTCACTCAACTCAGCACAAGTATTCTTCCTTCTTTTTTATCCTGCTTGTACTTTTCAGCGCCAGGTTATGACGAGGTTTCTTGACCGGGCCTTAGTACGTGATTCGTACATTGAAAGCTTTCATGCTTCCCTTATTTCTGCTATCCATCTTTTGCTTGGTCGACCATTGGCTTTGTATCTGTATAGCATTGGTATACTATCTAGTGTTTGAAGTGTCACGTGGCCGCAAAATTTAGTTTGCTGTCTTTTGATGAGGTCTAGCACTGGTGTTGTACCTATCTGTCTCCTAATATCTTCATTTCGGAGTCTATCCATTCTTGTTAATTCAAGCATTTTGATCATGCATTTTGTCTCTGTTATTACCATGTTTCTTTTATCTTTGTTTTTTGGTTTCATTTTGGCACGGATAGCACAATGTGGATAGGAATATCGTGTTGTAAAGCATTCTTTTTGTTTCTATTGTCTCATGTTGACACAGTCAAATCGGGGACATTTGCTCAATGATTTGACATACTTTATTACATCTGTTTTGAATTTTGGTGTCGCCTTTCTCATCTGCAGTGATTATGTTAGCCAGGTATGTGAAATGTTTCACCTGTTTTACTTGTTGGTTTTGTATGAGTTCTTTTCTCCGTATTTTGTTTTTATCTGTTTCTACTTCTCTTGCCTTGGCGATTCCAGAACAGAGACAGTCTTGTAATGCTATCTACTGGTTTCATTAATGTGTGAGCTGACCTAGGTCATCATTTTCTCATCACTTCATGTTCCACTGATTTCTTCTGCCTGGTTCTTTCCAACGGTTCCTCAATACTGATCTATACCATTTCATTCACTCTATTCTGTACATCCTCCCATTTATGAAATTCTTTAACCCTATTTTCAATGTTTTGGAGCCGTACAGTAGAACATACTTTAATTAAATTGAAGTTGAAGATAGTTATTTTTATTGTGGACTTAATTTCTTTTGATTTTCATATGTTCCACAATTCAATGAAAGCACCTCTCAACTTTTGTTTTCCTATTTTGATATCTTTATCTGTACCTCCTACTTTGCCTATCTAGCTAACCAGATATATGAATGATTCCACACCTTGTAGGAATGTGTCTCCCAACACAATCTAATTGTCATAACTTGCATTTGTTCTCACATAATTTTTTTCTCTGTATCATGCCCCAATTTCCGAAACCTTTCGTCGTGTGTACTTATGTTATTTTGCAACTGATTACGTTTATGGGGCAGAATAGCCAAGTCATCGCAAAGTCTAGATCATTAACCCTTTGAACCCGTAATCCTGATGAACCGGTGTGTGTGTACATAACCCGCGCCCCGAGTTACTGGTTTGCCGGTAGAGCACACGTATCTTATAACAACGGGCGTATTATGGATAGACACAGGAGAATTTGCATACTACTTCCGGAATGTTACTTCAAAATGGTGGCGCCCATGATTTGATCACATTGCGACAAATTTTTAAAATTTTTTTCACGATGAAAAGGCATTCAGAAAAACCAGTAAATGAGCGTTCTAAAAGGCTTACAATGGAACAAGCTGTCGAGATTGTTCTCAATGATTCGGAGGGCGATGAATTAGATTTAGATAGCAACTATTCTGAAACTGATATAGAAGTTGAATGAGATGATCATTTGAGTGATAACATGTGTTCATTAGACTCTGATGAAGCTACATCTTACCCTGTTCCTGATTTTTCTGGCAATCAGGCTGTTTTACAGGGGCATGGAAGGGGGCGTCTCCCAGGTAGTGTCTCTAGTAAATTTGGTGCAGGTTGGTCTCCAATAAATATATTCAGACCTGTGTCTGCAGTAGACACAACATTTATGGAGCAGATAGGCCCTAAGAACATTCCAGAATCTATTAATCCAGAAAGTAAAGCCAGTGAATTTTTGGAACTTTTCCTGGATAATGATTTCTGGCACAATTTGTGTGAGCAGACAACTCGACGCGCTGAGCAGGTGAGAAGCAAGAAACCAACCAGCTACTATGCCAACAATTTTAAAAGTGTAGTAGTGCCAGAGATGAAAGCATTCTTTGGACTGCGTCTTCAAATGGAACACAGTGTGAGTAAACCACGTTACGAGGAGTACTGGTCTAGCTCGTCTGCTAACTTCGTGTCTCATATTCCTGGTTTCCGCACTGTGATGGACCGTGATCGCTTCCTTGCTCTCTGGACTTTTCTTCATCTTGTTGATGAGGAGGACCCGGCTTTGGATAACGCAGATAAACTTTACAAAGTAAGGCCTATGTTGGATGTGTTACTACCAAAATTTCGGCACTATTATTCGCCTTCACAGCACGTGAGCTTAGACGAAGGTATGATCCCCTCGAAGAGCAGTCTTGCCTTCAAACAGTATATCATGTCAAAGCCCATAAAGTGGGGAATAAAGGCTTACATGGCTTGTGAAGCAAGCTCTGGATATATTCTGAATCTGGAAATCTACACTGGAAAAGCAGACAATATTATTCCAGATCTTGGTGTTGTTGGTAGCGTCGTTATTAGAATTTTAGCTTCTGGGAATTTGGTCAACAAAAACCATATTGTTGTTATGGACAGATTCTACAACAGTGTAACTCTCTTTGACAAGTTGTACACTGATTATGGTACACTTGCTGTAGGTACAGCAATGACAAATAGGAAATTTTATCCAAAAGTACTGGCAGGAAAGAAGAAAATGGACAGGGGTCATTCAGAATTTATTTGCCATAACAACATTGTATGCCTTGTCTGGATGGACCAAAGACCTGTAAATTTTATATCCAACTACCACAACCCAACAGAAATTGGAACTGTTAGAAGGAGAAGAAAGGATGGAACAGCTGAAGATGTTCCAACTCCTCAACTTTGTATTGACTATAATGCTTTCATGGGGGGCACAGATCTCCACGACCAAATTTGTCGTCTCAACAAGACACGACGGCATTATCGCTGGCCTAGGAGACTAATTGTGAAATTCTTTATGTGGGCAGGTAATAATGCCTACATACTTATGGATCATTATAGTCCCCACAATACAACAGGAAGATGCTACAGGACATTTGGGATGTTCATGAATGAAGTTTGTTTATCCCTCATTGGGGATTATAGAACAGCTACTGCAAAACTTCACAACCGTGTCGAGGCACAACAGAGACTGCAAAATGTTGGTTCCCATCATCCACAAATGTCTCCAAAAGCTACAAGAAATAATGTTTGTGTAGTATGCTCATTTAAATTTAACAAGCATGTCAAGGACTTCCCAAACATGGCCTACAAAGACAGACCATTCAAACAAGTCAAGACAAAATTTTGGTGTAAACATTGTGAAACTTATCTGTGCCTAAAGGATGGGTCTACAGGCTGGGAGGACTGACATAATAAGCTGGAATATTGGTCAGGTCAGTGGGTCTACAGGCTGGGAGGACTGGCATAATAAGCTGGAATATTGGAGATGATCAGGTCAGTCTATTTGAGATAAAATAATTGAAACAGATCACTTAGTTTTGTCATTGTAACTAGTTTTGTTCAGGTGTCCATTTTTGGCTTGTTTTCTTCAGGAACCCAGGGGAGTGGGGTTTTACAGGCCAGGTGACCAGGGGAGGGGGGTTTTACAGGCCAGGTGACCAGGGTTCAAAGGGTTAAATTACTTAGTCAATTTTTGTTATTGGCGTTGTTGTCTTCTAAATCCAGTCAATGGCCAGCAGAAAGAGAAATAGTGATAAGAGACATTCCTGTCCACGCCAGTTCTTATTTCCAAGGACTCAGAAAGCTTAGCCTCATGTAGAACTCTACATTTCCTAAATTATATATGTGTATATATGTATGTTTAAGCATAGAGGGTAGAGCACTCGCTTTTGGCGGCAATGGTACAGGGTTCAACTCCCGTTACCTGCAGACTCCAGTTGATCCAGCCTTAAATGGATACCTGGCTTACTGTTAGTGAAGGAAAGGCATCAAGGAAGAGAACTAGCTACTATCTATCTTCAGTCCACTTGTGTCGTTACACGTCATGAGGAGATGTAATCTCCTTTGTTTCATATTTTTTTGGTAGGCGAAAATCTGCTGGTGAGTTGCTAGGTTAATCCCAGTATCAGTTACCAACCGTTGGGTTGGTGGTCTTTGGAATATACAATCGCCTATTTTTGGGACTGGTAGGGGTGGAAGAATAAATTAGAGCAAGGTAGACCCGCAGCAGCCTGTCAGGCGTCATCTATGCCGCTCCGCTAACCACATAACCAAGACTTGATGTATAGCCACACAGTCCCCCTTTTGCCACATATTTTCTGTGGGGCGAGAATCCCTAGAATAATTGGAGTGGATTTTGAACTTGAATTTTGCTCGGGCAGTGGCCGCTAAGCCTACATTTTACGATTTCCAACTGCCAAGGAATTCTTAACGTGCGCGACACTGCACACTGGTGTCTGATCTCACTACTAAGAGGTCAGGGGAAATTTTTTCTGGATGATCCACGAGAAAAAAATCTTGATCTCCACCCGTGACCTCCAGCACTCGAGGCGAGTACCTTACCTAGAGACCACTGGGTCCCCTGGGAACTAGCTACTCCACCCCATAAAGAAGCTGTGGTATAATACAATGAAGTCTCTAACACATCATCCCCGACAACAGTGTCTGCTATGGAACTACCTTTACCTTTAAATATTAGTGAATATGTCTGGACTGAATGTACTCACTGCTTGCACTTTCCAGATATCAGTTTGTATGGCTTGCCTTTCAACGGCTACTCCCATATTGGCATTAAACAGGAAGAAGACATACTTCTCAACAACACACAACAGTCAGAACTTTTGAAACAGGAGGCTGTTGATTCAGTTGGAATCTCAGAACATGTCAAGCAGGAGGCTGTTGATTCAGTTGGAATGTCAGAACTTGTGAATATGGATTCAGTTGATTCAGTTGGAATGTATGAAGGTGTGAATATGGATTCAGTTTATAAAGATGAAAGTGACATGTCAGAAAGTGATCTTTGTGAACCAGGTACACTTGTGCAATCACTGAACATAAAACAAGTAAAAGAGAAGCCTTATAAGTGTGATGTTTGTGGTATAGGGTTTACTCAAAGTAGAAATCTAACCAGGCACAAAATAATTCATTCTGGGGAAAAATCTCATAAGTGTGATGTTTGTGGTACACAGTTTTTTTATGCTTGGCAACTACAGACACACAATTTTATACATACAGGAGAGAGACCTTACAAGTGTGATGTTTGTAATGTAGGGTTTTCTAATAAAAGTAAGCTAAAGACACACAAGTTTATACACACAGGAGAGAGACCTCATAAGTGTGATGTTTGTGATGCAGGTTTTACTTGTTATGAAGGGCTGAAAATACATAAAAGAACACACACAGGAGAGAAACCTTATAAGTGTGATGTTTGTGGTATAGGGTTTAGTCAATGTAAGAATTTAAACAGGCACAAAATTGTTCACACTGGGAAGAAATCTCACAAATGTGATGTTTGTGGTACACAGTTTTTTTACGCTTGGCAGCTACAGACACACAAATTTATACATACAGGCGAGAGACCTTACAAGTGTGATGTTTGTAATGCAAGTTTTTCTAAAAATAGCAAGCTAAAGACACACACATTTATACACACAGGAGAGAGACCTCATAAGTGTGATGTTTGTGATGCAGGTTTTACTTGTTATGAAGGGCTGAAAATACACAAAAGAACACACACAGGAGAGAAACCTTACAAGTGTGATGTTTGTGGTATAGGGTTTAGTCAGTGTAAAAATTTAAACAGGCACAAAATAATTCATACTGGGAAAAAACCTCACAAATGTGATGTCTGTGGTACACAGTTTTTTTATGCTTGGCAGCTACAGACACACAAGTTTATACATACAGGCGAGAGACCTTACAAGTGTGATGTTTGTGGTGCAGGGTTTTCTAACAATAGCAAGCTAAAGACACACAAGTTTATACACACAGGAGAGAGACCTCATAAGTGTGATGTTTGTGATGCAGGGTTTACTTGTTATGAAGGGCTGAAAATACATAAAAGAACACACACAGGAGAGAAACCTTATAAGTGTGATGTTTGTGGTATAGGGTTTACTCAGTGTAAGAATCTAAACAGGCACAGAGTAACTCATACAGGGGAGAAACCTCACAAGTGTGATGTCTGTAATACACAGTTTTTTTATGCTTGGCAGCTAAAGAGACACAAGTTTATACATACAGGCGAGAGACCTTACAAGTGTGATGTTTGTGGTTTAGGATTCACTAGCTATGAAGGGTTGAAAATACACAAAGGAATACATACAGGGGAGAAACCTTATAAGTGTGATGTTTGTGATTTAAAATTTGTTTGTATTGGCAGTCTAAAAAAGCACAAAATAACACACACAGGAGAGAAATCTTACAAGTGTGATGTGTGTAATGTAGGGTTTGCTCACAATGGTAACCTAAAAAGGCATAAAAAAACACATACAGGAATGAAACCCTATAAGTGTGATATTTGTGATAAAGTGTTTGCTCAAGATGTGTATCTGAAATCACATAAAAGAATGCATACAGGAGAGAGACCTTACATGTGTAATGTTTGTGGTGTAGGGTTTTCTAACGCCCGGGAGCTGAAGAGACACAAGGATGTGCATGCAGGAGAGAATGCTTTCAAGTGTGAAATTTGTGATAAAGAGTTTGCTGAACACGAGTATCTGAAATCACACATGTTTATACATAATGGAGGAACACCATACATGTGTGATGTTTGTGGTGTAGGGTTTTCTAATAATGTGGAGCTGAAGAGACACAGAGTTACTCATACAGTAGAGAAAGCTTACAAATGTGATGTTTGTGGTGTAGGGTTTACACAGTGCAAGAGTCTAAACAGGCATAGAATAACTCATACTGGAGAGAAATCTCACAAGTGTGATGTTTGTGGTACACAGTTTTTTTACGCCTGGCAGCTAAAGCGGCACATGTTTTTACATACAGGAGAGAGACCTTACAAGTGTGATGTTTGTGGTTTAGGATTTACTAGTTATGAAGGGCTGAAAATACACAGAAGAATACACACAGGGGAGAAGCCTTATCAGTGTGATGTTTGTGGCTTCAAGTTTGTTTGTATTGGTAGTCTAAAAAAACATGAAAGAACACACACAGGAGAGAAATCTTACAAGTGTGATGTGTGTAATGTAGGGTTTGCTCATAAAAGTAACCTAAAAAGACACACAAAAATACATACAGGGGAAACACCTTGCATATGTGATGTTTGTGGTGTAGGGTTTCCTAACAATAGAGAGCTAAACAGACACAGGTTTATGCATGCAGGAGAGAAATCTTACAAACGTGAAGTTTCTGCTGCATCGTATTTTGATGCTTGACAGTTAAAGACAAAGAGGTTTATACACACAGGAGGGCCACCTTATAAGTCTAATGTTTGTGATGTTGGGGTTTTCTAACAATAGTCAGCTAAAAACACACATGATAATACATACAGGAGATACATCTTATGTGTAATGTTTGTGGTGCAGAATTTACTCAACATCACCAACTGAAAAAGAACAATAGAACACATACACACTTTACAAGTGTGATGAATATGGTGTCAAATTTATTTAAAGTCACTATATTTACATAATACAACAAATACAGGTGAGAAACCTTACAAGTATGATGTTTGTGGTGCAAATTTTCCGTTTACAGATTTATTTCACATGTCACACCTGCGAGCAGCTTACGTTGCCTTCTAACATAGGCATTATGTTCTGTCTTTTAGTTTGTTCCAGTTATAAAATAACTTGAATTATGGCATACGATCTGGCACATGTGCAGCTTTACTATATTGTAGATTTATTTATGTCAGGCCCGTACTTACAAGTGTTGTGAATTTTTGAAGTTGTCCTGTTCATGCAATTAAATTTGGGTGTCAGTACCTGATATACTTATTATTGGTTTGGGGATTCCGTGGCGAAGTGGTTAAGCCGTCGGCCTCGTGATCAGGCGGTGTGGGTTCGACTCCGGACTCTGCCGTCCTTTTCACAGGTGCTTGATGCAGAGTCCCCTGCATCTTGCAGTCGTCTTGTCCTTGACTTGCCACTGGGGTCGGGCGGCACGAGACGAGAAAGTGAGGATAAAAAGTAGCGCAGTTAATCCTTACTAAAAATAGCGCTAGCAAAATTAATTATGGCATCATCGTCTATGATGGACGGCGGCCTTTGCCTTTTTATTATTGGTTTGATCAGAACCCGGCAGACCTCTGACCAACTGAACAGCCCTCTCTAGAATATCACTGCTCACCTTTGTAGCCAGAGGTAGGGACTAGAAAAGATTCCCTAAACATTGCCCGCTTACAACAGCCTGACCTGCATATCATGGCTGTGGGGCCTCCAATTCAACTTTGGTCGAAAAATAAATAAGTATAGGGTAGTGCCTATTACACTTGCAAAATGGAATGTGTGCACACTCGTGACAATACTATCACTGGCTGGTCAGAATAGAGGTCGCAAAGGAACTGGATAGATATTGTTTTTTGTTTCGCCTTATTTCTCTATTCCCTAAGGCGGTGTGGTTTTTATTTTGCTCCTATCGGTCCAGTACATCTGACTTCAGCATGCATTTTATGTACGGGTCTGCTTCCTCCTGCATTTTCAAAGGGCTTGCTTCCCCAGGGTAACGGCCGGTTGCTGTAATGGGGATCGAACCCACGCCGTCCCCACTAGATAGATATAACATCAGCATTTCCGCCCTGAGTGAAACACGACTATCAGAGGAAGGACAGCTCTCTGCTGATGTTGCTGACTCCACTTTCTTCTGGAGCGGCCATAGCAGTCAGAACGATTTGAGACTGGGGTTGGATTTACTATACAGGCCACCATAGTATAGCAACTCTTCTTTGGCGTATGTATAAAAAAAGGGGGGCCAAGATACAACAGTGTATCAGTAGCCAGCGACTAATAGCTGTCTGCTTGCGTCAGGGTCAGCGAACGATAGTTGACCAAGATCCTATTCCGCCTTCATGTGACAGCCCTGGAAACTAGTCTGCACTAGTCACAAATGTAGTCTGGCCAAGGGATGTGGATCACAGTTGGAAGGCAAACCTGGTAGTCAAAGCCAGCTGAAATTTGAAGAGCTGAACTGAAAAGCACAGATAACGCAGCCTCACTGTAAACTACGACAGGACATCTTTTTCAAGTCAAACACATAAAAAGTGTACTGCATCATAGTTCACAGCAAGGCATACCTGCACCTTTCAATCTGACACATGATATTTCAGCACATCAATTTTTTTGGTACCAGGTTTGCCTTCTTTCTGTGACCCTTGATCTCTTTGCAAGGCTGCATGGTTGCAGTCTGTTTCCAGGGTCACCACTTGGGCATGGAATACGGTCTTGGTCAGTTATGGGTCATTGACTGCTGCAAGGTGCCAGATATGTGTTGCTGGCTGCTGTCAGCTAATTAACTGCTGCATTGAGCATTAATTCAAATGTCTGCCTAAGGGAATCAGCAATCTCCTCTTGACAATGCGACAAATGCTGTCAAAAAGACATTGTTGTTGGGGAAAACCTGGCTCACAATTGTTCAACCTGGAAAGGTGTGATCAAACAGAGAGTTGCAATCAGTGGGAGTCTCCGTGTGAGGGCAGGCTAGGATTCACGCACAATCAGAAAGTTCAGAGCAGAAGGAATACTAGTAACAGCTGCAGACCATGTTTTCCAGTCATGCCATGGAACTTTCCTGCTGACATTGGCTTGATCAGTCACAAGAGCACCCACATACTCAAGGATTTATGTTATAGGATGATGTTAGCTGGGCTTATCGGTTACGATGGAAAATTATTATTAACATATATTTTTATTATGAATACTTCATGTAGTTTATTTTTGCGTCTAAACTTTTTCAAGTCCACGCTAATTTTGCTGAATTTACTTCTACAGTCCACAGCAAGTCCCAACAAATAAAATTATGAATATTAAACAAATTTTGTTAAAATTACTTTCTAAAGATGCAAAATTAAACTATCTATGACATGATGCATTCATAATAAAAATTGATATTAATGTGAAGTAACGGTAGTAAAAAAAAAATGTTGAAGAGAAAATACAGCCCCAAATATTTGTCTGCGTTATAGTGTTGCCATCATTATTAAAGTCCCTTTCTACTATGTGCCAGCCAAAGTCTGAATCGGGCATGTGTTCGACATTCATGTTTAATTCAGATGTATGATCATTGGTCTGATTAAATAATAATAATTTCATCAGTCTTGAAATCCGATTTCCATTGCAAAAAATGTGACCATTTTGAAAATTTGCGCTGTTCGTAAATGTAGGCCTATCAGAAATAAGTCAACATTAAACGAAAGCTACGCATGCACTGAACATCCGGATATAACTTAGGTCTCCTAACCAATGAGAGTTCGTTGCTATGCAATAAGGACCATCAGTACTGTTTTGATTACTATTTTGCACCAATTGGGCTGTAACGGATGCTTTGCTTTACCCTAATACTTCCTATCTGGACTAAAAAAAGGTAACGATTTTTGTGATATTCTAATAATAGCTCAACTTGTTTAATATGAATGAATTTCATTTTGTTAAAACTATTTGACACACAGAGTTGCGACAGTTGCCTTAGACTATAAGACACAAATCAGCCAAATTACGCTGGACTGTAAAGAGTTATGCTTGATGTGAGCATTTAAACGCACAAAATAAAGCACATAGAGTATTCTAACCGTAAAGGTTTTATCTTTGGGTTATAGTGTTTACTCAACTTTGTTGCTGGAAAACACGGACAAATAAAGTTTACACATGTAATGCCCTAAATAGACAGCATAATTCACAAATTTGATTTTTTGGTGGTGTTTTTATTTGTCTTTGGTTCACCTTATTTCTTTATTCCCCTAGGTGGTGTGCGCATAAGGCGATGCGTGTTGCACTATGTTTTTGTTTTGCGCATGTCGACCCAGTGCATCCGACTTTGGCATTCATTTTATGTAAGCGTGTGCTTCCTCCTGCAATTTCTAAGGGTTTGGTTCCCTGGGGTAGCGGTCGGTGCTGTGATGGGGAGCGAACTCAGCACCTTCAGTTTGTGAGTCATGTCACTTAACCACTAGACCACACCGTCCCCTGCAAATGGGATAAAAATGTCAAACTTTATTATTTTTTTTCTTGACTCTACATTGAGTGGCCATTTTAGGAAACAACAAAATGTGCAGAATATAACCATGTTAGTATGGCTGATTGATAGATAAGCTTTAGTAATAGAATTCTGAGTGATACAATAACTTGATCCAAAAATCATGTTTAAACCAATTCATGGCGTACAAGTGAAGTATGTTTTTTCTTCTAACAGACAGTTGCAAATGTTAAAATCAGATTAAAAGAAAGCACATTCTATGCTATTAGTTTGATTTTTTGATTGGAGTAAATAAATATGTTATTTATACAATAAAATTTTGTGTGTCATCATTTTTAATAAAGTCATATTATTATGCACAAGATGGCACAATGTTTTTCAAATCAGGCACAAGTTGTGTATTTCATGATGAATTATTCACTACATTTCTGACATGTGTCCTTCATTGTTCTGAAGCATCATGCTTGTATAAGAATCTACATTTTTTGAGAATTACATCTTTTTTGTCTTCATACAAGTAGCTAGGGAGTATTATGATGTCACAATCCATCAATTTTGTGTCCAGTTTTTTTATTTAGCAGACACAAAAAAGATATAGATCTACATATATATGATGAAAGACCAGTATATACTAAGTGCTCTGAAAATATATGCACTAGAGAACAAAGGAAAGGGGAGAAATATGCAATAGAGGTGTCTAGTGGGCACAATACCATTGCTCATATCTTTGTAGCTGGTCAAAATAAACGAGGAGAAAACCACATGCACAATATTCTCGCTTTCAATCAAACCCCAAAATACCAAATTAAGTTTAAATGGCAAATTCCTGCTGCCAAACGACAACCCAAACTATCTGGGAGTCACAATTGATCGGCGCATGACATGGAAAAGTCAGATCGAGAGAAACCGAATGAGAGCCAGAGAAAGAATGGCAATCATGAGGAAACTTGCTGGCACAAGCTGGGGAGCAGACAAAAGCATACTAAAGAAACTACACTGGAAGAGTGAGACCAGTTCTCGAGTATGGCATTGCGGCATGGACAACAGCAGCAAAGGCGAACTTCGATAAAGTTAGCAAACTTCAAAACCAAGCCATGAGAGTTATAACAGGAGGCATGAAGTCAACGCCAATTGTAGAACTTGAAAAGATTACAAAACTGCAATCCATGACCGATAGAAGAGACTGCAGAGCCCAGCTGCAGTCAGAGAAACTCCGAAGACTGACTGACCATCCAATGCACCAGAGACTAAACAATTTGGGAAATGGGAAACTAAAGCGGAGAAACTTTGCAGAAATAGCCAAAGCAAAGATGCACGAAGATCCCATAAATGCACTAACAACACCAAAGCCCATCCCTACTGTACGAAAACCTACCTGGAGGCAGGATATATTTCCAGAGGTGGTAGAAAATATACCAGGTATTGGAAACAAAAAACTGCCAGACTGAAAAAGAAAGGAGAGATACTACCCTAAGCTTTATATCGAAAAACTACCCAAGCATGGACTGGACCCATGCATATAATGGTCTTTAAGCTCTGTCATGACATTCCCTGGTCATGTGACCCTCAGTAGAATTTTCTATAAGTGGGTCATGCAGATATTTTCTATCTAATTGCAAACAAATCTCCGTCCATAAGTACCATGTGATTATGAGCTTTTTTTGTTCCTATTCTGTATAGCATCATATAATAATGAGTTTTTCTTCCTTTGTGTGCTGTGAAGTGGCATATAATTATGAGCTTTCATTTATTTCTGTTCTGTCAAGCATCATATAATTATGAGCTTTCCTTCTTTTGCCTGGTCATTCCAGCCATGGCTTATGGCTGCGAGGTGTTGACTCTACGAAAAAGTGACATTGTGCGACTCCAAGCTACTCAACGAGCGATGGAGCGTAGAACACTGTCACTTTCACTATGAGACCACCACATCCGCAACACCACCACCATCAGGGGTCAAACCTGCTTCAATGACTTGATACAGTGTTAATAAGAAAGTACAGGTGGGCAGGCCACATGGTACGTACGCCTGGCAATTGATGGATACATAAAGAGATGTCATGGTGGCCCTACATCTAAAATTATCGCCTAGGACATCCACCAATGGGATAGAGAGAGGGGTGCAACAAGTTCTTGGTTCGGCATGATACTTAATTATCAAGGACAGATGAATTTACACGAAATTTGGCCACCTGGCATAGTGCACAAAATGTGCCTCAGCGAACACCTGGATTACAGTAGTATTCCCTTGTGTGCTGTATAGCATAATGTAATTATGAGTTTTCATACCCTTCTGTGCTGTATAGATTCATTATGAGTTTTCCTTCCCTTCTGTGCTGTATAGCATAATGTAATTATGAGTTTTCTTACCCTTGTGTGCTGTATAGCATAATGTAATTATGAGTTTTCCTTCCCTTCTGTGCTGTATAGCATAATGTAATTATGAGTTTTCATACCCTTGTGTCTCTCATTAAAACCCCAAAGTACCAAATTAAGCCTAAATGGCAAAATCCTGCAGCCAAACGACAACCCAACCTATCTGGGAGTCACATTTGATCGGCGCATGACATGGAAAAGTCAGATTGAGAGAAACCGAATGAAAGCCAGAGAAAGAATGGCGATCATGAGGAAACTTGCTGGCACAAGCTGGGGAGCAGACGAAGGCATACTAAAGAAACTGTACACTGGAAGAGTGAGACCAGTTCTCGAGTATGGCATCGCGGCATGGACAACAGCAGCGAAGGCGAACTTCGATAAAGTTAACAAACTTCAAAACCAAGCTATGAGAATCATAACTGGTGGCATGAAGTCAACGCCAATTGTAGAACTTGAAAAGATTACAAAACTGCAATCCATGACCGACAGAAGAGACTGCAGAGCCCAGCTGCAGTCAGAGAAACTCCGAAGACTGACGGACCATCCAATGTACCAGAGGCTAAACAATTTGGGAACTGGGAAACTAAAGCGGAGAAACTTTGCAGAAATAGCCAAAGCAAAGATGCACGAAGACCCCATAAACGCACTAACAACACCAAAACCCATCACTACTGTACGAAAACCTACTTGGAGGCAGGACATATTTCCAGAGGTGGTAGAAAATATACCAGGTATTGCAAACAAAAACTGCCAGACCGAAAAAGAAAGGAGAGACACTACCCTAAGCTTCATAACGAAAAGCTACCCAAGCATGGACTGGACCCATGCATACACCGACGGTTCTGTAACAAACACTACACAGAACGGAGGGGCAGGAGCATTCCTGAACCTACCAAATGGCAGAAAAATAACACTGTCATTCGCTACTGGTAAGTACACAAGCAATTTCAGAGCGGAGGCAGAGGCACTGAGGGCGGCAGTGGAAGAAATGGCAACACACAGTGAAAATGAGAGCCACATAGTCTTGTTGACAGATGCTCTCGCCGTAGTCACAGCGCTAAAAAGCCAGAAAAACACTGAGCTTAATGACTTAAGAGCAGCACTCTGCAAACTGTGCCAGCTGTCCGCACCAAAAAGGGTAGTGGTACAGTGGGTTCCGTCACACTGCAACATCCAAGGCAACGAGGAGGCAGACAGACTGGCAAAAGAAGGTGCAAGGCTACCACAAACAGATACCAGTATGACGTACGAAGAGTCAAAACGGCTTATCAAAGCCAGGTACATTACCAAATGGGAAACCGAACATACTGGTTACACCAAAAACGATACCTATTACCAGTTGAACCGAAGAGAGCAGGTCGTTGTCTTCAGACTTCGCACTGGCCACAATAGACTGAGGTACCACCTATTCAACAAATTGAAGATAGGGTGTACCGACGAATGCCCGTGCGGTACTGGTAAAATGACAACTGAACATCTGCTGCAGAACTGCCCGACATACGGGGATCAGAGAGAGCAGATGTGGCCATTGCCAGTGGAACTGC
The DNA here is from genome assembly GCA_036924085.1 of Ariolimax columbianus. NCBI lineage: Eukaryota > Metazoa > Mollusca > Gastropoda > Stylommatophora > Arionidae > Ariolimax > Ariolimax columbianus. The sequence goes on along the minus strand of JAVGWX010000022.1, from coordinate 1,802,952 downwards.
AAGACAAGCTCTATGGTAGTGGCGAGAGTCTCAGGACGACCGCCGCTTTTTTCGAAAAAATAATGGTTGCTGTCTGACTGTGTACGCAGAAGAAGAAGAATACCCTTGTGTGCTGTATAGCATAATGTAATTATGAGTTTTCCTTCCCTTCTGTGCTGTATAGCATAATGTAATTATGAGTTTTCATACCCTTGTGTGCTGTATAGATTCATGTAATTATGAGTTTTCCGTCCCTTGTGTGCTGAATAGATTCATGTATTTATGAGTTTTCCTTCCTTTATGTGCTGTTTAGATTCATGTAATTATGAGTTTTCCTTCCTTTATGTGCTGTTTAGATTCATGTAATTTTGAGCTTTCCTTCCTTTGTGTGCTGTATAGATTCATGTAATTATAAATGTTCCTTCCTTTGTGTGCTGTATAGATTCATGTAAATATGAATTTTCCTTCATTTGTGTGCTGTATAGATTCATGTAGTTATGAGTTTTCTTTCCTTTGTGTGCTGTATAGATTCATGTAAATATGAATTTTCCTTCCTTTGTGTGCTGTATAGATTCATGTAAATATGAATTTTCCTTCATTTGTGTGCTTTATAGATTCATGTAAATATGAATTTTCCTTCATTTGTGTGCTGTATAGATTCATGTAGTTATGAGTTTTCCTTCCTTTGTGTGCTGTATAGATTCATGTAGCTATACATTTTCCTTCATTTGTGTGCTGTATAGAGTCATGTAATTATGAGTTTTCCTTCCTTTGTGTGCTGTATAGATTCATGTAAATATGAATTTTCCTTCCTTTGTGTGCTGTATAGATTCATGTAAATATGAATTTTCCTTCCTTTGTGTGCTGTATAGATTCATGTAAATATGAATTTTCCTTCCTTTGTGTGCTGTATAGATTCATGTAAATATGAATTTTCCTTCCTTTGTGTGCTGTATAGATTCATGTAATTATGAGTTTTCTTTTCTTATAGTTCTTCATCATCATCATCATGAAGCATGTGATTTGCAGAACGTCGCTCTCATGACAGCCTGTCTGTAGGAAAATATTTTTCGCCAGTCGTCCGGCCTGCCCCAAGGTCAAATCCAGCATCTCCTTGATGTCCTGAGTCCATCGTCTTATTGGACAGACCCTGATTCTCTTTCCGGTCACCATGCCTTCCATAACCACTCTCTCCAGTCCGTTATACCTCAGTTTTCGGGTCATTACATCATTTATAAGCCAATTGTCCTCCAGATTCAGGTCTTGCGGGATGGATTTGTTTGTTTCTTTCTTTGTCCACAGGATTTTCAGTTTCAGGAGTTAAAAATCCCTTGGCAGTTAGTAATTGAAAAGAGTAGGCTTAACGGCCGCTGCCCAGACAAAATTTAAAAATTCTAGTTAAAAGTCTACCCAAATTATTTGTATCTTCCCCCAGGCTTAGTCGCAGGAAGTTTTAAAATACCAACTACATATAGCCGAAGCATTCGCCTACCTGGCAACAGACATTAACATGCCTGTTTGAATACCAGGATTTCAAGTATTCCAAGCTATTATTTGTGGAAATAATATTTGGATAAAATATGCGAGACAGTGGTTTATGCTTTCCCCTCTGCTGTTCAACATCTACGTGGTCAAATTGAGAAAGCAGAAGCTGAATCAAACTCAATGCAGGAATTGTTCTTTGCAGAACATCAGTGTCTGTTGTACGATGATGAAAAGAAACACATGAATGGGCTAGTGACAACCTGTGCCAAATACGGTATGTGAATTAGCGAGACAGAGACAGAAACTATTAGGATCAGCAGGGAAACTGAGACACTAGTCCAGTCAGGCATAACATACTGATCAGGACACCCCATTAGGGTCGGGAACAATACACTGACCAAAACCACAATCTCTCTTTCATGTAGTGTTCCCTGAAAACAGGCTGTTTTCAAGTCAGCCTAGCTGACGAGATGTGAATCGTTGTGATCCCCGTAGTAGTGAGCACCACGCAGATGAAACCAAGCATAGCACAACCACCTGGAGGACCCCAGTCCACCTTCATCAGCACGCTCGGAATGTGAGGAAAGCTACGACAACTGGTCACTTAACGTCCTTTTCAGGGCGAACAAAAGAGTAAATCTACTCATTGTGGGCATTAAACATCTTCATCATCATCATCATGTAGCATATTCTTTGCAAAGCGTCGCTCTCAGGGCAGCATGTGTGGAGGAAACTCGTATCTTTCGCCAGTCTTCCGGCCTGCCCAAGGTCAAATCCAGCGTCTCCTTGATGTCCTGAGTCCATCGTCTTCTCGGTCAGCCCCTGCTTCTCTTTCCAGTGACTATGCCCTCCATAACCACTCTCTCCAGTCCGTTGTGTCGTTTGACCTGTCCAAAAATTGTTGGGTCATTACATCATTTATGATCCAATTTTCCTCCATATTCAGGTTTTGCCGGACGGATTTGTTTGTTTGTTTCTTTTTCCGGGGGATTTTCAGGACTCTTCTGTAGCACTGTGTTTCAAAAGCACCGATCTTTGCTCTTATTGCTTTTGTAATCGTCCATGTTTCACATCCATAGGTTGCCACATTAAAAAAACATGTTCTTTGGATCTTGTAGTTTTAGTTCTTCGTTTGTATTATGCCATAGTTTCTGCACACTCCTTATCTTCTGCATTGCCATAGTCAGTCATCTTACTTCCCTTGTACAGTCTCCATTGTTGTTCAGTATTGATCCCAGATATTCCAAATATGAAACATGTTCAATCTCTTCGCCAGCTATCTCAATTTTAGGTTGGGGTTTTGTCTTATCAGTTGTCATTATCTTTGTTTTCTTTGTATTCAGGTAGAGATACTGGGCTTCACTGTGTTTCTGCACTGATGTAATTATTTGTTCTAGGCCCTTGGCGCTATTCGAGAGCAATACTGTGTCGTCGGCATATCATATTTCCAGTATCTCCTTTCATCCTATTGTGAAAGGATCGAAGTCCGCAGAAATTTGATCTGCCTTTACATTCCTGATAATGTTTTCAGCATATATGTTGAACAGGTATGGTGAAGTAATGCAGCCCTGTCTGACCGTCTTGTGTACCTCAAACCAATCTCAGGTTTCATCATGAATTATGACGACTGCTTGGTGCCTCCTGTAGAGTATTTCTAATAGTTGAACCAGATGTGTAGGGAAGCCCATATCTTTCATAATGTTCCACATTTGCTGATGTTTTACGCAGTTAAAGGCTTTGATGTAGTCTATAAAACTGGCATACAGGTCCGTATTGAATTCTCTGCTTTTCTCAATGATCTTTCTCATGTTGAAGATATGGTCTCTTGTGCTTCTTCCTGGCCTGAACCCTGCTTGTGTTTCATTTCTTCTTCTTGGTTTGCAAGTAGTAGGATGTAGTCCAGAGAACGTAATGTGTTGTGTCGCTAGTTTACAGCTTGTCTGTGATATTTGCACCTTTCGGTCCGACACATCCGTCTTTGGCAGCTGTGTTTCATTTATTTCATAGTCCAACTTTCTGTCTATTCTTTTCATAATGATATGCAATAAGATCTTGCTGGCGTTGTTGAGATGAGTGCTTCTCTCACATGTGATACCGATTCTTCAGTAGACAAGTTTTCTTGCATTGCCATTAGTGCCTCAAACTTGTTTTGTATTTCAACGTTTTATTCATATGGTATTGCTTGCACATTGAAACGTATTGGTCGTGCACCTGTGTTCACCCTTCATAGTCTTATCGTAAGTAAAGTAACCAGCAATTCATGATCCGTGTCGCAGTTCGCTCCTGGAAGCATCTTTGTTGACAACACACTGCACCGCCATCTGTGCTGTAATAGGATGTAATCAATCTGATTTCTGTGTTTGCCACTGGGGGAGGTCCATGTGTACAATCGCCTCGGATGATGCTTAAATAGGGTGTTGGTAATGGTGAGGTTATTCTCCATACAGAACTCAACTAGTTTTTCTCCACTTTCGTTCCTGTGTCCAATACCAAAGGATCCTAGTACTCACCACTTTTTGTCCCTCCCTGAGAAAATGAATGTTTCTCCAGATGCCACACAGTGTTCTTCTGTCTTGCCCATCTGTGCTCTGATATTCTCATGATATCAATCCTGGTTGTCTCCCTCTCCTGCCCAACCATGAATAGCTTCCCCTTGTATAAGCTCCTGACGTTATTGGCTTTCCTTCCCTTGTGTGCTGTAAAGATTCATGTAATTATGAGTTTTCTTTTCCTCAAGTTCTTCATAGAGTCATGTAATGATGTTTCAAGTATTGGTAGTCTGACAGTTTTAATTATTTCATTCTATGTCCCATCGTCATAGAGCTCTCTAATGCATTCCATCCATTTTTCTATTATATTTTCTTCCCTTAATAATTGTGTTCCACATTTTTGGTTTTGAGCTCAATTAGTTGTTTGTCTTCCTTCCTCTGGCCCCTCATTTATTTATTTTTACACCAAGTGCTGTTTTCTATGTGCTGTTATTTATGTGCTGTTTTTTATGTGCTGTGCTTCTAGTTCACTGCATTTGTGGTGCAGAAAGTTTTCATTGCCTGCTTGGCTTTTGTTTTTTGTTTCTTAATTTAATCTCATTTTTCTGTCGCCTTCGTCGTTCTTGAATCCGTGAACTGAAAAATTGCTTCTCATAATCAGTTTCTCAGGCTGGACTCAAATGCTTTTTAACTATATATTTTCTGCTAGAGTTCTCAAACGGAATATTTCTTCTCTTGTTGTGCTGTTCTGCCGGAATTGGTTACCCTGAATATTACTTGTCTACTCTTGTCCTAATTCCCACTTGTCTAATTTTGAGTAGCATCATAATGTTCTGGCTTATCAGAGATTGTTTTAAAATCTAACATAGAATTGCACCAGATTTCTTGGTTAGTAATTTTTTCTAGTTCTTCTTTGTTGTTCGTTCTCAAACTTCCGCTACCAAGTCCTTTAAGGGCTTTGCAAGCAGCAGGAGGTCGTCCAGAGAATGTAATGTTGTAGTTTACAGCTTGACTACGATATTTGCAACTTTCTGTCCGACACATTTGACTTCAGCAGGCATTTCTGAGTACCGGGTTAGCCTTCCATCTTCAATCCCTTCTGCTTGCCCAGCCTGCTCTTTTGTAGCCTGCTATTTAGAATCATAGCGTGGAGGCGTAGAAGGGTCTGGTTCGCTGGCCCTGATGCTAATAGTCAGGCTTGGGTCACTGACCACTGCAGCTCATGCACTGTTCACCATCTTGATCCTGGGTCACTGACCACTTGACCTCTACACACGAATTGGTGAAAGGGTTAGTGACTAAGCGAAGTGACACGAGCAGATTACAAACTATCAGTTGGCTTTTCAATCACGGCAAGAAGTAGATCATTATAAAGTTCATTTTGGATATATATTTATTTTAAGAGATACCAAGAGTTGGTATATGCTGTTCACACACACGCACGCACCGACAGACAGACAGACACATAATTTGAGGAAACCAAGTATATTTTCATATCGTTTTAACATGTGAAAATCATACATGCTTCCTCCTCCTCCCCGGTGTTCATTCTTAATCTCCCGCTACCAAGCCCTGAACAGGGCTTTGCAAGTAGCAGGATGTAGTCCGGAGAACGAAATGCGTTGTGTCGCTAGTTTACATTGTGACTGCGATATTTGCACCTTTTGGTCCGACACATCCGTACATGTTGGGATTGTTATCGGTGACATCCAGGCATAAACTGGCACAAGTCAAAGCCTATATGCGTGTCACCACAGACACTCGGCACCCTCTGCACAGTAGTATCTCAGACATCAAGGGATCAAGAATCAAGAGAGGGTCGTCATGGATGGCACAGGCTGAGACAACAATCGGACACGTCACTCCAGCTGAGACGATAGCCAAAGGGGAAGAATGGGTCCACACTGGTGATAGAATGATAGAGTACCAGAGAGTCATCATAACCTTAGGCAAGGGGGAAGAATGGGCCCACACTGGTGATAGAATGATAGAGTACCAGAGAGTCATCATAACCTTAGGCAAGAAATGCAGAGAACGGAACAACGAGAGAGCAGAGCACGAGGTAAATCAGCTGATAACTGAGAACACCCAGGAGAGTGACGCTGTCATATACACCGACGGATCAGTCGTGCGCAGTGGGACATCAGGCTGGGGTTTCTCGGCTAGAGTGAGAGGAGAGGTCGTTGCTGAGTGCAGTAGGGCATACATGCCAACAATCTCCAGTATGAGAATGGAGACGGAAGCAGTGATCTCAGCACTGAAATGGATATCTAAGACTTCTATAACAAGGGCAGTCATCGTGACAGACGCGCAAGCTGTACTTCGTAAAGTACAGAAGGGATGGCTTAGGTACGAGTGGATAGCTGCTGTTGAGGCCTCAAACCTCCAGGCGCTGACCTGGATCTACTGTCCTGCTCATGCCGGGATTCAGGGCAATGAAAGAGCTGACATCTTGGCTTCACGGGCTCCCATCATGGATACATTGGTGATGGACAGAAGTGACATTTTGAAATCAATCAATGACCGCCTGCTGGATGAGGACACCGCAGTAGATGAAGCAGCAATCCACAGACTACAAAGTTTCGACATTAAGCGAGGTTCGAGCGGAGTGGGGCGCATGAGAGGACGACGCAGGAGTGTGTACAACCAGCGAGCTACAGGGACCATCAGCATCCATATCGTACGCCATTTGCTGAGAGAGACTGAGCAACTATGGGTATGCCCGTAGTGCAGTGACGTCGATTCTTAGAAACAGAAACATCCGTCTTCGGCAGATACATGATTATGTATGACCATACATTTGAAGGGAATGTGAAAGTTGCACAAATTACACGAGTGCTATACAAGTCGTCATCTGCGAGTTCCATGCCTGTCCCACTTAGTAGACCTGTAGTAGACCTGTACTTCTACAGGGACGGATGCCCCTGTGCAGGTTCCACTTAGTCTTCCTTTGTGTGCTGTATAGATTCATGTAATTATGAGTTTTCCTTCCTTTGTGTGCTGTATAGATTCATGTAATTATGAGTTTTCCTTCCTTTGTGTGCTGTATAGATTCATGTCATTATGAGTTTTCCTTCCTTTGTGTGCTGTATAGATTCATGTAATTATGAGTTTTCCTTCCTTTGTGTGCTGTATAGATTCATGTAATTATGAGTTTTCCTTCCTTTGACGGATGCCCATGTGCAGGTCCCACTTAGTCGACCTGTACCCCTACAGGGACGGATGCCCCTGTGCAGCTCTCAGCTTTAGTTTGAGCTGGATGTAGCCGGGAGGAGGATTTCCTGCTTAGCGGGCTAGGCTCGAGCAGCGTATTACTTTGCTGTGTTGGGACAAGCGCTGGGGAGGGTGGTTAACCAATGTGCGAGTCTATCTTAATAGACTCAAACACTAGTGCAGAGTAGACCTATATCCTGTTAGGCACCATCTATGTTTCTGTAAACAAAGCACCTAACCCTGACCGGTATTATGCCATGTCACATAGTACCGGTATCCTCTAACGACATACTCTCTGCGGGGCAGTAGTGCTATTCTTGCCTTTGGTCACACACACAGACCACAACGGACCACCCACCATCAGTTCATTTGAAAATATCAACTACTGCAATCAAGGCACACCCGTTGATGTCTCACACCCTAGTGTCCGGACACACCAAGTAATAACTTCACAGTGACTAGCCGATGTACATGGGGTGCCGATGAATATTTTTCTAGACAAGGAAACAAATTGATAGCGGATAATCTTCTCTCAACCACAAACTATAAAAACGCACAAAAAAAAAATCACCATAACTTTTTGTTGAATCTGCCACCCAAAACAGCCTGCTGAATTTTTCTTGATTCTAGGAACCATCATTGTCACACAGGTGACATTTCAATAAGTAAATTAGGAAATATGTTTTTAGTCAGAGAGTGGTGAATGCTTGGAATGCATTGCCAGGGGAGGTAGTGGAGGCAGGGACAGTTAATGCATTTAAGAATAAATTGGATGCGCATATCTTTTAGAGCAAGGTGATGTAAATGAAACTGGTTGTATACAGACTCTGCAGTGTCTTCTAAACCAGTATAAAGACGTTAAGTGCTCAGTTCTCCGTCCAAGCAGCCAGCCAAGCGTATATTTAGTCCCAGTCAGGTGTTGATTTCGTGTTCTTCGGGTCTTTCCAGACAGGACACACTTTCTTCCCTAGTCCCTCCCAAATCTATCATCATCTGCACATATGCATGTTCCCGGCCCCCGGTCTCTTCACCATTCTTTACAATATCCATCACTGCCCTGATCAACTCAACACCGTCTCGCCATCACCGCGTTATTCACCAGGTGGTCCCGCCATTGCATCAGCTCTTTCGTTGCCCCAGACGCCTTCATGTCCCGGGTAGTAGATCCATGTGACACCTTGTGAATGGGAGAGGCCCACTCCCTTCCTAGCATGCCCTGCGCGTCTGAGAGTATCACTGCGCGTGTGTCGAGTGGCTCAACTTCCTGTCAGTAACCACCATCAAAGGCCAGCTTCCCCTTTTCACACAGCATCAACATGTCACTATCGCATTTGCATAACACAATGATCAGAAGCTGCCAGAAATCTCTCTACAGTCGACATATTTTGGGTTAATGGCTCACTGTCAGAAAAGGAAGGGGGCGGGGGCACGAAAGGATCCGCCACACAGATTGTTATTAACAGAACATTAATACAGCTATAGGGTGTCCTCTGGAAATGGAAACGTGTTTTCAGTTGACCAATCCTTTCACTACCCAAGCATCTTGGATGGTAAAACAGCCTTTTTTTTGGTGATTTCAATGAATATCGAAGGACTCTAATCACAGGATCCAAACTTTCCAATGATCTGGCCAAACCGTCTGGAAACGTGCAATATGGATGGCATGCTAATGTGGAATGACAAGGCAATCCACGTGGCTGAACATTGGAAACCAGTCTGACGTGGTGGCCATGTCAGGGGAAGTAAGTAGGGCAGGAAGGGAACTGGCTATCCCACCTCATAAACAAGTTGTAGCTTTACACAATGAAGTCTTTAATACTTTATCACGGCAACAGTATTCGCTATGGTACAACTTTGACCTTCTGACCACGAAGACATGATATCAAAATCTCGATAAGGCATAGTTTTTTTTTCAACCAATTAATCAGTCGACCAGAACTACTCCCCGTGAAACATATATCCTCATCAAATTCGCGCCAAATCTCTTCCGGTTATGCGCCATCTTTACAGCTCTGCTCACGTCTGTCCAGCCGGTTTAGGTTTGTCTCAGATTCCCTTTCCTTTTGGTTTCGTAAGTGCAATACAAATATACAATGTACAGCGCCGTGGTGGCTGCAGGGATAAGTGGCCTTTATTCCCCAGACCTATCAATTCTCCAGGTGAACTTCAGCAGTTGGAAAACTACGAAAACTTGACCTATAGCAGTGATGGGGAAAACGGACGTGTCTATAATATGTGATCTCTCTCTCTCTCTCTCTCTCTCTCTCTCTCTCTCTCTCTCTTTCTCTCTCTCTCTCTCTCTCTTTCTCTCTCTCTCTCTCTCCCTCCCTCTCTCTCTCTCTCTCTCTCTCTCGCGTGTATACGCACAGACACAAACACACACACATATCAATTCTTCCGTAGAATCACTTTGTCGTGGTAGCGAAGCGTATGTGTCCTTAATGATGTAGCGAATTAAGCGCTGTTATTATTGTTGTTGCTGTTAATGCCACTCGTAATTGCGTTTGGTACTATTGTAGCCGAGTGGTAAGGAACTCACCTCTCAAAGCGATGAAGGGGAACTGTAGGCTATCGAATCCTGTGTTTCAAGCAACCCTTGTCTTCTTCTTCTTCGTACACTGTCAGACGTCAACTTGAATTTGTTCAAAGAAAGCAGCTGCCATAGAGCTTGTCTAGTGTTGGCACTGGTGATGGCCACATGTGCTTTCTCTGGTCCTCGTATGTTGGGCAATTTTGCAGCAGATGTTCAGCGGTCATTTTCCATGTACCACAGGTGCATTCGTCAGTGCCACCTATCTTCAGTTTATTGAATAGATGGTACCTCCGTCTGTTGTGGCCTTTGCGGAGTCTGAAGACCACGACCTGCTCTCTTCTGTTCAACTGGTAGTAGGCATCATTTTTTGTGTAGCCAGTATGTTCTGTTTCCCATTTGACCATGTATCTGGCCCTAATAAACCTTTTGGACTCTTCGTAGGTCACACTATAATCTGGTTGTGGTAGTCTTGCACCTTCTTTTGCCAGTCTGTCTGCCTCCTCGTTGCCTTGGATGTTACAGTGGGATGGAACCCACTGTACCACTACTATTTTTTTAAGCGGACTGCTGGCATAGTTGACGGAGTACTGCTATTAAATCATTAAGTTCAGTATTTTTCTGGCTTTTTAGTGCTGTAACCACGGCCAGGACATGGGTAAATAGGAATATCTGACTTTAATTTCTTTCGCCTGTCAGCATTGCTCTTACTGCAGCCTTCAGTGCCTCTGCCTCGGCTCTGAAATTGCTTGAGAATTTTCCAGTTTCCACTGACAGTGTAATTTTTCTACCATTTGTTAGGCTCAGGAATACCCCTCCCCCTCCATTCTGTGTTGTGTTTGTTACAGAACCGTCGGTGTATGCACGGGTCCAGCCCATGCTTGGGTAGTTTTCCGCTATGTAGCTCAGGGTTATGTCCCTTCTTTCTTTTTCCGTCTGGCTGTTCTTGTTTCCAATACCTGGTATATTTTTTACCACCTCCGGAATGCTATGCTGCTTCCATGTGGGTTTGCGTATAGTAGGGATGGGCTTTGGTGTGTTATGGTGTTCATAGGGTCTTAGCTCATCTTTGCTTTGGCTATTTCTGCAAAGTTTCTCCGCTTTAGTTTTCCTTTTCCAAATCTATTTAGTCTCTGGTGCATTGGATGGTCTGTCAGTCTTCTTAGTTTTTCTGCTTGCTGCTGGGCTCTGCATTCTCTTCTGTCGGTCATGGATTGCAGATTTGTAATCTTTTCAAGTTCTACAATTGGCGTTGACTTCATGCCTCCTGTTATAACTCTCATGGCTTGTTTTTGGAGTTTGCTAATTGTATCAAAGTTCGCCTTTGCTGCTGTTGTCCATGCCGCAATGCCATACTCGAGAGAACTGTTCTTACTCTTCCGGTGTACAGTTTCTTAAGTGTTCTTTCGTCGGCTCCCCAGCTTGTGCCAGCATGTTTCCTCATCATTGCCATTCTTTGTCTGGCTCTCATTCGGTTTCTCTCCATCTGACTTTTCCATGTCATGCGCCGATCAAATGTGACGCCTAAGTAGTTTGCAACCCTTGTCTAAAGAAGGTATGACAAGGATGCATGCATTCTGAGTTACATCCATTTGTCTAAATTGTTCGTCTTGCCACTGGTCCAGGGTAGCTCAAGACGAGAGAGTGAAGTTGATGAGCCACGCAGTGACTTCCACATTATAATCCAAATACAGCGTACCGGTAGTTTAGTTAGTTTTCTTTCCACGTTCGTCATTAAGCGGCGTGGGGGTGGGGGGGGGGGGGGGGGGGCTTAAGTTGTCTGGTCTGCCCCAAGTGCGTTGCGTCTGTCAATGTGAGCCGGTGTAGATGCACAATCACTCTAATGTAATCTATCCACCTGCCTCGCGGCCGCCCTCTTGTCCTGTAGACATATCTACCAGCGTTGTAAGCCATCAGTGGATGTTGACGAGGATGCATTCTAACGAGAGAACAATACCAACGCATTTTAACTTGGAAATGTATTCTCCATAGAAGTAGAGCCAATCGTACTGCGAATGTCGTCGTTTCATATTTCATTGCAACACCGATGACCTTCCTCCATCATTTCATTTCACACGTCTAAGCTCTGCTCTCAGGCGCTCTGGACACAGGCCATGTTTGGCAGTGGTAGAACAGAGTCGGCATAAATATATTGTTTATCAGCTGTTGCTTTGTTGCCAAACTAATGCTCATGTGTCTAAGCAGTGGTGACAGCTGATAAGTCACCGCAGATGCTTTCTGACACTTTGTCTCGATTTCCCTGTCGATCCTGACGTCTGCCAAAAATAATATTGCTCAAATACCTGAACGCATGGGCGTGTTGAATAGCAACATCAGTTACACATGTTGGGTGGCCCAGGTGTTCTGCTGATCCTCATAGTTTTTGCTTTCTTTTCGCTAATTCGTACATTGTATTTAGCACATGTAGTCGCAAGCGCGTTCATTTGGTTTTACAGTTTATTTTCAGCGTCGTACAACAGACACTGGTCATCTGCAAAGTTAAGTCATTAAACAGAAGCCGCCTGATGATATCGCATTATCGATTGCGATGGGCAACAAACTAACTAGATACTATACTTGAATTTCGTTGGTGGCGGGTTACAGTGGCTTTTGTCACATCCCGAAGAATGGCCGTGGTTAGGCAGGCTGTAGTGCAGCGGGAGGCTCCACGATAAGCCTTCAACTAAGGAGAGTGCAGTGCTGATCAATACCTCGTTAGCCAGACTGCCATGAAACAGCCTGTTTCCAGGGAGAACTGCTCAGCAGGTACTTTATGTCGTGCAGGTCGAATGGTAAGATGGTCAGGGGTCAGACGACATGAGACCTACACATCCGGCGCAAACGGCAGATGGTAGACTGGGAATATAATACATCTAATGGCAGCCATCACTTGTCAAACACGACTGCTGACCTGGAATATACGAGGACACAGACCAACGAAACTGCGATGCTTTTTCTCAGTTTTTGAGGGCCCACGACAGCACACACAGACGACAGCACACACACAGACGACGGCACACACAGACGACAGCCCACACACAGACGACATGCCCACACAGACGACGGCCCACACACAGACGACAGCCCACACACAGACGACAGCCCACACACAGACGACATGCCCACACAGACGACGGCCCACACACAGACGACAGCCCACACACAGACGACAGCCCACACACAGACGACATGCCCACACAGACGACGGCCCACACACAGACGACAGCCCACACACAGACGACATGCCCATACATACGACAGCACACACACAGACGACATGTCTACACAGACGACATGCCCACACAGACGACGGCACACACACAGACACGACAGCACACACACACATACTACATGCCTACACAGACGACAGCACACACACATACTACATGCCTACACAGACGACAGCACACACACACAGACGACAGCCCACACACAGACACGACAGCCCACACACAGACGACAGCCCACACACACAGACGACATGCCCCCACACAGACGACATGCCCCCACACAGACGACAGCCCCCACACAGACGACAGCCCACACACACAGACGACATGCCCCCACACAGACGACAGCCCCCACACACAGACACGACAGCCCACACACAGACGACAGCCCCCACACACAGACGACAGCCCACACACACAGACGACAGCCCACACACAGACACGACAGCCCCCACACAGACACGACAGCCCACACACACAGACGACAGCCCACACACACAGACGACAGCCCACACACACAGGCGACAGCCCACACACAGACACGACAGCCCCCACACAGACACGACAGCCCACACACAGACGACAGCCCACACACAGACACGACAGCCCACACACAGACACGACAGCCCCCACACAGACACGACAGCCCACACACAGACGACAGCCCACACACAGACGACAGCCCACACACACACGACAGCCCCCACACAGACGACATGCCCACACACACAGACGACAGCCCACACACACAGACGACAGCCCACACACAGACGACAGCCCACACACAGACGACATGCCCACACACAGACGACAGCCCACACACAGACAACAGCCCACACACAGACGACATGCCCACACACAGACACCAGCCCACACACACACGACAACCCCCACACAGACGACAGCCCCCACACAGACGACAGCCCACACACAGACGACATGCCCCCACACAGACGACAGCCCCCACACAGACGACAGCCCCCACACAGACGACAGCCCACACTAGAAACAATGGAAAGTGTTATACCTCTCTTCATCCTCTTGCCTAATTTACTCCATCCGATCAGAGGACCACTACATCAGTTGACCTGCTTCTGGAAGCATCCACTAAACCACCTGCGGGATCTTGCAGTGATGGTTTCTATATATGATGTTGCCAGCCCCATTCACAACTCACTTAAGTCGTGTTTTACTTGTTCGTTCGTTTGCTCATTATCTCCCTCTACCAAGCCCCGAAAAAGGCTTTACAAGCTGCAGGATGTTGTCTGGAGAACGGAATGGACAACATCGTGTTCCTTGGAAAGCCTATTTCAGGGCTCGGTAATGGGAGATTGAGAACGAACGAAAGAACGAACGAAGAAGAAGAAATAAAACACGAGAAAAGTGAGTTGTGAATGGGGCTTGCAACCTTTTGACAAGACAAATGAATCAGTGTTTTACGACATCCACTAACGCCGCAATAGCCATATTCTTGAATCCCTAGTTACTAACCCCGGGAACCACTCAAGGTAGGGTGTATTACATCTATCTACCTAAACCAATCATTCAACCATGTCACTTTCCCCGGACCTGACCTTGAGATATGCTTGTGTTTGCTCAGATCAGGTTCCCGTTAGCCGGCACACATCTCGTTTATCGCCAGCCGTCCTTCACAACACAATAGCACAGACGATAATAGAGATGGGACCAGATTCTAGCTGATTATAATTCTCTAGTTGCTGTTCCAGGATTGCGCTTGTTAGTGCTTGTTAGTGAGTGCTTGTTAGTGAGTGCTTGTCAGTGAGTGCTTGTTAGTGAGTGCTTGTCAGTGAGTGCTTGTTAGTGCTTGTTAGTGAGTGCTTGTTAGTGCTTGTTAGTGAGTGCTTGTTAGTGAGTGCTTGTTAGTGCTTTTAGTGAGTGCTTGTTAGTGCTTGTTAGTGAGTGCTTGTTAGTTAGTGCTTGTTAGTGAGTGCTTGTTAGTCAGTGCTTGTTAGTGAGTGCTTGTTAGTGCGTGCTTGTTAGTGAGTGCTTGTTAGTGAGTGCTTGTTAGTGAGTGCTTGCTTGTTAGTGCTTGTTAGTGCTTGTTAGTGCTTGCTTGTTAGTGAGTGCTTGTTAGTGCTTGTTAGTGAGTGCTTGTTAGTGAGTGATTGTTAGTGCTTGTTAGTGAGTGCTTGTTAGTGAGTGCTTGTTAGTGAGTGCTTGTTAGTGCTTGCTGAGAGACATGTACTGTTAAACTTCGCACCAAAAATGCTTTTAACGCGTTTCATAAAGCGTCTCTGTCGAAGACGGATGTGTCGGGCCGAAAGGTGCAAATATCGCAGTCAAACTGTAAACTAGCGACACAACGCATTCCGTTGTCTGGACTACGTCCTACTACTTGCAAAGCCCAGTTCAGGGCTTGGTAGCGGGTGATTGAGAACGTTCAAGGCTTGGTAGCGGGAGATTGAGAACGTTCAGGGCTTGGTAGCGGGAGATTGAGAACGTTCAGGGCTTGGTAGCGGGAGATTGAGAACGTTCAGGGCTTGGTAGCGGGAGATTGAGAACGTTCAGGGCTTGGTAGCGGGAGATTGAGAACGTTCAAGGCTTGGTAGCGGGAGATTGAGAACGTTCAGGGCTTGGTAGCAGGAGATTGAGAACGTTCAGGGCTTGGTAGCGGGAGATTGAGAACGTTCAAGGCGTGGTAGCGGGAGATTGAGAACGTTCAGGGCTTGGTAGCGGGAGATTGAGAACGTTCAGGGCTTGGTAGCGGGAGATTGAGAACGTTCAGGGCTTGGTAGCGGGAGATTGAGAACGTTCAGGGCTTGGTAGCGGGAGATTGAGAACGTTCAGGGCTTGGTAGCGGGAGATTGAGAACGTTCAGGGCTTGGTAGCGGGAGATTGAGAACGTTCAAGGCTTGGTAGCGGGAGATTGAGAACGTTCAGGGCTTGGTAGCGGGAGATTGAGAACGTTCAGGGCTTGGTAGCGGGAGATTGAGAACGTTCAGGGCTTGGTAGCGGGAGATTGAGAACGTTCAGGGCTTGGTAGCGGGAGATTGAGAACGTTCAGGGCTTAGTAGCGGGAGATTGAGAACGTTCAGGGCTTGGTAGCGGGAGATTGAGAACGTTCAGGACTTGGTAGCGGGAGATTGAGAACGTTCAGGGCTTGGTAGCGGGAGATTGAGAACGTTCAGGGCTTGGTAGCGGGAGATTGAGAACGTTCAGGGCTTGGTAGCGGGAGATTGAGAACGTTCAGGGCTTGGTAGCGGGAGATTGAGAACGTTCAGGGCTTGGTAGCGGGAGATTGAGAACGTTCAGGGCTTGGTAGCGGGAGATTGAGAACGTTCAGGGCTTAGTAGCGGGAGATTGAGAACGTTCAGGGCTTGGTAGCGGGAGATTGAGAACGTTCAGGGCTTGGTAGCGGGAGATTGAGAACGTTCAGGGCTTGGTAGCGGGAGTGAGAGAACGAATGTAGCAGAAGAAGAAATTCTCTTGTCATTACTCCCGAGATGGACTAATTTCTCTTCTCTTTTATTAACGAGAAGGACTAATTCACTTGTCTTTTACTATCGAGAAGGACTGGTTCTCTTGTATTTTACTAACGAGAAGGACTGGTTCTCTTGTATTTTACTAACGAGAAGGACTGGTTCTCTTGTATTTTACTAATGAGGACTGATTCTCTTTTCCTTTACTGAGATTGATTCTATTGTCTTTTACTAACTAGGACTGATTAACTTGTCTTTAACTGTCGAGTACTGATTCACTTGTCTTTTACTATCGAGGACGGATTCACTTGTCTTTTACTAACGAAACGGCCTGTAGTTGTACAGTACAACAGTTAGACGAGGACTATTTCTCTTTAGGTTGTACAGTACGGCAGTTCAATACGAGAAGCGCTAATTCTCTTGTTGTACAGTACGGCAGTTAGCCATACATACTACATACTTGTACTTTTTGCGGATTAAGTAGACGGCTCGTCGCTTTGCAAATGGGCCGAGTTCGTGAACAGTCGATTCAGCCTCAGTTTATTCAGGTCGATTCAGCCTCAGTTTATTCAGGTCGATTCAGCCTCAGTTTATTCAGGTCGATTCAGCCTCAGTTTATTCAGGTCGATTCAGCCTCAGTTTATTCAGACAAGGGTCATTCATAAAAGGCTTTCTCACAATTATGGCTTTAAAAAAAATAAAAAATTCTGCCCTCCCCTATGTCCGCCCCTGTTTATCAAATGGTTGTGTGTATGGCGTTGTTTGCACGTTGATGGAATGGTTGCCTCCAGAGCATGCCTTGATGTAGGAGATGATGTGTAAGAAGCCAGAGTAAGTTCGGATTTCAGTCGTGCGATGCGCGGCTACAGGACATCGTCCTCACTGCCTGGCGGTACGAAACTCAGAGAACTGGTTTGCAAGTTCTATAAGAAGTATATCTTCTTCTTCTTTGTTCACTCTCAATCTCCCTCTATCAAGCCCTGAAAAAAAGCTTTGCACGTAGCGGTATGTAGTCCAAAGAACGGCATGCGTTGTGTCGTGGTTTACAGCTTGATTGCGATATTTGCACCTTTTGGTCCAACACATCCGACTTCAGCAAGCATTTTTGAGTACCGGGTTGTCCTCCCTCTTCGATCCCTTCTACTTAGCCAGTCTGCTCTATTGCAGCTTGTTATCCAGGATCACCGCGTGGAGGTGTAGAAGGGTTTGGCAGCTCTGGTTCGCTGACCCTGACGCTAGCAGTCAGCTATGGGTCGCTGACCGCTGCAGTTTATGCGCTACTCAGCATCTTGATCCCATAGGGAGTATATTAATACAGTACATCCATGTAGGAAGGTGGAGGAGGGATTAATATGTAACAGGCGGACGAGAGGGATTATTTAAGTTGAAATTGTACATCCAATTTAAACACCACACGGCAAGGGGACGGCGTGGCCTAGTGGTTAAGTGGCACGGCTCACAATCCGAAGACCCTTCTACACCTCCACGCAGTGATCCTGGATAACAGGCTGCAGCAGGGCAGACTGGCTAAGGAGAAGGGATCGAAGAGGGAGTGCTAACCCGGTGCTAAAAAAATGCTTGCTGAAGTCGGATGTGTTGGACAGCAAGGTGTAAATATCGCAGCCAAGCTGTAAACTAACATTCTGCTACTTAAGCCCTTTCAGGGTTTGGTAGTTGGAGATTGAGAACGAACGAACGAAGAAGAAGAAGAAGAATGGCTGAAGTACTAGCCCTGTACTCAGGCTAGAAGCACACAACAAACTACCACTGCCTCTATCTTAGGAGTCCTTATCACCCCTCACTCTACCATCCTCATCACCATCTGTGCTTGTATCAGAACCACTCCCACAATCAGCACCCCACAGCAACATCATCATCTATAAAAAACATGCCCAACAGAAGTTCACATTCGTAAATCGAATTTAATAGTGTGAACAAAATATCAATAAAAAACGAGAAACAGAGTTCCTGAATTAAATAACAGCATGTCTGGAATTCTAACTTAAAATTGAGAAACATTTCTGAAAACCATAAATCTGTGCTCAAACTATAAATTAAACCAAACAACTTGTAATATGCAGATGTTTAAAACATGTCACGTGTTGCTCGCGCAGTCTGCATTGCGTCTGGAGGTCAAGTGGAGTTGTCCAATAATATTCATGCGCGTCTACATTTATTTGGCGTCTAAATGACATTGTGGCTGGAGCGATTGTTTTACTCAATAAAGGGAATGGTTCATACCTCGATTTTAACACGCTCCAGGCTACTTAGTTGCAAACTGGTATAGTTCACAGTTGGGGATGACAAGGAAGCGAAGGAGCAAACTGATCATCAGTTTAAAACACGTTATCACCGACGGCAGTGTATGTTATGGGGGCTACCTTTAAAGATGGATCGAACTGCGGTAGAAGCCTTGTTCTGGACACCACTTGCCTTATACAACTTGGCAGTCACTAAATAGTCTCCTGCCGAAGACAGATGTGTCGGACCAAAAGGTGCAAATATCGCAGTCAAGCTGTAAACTAGCGACACAGTGCATTCCGTTCTCTGGACTACATCCTACTATTTGCAAAGCCCTTTTCGGGGCTTGGTAGCAGGAGATTGAAAACGAAAGAAGAAAAAGTGGAGAAGACTCCGAATCGGTGTATCACGTTACAGGAAGAATTTAAAGAGATGTGGGATACATGGATGATGAGATATCTGACTGTGAAGCTACACAAGGCCCAGACCACATAATGTTCAGTTCAAATCTTCTGGAATTATGCAATATGGATGATATGTTGAGAGGGAATGACTAGGCAATCCCCGTGGCTGAGCATTGGAAACACGAATTCTGATATCGAGCCAAGGACAGGGGAAGTAAGTTTGTACCGATAATACGTTTTCTCAGCGTTTGCATTTAGAGAAGTTATACACAATTCACATATTTTTAAAAGGAGGATACTTTAATGTGAATGCGCATTGTATTAAGAAAAGGAAGACATGTCCTGATTTTGTATAGCCTACCTAGCTAAAGCTGCCGTCAGGGGTCAAGTGTTAAGAGGCTTCATTGTACTCAGTTCTCCTCTTACGTCGTAGTGACCAGGTCTCGGTCATCGCCACCGAACTTACTTCAGGAATCCAGGTACCCATTTACTGCTATGTGGATCGGACCGTTCCGTGGTCGAGGTTTGAACCCAAACACCTTTGACACGAGAAGCCAACGCTCTAATCACAATGGAACCTGCCGCAGGATTTACCGAAATCTGGCGTCGAACAACATACATTCAGACCTTCAGTCAAGGGGACGGCGTGGCCTAGTGGATAAGCGGCACGGCTCACAATCCGAAGGTGCTGGGTTCGATCCCCATCACAGCACCGGCCGTTACCCCGGGGAAGCAAACCCTTAGAAAATGCAGGAGGAAGCAGACCCTTACATAAAATGCATGCTGAAGTCGGATGCATTGGGCCGACAGGCGCAAAATAAAAACCACAGTGCAACGCACACCGCCTTGGGGATTAGAGAAATAAGGCGAACGCAAAAAAAAACAAAAAAACCTTCAGTCTATCTCTCTACCAGCTGATTCATTCCGGCGGCCTTCAGCTAGGTTTACAATATAGAGAAAGCTGGGGTCAAGGGGCAGAACTTAGAGGGCTGAGATTGGAGAAGAAGACGAACGTCTGGTCAGGCAAAATATGCCTATCGGAAATTTTAGTCAGTGTCAGGCAAAATATGCTGATCGGACATTTTAGTCAGGGTCAGGCAAAATATGCTGATAGGACATGTTAGTCAGGGTCAGGCAAAATATGTTGATCGGATATTTTAGTCAGGGTCAGGCAAAATATGCTGATCGCACATTTTAGTCAGGGTCATGCAAAATATGATGATAGGACATTTTAGTCAGGGTCAGGAAAAATATGCTGATCGTACATGTTAGCCAGGATCAGGCAAAATATACTTTCCAAGACCCCCACATCGACGTCTCCGTAGTCCTCCCTGGAAACAGGCTGTTTTCATGGCGGACTGGCTAACGAGGGCAGGGATCGACGTGATACCCGGTCCACCTTCGTCAGCACGCTCGTGATGTGAGGAAAGCAACAACAGACCGCCACTAAACGTCTTTTTCAGCGCGTACAACAGGATAAATCTCCCCATTATAGCCATTCCTTCGACACCAACAGAAAGTAGGACAGAGGAATGAATGCCGCTTGCGGATACAGTTTTTTTTTTTAAACAGTAACTCGATAGATAAAAAATACACATTCTGTACCGATGTTTTGAACCTGTTGTCACGTTGTGTCAGAAGACAGGTGTTCTAACCGATTCTCATACAGAGAATACATACCTGCCATTCACCGAGGCACGTACGTCGCAAAAAGCAAAAAGTGACACAAGAATTGCCATACAAGTATAGGAGTAACATTGGGGTAGAACACTTGCTTCTTACGCCAGGGGTACTGGGTTTGATCCTCGTTACCAAGCGCTCTAGTCTGTCAATGTGTAATTTGATATCTGGTTTACTGCCAGAAAGGAATGCATAGCGAGGAAGGGATCTTATTCTTATTCTTCTTTTCTTTTTCTTCTCGTTCTTTTTCTTCCCCTTCTTCTTCTTCTCTTTGTCTTTTTCTTCTTCTTACCTCCTGCTTCTTCGTCTTCTTCTTCGGCACTCGTCCCGAAAAGGACGCTGTGACGTTTCGTAGATTACAACGAAGCCGCGATAGCTAAGCCTTGGGGCCTGACACATATGATTTCAGATGGCTTGTTTTAATTCCGGGTTGCCTTTCCACTGCGATCCCATGGTCAGACTGCACTAGTGATTAGTGCAACCTGTTTCCAGGGCTGCTGGTTGGAGGTGGAATAGGGTTTTGGTCCTGCTGAAGACGGGTGTGTCGGACCGAAAGGTGCAAATATTACAGTCAAACTGTAAACTAGCGACACAACGCAAATCCGTTTTCCGGACTACATCCTGCTACTCGCAAAGCCCTGTTCAGGGCTTGGTTGCAGGAGATTGAGAACGTTCAGAGCTTGGTAGCGGGAGATTGAGAACGTTCAGAGCTTGGTAGCGGGAGATTGAGAACGAACGCAGAAGGAGAAGAAAGGTCTTGGTCAACTCTCGTTCGCTGACCCTAATGCAGACATAGTCTCCTACACGTCATCCCTGACAGCAGTGATTGCTATGCGATTCCCTTATTTTTTTAAAAGAACACATTCTTCAACATCATTCACCATTGCTTGTGAACAGTACCCGAGGAGGAAAGAATAAAACCACTGAATAGCTCAAACTATGAAGAGTTGCGAATGGGGGTAGGTATCGAAGATGCAACACCGCGACTCAGGGCCAGCAAATCAGAGCTGACATCTCACCGCGACTCATGGCCAGCGAATCAGAGCTGACATCACACCGCGACTCAGTTCCAGCGAATCAGAGCTGACATCACACCGCGACTCAGGGCCAGCGAATCAGAGCTGACATCACACCGCGACTCAGGGCCAGCAAATCAGAGCTGACATCACACCGCGACTCAGGGCCAGCGAATCAGAGCTGACATCACACCGCGACTCAGGGCCAGCGAATCAGAGCTGACATCACACCGCGACTCAGGGCCAGCGAATCAGAGCTGACATCACACCGCGACTCAGGGCCAGCGAATCAGAGCTGACATCACACCGCGACTCAGGGCCAGCGAATCAGAGCTGACATCACACCGCGACTCAGGGCCAGCGAATCAGAGGTGACATCACACCGCGACTCAGGGCCAGCGAATCAGAGCTGACATCACACCGCGACTCAGGGCCAGCGAATCAGAGCTGACATCACACCGCGACTCAGGGCCAGCGAATCAGAGCTGACATCACACCGCGACTCATGGCCAGCGAATCAGAGCTGACATCACACCGCGACTCAGGGCCAGCGAATCAGAGCTGACATCACACCGCGACTCAGGGCCAGCGAATCAGAGCTGACATCACACCGCAACTCAGGGCCAGCGAATCAGAGCTGACATCACACCGCGACTCAGGGCCAGCGAATCAGAGCTGACATCACACCGCGACTCAGGGCCAGCGAATCAGAGCTGACATCACACAGCGACTCAGGGCCAGCGAAACAGAGCTGACATCACACCGCGACTCAGGGCCAGCGAATCAGAGCTGACATCACACCGCGACTCAGGGCCAGCAAATCAGAGCTGACATCACACCGCAACTCAGAGCCAGCAAATCAGACCTGACCCTACTCCGTCTCCGACTGGTGGCCCTGGAAACGAATTACACTGGTGTAGTCTGGCTAATAGAATAGGGAACACAGCAGGGAGACAAACCCGGTAATCCACGACCACCAGACACCCCCCCCCCCCTCTCCCCCGCAACAAAAAAGAAATCCAGCTGAATTCGAATGCGGAAGGCTGAAAGGCACACACATCGCCAGCCTCCCTGTAAACTAGAACACAGCGTCCTTTTGAAGACGAGCGACCAGTAGGTAGAAGTCGAGCGCGGATAGAAACACACTTGTATAAAATGAATTGTTACAGTCACCGCCAATTCAACAGTGTACGCCAATCCTCTATAAAAGACTGCATGTACGGGAATCGGTCGCAGTTGCCACCTTATGAAGCGAGACGAAGCCATAATCTTCAGAGGATTAGCAGAACACCCGGTCTACTGAACATAAGTGTATAGGATATTCCTATTCATCAGGCCAGTGAATTCAGATGTCGGGGCAGTATTATCTCAGCGGACGAAACGCTTTATACGGAAATCGAGACTAAGTGTGAGAAACCCAGCCATGTGTTACCACTGTTTAAACCGCGAAACATTAATTTGGCGGCAAAGCAACAGCCAAAAAACAGTATGTTTATACTGACTCTGTGCTACCAGTGCCAAACTTGGTTCTTGTTCAAGGCGAGTGAGAGTCCTATCTCGACCTGGGAAATGAAATATCTGTTTAGCTACATTGTGAGACGGAGAATCAATTTGTTTGGCCACATTGTGAGAATGCAACCAGACCATATTGTTCATGCAACTTTCCGTAGGAGAATCTCAGGAAGAAGAGCTAGAGGTAGACCGAGGAAAGGGATCAAGATGCGGAGAAGTGCTTGAGCTGCAGTGGTCAGCTACCCACAGCTGACTGCTAGCGTCAGGGCCAGCGAACCAGAGCTGCCAAGACCCTTCTACACCTCCACGCGGTGATCCTGGATAACAGGGGCAGCAGGACAGACTGGCTGAGGAGAAGGGATCGAAGAGGGAATGCTAACCCGGTACTAAAAAAATGCTTGCTGAAGTCGGATGTGTTGGACCGAAAGCTGCAAATATCGCAGCCAAGCTGTAAACTATAACACAACGCATTCCTTTCTCAGGACTACATTCTGCTACTTACCCTTTCAGGGTTTGGTAGTGGGAGATTGAGAACGAACGAAGAAGAAGAAAAAGAAGACAGAGGAAAAGGTGGATAGACAGAGTAAACGAGACCTGCTGTTAAATGAAGACAATTGTTACCGGGCCACGTGAGAGGCGAAAGACAAACACATGCCACGACAATGGGCCACAACCCTGTAGAAAATGAGACGACGAAGAAGAAGAAAACAGGTGAGGGATAGACGTTTATGTATTATATTCCTGGCTAGAGTGATGGAGTATTGGGAGGAACACACCGGATTGGATTGGATCGATCACCTCCTCGGAACAGACCCTGATTGAATGTGACGTTTCAAAGGGATTTCTCTGTTGGTCGGAAGGCCTGTATTTACAGTAGGTTGTGGTCTGCCACTGTGAATTGCGCTATAATTAGATAAAATTTTCGAAGATTTGCGCTACCGTCAACCGCATTCTCTCGCTTGAGCTACCTTGGTTCATTGGCAAGACGCAGCAGTCAAGTAGACTGAATATAACACAGGATGCAGTTTGTTTCCCCCTTCGGAATTACTGCGGCCATGCGGCTTGGTAAGGATTTCAGTAAATTTTCGAATGTTTTGTTTTACCCAGACATCGGCAAATAGTCTGCCCGTTTCAGTTTTCAACGACCAATGTTTTTTTTTAAACATGCATAAGGTGTACATGGTTCTCCAAGTCTGTCATCCGTCTCTGATAGGACTACGGACACGATCTCACCTCCCTTTTGAGGTCAGTGGTCGCTTGAAACTTGTGACATTCGAACACCCATTGTTTCATGTTTTCTTTCGGTCATTTTCGAGAAGGGAACGTCGGATTCTCTGCTATAGCGGTCCCCAACTATCATCACATGGACTCCAGAAGTAGGCGGATTAAGAGAGGCTGGGCTGAAGCACCATAGTCAACAGCAGTACACATTGAAATCAAATTCAGGAAGCACAGCTGGGGCACCGAACGAATGCTGTCATCTTTGAAATCAAATTCAGGAAGCACAGCTCGGGCACCGTACGAATGCTGGCCTCATTGAAATCAAATTCAGGAAGCACAGCTCGGGCACCGTACGAATGCTGGCCTCATTGAAATCAAATTCAGGAACCACAGCTGGGGCACTATGAATGCTGGCCTCAGACCTAACGGGACCGTCAAACCGACATACGTCACCCAGTGTGGCGAGGATGTACTCCTTCGACAGTTAACGATAATGGATCTTAGAAAGAAAAGATAAGGAACAACAATAAAACAAGGGCGACATCCGCCGCCAAAGCTTATACACGAGATTGTCACAGTATTCTCTAAAGTAGTATTCTGGTACATTGATCCTGTCAATATTTCTCTATGCTTGTAAGACATGAATAATTACAGCTGTCCTGCAGCGGAAGATACATGCCTTGGAGATGAGATGTTTCCTAAGACTTCTAAACGTCAAATACAAAGATCGAGTTACAAATGAGGAAATACGAGAAAGAATTACAACAGCAATAGGGCCTTTTGAAGAACTCTTGGCAACTGTCAAACGAAGGAAACTCACTTGGAACGACCGCATATCGAGATCACACGGTCTTGCAAATACGATCCTGCACGGGACAATGAGGAGGCTGCGTGGCCTTGCTGTGAAACTCGCTCGGTTTTTACAATACCAACGTTCCGTGTTCGATTCCCACTTGTGTTCAGTTTGGCAGACACTGGTTTTTTTTTTCTCGGGCGAATGATCCTCCACGTACGGAAAGAAATGGCAACCTACCGTACTGCCCACTTGCCAAGAAACTTATAACAGCCAAATAGGTGGCGGTTGTAAGAAGCTACGTTCTGTTAAGGACATGCGACTTACTTACGGGACGATGCAAGGCGGAGGACGAAGAGGTCCCAAAAAGAGGTGGTAGGACAACATAAAAGAATGAACCAATCTCCAAGCAGAAGAAGAACAGGCAGCGGCCGCTGACAGAGTGGGGTTTAGGAGAGGGGGGGGGGGGGTGTGTCTTCATGTATGCTCTAACGACTTCACTGGTTACGAGATGACCTAATTCTGAGATCTGTGCTTGTCGTATTAAAATGTTCAATAATTCACTGCATTACAAATGCTAACTTGTGATGTTATTTGTTCATCCTATGATTACACTGTTTTGGCTACTGTCGACCGGGGATCTCCCGCTGGTGTGTTTTGTTCTACAGCGGTATTGTCGGCTTCTTGCCTTTTGAAGTATAATTCTTGCCAGTGTTCTCTGTATTTGTTGTTCCTGGACAGGACAACGACCTCACTGGAATAAACACATTAAAATAGTCATAGTCTACAGGAGTGAATGCGCCTGCGCAGGTCCCAGCTCTGGTGTGAGCTGGATGTAGCCGGGATTTAGTGTTCCCTGCTTAGCTAGCTAGGCTCGAGCAGCTTATTACTCAGCTGTGTTTGGGCAAGTGCCGCAGAGGGTGGTTACCTAATGTGCTAGTCGCTCTTAATAGACTCAAGCACTAGAAGAAAGTAAATTCGCAGACTGTCATGCGCCATCTATGCTGCTCACAGCAAACCACCTAACCATGGCCGGTGTTCTGCCATGTCACACAGTTAGCCGCCTCTTACGACATACTCTCTGTAGGTCATTGGTGCTATTTTTGTCTGTATCACACACAAAGACCCCGGCGGAGCACTCGGGATTGAAATAGTGGCAGACGAAATGGGAATTAGCTTTACTATATATGCTTGTATGTACACACATGCATATCCACACGGCAGGCACACACACACACAAACACACACACACACACACACAATGTCGCTCCTCTTCTATCCTGAAGAGTTTTGAGAGAAAGAAGGTCGCACCATTCTATTGGGCCTCTTTATTTTGTCCAGGTCACATTTGATTGGCGCGTGACATGGAAAAGTCAGATCGAGAGAAACCGAATGAGAACCAGACAAAGAATGGCAATGATGAGGAAACTTGCTGGCACAAGCTGGGGAGCAGACGATAGAATACTAAAGAAACTGTACACTGGAAGAGTGAGACCAGTTCTCGAGTATGGCATTGCGGCATGGACAACAGCAGCAAAGGCGAACTTTGATAAAATTAGCGAACTTCAAAACCAAGCCATGAGAGTTATAACAGGAGGCATGAAGTCAACGCCAATTGTAGAACTTGAAAAGATTACAAATCTGCAATACATGACCGACAGAAGAGACTGCAGAGCCCAGCAGCAAGCAGAGAAACTCCGAAGACTGACAGACCATCCAATGCATCAGGGACTAAATAGATTTGGAAAAGGGAAACTAAAGCGGAGAAACTTGGCCGAAATAGCCAAAGCAAAGATTAGCGAAGACCCTATGAACACCGTAACAACACCAAAGCCCACCCCTATTGTAGGCAAACCCACATGGAAGCAGCATATCATTCCGGAGGTGGTAGAAAATATACCAGGTATTGGAAACAAGAACAGCCAGACTAAACAAGAAATAAGAGACATAACCCTGAGGTACATAGCGGAAAACTACCCAAGCATGTACTGGACCCATGCATACACCGACGGTTCTGTAACAAACACAACACAGAGTGGAGGGGGAGGGCTATTCATGAGCCCAACAAATGGTAGAAAAATAACAGTCAGTGGAAACTGGAAAATTCTCAAGCAATTTTAGAGCCGAGGCAGAGGCACTGAAGGCTGCAGTAAAAGAAATGCTGAAAGGCGAAAGCAATGAAAGCCAGATAGTCCTGTTTACAGATGCCCTGGCCGTGGTTACAGCATTAAAAAGCCAGAAAAATACTGAACTTAATGATTTAAGAGCAGTACTCTGTCAACTATGCCAGCAGTCCGCTTAAAAAAAGAGTAGTGGTACAGTGGGTACCATCCCACTGTAACATCCAAGGCAACGAGGAGGCAGACAGACTGGCAAAAGAAGATGCAAGACTACCACAACCAAATTCTAGTGTGACGTACGAAGAGTCCAAAAGGTTTATTAGGGCCAGATACATGTCCAAATGGGAAACAGAACAAACTGGCTACACAAAAAACGATGCCTACTACCAGTTGAACAGAAGAGAGCAGGTCGTGGTCTTCAGACTCCGAACAGGCCACAACAGACTGAGGTACCATCTATTCAATAAACTGAAGATAGGTGGCACTGACGAATGCACCTGTGGTACAGGGAAAATGACCGCTGAACACCTCCTGCAAAATTGCCCGACATACGAGGACCAGAGAAAGCACATGTGGCCATCACCAGTGCCAACACTAGACAAGCTCTATGGTAGTATCGACAGCCTCAGGATGACAGCTGCTTTCTTCGAACAAATTCAAGTTGACGTCTGACAGCGTACGAAGAAGAAGAAGAAGAATTTTGTCCAGGTTCCAGTCTAGTCCTCGGCCATTTGTAGATTGTCTTATGTTATTCCAGCGGATTGGATTCGAACTATAGATCTAACCCTTTGCTTCCCATGCCTGCCTCGGTAAGCTATATCCTTTCATTCCACAGACATGGCCAGATGCTCTACTCGAGCTTGCAAGGGCCAGCTCTCGACATGTTGTTGTATTATCTGATTGCAGGCCTTGTGTCTTGTTGTTACTTGGTCGACATTCCTTAGATATCTCATTTCTAAGACTTGCCGCTTGCTTTTTATAGGTTGTTGTTGTTGTCAAGATGGCGCCGGACATGGTCGCAGTCGATTTCCCTCTTGATAAAACGGTGTTTTGTTTGTGTTTTCTATGATAACTCTCGGACTATTAACGTGATTCCTGGATATAAATGTGCCGACTTGTGAATTAAGCATACTAATGTGAAAGAAGTGATGCAACGAAGTATATAACAGTGTATTTTTAGTCGTGAAAGGTAGACTAATGTGTACAGTTTCGATGGGACAAAGCGTGGCCGAAACTTGACCCGGTCAAAGGCTGTATCGTGACCCAGATAACGAAGCATGAACACTGAAACGAAGGAGGTCATCCTGACCCCGTCTAACATACGGTACTTCAGAAAGGAGCTCATCGCGCTTCGATCAGCACACTACGTCCCTTCAAACTCAGATCTACATCTGTTGCGTGTGCTGAAAATACACTTAACCGAGGAGGCATCGGAACTCACAAGTATACAATCAAGGCGGAAGACCAGAGGAACGAGAGGTGGAAGAAGAATACACAAACAAATGCACTCAGAAACAGATACCTCAAAGCTCCACCCCAGCGATAAAAGAGAAGGGAAGGGCTACCGAGATACCATACTGTCTGCATCCGAACCCTTCACTAGAAGTCTTGACAATGTCTTGCCTCTAGAACATGTTGAGTCCGGACGAGAGAGTGAGGAAGATCCTGCGCACATCTCCCTCACTATAAACATATTGCGCATCTCACGACATCACCCTACAGATCATACCCTGACGACTAGCAGCTCGCAACTGGCAGGGCCCCCAAACTGCAGCGGCGGAACAGGCAGAAAACGATCACGAAAACTACCCATCACGCTTGCAACATGGAATGTCCGCACGCTACTGGACAACACCAAAGCAAACAGACCCGAACGACGGACAGCACTGATCGCCAGGGAACTGGCTAGATACAACATCTGCACAGCTGCCCTGAGCGAGACACGACTGGCAGAGGAAGGGCAGATCACAGAAGAAGGCGCTGGTTATACTTTCTTCTATAGCGGCCGCAGCAAAGAAGAACGCCGTGAAGCTGGAGTTGGCTTTGCCATCAAGACCCACATGGTCGACAAGCTCACAAGCATGCCCAGAGGAATTAATGACCGCCTGATTACACTGCGTCTCCCCCTAATAGGAGGGCGCCATGCAACACTCATCAGTGCATACGCACTCACAATGACAAATCCTCAGGAAACAAAAGATAAGTTTTATGAGGACCTTGAGGCGCTCATCGCTGCAGTCCCCAAATCTGACAAACTGGTCATCCTCTGTGATTTTAACGCTAGGGTTGGCACAGACCATACAGCATGAGAGGGGACCATTGGCAGACATGGTATCGGAAAATGCAATAGTAACGGACTGCTCCTTCTGAGGACATGTGCCGCAAATGAACTACTCATTACAAACACAGCTTTCCGACTACATGTCCGAAATATAACCACATGGATGCACCCAAGGTCCCGCCACTGGCACCTCATTGACTACATTATCATCAAACGTAGGGATCGAGCGGATGCTATGGTAACGAAGAGCATGTGTGGTGCAGAATGTTGGACCGACCATCGACTTGTCATTGCCAAGCTAAACTTCAAGATCCAGCCCAAAATGCGCCCCCAAGGAAAGAAACCACCGAGGCGGCTAAATGTCTCTCAGTTGAAATACGAACCCACGAGAGGAGGCTTCCAGGAAGAGCTTGAGGGTAGACTGTCTGAGCTTCGTTTTGAAAAGAACGACATCGAAAAGAACTTGGCATCATTGAGAAACACACTCTACGATACAGCTGTTAAACACATTGGCCCAATCACGCGCAAGCATAAGGACTGGTTTGATGAGAACGATCTAGAAATACAGGGCCTTCTCGATGCAAAACATGAAGCACATAGGGAATACCAGAGGGACACACCATCTCCGACAGCAAAAGCTGCGTTCAATACTGCTCGCAAAGCTGTCCAGACCAGGCTTAGAGAGATGCAAGACTCCTGGCTCAGCAAAAGAGCTGACGAAATTGAGATGTTCGCCGAGCGTCATGACACCAAACGGTTTTACGAGGCACTGAAAGCTCTCTACGGCCCGCAGCCCTCTAGTAATACTCCAGTTCGCAGTGCGGATGGGGTACTGCTAACAGATAAGGTTCAGATTCTAGACAGATGGGCAGACCACTTCTGCAAAATACTAAACCACCCATCGTCCATAAATAAAGAGGCCATCCGGCGAATGCCACAGGTGGAACTGAACCTGGCGTTGGATGAAGTCATTACTGAGGAGGAAGTCGACAGGGAAATCAGTTCACTATCTATAGGAAAAGCTCCAGGAGCTGATGCAATACCAGCAGAGGTATATAAGACAGCTGGCCCATCCCTCACCAGAAGGATCACTGAACTCTTCTGTCACATGTGGGCTGAAGGTAAAATTCCGCAGGAGCTAAAGGACGCCTCAATCGTTCACCTGTACAAAAGAAAAGGCAATCGTCAGGAATGCGACAATCATCGAGGAATATCACTACTCTCCGTAGCAGGCAAGATCCTAGCGCGCTTACTGCTAAACAGGCTCAACAAACACCTTGAACAAAGCCACCATCTCCCAGAAAGCCAATGTGGATTCAGAGCCGGAAGAGGAACAGTGGACATGATATTTGCCGCTCGCCAAGTACAAGAGAAGTGTCGAGAGCAAAATCAGGCCTAGTACACCACATTTATTGATTTGACAAAGGCATTTGATACAGTAAACAGAGGAGGGCTGTGGATGATAATGTCCAAGTTTGGCTGCCCCAACAAGTCCATAACAATGGTGAAACAGCTACACGAAGGCATGTGTGCTCGTGTACTGGACAGCGGTGCAATCTCTAAAACGTTTCTAGTATCAAACGGAGTAAAACAAGGATGTGTACTCGCCCCGACTTTGTTCAGCATGATGTTCGCGGCCACGATGACAGACGCCTTCAGATCATTGGAGCTTGGAATACCCGTAAAGTACCGCACAGATGGCAAGTTACTCAATTCCAGAAGAATGAAGGCCAAAACCAAAGTGGCTGGCGACATAATCAGGGAACTTGTATTTGCTGACGACTGTGCTCTAATGAGCAACTCAGAACTGAACATGCAGGTTGGAATGGACCAGTTCTCTGCCGCATGCGAAAATTTTGGCCTGACCATAAATGCCAAAAAAACAGAGGTCATGTACCAACCAGCACCAGGCATGCCGTACACAAAACCAGAGACTACAGTCAGCGGGCAGACGTTGAATGCCGTAGAGAAATTCACATATCTGGGCAGCACGCTGTCGAGATCTGTCAGCCTAGACGATGAGGTGGCAAGCAGAATAGCAAAGGCCAGCACAGCCTTTGGTAGAATGCGCTCGATGGTCTGGGCTCGTCGTGGCATCGGCGTCAAGACCAAATTGAAAGTCTACCGTGCATACATTCCAACCCTACTATACGCTTGCGAAAGCTGGACTGTATACTCTGGACATGCAAGGAGGTTAAACCACTTCCACACAGGTTGCCTGAGGCGAATATTCAACATCCGATGGCAAGATCGTGTCACTGACATCGAGGTTCTCTCGAGGGCTAACATGCCCAGCATACATGCACTGCTAGAAAAAGCACGACTAGGATGGGCCGGACACCTCGTCCGTATGTCAGACGAGCGGCTCCCAAAGAAGCTTCTCTACGGCGAGCTGAGAGACGGATGGCGCGAGAGAGGGCGCCCAAAGAAACGTTTTAAAGACGGTCTGAAGGACTCACTAAAAAGTTGCCAGATAGACTTCGACACCTGGGAATGTCTTGCGAAAAACAGATCTGACTGGAGAAGCGCAGTCAAATCAGGTGTAGCTGCCGGTGAAGATGACCGTGTTGTGAAAGCCCAGAACAGACGCGAGACGCGGAAATCCCGAGCAGCGGGAACACCATCACTTTCTACAAACCTCGTGTGCCCGATATGTAGCAGATGTTTTCGTGCTCGCATTGGCCTGTTCAGCCACATGCGCACCCACACCCAACAGGGAAATCTGTGACAAGGATGATGTCGGCGGTCCTCATCGACAACGATGGACAGCTATTATTATTATTGTTGTCCATAATTGACATCCACCAGTAAGACATGGCACGAAGTCGGAGTGGTATACATCCATCTTAGGTTTCTTAATTATTGATATTCTGCTGAGGAATCCCTACTTATGACAACCTTGTCCAGCTGCTGCACTTCTTTGATACTTCCCGTTGGTCTGTTATTGCTCCAATGAATTTGACTTCTTGATATTTTCCAGCTGGTCTCATTGCATAATATGGTAGCTCTTCTCTTTTCTAGAGACTGCTATTTTGTGTTTTTGAAAAGCGAATTTTTTTTTCTTGCGTTCGCTTTATTTATCTAATCCCCAAAGCGGTGTGCGTTGCACTGTGGTTTTTATTTGGCGCCTGTCGGCCCCGTGCATCCGACTTCAGCATGAATTTTATGTAAAGGTCTGCTTCCTCCTGCATTTTCTAAGGGTTTGCTTCCCTGGGATAACGGCCGGTGCTGTGATGGGGATCGAACCCAGCACCTTCCGGTTGTGAGCCGTGTCACTTAACCACTAGCCCACGCCGTCTCCACTCTCTTGTCTTTGACTGCAACCTCCACACTTTCATTTCACCATATCGTTCTTCTTCTTCTTCTTCGTTCCTTCGTTCTCAATCTCCCACTACCAAACCCTGAAAGGGTAAGTAGCAGAATGTAGTCCAGAGAACGGAATGCGTTGTGTTGTCATTTACAGCTTGGCTGCGATATTTGCACCTTTCGGTCCAACACATCCGACTTCAGCAAGCATTTTTAGTACCGGGTTAGTATTCACTCTTCGATCCCTTCTCCTTAGCCAGTCTGCCCTGTTGCAGCCTGTTATTCAGCATCCCCTCGTGGAGGTGTAGAAAGGTCTTGGCAGCTCTGGTTCGCTGGCCCTGACGCTAGCAGTCGCTGACCACTGCAGCTCATGCGCTGCTCAGCATCTTGATCCCCATCATATCGTTAGTTTCTTTCTTAAACCACATTTCTTATTGTACCATATTCCTTAGACAAAAACTAATGATAACTAATCTTTTTTTCCATCTCAAATTTCTTAATTTTAAGGATGGTTTTGGAGTTTGCCTTTGATTTGGTAATCAGAGGCAAGTCATCGCCAAAAGCCAGCTTCGATGTTTAGACTAGTCTCTTCTTCCAGTGGAGCCGCGTAGCGCAGTGGTTAGCGATTTGGCTTCGCATCTGAGTGGTCCTGGATTCATTCCCCAGTTGAGGCGGTAATGTTTTTTTCAGACCGCAATGGCTCCCGGGTCGACCCAGCCTTAAATGGGTACCGGTTCAGTCCGGGAAGTAAAAGCGGCGAGGGAGAGTAGATGGCTACCGCCCTCATATAGCCGAGTCTTTGAAATGTGAGATCGCTAACACACCACACCCTTACGGCAGTAATGCTATGGGTTACTTTACTAATTTACATCTTCCAGTACCACACTAAGTTCGTTTGGGTCCTCTCCTCACAAACTTTCATAACGTCATTTATGGGCAGTATGTAAAGATTATAATGTCGCCTTGTCTTACGCCATATGTGGTGGTCTTGAGCTGCTATGACATTTTGGTTTGCTGTCCTAATGTAATTTTTGCAAGTCTCTGTATAACGGAAGTCAAGGGGGATAGGTTGTTCCTCCTTTCCAGGCTTCCACAGAGCCTGCTTCCAGGAACATTATCGAATGCTACTGTTCAGAACCATGACCATGCTTGACATTGTACTGATACGGAAAATGGTAAAGCATGGACAGAATTACTAATAAGAACATTCCATTCTTCTTAGCCTAAGTCGACCTTCTACAGGGAAAGATGCAGGTCCCAGTTCTGGTATGAGCTGGATGTAGCCGGGAGAATGATTTCATGCTTAGCGGGCTAGACTCGAGCAGCTTATTACTCCGCCGTGTTAGGACACGTGCCGCCGCGGAGGGATGGTTAACCGACGTGAGTCCATCTTAATAGACTCAAACATTAGAGGAAAGTAGACCCGCAGCCTGTTAGAGGCCGTCTATGCTGCTCTTAACAAGTCACCTAACCATGACTGTTGTTATGCAATGTCACGCATTTACGACATGCTCTCTGTGGGGCAGTGGTGCTATTCTTGTCCTTGTCATACACCCCACCCCGGCTGATCAATCGGGACACAAATAAAAACATTTCATAACCAAATGCAAGAAAAGAAAATATAATTTTGAAAAGCGTTAAGTCAGCAAATTCAAGAGCATGGACCGACAAATATACGAACATGACAATACAAACCAATAACGTAAATAAAGTATCGACTAGAATAACAAAAAACAACTTACAGAAACGTTACAAACTACTTGTAAGAAAACATTCAATTAGTACTTACTATAACATATATAATTATGTACACGAGCATACATAGCTACAGGACAAGGCAGACAAGAACAGCAACAAACAATAGAAATATAAGATAACTACTTTTAAGAACACCAATGGACCACTTTCATGAATATAAATGAAGCACGTACAAGAAACATCAATAACACATGTACAAGAACATCAATAACACATGTACAATAATATCAAGGAAGCACGTACAAGAACATCAATGAGGCACGTACAAGAATATCAATAGCACACGTACAAGAATATCAATAGCACACGTACAAGCATATCAATAACACACGTACAAGAACATCAATAACACACGTACAAGAACATCAATGAGGCACGTACAAGAATATCAATAGCACACGTACAAGAATATCAATAGCACACGTACAAGCATATCAATAACACACGTACAAGAACATCAATAACACACGTACAAGAACATCAATGAGGCACGTACAAGAATATCAATAACACACGTACAAGAACATCAATGAGGCACGTACAAGAATATCAATAGCACACGTACAAGAATATCAATAGCACACGTACAAGCATATCAATAACACACGTACAAGAACATCAATAACACACGTACAAGAACATCAATGAGGCACGTACAAGAACATCAATAACACACGTACAAGAACATCAATAACACACGTACAAGAACATCAATAACACACGTACATGAACATCAATGAGGCACGTACAAGAACATCAATGAAGCACGTACAAGAACATCAATAACACACGTACAAGAACATCAATAACACACGTACAAGAATATCAATGAGGCACGTACAAGAACATCAATGAAGCACGTACAAGAACATCAATAACACACGTACAAGAACATCAATGAAGCACGTACAAGAACATCAATAACACACGTACAAGAACATCAATAACACACGTACAAGAACATCAATAACACACGTACAAGAACATCAATGAGGCACGTACAAGAACATCAATGAAGCACGTACAAGAACATCAATAACACACGTACAAGAACATCAATGAAGCACGTACAAGAACATCAATAACACACGTACAAGAACATCAATGAAGCACGTACAAGAACATCAATAACACACGTACAAGAACATCAATGAAGCACGTACAAGAACATCAATAACACACTTATAAGAACATCAATAACACACTTATAAGAACATCAATAGCATACGTACAAGAACATCACTAACACACGCACATCAACGTTATTAAGCCAAAACGACATACAATTACAATGACATTCGAGAATCACAACGCAGAACACAAGTATATAAATTAAAGAACCATTTACCATCAATCCCAACACAAAACAATATCACAACTTACTCGAACAAAAACGTAGCACCATCACGTTAATGAAAGCACTAGTAAAATAGACACGAACAAAGAACATTAACGCATTTCTTTCAAGGACACCAGTGCGTCATGTACACGAATATAAAATACTATCATCAAGAACACACATGACCCACGGACAAGAACATACAAGAACCACTTACTATATTAGTCTGGCGAGAAATCCTAATAAGATAATAGGTATCAGTATCCACAGAGGCCATAATGGTACTGGATATGTCTTATTCACTGAAGTGTGAAAGTAGTTTGTGATTTCAGAATCAAAGACAAGAATGCTATTTACACAAAAAAAAAAAAAAGAACCACAACAAACAACAACACACACACAAATTCACACGCACACATAGAGGCTTAGATACGTGCATTACAGGACATACACATTCACACACTGGGACATACCCATATGCATATATTTATTCATGTTCCAACATACGCAGTCACACGCACACACAAACTTACACAGTGGTCTGGGCACATGCATTCCTGAATACACATACACACAGATGCATAGGCACGTATATACGCAAATATATACTCACACATTCGCACATATACACAGAAGCGTTGGCATATGCACACACACACACATACACACATACATATACATAGACACGTATGTAAACAAACATACACACTCACACATACTCACGTAAACACAGATGCATAGATACATCCATACTCGTACACACACAGTCATACACATACCCACAGAGATGCATAGACAGCATGCATACTCGCATACATATTCACACCCACACATACACCCACACTCAGCAATAGACACATGCATATCCGAACATACACACACAGAGACATAGACATACATCTACAGTCACATAGACATAGACATACACCCACAGGCATAGACATACACCCACAGACACACACATGCATAGACATTCACACAGAGAGGCATAGAAATACGCATATATACACATAGAGGCATAGATATACACCCACAGACACACAGAGGCATATACATACACACACATACACACAGAGGCATATACATATACACACAGAGGCATAGACATACACATACAGACACACATTGGCATAGCCATACACCCACAGACACACAGAGGCATATACATACACACAGAGGCATATACATACACACACATACATACACACAGATGCAAAGACATACACCGACATACACACATAGGCATAGACATACACATACATACACAACGACTAATACACATACACATACCAGAACATACACACTCACAAATATACATACCTTCCTTTTCCTCCTTCTCATCTTTTTCCTTCTCCTTCTCATAAATCAGCTCCCATGATCCTTAAGTTCTTTAGGTTTCTAGATTAATAGTGCTGGGAAAGGGGGGTAGCCCTGTGACATTTTCCACCCAGGTCAGAAAACAGTCAAACATCCAGCTCCTTTCCGACAGGGTAGGTAGTTATAGGGCTGGCTATAACAGCTCTGATGGGCCCCCGAACCGGGTGGACCTACCCCCTTTTCTCTCTTCTCTTCCCTCACTCTGTTTCATTTGACTCTATCCCACAGTCACACCCTTGCACAACTTTCACACGCGCTCTCGTGATAAACGCCCTTCCATTGCACTTTGGTTGGGCTAGCTTCTGAGGGCGCACAAACCTAGCATAGGTACATACAGATGCACACATGCATCCAAGCACTGGTTTATGCGTCCTGATATCGCCCAATTGACTACGGTCTGGGGTGGAAAATGGCGCGCCTCCGCCAGTAGAAACTAGTGAGGCAAACATCTAAGCAAAAAAAAAAAAATCTGATGGGCCCCTGACGGGCGTTAATCCCCACCCCCATACAGAGCCCTGAAAAGAGTTGCCGAACCCGCCAGTTGTGCCGTGTATCAGATTAGCTACGGTCTAGTTGGCTATTTTGCCAGCTATCATCTCACTAGGTGGCCTGACATCTTCTCGAAACGGTCAACATATACTACGTGTATATATGTTCACTATGTATCCTGTATCCGCCTAATCATCGTCGTTATGTATATGTCTAGTTCTTCTTGGAGCATATGGCTGCAACATATGCTTTCCAGCTGTTGATATTCAGTGCCGTCTTCTGTAGTTACACCCACAAGAGCCAGACTGAACCGACTTCCTTCTCGACCGTTGGTCTCTCTATTAAGTTTAGCATTCCTACTCGTCTCATTTCCCTGTGGGTTCCAATCCAGAACGTGTCTGATTATACACCCCCCAATATCCTGCTGTATGTGTTCTTGCCGTGTTTTTCCTCACAGATCCATATTATCTCTAGATATCTAACACTAAGAATGCACTTCTACACCTGGCGCCTTGGATTTGTCGTACCTGCATACCAGGTAAGCGTAATCTCATGGCAGGTGCTGCTGTCAGGGATGAAGTGTTCGGTACTTCATTGTGTTTGACTTTAGTTTGTTTATGAGGTGGAGTTACCAGTTTCTTTCCTCGCCTTCACTTCCTAATACTCAATCAGGTACCAATTTACAACTGGGTCGAGTGGAGCGTGTCAATAAGCTGTTGTTGCTGTTAATGCCATTCTTACTTGATTTAGGTTCTCTTGCTCTTGACGACTTTCTGGTGGTGGGTTACAGTGGTTCTCCCAACAACCCAAGGGGTACTTGAGTAGGTGGATCGGGGTCTCACTGCATGTAGTGTAATGCTAGGCTCTTTAATAAGCTCACCACCACAGGGATCACAGTGACGATCACCACCTCGTTAACCAGACTGCCATGACATGATGTTCTAAAGGAGAACTGCTTGGAAGTGAAGTGGGGTCTTGATTAGTATGTTTCACCTGACCCTGACTAACACAGTCTGATCAGTATGTTTCACCTGACCCTGACTAACATAGTCTTCTTCTTCTTCTGCGTACACAGTCAGACAGTAACCATTATTTTCTCGAAAAAAGTGGCGGTCATCCTGAGACTCTCGCCACTACCATAGAGCTTGTCTTGCAGTTCCACTGGCAATGGCCACATCTGCTCTCTCTGATCCTCGTATGTCGGGCAGTTCTGCAGCAGATGTTCAGTGGTCATTTTACCAGTACCGCACGGGCATTCGTCGGTACACCCTATCTTCAATTTGTTGAAGAGGTGGTACCTCAGTCTGTTGTGGCCAGTGCGAAGTCTGAAGACAACGACCTGCTCTCTTCGGTTCAACTGGTAATAGGCATCGTTTTTGGTGTAACCAGTATGTTCGGTTTCCCATTTGGACATGTACCTGGCTTTGATAAGCCGTTTTGACTCTTCGTACGTCATACTGGTATCTATTTGTGGTAGCCTTGCACCTTCTTTTGCCAGTCTGTCTGCCTCCTCGTTGCCTTGGATGTTGCAGTGTGACGGAACCCACTGTACCACTACCCTTTTCGGTGCGGACTGTTGGCACAGTTTGCAGAGTGCTGCTCTTAAATCATTAAGCTCAGTGTTATTCTGGCTTTTTAGCGCTGTGACTACTTCGAGAGCATCTGTCAGCAGGACTATATGGCTCTCATTTTCACTGTGTGTTACCATTTCTTCCACTGCCGCCCTCAGTGCCTCTGCCTCTGCTCTGAAATTGCTCGTGTACTTACCAGTAGCGAATGACAGTGTTATTTTTCTGCCATTTGGTAGGTTCAGGAATGCTCCTGCCCCTCCGTTCTGTGTAGTGTTTGTTACAGAACCGTCGGTGTATGCATGGGTCCAGTCCATGCTTGGGTAGCTTTTCGTTATGAAGCTTAGGGTAGTGTCTCTCCTTTCTTTTCCACTCTGGCAGTTTTTGTTTGCAATACCTGGTATATTTTCTACCACCTCTGGAAATATATCCTGCCTCCAAGTAGGTTTTCGTACAGTAGTGATGGGTTTTGGTGTTGTTAGTGCGTTTATGGGATCTTCGTGCATCTTTGCTTTGGCTATTTCTGCAAAGTTTCTCCGCTTTAGTTTCCCGTTTCCCAAATTGTTTAGTCTCTGGTACATTGGATGGTCCGTCAGTCTTCGGAGTTTCTCTGACTGCAGCTGGGCTCTGCAGTCTCTTCTATCGGTCATGGATTGCAGTTTTGTAATCTTTTCAAGTTCTACAATTGGCGTTGACTTCATGCCACCTGTTATAATTCTCATGGCTTGGTTTTGAAGTTTGTTAACTTTATCGAAGTTCGCCTTCGCTGCTGTTGTCCATGCCGCAATGCCATACTCGAGAACTGGTCTCACTCTTCCAGTGTACAGTTTATTTAGTATGCCTTCGTCTGCTCCCCAGCTTGTGCCAGCAAGCTTCCTCATGATCGCCATTCTTTCTCTGGCTTTCATTCGGTTTCTCTCAATCTGACTTTTCCATGTCATGCGCCGATCAAATGTGACTCCCAGATAGGTTGGGTTGTCGTTTGGCTGCAGGATTTTGCCATTTAGGCTTAATTTGGTACTTTGGGGTTTTAATGAGAGCGAGAATATTGTGCACGTGGTTTTCTCCTCGTTTATTTTGACCAGCCATGAGTTCGCCCACTCTTCCAGCGATGTTAGGGCCGTTTGCATCCGATTTCTTGCTATGGTGAGATTCTTTTCAGAGGTCCACATAGCCAGATCGTCTGCAAACATTGAGCTATGGACTCTTCTTGGTATATTCTCTGTAATATCGTTTATATATACCAGGAAGAGTGTGGGTGACAATACTCCCCCTTGGGGTACTCCCTGCTCGAGTGTCACCTTTTTTGCTCATCTGCCCTTGTACTTGGACTCTGGCCGTTCTTTGTTTGAGGTAGTGGTTGATCCACTTGTACATCTTCCCACAGACATCACTTCTTCTTAGCTTGACTCTAAGTCCATCCTTCCAGACTTTGTCAAATGCCTTTTCCAGATCCACCCAAACAGCTACTGTGTGTTTCTGTGCCTGGTAGGCATCTTCTATTTCCTGGGCTATTAGGATGACCTGATCCTCAGTGGATCTGTGCTGTCTAAAGCCGGCTTGCTGTGGAATTAGTATTCGTTTTTCTTCCAGATGCCACATCAGTCTGGTGTTTATCATCCGTTCCATCAGCTTGCCGACACAGCTCAGTAGGCTTATGGGCCTGTATCCATTCGGATCTGTTTTGTCCTTTCCTGTTTTTGGTACTGGTACCAGTATTGCATCTTTCCATGCCTGGGGTACAATACCCCTTTTCCAGCTTTGGTTCAGGACTGATAGTAGTTTTTTCTTCGCTGTTTGGCCCAGCCCCATCAGCATTTCGTTTGTTATCCCGTCTTTTCCGGGAGATTTCCTTCTCTTTAGTGTTCTCATAGCCTCTTCCATTTCGCGCATTGTTAGTTTGGCCATCATGTGCTCTTCAGGAGCCATATTTATGTTTTCGTGCCCCTTTAGCTCTTCGCTAATGTCTGTATGCTTATCTGCAGTGATCGACAAAGGCGTTTGCGGCTTTCTTACCTGTGATCAAGTTCTCGCCCTGCTTGATAGTAATTTGTTTATTTGACGGGGTTTCGTCATTCATGGCTCTGACTAGCTTCCATAGCTTGTTCCCTTCTTTGTCCAGGTTTAAACTTTCCGTTTTATTTTTCCAACTTTCTCTTGCTGTTTGCTTGAGAGTGTGTTTGTACTGCGCCGCGGCGGCTTTGAGGGCGATGTTTGCCTCCATGGATTTTTCTCGTTCTGCCATGTTCCTAGCATTTGTTACCGCATCTTCCACTTTCTGTAACTCATCATTCCAGTAGGGCTTATAGTTTTTCCTAGCTCCTCTTGGGATGGTTTCAGTGGCGGCTTGCATTATTGCCTTGCTTAGGCTCTCTACCATGGGCTTCATTTTGGTGTTTCGTGTGTTGATGGTTTCACACAGCCCATCTGTCAGGATTGCAAATCTGTCCCAGTCGGCTCGTTTGTAATTCCAACGTGGGAGCGGTTTTGTTTCCTGTGGGCCTACTTCCATGTCAATGGTTAGCCTGATCGGCCTGTGGTCGCTACCTGCCAGTTGGTTTAGCACCTGGCGGTCTATTTTATAGTGTATGTCCTGTGTGGAGAAGGCCAAATCTGGAGTCGAGGTGGTATGCCATGTTCTTGAATAGAAGCTAGGGCTATCCTCCGGCCTATTGATTAGGGAGAGATTTGCATCTATCTCCCAATCTTCCACTTCGTCACCTCTGCTGTCTGTGTCAGAGTATCCCCATCTCTCCGAGTGGCTGTTGAAATCTCCAACTACTATGCAGTTGGAGTCTCTGACCTCCATACTCGAGAGCGATAGGTCTCTGTTTGGTGGTCCGTACAGATTGAAAATGCGGAGCTTCGTCTCTTGAGCCATTATGTCAACTCCTACAATTTCTGCTTGTCCGGTGTGATTGACAGGTACCGCGCTACTCGGTATGCTGTTTCTGGTCAGTATCAGGACCCCTCCTTTGTGGCCTTCTCTATCTAGACGGAAGGTCTGGTATCCTCTGATTGAGAATTTATGGTTATTGTTGAGGTGCGTTTCCTGGATACATGCCACGTCAATCTTACCTTCATGCAGGTGGTGTGTTAGGGAAAGTTTTTTGTTAATGACTCCCTCCGCATTCCACTGTAGTATTTTGAGGGTCTTGAGGTTTTGGCCAATAGACGTTACCCCATAGCCATGTGCCTTGACTCCACGACACATGGGTGGGTGACCACCAGTAGTCAAGGGTGGGCCCCTTCGAGGCGTGGGGCCCGGCGCTATCGCTGCCTGGCGGGTCTCCTCAGGATGAGCGCCATACGTTTTTCGAATAGGTTGTGCTGCCATCATACTGTGATTTACGTTGCACTGTTTTGTTAGGCTTGCGGCCCCGTGCATCCGATTTCAACAGGCGTTTCTGTAGGGATGCCCTCCTTAGCCTTTGGCTGTCCCCAGCCTATCTGCAAGGCAGCAGTTGTTTACGATCAGAGTTTTCTCTCCTATGGAAGTTGTCTTACCAGACTATCGAGTCTTCACTACTCGTGTCTATAGGGTGCAATGATGATATGTGATATATGAGATGGACTGGTTTACCCGGAAGAGAGGCAGTCCAGTGTGTCTGTATCCCAGGATCGTCACGTCCTGCCAGAAACGTAGCATTTGCATGTGAGTGGGGTATCTCTTTTTCCCTTTATTTTCTTGGCTTCTATGCAGGGATGGTACGCCTAGCATTCCCCGCCACCTGGGGTGTTGACACAGTGGGGCAGGTGTGCAATGTCCGCTGGTCTGCATCTCTTCTGCGTTCAGCATGATAGTTATGGCTGATAACGTACAGAGGTAGATATCGTAGCCGGAGTGCATTTAGCCAGAGGACAAGCCTGGTAATGTCACAGAGATGTTGATCGCCTGGTGTGCGGACAACTCTCATGGTCAGTGGTTGAGTCTTGACAGTTCACAGTGTTGTGGCTGCTCTACTGTTTTCGACACCCCGACCAGGTTCTAAGTCTTTGGTTGGTGTTTTTCGCACCCCATCGCCGTATAGGGTGAGTATCAAGCAGTTGTCCGCCCGCTTTGATTTGCGGGCGGCAAGGACCTCTTACTGTGGCTCTACCTGATAGGGCTGGGGCGCAAGCCCCAGGTCCCGAGCATGTAGGAGCCTCCCATTGCAGTGGTGCTGAGATTTTGGGCGGGATTGCGGCTTACAAGGGTTCGGCCGTAATCCCCCACATGGTAGCCTCGCGCCCTTGGCTTATCAGCCTGGTACGTGAACCAAAATGTCTGCGGCTCCTCTCGATTTGAGCTGGTTTTCCGTAGCAACGACCTGTCATTTGTAGGGTAAAACTGACCTGTCTTCAGATCTATTTCCAGCACCCGTTCACTATTTGGTCAGACG
The DNA here is from genome assembly GCA_036924085.1 of Ariolimax columbianus. Classification (NCBI taxonomy): domain Eukaryota; kingdom Metazoa; phylum Mollusca; class Gastropoda; order Stylommatophora; family Arionidae; genus Ariolimax; species Ariolimax columbianus. The sequence continues at coordinate 1,759,099 of JAVGWX010000022.1, read as the reverse complement.
AATTTATTGAGGGCTTTTGTTTGTCAATGACCAGGTATTTGAAATCTGCGGTTTCTGCGGAGTTAAACACGATTTCCGTAGCGTTCTTTCATTTGAGTGTTTGAGAGCTGACTTGTCGTCCGTGAGTCTAATACCAGCGTACGTTCATTATTAGACCCAAAACGGCAGTGCTCTCGATTTGTCAGTTGTTCTACAGTATTGGCGTGTTCAGTCAAATTAAGCCGCAGGTTCCACACCTGGTGGTGCCCTTCCGTCAATTCCCTTAGCGAGACAATCAAGTTTCTTAAAGGGTAGCCCCAAAGATTTTCGGGGGTCTAATTCCAGCACATGTTCTCTATTTGACCCCCCGAAGGTGTACTTTTTGATAGTCATTCTGCAGTATTGGCGTGGTAAGTTAACTTAGGTCTCAGGCTCCACTCCTGATAGTGCTCTTCCGTCAATTCCTTTATCAAACACTGGATGCAGACAAAACCGAGCCACAGGGGACATAACCCCAGATTTCTGGGGGTCTAAGTCCAGCACCAGTTCCATATTAGACCCCAGAAGAGTGGTCTCGGCATGTCAATCATTTCAGTGTTGGCCGTGTTGATTCAAATTAAGCCGCAGGCTCCACTCCTGGTGGTGCCCTTCCGTCAATTCCTTTAAGTTTCAGCTTTGCAACCATACTTCCCCCGGAACCCAAACACTTTGGTTTCCCGGAAGCTGCCCGCAGAGTCATCGAAGCAACTCCTGCGGATCGCTAGTCGGCATCGTTTATGGTCAGAACTACGACGGTATCTGATCGTCTTCGCGCCTCTGACTTTCGTTCTTGATTAATGAAAACATTCTTGACAAATGCTTTCGCAGTAGCTCGTCTTGCGGCGATCCAAGAATTTCACCTCTAACGCCGCAATACGAATGCCCCCGTTTGTCCCTGTTAATCATTACCTCCAGTTCCGAAAACCAACAAAATAGAACCGAGGTCCTATTCCATTATTCCATGCACCATTATTCAGGCAGCCGAGACCTGCTTTGAACACTCTAATTTTTTCAAAGTAAACGCGCCGGCCACCCAGGACGCTCAGCGAAGAGCACCCGTGGGAGAGAGCCGGCAGACGGTAGGGCAGGAGACAACGGGCAGTGAACCGGCGCGAGCCGGACCGCCCGCCTGCGCCTGAGATCCAACTACGAGCTTTTTAACTGCAACAACTTTAATATACGCTATTGGAGCTGGAATTACCGCGGCTGCTGGCACCAGACTTGCCCTCCAATAGATCCACGTTAAAGGGTTTAAAGTGTACTCATTCCAATTACGGGGCCTCGAAAGAGTCCCGTATTGTTATTTTTCGTCACTACCTCCCCGTGCCGGGAGTGGGTAAGTTGCGCGCCTGCTGCCTTCCTTGGATGTGGTAGCCGTTTCTCATGCTCCCTCTCCGGAATCGAACCCTGATTCCCCGTTACCCGTTACAAACATGGTAGGCATGTCACGTACCATCGACATTTGATAGGGCAGACATTTGAAAGATGCGTCGCCGGCACATGAGGCCATGCGATCAGCACAAAGTTATCCAGAGTCACCAGTGGGGACGCCGCAACCCCGCGAGGGGAAACGACGATTGGTTTTGAACTATTAAAAGCGCTCTTTCCGCGAGGGTCGGAGCTTGGTAAGCATGTATTAGCTCTAGAATTGCCACAGTTATCCAAGTAGGATCGTGTCATCTAAGGAACCTCGACTGATTTAATGAGCCATTCGCGGTTTCACCGTGAGACAGTGTGAACTTAGACATGCATGGCTTAATCTTTGAGACAAGCATATGACTACTGGCAGGATCAACCAGATATCTGTCGGAGACGTACGTACTGCGCACACCGGTCGGCGGAGGAAGGGTGTGTAAAAAGCCTCACTGGGACGGCCGCAGGGACCGACTGACGGGACGGACGGACGGTTGTTCCACCCGTCCCTCACTCCGTCGACCTAGGACCGCCTGACAGGGGCCTCCCACACGCACCAGACGACCGACCGACCGGGCTCGCTCGAGGAGGGATGGCAGCGCTCTGTGCAGAACGGATCCCAACGACCTCGGCGATGAATTTCACTGGGACTAGAGACACAATTTGGCCTGCCCTTCTCCGTAGGGAGAAGGCAGGGCCTCGAGGCAACGATTCCTGCTTTCCATTTGCCGGTCACAAGCTCTTTGCGAGAGTCGGACCACCAGCGAGACGTACTGTCGAGCTCTGCTATAAGCCTTAGATAAATCACCAGGGACGGACCACGTTTCCTGATACGGACCAGACTAGCGCACCTCGGTGGAGGAGCCACTACCACAAACCGCACCCAATTCGCACTACGGGGAAAGGCAGGCGAGCGTTTTCCGCAAGCCCGCGCTATCGCTCCGCCTGGCGGGACTGAGATCGCTTTACGAACACTGGTTGAAATTGAGTCGCTGCGGCGAGACAACTACCCCAGATCATTTGTAATCTAACATACGATACTTTAAGCGGCAAAATATCGCGTGTAGATGGATGACGAATTCAGCATTAAAAAAATGGCTGTCGGGAGTGACTCCAGAATAAACGAATTTTTTTAGAATTCCGTTTTTGTAGGCCGAATTGGTCGGCTAGTTCTCGACCCTGGCGTGCTAAAGTTAATTAATAATTAAACAACCTAATGACAATTAGGATAAAAACATCCCCAGTTACGTTAACACACATTGTTTACCTTTTTTTAATCCACACGAACTAAACCCGTTTGTGACAATCCTAGCCTATCAGAGTGTCTCCTATAGGTCCTAAAAAACGAAAGGCACATGCGAATACTTACTTCTTCAAGTCAGAGGGCCAGAAAATAATTTAGGATTTTCTTTCATTTTGAAACGAAATTAAAGAAAATTATAATCAGGATGTCAAGGCCAGATAACAGGCTTGTAATAAAACAAGTCTGATGGTGTGTTTTTTTTCTTGATCGCAATATTTTAATCTTGTTTTCACACGAGATTTCCCAAAAATTTTCTGTTACAGACTGGTGTTAATGCTTTTCTCTGAGCTCACAGATATGGGAGTTATTTTGGATAGGGTAGGGATTTCTGTGTCCGTTCGGAAACGTTCATTGCAAAAGGTGAAGAAAGTCCATTTACATAGACTGCCGTCGAAAATTAAGTGTATATACTTTATTGTACTAGAGCTTAACGTGTTCTGACTGAGTCAAGTCCAGGATCAGGTCGGGGTAAATCATACTAAACAAGACCATCAATTCATACCACGGTCAAGTGAAATAATCCACCATAATCGAACCTCATGCCGCAAGGTCAGGTCAAACATACAGACCAAGATCACACCTCACGCCTGACCCCAGATCAAACATACTGACCAAGATCACACCTCACGTCAGGCCCAGATCAAACATACTGACCAAGATCACACCTCACGCCTGGCCCCAGATCAAACATACTGACCAAGATCACACCTCACGTCAGCCCCAGATCAAACATACAGACCAAGATCACAACTCACGTCAGCCCCAGATCAAACATACAGACCAAGAGCTCAAGTTCTCTTTTCTGGCACCTGGAAACAGTTTGTGTTGTATCAGCCTAGCCAACCGAGGAGGAGATCGGTACTATGATCCCTGCGGTGATAATCCTATTCTGCAATCCACAACATCCAGGAAAGTCCATGTCCATCCGCTTTAATAAGCTGGATGTAGCCTAGCCGACCTGTACTTCTACAGGGGAAGATGCCCCTGTGCAGGTCCCAGCTCTGGAATGAGCTGGATGTAGCCGGGAGAAGGATTACCATCTTATCGGGCTAGTCTCGAGCAGCGTAATACTTCTTTGCGTTGGGTCAATCGCTTAGTGAGGGTGGTTAACCAATGTGAGAGCTCATCTCAATAGACTCAAACACTAGAACAAAGTAGACCCGCAGTCTGTTAGACGCCATCTGTGCTGATCTAAACAAACCACCTAACCCTGGTCGGTGTTACGCCATGTCACACAGTTGTTGTTTTTTTAAATATCCAGCAAATTCATGCTAAAATAATCACTGTGACAACATGTACAATAAAGTGGTCAATTCTCCATTAAGGTCAAATGTGATGCTTGCATGTTGCCTATAGATCACGAGAAAACCGGGACACAAAAAAACTGTCCTTACCGAATCAATCATATTCAATGTTATCCTTCTCCTCGACTGTGTTATCTGCGTGATGATAAATCTGTTTATTTATGAAGTCGATATCTGAACGAGATACCAGGCGGATCACTTGGTGCAGAGGAACTTGTCTGAAACATCGCATGCATTCGATACAAGGCTATTTTATCACGTTCCTTCAACAGTTGTGATTTTTATTGTTGGATTTATTTCTATTTCATGTCTCTTACACCATCAATAAGTTAGTCTTCCATTTCATGTCTGTCACACCATCAACAAGTCAGTCCTCCTTTTCATGTCTCTCGCACCATCAACAAGTCAGTCATCCATTTCATGTCTTACAGTCCTCAATTTCATGTCTCCCACACCATCAACAAGTCAGTCCTCCATTTCATGTCTCCCACACCATCAACAAGTCAGTCCTCCATTTCATGTCTCCCACACCATCAACAAGTCAGTCCTCCATTTCATGTCTCCCACACCATCAACAAGTCAGTCCTCCATTTCATGTCTCCCACACCATCAACAAGTCAGTCCTCCATTTCATGTCTCCCACATCATCAACAAGTCAGTCCTCCATTTCATGTCTCCCACACCATCAACAAGTCAGTGCTCCATTTCATGTCTCCCACACCATCAATAATTCAGTCCTCCATATCATGTCTCCCACACCATCAACAAGTCAGTCCTCCAGTTCATGTCTCCCTCACCTTCAGCAAGTCAGCCCTCCATTTTATATCATCATCATGTAGCATGTCTTTTATAGAACGTCGCTCCCATCACAGTCTTTCTGTAAGAAACTCGTTCTCTTGCCAAAACACCAGCCTCCGCCAGCCATACTCAGGCACTCCTGGATATCTTGGTGCCATCGTCTTCTTGGTCTACCCCTTCCTCTTTTGCCTGGCACCATACCTTCCATCACCGTTCTCTCAAGACCGTTGTGTCTCTTGATGTGACCAAATTACTTGCATTTTCTAGCCAAAATGGAATTGATAAACCAGTTCTCCTCGATGCTCAACTCTTGCCGAATGTCTGCATTTGTTTTTTTCTCTGTCCAGGGTATTCTGACGATCTTTCTGTAACATTTTGACTAGAAGGATTCGATTCTTTGTCCAGAAGTTTTGGTAATCGTCCATGATTCACAGCCATAAGCTGCCACAGGAAAAACACAGGTTCTCAAGACTTTTACTTTTATTGTTTTGTTGGTGCCCTGCCATAATTTCTTCAGGCTGTTCAGTCTCTGCATTGCCATAGCTAGTCTTCTTTTGATTTCTTTCGAGCAGTCGCACTTTTTGTAAATTCTGGAGCCCAGATATTCAAAATGTGTGACCTAATCTATTTCCTCACCACCCACTGTAAATGTATGCTGACATTGTGTTTTGTCTGTGGTCATTATCTTTGTTTTATTTATGTTTATAACAGGTTTTGATCTTTACTATGTCCATTAACGGCTGAAAGTAGCTGCTCAAGCCCTTCTGCACTTCTTGATAGTATCACTGTGTCATCTGCGTATCGTAACTCTGGAATCTCGTACCTCCCAATCGTAAATGGATCGAAACTTTCAATGTTCACATCTTCTCGAGCATTTCTCATTATACATTCCGCATATATGTTGTACAGATAAGGTGAGATGATACATAACTGTCGGACTCCTTTTTGTACTGCAAACCAATCTGATGTTTGCCCAGATACTCGGACAGCGGCTTGTTGATCTTGGTATAATGTTTCAATGAGATGGACTATGTGCAAAGAAAACCCCATTTCCTTCATGATTCTCCACAGATTTTGAAATTTTACCGTGTCGAACGCCTTAGTGTAATCAATGAAACATGTGTACAGGTCTACATTAAACTCTCTACATTTTTCATAGATATTCCTTAAATTGAATATGTAGTCCTGGGTCCCTCTGTCTTTCCTAACACCTGCCTGGACTACGTGAATTTCAGATTCAAACCTTTTCTCTATCCTTCTTAACAGGATTCGCAAGAGTATCTTGCTAGCGTGGCTGATCAGCGCGATAGCTCGGTAGTTCGTGCACAGCTTCAGGTTGCCTTTTTTGGGGAGGGGAATATAAATTGATTGCTTCCATGCTTCTGGCCACTCTGCACTGTGCCATATCTGTTTACACAGCTTATAATAGACTCGAGCACATGCCTCTCCTCCTGCTTGTATTAGCTCTGCTGGGATTTCATCGCATCCTGGGAACTTTCTCTTTTTCAGGCTTTTAATTGCAGAGCGTACTTCTTCCAATGTTGGTTCAGGTGCTTTCTCTTCCTTTGATAGGATTGTAACTGAGCACTTTGTGCTTTCTGATCAGTATGTTTTGTCTGGCCCTAACTAACATAGTCTGATCAGTATGTTTTGTCTGGCCCTAACTAACATAGTCTGATCAGTATGTTTTGTCTGGCCCTAACTAACATAGTCTGATCAGTATGTTTTGTCTGGCCCTAACTAACATAGTCTGATCAGTATGTTTTGTCTGGCCCTAACTAACATAGTCTGATCAGTATGTTTTGTCTGGCCCTAACTAACATAGTCTGATCAGTATGTTTTGTCTGGCCCTAACTAACATAGTCTGATCAGTATGTTTTGTCTGGCCCTAACTAGCATAGTCTGATCAGTATGTTTCACCTGACCCTGACTAACATAGTCTGATCAGTATGTTTCACCTGACCCTGACTATCATAGTCTGATCAGTATGTTTCACCTGACCCTGACTAACATAGTCTGATCAGTATGTTTCACCTGACCCTGACTAACATAGTCTGATCAGTACGATTCACCTGACCCTGACTATGTCTGATCAGTATGTTTCACCTGACCCTAACTATGTCTGATTAGTATGTTTCACCTGACCCTGACTTACATAGCCTGATCAATATGTTTCACCTGACCCTAACTATGTCTGATCAGTATGTTTCACCTGACCCTGACTTACATAGTCTGATCAATATGTTTCACCTGACCCTAACTATGTCTGATCAGTATGTTTCACCTGACCATGACTAACATAGTCTGATTAGTATGTTTCACCTGACCCTGACTATGTCTGATCAGTATGTTTCACCTGACCCTGACTATGTCTGATCAGTATGTTTTAGCTGACCCTGACTAACACAGTCTGATCAGTATGTTTTACCTGACCCTGACTAACACAGTCTTATCAGTATGTTTCACCTGACCCTGACTAACACAGTCTGATCAGTATGTTTCACCTGACCCTGACTAACATAGTTTGATCAGTATGTTTCACCTGACCCTGACTATGTCTGATCAGTATGTTTCAGGTGATCCTAACTATGTCTGATCAGTATGTTTTACCTGCCCTGACTACGTCTGATCAGTATGTTTCACCTGACCCTGACTAACATAGTCTGATTAGTATGTTTCACCTGACCCTGACTATGTCTGATCAGTTTGTTTTACCTGACCCTGACTAACATAGTCTGACCAGTATGTTTTATCTGATCCTAACTAACATAGTCTGACCAGCATGTTTTACCTGACCCTAACTAACATAGTCTGACCAGTATGTTTTACCTGACCCTAACTAACATAGTCTGACCAGTATGTTTTGTCTGACCCTAACTAATATAGTCTGACCAATATGTTTTACCTGACCCTAACTAACATAGTCTGACCAGTATGTTTTGTCTGACCCTAACTAATATAGTCTGACCAGTATGTTTTACCTGACCCTAACTAACATAGTCTGACCAGCATGTTTTACCTGACCCTAACTAACATAGTCTGACCAGTATGTTTTACCTGACTCTAACTAATATAGTCTGACCAGTATGTTTTGTCTGACCAAAAGTTAGTGTCCTTTCCCCTGTAACTGGACTTGAACCTCCCACCAACGCCCCATCAATATGCCACACGAACCTCCCACCAACGCCCCATCAATATGCCACACGAACCTCCCACCAACGGCCCATCAATATGCCACACGAACCTCCCATCAACGCCCCATCAATATGACACACATAAGAAAAGTAAAGTAAAGTATCCCATAGCATTACTGCCGTAGGGGTGTGAGGTGTTAGCGATCTCACATTTCAAAGGCTCGGCTTTATGAGGGCGGTAGCCATCTCCTCTCCCTCGCCGCTTTTACTTCCCGAACTGAACCGGTACCCATTTAAGGCTGGGTCGACCCGGGAGCCATTGCGGTCTGAAAAAAAACATTACCGCCTCAACTGGGGAATGAATCCAGGACCACTCAGATGCGAAGCCAGCGCGCTACGCTGCTGCCACACATACTCCCTTTAATATTTTACCTTTGTCAATGATGTCTCGAAAGGCTTCCTCCATTTCTTGACACACCATCTTTGTGTCCGATTGTTCATTGCTGGGATCATGTTCCACTGTAGGACAGAGCAACATTGGTTATGTGCTGTTTTCTGTGTGACAAGGGCGAGCACACCTAACAAAACAGATATTGATGTTTATCGATTTGTGTGGTTGTGTGGGTGTCTTCATGGGTGCCCCAACCACCTCATCGATTAGGGGATAACCTAATCTGACCTGAACTGACCTGACCTGAACTAAACTGATCTGAACTGACCTGACATAATCTGAACTGACCTCAACTAACCTGAACTGAACTGATCTGACCTGACAACACCTGACAGTTTTGATATGTCCTTCAGTATAACATGTGTCAGATTGCCAATAATGAAATCGATCAAATTCTGGCATGTTATAAACCCTTCCCCCTATCACGCCCGCCTCTCTCCACCGACATATTTCCACTCCTGGGCGTTCATTCCACTTGGCCTTGATCAAGCACATATCTTACATTTAATGTTACTATACTAATTCTTAAAGCTTTTATTCAACACAAACCATCATTTGAGTCCGTTCAGTTCAAGTCTCATCTCCGCATCGAAGGTCGGCTGCAATGAATCCCAAGTGGGGATCAAGATGCTGAGCAGCGCATGAGCTGCAGTGGTCAGCGACCCATAGCTGACTGCTAGCGTCAGGGCCAGCGAACCAGAGCTGCCAAGACCCTTCTACACCTCTACGCGGTGATCCTGGATAACAGGCTGCAGCAGGGCAGACTGGTTAAGGAGAAGGGATCGAAGAGGGAATGCTAACCCGGTACTTAAAAAATGCTTGCTGAAGTCGGAGTGTTGGACCGAAAGGTGCAAATATCGCAGCCAAGCTGTAAACTACGACACAACGCATTCCGTTGTCTGGACTACGTTCTGCTACTTACCCTTTGAGGGTTTGATAGTGGGAATTTGAGAACGAACGAACGAAGAAGAAGAAGAAGAAGAAAAAGAAGAAGAAGAAGAAGAAGAAGAAGAAGAAGAAGAAGAAGAAGAAGAAGAAGAATCCCAAGTGTTCTCAGGCAAAGGTGCAATGTGACATATTTTTGTCCAATTCATCTCCTGTTGCTATGCGTCCATTTATAACGCTGCTATTCTCTAGTATGGCCTCCAACAATGAGATATGTCTTGTTATATATGGCCAATATATCTGAACTGTTTAACCCCGATTTCGGTCATTCATTCTCTTTTCACCCCCAACTTTTCCAATATCTCCAAACTTGTTGTCTTCTCTTTCCAAGAAATGCAACCCAATCTTCTTTATACCCACATCTCGAAGGCTTCAATACTCTTTTCCAACTTGTTATTCATTGTCCATCTTTCTGTGCCATATAGCAGTGACGAGGGATCTGACAACTTTCATTTTCAATTATGATTTATCTGTTTGGATGTCAGAATGTGTCGTATGTTGATGAATACCATCTAGGCCATACCTATTCCCTTTCTGATTTCTTTTTCACAGCTGCCATCTTTCGTAAATATGTGACCTAGTTAGGTGAAACTCTGTACCTGTAACAATATTTGATCTTTTATTTTATCTGTATCCAAAGTTTCTTATCATCTTTGTTAAGTATCACAGTTTTTGTTTCATGTTTATGTCTAACACTTCACTTTTTTCTTAATTCAGACAACTCAATTGAATTATGTAAAACACGAGATATTGAATATTTACCTCGTCTAATCTAAACTCTAGGCTTTTTTTGGGGATCTTTAATTCAGACAACTATCTGGGGTAGTTGTCTCGCCGCGGCGACTCAATGTCAACCAGTGTTCGTAAAGCGATCTCAGTCCCGCCAGGCGGAGCGATAGCGCGGGCTTGCGGAAAACGCTCGCCTGCCTTTCCCCGTAGTGCGAATTGGGTGCGGTTTGTGGTAGTGGCTCCTCCACCGAGGTGCGCTAGTCTGGTCCGTATCAGGAAACGTGGTCCGTCCGTGGTGATTTATCTAAGGCTTATAGCAGAGCTCGACAGTACGTCTCGCTTGTGGTCCGACTCTCGCAAAGAGCTTGTGACCGGCAAATGGGAAGCAGGAATCGTTGCCCCCGAGGGCAGGCCGGCAGGCCAAATTGTCTCCAGTCCCAGTGAAATTCATCGCCGAGGTCGTTGGGATCCGTTCTGCACAGAGCGCTGCCATCCCTCCTCGAGCGAGCCCGGTCGGTCGGTCGTCTGGTGCGTGTGGGAGGCCCCTGTCAGGCGGTCCTAGGTCGACGGAGTGAGGGACGGGTGGAACAAACCGTCCGTCCCGTCAGTCGGTCCCTGCGGCCGTCGTCCCAGCGAGGCCTTTTACAAAAACACACCCTTCCTCCGCCGACCGGTGTGTGGCTGTACACAGTACGTCTCCGACAGATATCTGGTTGATCCTGCCAGTAGTCATATGCTTGTCTCAAAGATTAAGCCATGCATGTCTAAGTTCACACTGTCTCACGGTGAAACCGCGAATGGCTCATTAAATCAGTCGAGGTTCCTTAGATGACACGATCCTACTTGGATAACTGTGGCAATTCTAGAGCTAATACATGCTTACCAAGCTCCGACCCTCGCGGAAAGAGCGCTTTTATTAGTTCAAAACCAATCGTCGTTTCCCCTCGCGGGGTTGCGGCGTCCCCACTGGTGACTCTGGATAACTTTGTGCTGATCGCATGGCCTCATGTGCCGGCGACGCATCTTTCAAATGTCTGCCCTATCAAATGTCGATGGTACGTGACATGCCTACCATGTTTGTAACGGGTAACGGGGAATCAGGGTTCGATTCCGGAGAGGGAGCATGAGAAACGGCTACCACATCCAAGGAAGGCAGCAGGCGCGCAACTTACCCACTCCCGGCACGGGGAGGTAGTGACGAAAAATAACAATACGGGACTCTTTCGAGGCCCCGTAATTGGAATGAGTACACTTTAAACCCTTTAACGAGGATCTATTGGAGGGCAAGTCTGGTGCCAGCAGCCGCGGTAATTCCAGCTCCAATAGCGTATATTAAAGTTGTTGCAGTTAAAAAGCTCGTAGTTGGATCTCAGGCGCAGGCGGGCGGTCCGGCTCGCGCCGGTTCACTGCCCGTTGTCTCCTGCCCTACCGTCTGCCGGCTCTCTCCCACGGGTGCTCTTCGCTGAGCGTCCTGGGTGGCCGGCGCGTTTACTTTGAAAAAATTAGAGTGTTCAAAGCAGGCCTCGGCTGCCTGAATAATGGTGCATGGAATAATGGAATAGGACCTCGGTTCTATTTTGTTGGTTTTCGGAACTGGAGGTAATGATTAACAGGGACAAACGGGGGCATTCGTATTGCGGCGTTAGAGGTGAAATTCTTGGATCGCCGCAAGACGAGCTACTGCGAAAGCATTTGTCAAGAATGTTTTGTTTTCATTAATCAAGAACGAAAGTCAGAGGCGCGAAGACGATCAGATACCGTCGTAGTTCTGACCATAAACGATGCCGACTAGCGATCCGCAGGAGTTGCTTCGATGACTCTGCGGGCAGCTTCCGGGAAACCAAAGTGTTTGGGTTCCGGGGGAAGTATGGTTGCAAAGCTGAAACTTAAAGGAATTGACGGAAGGGAGTGGAGCCTGCGGCTTAATTTGACTCAACACGGCCAACACTGAAATGATTGACATGCCGAGACCACTCCTCTGGGGTCTAAGATGGAACTGGTGCTGGACTTAGACCCCCAGAAATCTGGGGTTATGTCCCCTGTGGCTCGGTTTTGTCTGCATCCAGTGTTTGATAAAGGAATTGACGGAAGAGCACTATCAGGAGTGGAGCCTGAGACCTAAGTTAACTTACCACGCAAATACTGCAGAATGACTATCAAAAAGTACACCTTCGTGGGGTCTAATAGAGAACATGTGCTGGAATTAGACCCTCGAAAATTTTTGGGGCTACCCTTTAAGAAACTTGATTGTCTCGCTAAGGGAATTGACGGAAGGGCACTACCAGGTGTGGAACCTGCGGCTTAATTTGACTGAACACGCCAATACTGTAGAACAACTGACAAATCGGGAGCACTGCCGTTTGGGTCTAATAATGAACGTACGCTGGTATTAGACTCACGGACGACAAGTCAGCTCTCAAACACTCAAATGAAAGAACGCTACGGAAATCGTGTTTAACTCCGCAGAAACCGCAGATTTCAAATACCTGGTCATTGACAAACAAAAGCCCTCAATAAATTCGTCTGACCAAATAGTGAACGGGTGCTGGAAATAGATCTGAAGACAGGTCAGTTTTACCCTACTAATGACAGGGCGTTGCTACGGAAAACCAGCTCAAATCGAGAGGAGCCGCAGACACTTTGGTTCACGTACCAGGCTGATAAGCCAAGGGCGCGAGGCTACCATGTGGGGGATTACGGCCGAACCCTTGTAAGCCGCAATCCCGCCCAAAATCTCAGCACCACTGCAATGGGAGGCTCCTACATGCTCGGGACCTGGGGCTTGCGCCCCAGCCCTATCAGGTAGAGCCACAGTAAGAGGTCCTTGCCGCCCGCAAATCAAAGCGGGCGGACAACTGCTTGATACTCACCCTATACGGCGATGGGGTGCGAAAAACACCAATCTAAGACTTAGAACCTGGTCGGGGTGTCGAAAACAGTAGAGCAGCCACCACACTGTGAACTGGCAAGACTCAACCACTGACCATGAGAGTTGTCCGCACACCAGGCGATCAACTTCTCTGTGACATTACCAGGCTTATCCTCTGGCTAAATGCACTCCGGCTACGATATCTACCTCTGTACGTTATCAGCCATAACTATCATGCTGGACGCAGAAGAGATGCAGACCAGCGGACATTGCACACCTGCCCCACTGTGTCAACACCCCAGGTGGCGGGGAATGCTAGGCGTACCATCCCTGCATAGAAGCCAAGAAAATAAAGGGAAAAAGAGATACCCCACTCACATGCAAATGCTACGTTTCTGGCAGGACGTGACGATCCTGGGATACAGACACACTGGACTGCCTCTCTTCCGGGTAAACCAGTCCATCTCATATATCACATATCATCATTGCACCCTATAGACACGAGTAGTGAAGACTCGATAGTCTGGTAAGACAACTTCCATAGGAGAGAAAACTCCGATCGTAAACAACTGCTGCCTTGCAGATAGGCTGGGGACAGCCAAAGGCTAAGGAGGGCATCCCTACAGAAACGCCTGTTGAAATCGGATGCACGGGGCCGCAAGCCTAACAAAACAGTGCAACGTAAATCACAGTATGATGGCAGCACAACCTATTCGAAAAACGCATGGCGCTCATCCTGAGGAGACCCCCCAGGCAGCGATAGCGCCGGGCCCCACGCCTCGAAGGGGCCCACCCTTGACTACTGGTGGTCACCCACCCATGTGTCGTGGAGTCAAGGCACATGGCTATGGGGTAACGTCTATTGGCCAAAACCTCAAGACCCTCAAAATATTACAGTGGAATGCGGAGGGAGTCATTAACAAAAAACTTTCCCTAACACACCACCTGCATGAAGGTAAGATTGACGTGGCATGTATCCAGGAAACGCACCTCAACAATAACCATAAATTCTCAATCAGAGGATACCAGACCTTCCGTCTAGATAGAGAAGGCCACAAAGGAGGGGTCCTGATACTGACCAGAAACAGCATACCGAGTAGCGCGGTACCTGTCAATCACACCGGACAAGCAGAAATTGTAGGAGTTGACATAATGGCTCAAGAGACGAAGCTCCGCATTTTCAATCTGTACGGACCACCAAACAGAGACCTATCGCTCTCGAGTATGGAGGTCAGAGACTCCAACTGCATAGTAGTTGGAGATTTCAACAGCCACTCGGAGAGATGGGGATACTCTGACACAGACAGTAGAGGTGACGAAGTGGAAGATTGGGAGATAGATGCAAATCTATCCCTAATCAATAGGCCGGAGGATAGCCCTAGCTTCTATTCAAGAACATGGCATACAACCTCGACTCCAGATTTGGCCTTCTCCACACAGGACATACACTATAAAATAGACCGCCAGGTGCTAAACCAACTGGCAGGTAGCGACCACAGGCCGATCAGGCTAACCATTGACATGGAAGTAGGCCCACAGGAAACAAAACCGCTCCCACGTTGGAATTACAAACGAGCCGACTGGGACAGTTTTGCAATCCTGACAGATGGGCTGTGTGAAACCATCAACACACTAAACACCAAAATGAAGCCCATGGTAGAGAGCCTAAGCAAGGCAATAATGCAAGCCGCCACTGAAACCATCCCAAGAGGAGCTAGGAAAAACTATAAGCCCTACTGGAATGATGAGTTGCAGAAAGTGGAAGATGCGGTTACAAATGCTAGGAACATGGCAGAGCGAGAAAAATCCATGGAGGCAAACATCGCCCTCAAAGCCGCAACGGCGAAGTACAAACACACTCTCAAGCAAACAGCAAGAGAAAGTTGGAAAAATAAAACGGAAAGTTTAAACCTGGACAAAGAAGGGAACAAGCTATGGAAGCTAGTCAGAGCCATGAACGACGAAACCCCGTCAAATAAACAAATTACTATCAAGCAGGGCGAGAACTTGATCACAGGTAAGAAAGCCGCAAACGCCTTTGTCGATCACTATGCCAGAGCAAACCACATCGAGGTCCCTGCAGAAAAGCATACAGACATTAGCGAAGAGCTAAAGGGACACGAAAACATAAATACGGCTCCTGAAGAGCACATGATGGCCAAACTAACAATGCGCGAAATGGAAGAGGCCATGAGAACACTTAAGAAAAGGAAATCTCCCGGAAAAGACGGGATAACAAACGAAATGCTGATGGGGCTGGGCCAAACAGCGAAGAAAAAACTACTATCAGTCCTGAACCAAAGCTGGAAAAGGGGTATTGTACCCCAGGCATGGAAAGATGCAATACTGGTACCAGTACCAAAAACAGGAAAGGACAAAACAGATCCGAATGGATACAGGCCCATAAGCCTACTGAGCTGTGTCGGCAAGCTGATGGAACGGATGATAAACACCAGACTGATGTGGCATCTGGAAGAAAAACGAATACTAATTCCACAGCAAGCCGGCTTTAGACAGCACAGATCCACTGAGGACCAGGTCATCCTCATAGCCCAGGAGATAGAAGATGCCTACCAGGCACAGAAACACACAGTAGCTGTTTGGGTGGATCTGGAAAAGGCATTTGACAAAGTCTGGAAGGATGGACTTAGAGTCAAGCTAAGGAGAAGTGATGTTTGTGGGAAGATGTACAAGTGGATCAACCACTACCTCAAACAAAGAACGGCCAGAGTCCAAGTACAAGGGCAGATGAGCAAAAAGGTGACACTCGAGCAGGGAGTACCCCAAGGGGGAGTACTGTCACCCACACTCTTCCTGGTATATATAAACGACATTACAGAGAATATACCAAGAAGAGTCCATAGCTCAATGTTTGCAGACGATCTGGCTATGTGGACCTCTGAAAAGAATCTCACCATAGCAAGAAATCGGATGCAAACGGCCCTAACATCGCTGGAAGAGTGGGCGAACTCATGGCTGGTCAAAATAAACGAGGAGAAAACCACGTGCACAATATTCTCGCTCTCATTAAAACCCCAAAGTACCAAATTAAGCCTAAATGGCAAAATCCTGCAGCCAAACGACAACCCAACCTATCTGGGAGTCACATTTGATCGGCGCATGACATGGAAAAATCAGATTGAGAGAAACCGAATGAAAGCCAGAGAAAGAATGGCGATCATGAGGAAACTTGCTGGCACAAGCTGGGGAGCAGACGAAGGCATACTAAAGAAACTGTACACTGGAAGAGTGAGACCAGTTCTCGAGTATGGCATCGCGGCATGGACAACAGCAGCGAAGGCGAACTTCGATAAAGTTAACAAACTTCAAAACCAAGCCATGAGAATTATAACAGGTGGCATGAAGTCAACGCCAATTGTAGAACTTGAAAAGATTACAAAACTGCAATCCATGACCGATAGAAGAGACTGCAGAGCCCAGCTGCAGTCAGAGAAACTCCGAAGACTGACGGACCATCCAATGTACCAGAGGCTAAACAATTTGGGAACTGGGAAACTAAAGCGGAGAAACTTTGCAGAAATAGCCAAAGCAAAGATGCACGAAGATCCCATAAACGCACTAACAACACCAAAACCCATCACTACTGTACGAAAACCTACTTGGAGGCAGGATATATTTCCAGAGGTGGTAGAAAATATACCAGGTATTGCAAACAAAAACTGCCAGAGTGAAAAAGAAAGGAGAGACACTACCCTAAGCTTCATAACGAAAAACTACCCAAGCATGGACTGGACCCATGCATACACCGACGGTTCTGTAACAAACACTACACAGAACGGAGGGGCAGGAGCATTCCTGAACCTACCAAATGGCAGAAAAATAACACTGTCATTCGCTACTGGTAAGTACACGAGCAATTTCAGAGCAGAGGCAGAGGCACTGAGGGCGGCAGTGGAAGAAATGGTAACACACAGTGAAAATGAGAGCCATATAGTCCTGCTGACAGATGCTCTCGAAGTAGTCACAGCGCTAAAAAGCCAGAAAAACACTGAGCTTAATGACTTAAGAGCAGCACTCTGCAAACTGTGCCAACAGTCCGCACCAAAAAGAGTAGTGGTACAGTGGGTTCCGTCACACTGCAACATCCAAGGCAACGAGGAGGCAGACAGACTGGCAAAAGAAGGTGCAAGGCTACCACAAATAGATACCAGTATGACGTACGAAGAGTCAAAACGGCTTATCAAAGCCAGGTACATGTCCAAATGGGAAACCGAACATACTGGTTACACCAAAAACGATGCCTATTACCAGTTGAACCGAAGAGAGCAGGTCGTTGTCTTCAGACTTCGCACTGGCCACAACAGACTGAGGTACCACCTCTTCAACAAATTGAAGATAGGGTGTACCGACGAATGCCCGTGCGGTACTGGTAAAATGACCACTGAACATCTGCTGCAGAACTGCCCGACATACGAGGATCAGAGAGAGCAGATGTGGCCATTGCCAGTGGAACTGCAAGACAAGCTCTATGGTAGTGGCGAGAGTCTCAGGATGACCGCCGCTTTTTTCGAGAAAATAATGGTTACTGTCTGACTGTGTACGCAGAAGAAGAAGAAGAATTCAGACAACTGAATTTAATTATGTGAAACACACAATATTGAATATTTACGTCGTCTAATCTAAATACACTGTAGGCTTTTTTTTTTTTTTGGGGGGGGGGGGGGGGGGTGGGGGGGGGGGGGATCTTTAATTCAGACAACTCAATTAAATTATGTAAAACACGAGATATTGAATATTTACCTTGTCTAATCTAAACTCTTGGCTTTTTTGGGGGTCTTTAATTCAGACAACTCAATTAAATTATGTAAAACACGAGATATTGAATATTTACCTTGTCTAATCTAAACTCTAGGCTTTTTGGGGGGTCTTTAATTCAGACAACTCAATTAAATTATGTAAAACACGAGATATTGAATATTTACCTTGTCTAATCTAAACTCTAGGCTTTTTTGGGGGTCTTTAATTCAGACAACTCAATTGAATTATGTAAAACACGAGATATTGAATACTTACCTTGTCTAATCCAAACGCTATATATTTATTTTTGTGTGTCCTGAATTCAAGCAGCTCAATTGAATTTTGTGAAACTCAAGATACTGAATATTTACCTCGTCTAATCCAAACTCTAGACTTATTTTTGTGTATACTGCATTCAAACAACGCAATTGAATTTTATGAAACATGTGATTTTAATAATTCTCATCGTGTTAGATATGTTTGGTCTAGAAAGACCTGACTAGAAGGAGACAATCTTATGACGGTTTATTTGAGTTTAGCTGGACATTAAAAAGCTTTCGAAGATTAGAGGAATAGAGTTAGCCATGTTGGATTTGTATGTGAACGAGTGTTGCCATATGGTGGGGGAATTGGACGTCCAGTTTCATATTAACAACACCACTTGCTCTTCCTATCCACAGTTATCCAATATTAACAAGCCCACTTGCTCTTCCTATCCACAGTTATCCAATATTAACAAGCCCACTTGCTCTTCCTATCCACAGTTATCCAATATTAATAAGCCCACTTCTTCCTGCTATCCAGTGGGCGTCTTTTATACAAGGGGCTTGTCATAAGTCTTTACTTTATGAAGGACCTCATCAGGAGGGGCACTCACCCTCGGGGCCACTCTTCTCTCTCTTCTCTTCCCTCACTCTATTTCATTTGACTCTATTCCACAGTCACACCCTTGCACAACTTTCACACGCGCCCTCGTGGTAAAGCCCTTCCATTGCACTTTGGTTGGGCTAGCTTCTGAGGGCGCACACACCTAGCATAGGTACATACAGATGCACACATGCATCCAAGCACTGGTTTATGCGTCCTGATATCGCCCAATTGACTACGGTCTGGGGTGGAAAATGGCGCGCCTCCGCCAGTAGAAACTAGTGAGGCAAACATCTAAGCAAAAAAAAAAAAATTACTTAATGAAGGAGTAGGAAGAGAAAGTTGAAATTTGGCACATATGCAGCTCATTCAATTTGTACTGGACTTGAGAAGTATGAATTTCCCTCCTCGACGGGTTTACCCGGTATGGTACATGGCGCAACACACCTTATTGATCGGATCTGCTTCTTTAACGGTTTGTCAGAACAATGGGGAAATCAGAGGCCAGAACTGTGAACAAATTCTTGATATTGCAGAGAAAAACATAAAGAAATACACAGGGAGATGAACCCAGTATTTGAGGAATACTGTCTTCTGTATGCTTCTGTAAAAAAAACTGGTGTAGGCAGTTTAAGAGTGACCGTTCCTATGTTACTGATCTTCCAAGATCAGGAAGACCGTCTTAAGAGTGCAGCGATGAAAATGCTGCTTGAGTGAAGAAAATCATTGACCAGGATAGGAAAATGACAATTGCAGAGATATCTAGGTCAGCAAAATTGAATGAAAGTACAGTTTTTAGAATTTGACACAACAGACTGAACATTAGAAAAATGTGTGCCCGCTGGGTCCCGCGTCTGCTGACATGTGAACAGAAACAAATGAGGGTTGATTGCTGTGGCCAGTTGCTCAAAATGTGTCGGTCGAAAAACATGTTGCTGATCATGGTGACAGTAGAAGAGACTTGGGTTCACCATTATGTCCCAGAATCCATAATTTCCAGCATGCAGTGGAAAACCCCGGGCTCACCAATACATGTCAAGCCAAGAGCATAGAAATCTGCAAGAAAAGTGATGCTAACTGGTTTTTGAAGACCAAAGTTCGAATCCAGACCCCCATGCCGCCAGAACCAAGCTCTCTTAGCGCTCTGTAACAGAGATTCTCTCTTTCACTTATGAACACTTACAACTAAATTGGTTTTAAAAAAAGGTTCTATCAGGGAAAGATAGTGCAATCGGAAACTAGACTGAACCAAGTCTCAAGTCTGTTGTTGTTGAGGTGGGATGACTAGTCCTCCCGTGCATTTACTTTCCAATCAGTAAATCTAGAGTCAGTATACAGCTGGCTAGACTGCAGCATATCGAGACCGAGGACTGAACTTTGTTCATTTACCGTAGAAGGACAGCGCTCTACGAATGTGTTAATGAGACTTTACATTATATAGTATACATCATTGATAAGGATATCTCACACAGGAAAGCGGCGGTGTGGCTCAGCTTCAACCGCATTAAACCGATACACCAACAGATGACAGACGTCAAGGCCGGGGCTCACATCCTCGGGAACAGGGTTATCCCAGCAATGGTATAAGGGTGTGAAGTTTGGAGTCTGCGCACATCAGTCGGAGATAAGCTCTGTGCTACCAGCAGATTAATGAAGCGAAGAGTCAGTCCTATAGATCTCCCTGGGATACCACATCAATAAGCTCCCTGCTACCAAAAGAACAATGAAGCGAAGAGTCCGTCCTATAGATATCCCTGGGATACCACATCCATAAGCTCCGTGCTACCCGAAGAACATGCCGTCGGCCTTGTGATCATGTGGTGTAGATTCGACCTCGGACTGCGCCGTCTTGTTCACGCGTGCTTGATGCGGAGTCCCCTGCATCTCCTAGTCGCCTTCCACTCGTCTTGTCCTTGACTTGCTACTGGAGTCGGGCAGCTTGAGACGAGAGAGTGAGGATAAAAAGTATCGCAGTTAATCTTTAATAAAAATAGTGCTAACAAAATAAATTATGCCATCATCGTCTACGATGGACGGCGACCTTTGCCTTTACCAAAAGAACAATGAAGCGAACAGTCAGTCCTATAGATCTCCCTGGGATACCACATCTGACACCAGAGTTCCGAGATGTCGATTCTGCATCAATGCGAAAGTACAGATGAGCCGACAATGTGGTCCGAATGACTGGCAATAGATAGACGAGGAGAGTGTCTTTCTGGTGGCTTTACAACAGTCGTCCGCCAACGAGATGGAGAGACGATCTGCACTGCGCCTTTGAACCATTATAACACCTCCTGGACGAAGGACATACATACATTAAAGCAGTTTTTGTCTACCTGGCGTCAGACAAATTTGTCTGTTTGAATACCACGATTAAAGTATTCAGGTAAGTATTAATGCTGCTGAATTAATGGAAAAAGTAAACCCACTGCAAGGTTACGACTTTGGGTAGACGAAGTTGGATGCTTTTGCTCCATTGGAGGCTGAAACCTCGTCCATTCGTGTCGCATAAACGTACACACACGTCGCAGTATGTCCTATGTTACTATGACTGGTACATGTCTAGGACCTAGGATCAAACCGGCCCAGTTTGCCACGAGAGCAGGTTTTTTTTACTGCTCATTATATCGGTCCAAGTCTCCCTCTACGATAATATCAAGCTTGTCTGGGTTCAGATTCTCGGAACAACCAGGTCATGTCCTTAAGGGTCGTAAACCTTTTAACAAACCACCTAACCATGGCCGGTGTTGTGCATGTCACACAGTTAGTCGCCTCTTATATGTGCTCTCTGTGGGGTAGTGATGCTATTCTTGTCCTGCGCATACACAAAGACCTAGGTTGACCACTCGGTCCACTGATGTTGGTATTTCTAGGGTGAATTTGTGTTCTTCGGTTTTTAAAAAAAAATTCGGGAAACGTCATAAAATAGATCGCATTAGTAGAGACTACACAACTTCAGCTCTCTAGGTTATGGTAATGTTGGTTAAATAATCGAGCATTAACCCTTCACAGTCTGTTCTAATTGTAACAGATTCGAGTATTAACACTCACAGTCTGCTATAATTGTAATAGATTCGAGCATTAACCCTTCACATTCTGCTATAATTGTAATGAACTCGAATATTAACACTTCACAGTCTGCTATAATTATATTAGACTCGAGTCTTAAATAAAAGATTGTAGATACTCCAAAAACTAAAAGAAAAAACATCTAAACACAAAGCCAAAATAAAATAAACGATAGTATTACCAGCAGCTTCAATTTTGAGTCCATTGAATGATTTCTCATCAGGACAGTTAACATGGCAGGTTCCATTACGTGGGTCACAGCCGCACAGTGGACAATCACACTTAAGGCTACACTGATCTCCATAGGTGTTGACCGGACAATCTACAACATAAATGTTAGCATTCTTAGTTATGGTACACGTACACAAATCGTGTTTCTTGATTGCTACGACGTAATTCAAATTATCAGAAAACTACAACAGGAACAACTGCTGTAGGTCATTGTACTATCAACACCATCATCTCAACAGCAACATTTACTACTAGTACTACTACTGCTACCAACACCACCGGCATCACCAAAACATAGTAGTAATAGTAAATTATAATAATTGTTGGAATAATAGAAATAGTGATATTAGTAGTAGCAGTTATATTAGTAATTGTAGTAATAGTAGTAGTAATAGTAGCAGTAGTAATAATAGCAGTAGTAATAATAATTGTATTAATATCAGTAGTAAGGCAGTAATTATAGTAGCAATAGTAGTTGTAGTATTAGTTGTAGTAGTAGTAGAAGTAATAGTAGAAGTAGTAGTAGAAGCTGCAGCAGAAGTAGTAGTATTAGCAGTAGGAGTAAAAGTAATTGTATCGACTTTTCAAGAATGAATAACTGTAGAAGTAGTACTAGTAGTAGTAGTAGCATTAGTAGCATTAGTAGCATTAGTAGTAGGAGAAGGAGGAGTAGAAGTAATAGTGATTGTATTGGCTATTCAAAAAGGAATAAATATTAGTAATAGAAGTAGTAGTAGCAGTAGTAGTAGTATTTGTAGGAGTAGTAGTAGTGGTAATAGTAGTAGTAATATTAGTAGTGGTAGAAGTAGTAGTAAAAGCACTGGTAGTAATAGTGATTGTATCGGCTATTCAAGAAGAAATAACTGTATTAGTAATAGAAGTAGTAGTAGTAGTAGTATTAGTAGGAGTAGTAGTAGTAGTTGTAGGAGTAGTAGTAGTAATAATATTAAATTTATCCGTTATAAAAGTGATGATAATTATAGTAGTAGTAGTAGCAGTAGAAGTAGTATAGTAGTAGTAGTAGTAGTAATGGTAGTAGTAGTAGTAGTAGTAATGGTAGTAGTAGTAGTAGTTAGTAGTAGTAGTAGTAGTAGTAGTAGTAGTAGTAGTTAGTAGTAGTAGTTAGTAGTAGTAGTAGTAGTAGTAGTAGTTAGTAGTAGTAGTACTAATAGTAGTAGTAGTAGTAGTAGTAGTAGTGGTAGTAGTAGTAGTTGTAGTAGTAGTAGTGGTAGCGGTAGTAGTTAGTAGTAGTAGTAGTAGTAGTAGTAGTGGTAGTAGTAGTAGTGGTAGTAGTAGTAGTAATAGTAGTTAGTAGTAGTAGTTAGTAGTAGTAGTAGTAGTAGTAGTAATGGTAATGGTAGTAGTAGTTAGTAGTAGTAGTAGTTAGTAGTAGTAGTTAGTAGTAGTGGTAGTAGTAGTAGTAGTAGTAGTAGTAGTAGTGGTAGTAGTAGTAGTGGTAGTAGTAGTAGTGGTGGTAGTGGTAGTAGTTAGTAGTAGTAGTTAGTAGTAGTAGTAGTAGTAGTGGTACTAGTAGTTGTAGTACTAGTAGTAGTGGTAGTGGTAGTAGTTAGTAGTAGTAGTTAGTAGTAGTAGTAGTAGTAGTAGTGGTAGTAGTAGTAGTAGTAGTAGTTAGTAGTAGTAGTTAGTAGTAGTAGTTAGTAGTAGTAGTAGTAGTAGTAGTGGTAGTAGTAGTAGTAGTAGTAGTAGTAGTGGTAGTAGTAGTAGTAGTAGTTAGTAGTAGTAGTAGTAGTAGTAGTAGTAGTAGTGGTAGTAGTAGTAGTAGTAGTAGTAGTAGTAGTAGTAGTAATGGTAGTAGTAGTTAGTAGTAAAAGCGTCCCAGGAGTACCGGACTTTAAATGCTGAAGCAGAAAATGAGAGAAAGATGCAGATGACGGCGACAATAATGCACTGAGCTCTATAGATAATTATAAACAGTGTTATACGTTCCTTAGATGACATTATCTAGCCCTACCCTCCGTGCAAAAATGTCCTGCAAATCCAGATCGGCAGCCACGACTCGAACAGCGACCAGTCGTGGGACTGCAGTTGGGATCTACACAGTTTGCAGAGCACTTGCTTTCACAGTTGTATCCGTAAAATGCCGGAGGGCATACTGGTTGGAAATAAATACAAGTGTTAATAACTTAACTTAACCTCTTTATACTGGCTTAGAAGACTCAGCAGAGTCTGTATACAACCAGTTTCAATTACATTTCCTTGCTCTAAAAGCTATGCGCATAAAATCTATTCTCAAATGCACTAATTGTCCTTGCCTCCATTACTTTCTGTGGCAATGCATTCCAAGCATTCATCACTCTCTGACTAAATAAAATCCCTCCTAATATCTAATCTGGACCTTTCTTTAGTTAATTTGTAGCTGTGATTTCTTTCTTGTTCTTGTAGGTGGTTGTATTTTGAAAAACAACTTGCAGTGGTTTAATACATGCTATCCTATGATTATCTTATAAACCTGTATTAAGTCGCCTCGAAATCTTCTCTTTTCTAGATACTGAAGGTCAGTTTTTCGGACTTTCTATAATTCTAGAACCTCACTATCAGTTTTGTCGCTCTTCTTTGTATTCGTTCTAGCATATTTATATCTCTTCTACCCTATGAACACCGTAACAATACCAAAGTCCATCCCTACTGTACACAAACCCACCTGGAAGCAGCATATCATTCCGGAGGTGGTAGAAAATGTACCAGGTATTGGAAACAAGAGCAGTCAGATTTAAAAAGAAAGAAGAGACATAACCCTGAGGTACATAACGGAAAACTATCCAAGCATGGACTGGACCCATGCATACACCGACGGTTCTGTAACAAACACAACATAGAACGGAGGGGCAGGGGTATTCATGAGCCTACCAAATGGTAGAAAAATAACACTGTCAGTGGCAACTGGAAAATTCTCAAGCAATTTCAGAGCGGAGGCAGAGGCACTGAGGTCTGCGGTAGAAGCAATGCTAACAGGCGAAAACAATGAAAGCCATATAGTCATGTTTACAGATGCCCTGGCCGTAGTTACAGCACTAAAAAGTCAGAAAAATACTTAACTTAATGATTTAAGAGCAGTACTCTGTCAACTATGCCAGCAGTCCGCACCAAGAAGTGTAGTGGTACAGTGGGTTCCATCCCACTGTAACATCCAACAAGGCAACGAGGAGGCAGACAGACTGGCAAAAGAAGGTGCAAGACTACCACAACCAGATTCTAGTGTGACCTACGAAGAGTCCAAAAGGCTTATTAGGGCCAGATACATGGCCAAATGGGAAACAGAACATACTGGCTACACAAAAAATGATGCCTATTACCAGTTGAACAGAAGAGAGCAGGTCGTGGTCTTCAGACTCCGCACAGGCCACAACAGACTGAGGTACCATCTATTTAATAAACTGAAGATAGGTGGCACTGACGAATGCACTTGTGGTACAGGGAAAATGACCGTTGAACATCTGCTGCAAAACTGCCCGACATACGAGGACCAGAGAAAGCACACGTTGCCATCACCAGTGGCAACACTAGACAAGCTCTATGGCAGTGTCGACAGCCTCAGGATGACCGCTGCTTTCTTCGAAAAAATACAGGTTGACGTCTGACAGCGTACGAAGAAGAAGAAGAAGAAGATATCTCTTCTAGGATAAGGACTACAAACAAAAACAATTTTTCTAATATCAGCAACCGCAAGCAATGGGTATACTACATGTAATCGTAAAAAATATACATCGGACAAAAATTGAAAAGGGCTCTAGAGCCGTCGTCATTGCACATTGCGCCATCATTCGGGCTCTGTATCTTTCATTGCTGAACGTACAAACAACAGATCACGAGCTCTGTAGCTCCGGTGTCGACATCGAATTTTCCCCTGACATTGCCAGGTTACTAATTTACAGCTAGGTGGACATCGTCGTACCATGAGCAAACCCCCGTCATGCTGAATCTGGCAAATTGATCGCGACGTGAATTGTATGAGACGTTGGTACACTCTTCTCTCCCATGAACAGTATGTTTCACCTGACCCTGATTATCGCCATCACCGCTCACGTGGTCAGTACGCTTTACCCTACCCAGATAACTCTTCGTCCCCATGATCAGTACGCTTTACCCTTCCCAGATAACTCTTTGTCCCCATAATCAGTACGCTTTACCCTACCCAGATAACTCTTCGCCCCCCATGATCAGTACGCTTTACCCTACCCAGATAACTCTTCGTCTTCATGATCAGTACGCTTTGCCCTACCCAGATAACTCTTCGTCCCCATGATCAGTACGCTTTACCCTACCCAGATAACTCTTCGTCCCCATGATCAGTACGCTTTACCCTACCCAGATAACACTTCGTCCCCATGATCAGTACGCTTTACCCTACCCAGATAACTCTTCGTCTCCATGATCAGTACGCTTTACCCTACCCAGATAACTCTTCGTCCCCATGATCAGTACGCTTTGCCCTACCCAGATAACTCTTCGTCCCCATGATCAGTACGCTTTGCCCTACCCAGATAACTCTTCGTCCCCATGATCAGTACGCTTTGCGTGGCCCTGATTAATCCTCACTCCACTAACAGCATATTTCACCTGACCCCAATTACCGGACTCATCCATCCAGCGACTCTCCCTAATGACCATGATCTACGTGTCATGCCTTGAGGAGATGCAATCATCTTTATGCGTCATCTGCGTGGTACCTCTTGTTATTTTCAATCCACGGCACAACATTGTTTCTTTAACATCTGTGATCCAAAGTTTTCTTGGTGTCCCTCATGCTCCAACGCTCTGCTGTTTTGTAAAATGAAGCCTCATGTTGGGATGTTTTCTGCATTCTTGCCAAATGTTAATGTCATTCAATTGTCTGTCTGTTGATATATGCAGTGTAAGGTCTGTATGATATGGTTCCGTTCCTTGTTTCCCTGTCCTTTCTAGTTGCTGTTGCCAACGCCACTCGTGCTTGAGTTAGGCCCTCTTCATGACTTTCTTTGGTGGCTGGTTACGGTGGCTCTTCTTACATCCCGGGATTTACTTGAGAAAGTGGACCGGGTCCTCCTTTCTGTAGTGCAATGCGAGGCTTCTTAGGAAGAACACCAATATGGTGATCGCTGTGCAGATCCCCACCCCGTTGACAGACTACCATGAAGCAGCCAGTTTCCAGGAAGGATTTCTTGAAAGTGAGATGACGTCTTGATTAGTATGTTTTGCCTGGCCCTAACTAACATAGTCTGATCAGTATGTTTTGCCTGGCCCTTACTAACATAGTCTGATCAGTATGTTTTGCCTGGCCCTAACTAACATAGTCTGATCAGTATGTTTTGCCTTGCCCTAACTAACATAGTCTGATCAGTATGTTTTGTCTGGCCCTAACTAACATAGTCTGATCAGTATGTTTTGTCTGACCGTAGCTAACATAGTCTGATCAGTATGTTTTGTCTGACCGTGGCTAACATAGTCTGATCAGTATGTTTTGTCTGGCCCTAACTAAGATAGTCTGATCAGTATGTTTTGTCTGGCCCTAACTAACATAGTCTGATCAGTATGTTTTGTCTGACCGTAGCTAACATAGTCTGATCAGTATGTTTTGTCTGGCCCTAACTAACATAGTCTGATCAGTATGTTATGCCTGAACTGACATTAGTCTCATCTCCGTACCTGATCGAACGTTATTGTACGTCTTTTAATTCATAAATAAAGTCCGATGCAATTTTCTACAAAACTGCATGCCGTTTCCAAATGATTTTTCGCATGCAGCCTTAGAATATCCATGACTTTAAGTAAATATTTATTTCTTCAAGAAATTTGATGTATTTGGAAAAAAATTATTCATTAGGCTAAATTAAAAATAACCTCACTGAATTAGACATACTTTTAAAATGTTTACGGTTCACAGTCGGGCTGTTTTAAAAATAGATGTTTTGACCTTGAAATTCAATGAGTAAAAACAGGTTCTTGATTATCTCTCGCGCCAACTAGACACTTTGTCGAGTGCCGAAAACAATCAAGGTCATTCATGCGAAACTGTCATTCAGATATAGGCGTATCCCGATATTAGAATTTGTGGGGTTGTTATTGTGACACATTTTAGTTTTTTCAAAATTTTCATTGATATCAATTGCAAAATGACTTTGAAGTGTACATTTATAACAATGCAGAACGTTACCGTTTTACTATACAAGTTTTTTCCGCAGGGAATCTAAGATGGGTCATTTATATTGCAATATTCAGGCCCCAGAGAATCGAACGCAATTGACGCTTGGTCTGGATAGATCATTCTTTAAACGTTGAATTGGACAGGACTCACATTGCACTCATTTCAAGCAAGGTTTAAGGGGACGGCGTGGGCTAATGGTTAAATGGCACGGCTCACTACCCAAAGGTGCTGGGTTCAATGCTCACCACAGTACCGTTCGTTACCACAGGAAAGCAAACCCTTGCATAAAATATATGCCGAAGTCGGATGTACTAGGCCGACAGGCGCAAAAAAGAAAACATAGTGCAACGCACACCGGCTTAGGAAATAAAAAAAATTAGGCGAACACACACACAAAAAGAATATCAAGCAAGGTAGGACAAGGAAATTTGACGATTTCGATAGAGATGTAATAAAACGGGAGATTTTGAAAGTATTGACGAAAAATCAATTTGTTACTCTCTGGAAACTAACATTAACATTGCAATCCGACTGCAGTGTTGAGATTTCTAAAAGTACTCTTTGGGAAATTGTGAGAGCCGCCGGAGTCACATTGAGGAAAACTTCAGGCGGCAGGAATATTATATGTGAAAAGCCACATTTGATTGATGCCAGAAGCAAATACCTGAGACAGACACGTGACCGGCGTAGGTAAGGCTAGGATATTGTATGCTTGGACGAATCCTGGGTCAATGCTCACCACACCTATGGTAAAGAGTGGCAATCAGTTGACGGTGAACAGAAAAGACAAATTCCAAGCAGCAAAGGGCAGCACATTTTACTAACGTATACCGGAACCAGTGAAAAAGCACTTGTCCATGAGGCTGAACTTATTTTTAAATAAAAAAGTACAGACGGTAGAGACTACCACACTTAAATAAAAAAAAACACATTTTCCGGTACTGGGTAACAAATGATCTGCTTCCAATCCTGGATAGACCGTCATGCCTAGTAATAGATAATGCATCCTATCACAATGCAGTATCAGAGTAAGACAAAGTACCAACTGCATCAAATACAATAGCTCAAATTATGACATGGCTAGCTAGAGAAAAAATGAATTTCGACGACACGTATTTGAAGCCCGAGTTGTCGCAGCTTGTGAGGAAGACAAATAAGAAAAAGGTGTATCATATTGACAAAATCATTGAAGAGTATGGTCACACTTCTCTGCGACTACCTGCATATCCTGCGCATCTAAACCCTACAGAGATTGTGTGCGCTAAAGTCAAAGGACAGATTGCCGAACAGAACAGAACATTAAAAATGTGTGATGTTGAAGTGTTAACACGTGAGTACCTTTCAAAAATAGACATTCAGTTCTGGATGAAGTGTGTTGAACATGTGCTCCGGGGAGAAGTACAGTACTGGCAACGAGATGGATTACAATTTGCCCAGCCAGTAACATTTATCAACCTCTTTAAATCGACAGATTCGGAGTAATTAATATCATCTTTTGTGGACATACTGATTAGCAGACTTGGATGAATTAGCGTATGTTTATCAAAACAATCAAGTGTACATACAATGACAAGAAATACATTTCAATATTCAATCGATTTAAGCGTAAATTAGCTACGCAGTTGATACAACTTTGAGGTCTAATGGCGACCGAAGGTCTAAACTAACTGTTGCATATTGGTGTCATTTTTACGATTGTACATAAAGAGCAACACACACAGTCAATTGATCAATCAAGACATGAAGGAGATACGCCTTTTAATAAAATGCGACGAGAAATTAAGCTGCGTACTATAAAATCTTAAATTTAATGCATTTTCTTTGCATTGGTTCTAAAAGATCAAAATAACTCGCCCATGTACAAATGTCTTAACATCTATGGACTAAATAATATAAATATTTTAGCGTCATGGATATTCAAAGGCTGCATGCGAAAAATTATTTGGATCTGTTTAGTTGAAAATTGCTTCGGACCTTGTTCGTGAATTAAAAGACGGGTTATAGTCTCATCTCCCCATCTTATCGGACGTTAGTTTCTTCTCCCCACCTGACCGGTTTTAGTCTCTTCTCCCAACGTGACTGGACGTTAGTTTCTTCTCCCCAACTGACCGGTTTTAGTCTCTTCTTCCCACCTGACCGGTTTTAGTTTCTTCTCCCCACTTGACCAGTTTTAGTCTCCTCTCCCCACCTGACCGGTTTTAGTCTCTTCTGCCGTGACTGGACTTTACTCTCTTCTCTCCACCTAACCGGACGTTAGTCTCTTCTCCCCACCTGACCGGACGTTAGTCTCTTCTCCCTACCTGACCGGACGTAAGTCTCTTCTCCCCACCTAACCGGACGTTAGTCTCTTCTCCCCACCTGACCGGACGTTAGTCTCTTCTCCCCACCTGACCGGACGTTAGTCTCTTCTCCCTACCTGACCGGACGTAAGTCTCTTCTCCCCACCTGACCGGACGTAAGTCTCTTCTCCCCACCTAACCGGACGTTAGTCTCTTCTCCCCACCTGACCGGACGTTAGTCTCTTCTCCCCACTTAACCGGACGTAAGTCTCTTCTCCCCACCTGACCGGACGTTAGTCTCCTCATCCCACCTGACCGGACGTTAGCCTCCTCTCCCAACCTGACCTGCCGCTAGTGCCATACCCCCGTCTCTTCTAGTAACGCTGGTCAATATTAGAAACACTCTTATTTCGTATATCAGTGGGTCGTGCCACTAGGTCAGAGTTCATGTCTGACATTGATACAAGAGAGTTGATATGTATTTATTGTTGATATCTATCTCGACTGAAATGCTCTGATTCTTCAGTGGTGGGGCAGTTTGTTGATCACTGCATTTCTGATAATCTGTGGGTTAATATTCATATTATTTCACACGTACTACGATGCAAATTGTCGTGCTCGAGTGGTTATGTTTATTTGAAGTGTTAAAAGTGAGTTTTCTTTCCACTTGTGCCGGTAAGAACTAACAGAGAAGAACTAATAGAGCTACGGAATTAACGCGTCGTGTTCCTGCAGTAGCCGCGCAGTAATAATGTTCTGGTTGTTGTTGTTCTTCTTCTTCTTTTTCTACTTCTTCTATTTCTTCTTCTATTTCTTCTTTTTCCTTTTCTTCTTCTTCTTCTTCTTCTTCTTCTTAAAGTTCTTCCTCCTCCTCCTTCTTCTTCTTCTTCTTCTTCTTCTTCTTCTGCTTCTTCTTCTTCTTCTTCTTCCTCTTCTTCTTCAAGTTCTTCCTTCTTCTTCTTCTTCTTCTTCTTCTTCTTCTTCCTCTTCTTCTTCTTCTTCTAGTTCTTCTTCCTCATTCTCCCCTTCTTCTTCTTCTTCTTCTTCTTCTTCTTCTTCTTCTTAATAATATTATTATTATTATCATTTTTGTTCTTGTTCTCTAAAAAATCTACGTCTGGTTAAATGTTCCTGTAGTGGAGAGTTCTTCAAGCCTTCCAAACAGCTTCATCTGAAGCTTCGTCTCTGTGGGGTTCTGCTCAGCACGCAGTCGGCTAATCATACGGAAGTCTGGGATCAAGACGCGGAGCAGCGCATGAGCTGCAGTGGTTAGCGACCCATAGCTGACTGCTAGCGTCAGGGCCAGCGAACCAGAGCTGCCAAGACCCTTCTACACCTCCACGCGGTGATCCTGGATAACAGGCTGCAGCAGGGTAGACTGGCTAAGGAGAAGGGATCGAAGAGGGAATGCTAACCCGGTACTCAAAAAATGCTTGCTGAAGTCGGATGTGTTGGACCGAAAGGTGCAAATATCGCAGTCAAGCTGTAAACTACGACACAACGCATTCCGTTCTCTGGACTACATTCTGCTACTTAAGCCCTTTGAGGGTTTGGTAGCTAGAGATTGGGAACGAACGAAGCCAAGCCAGCCATACAGAACTCTTGCATGATGTGTTCAGCTGCCCGTGAAACTTACCCACATATGCCAGGGTAACGGAGCCAATTTAGAACATGTCACAGGTCCTGCCTGGAGGGTCTACTCAATGGGAGAACTATATCGATTATTTGAATACTTTTTATGCAGACATGCAATTAGGTTGGGCGGGCTGCATGGTGCTGTGGCTGCTGTTGCGACTCCTGGCTAGGTACTACTATAATCAGCACCCGTTCCTTGATTGAGTTTGCGCCACCTCCTCCATCTGGGTGGGGGCTTTGACTTTGTCTTGACCTCGAATGCTTTCCAATCTCACCTCCCGATAGTGTTAAAACTCAACCTTTGCTAACGAAACTGGGTATAACAAGATCCACCAACGTGTAGGTGAGGTCAACTTGACGCCTCTCCTAGGCTATTGGACACATGCATTTTGTATTCCGCCCCATTCGGCCCCCGACATGTAAGGATAGGTTTTGTTTTATGTGACATAGAAAAAGAGAACTGGTCTTAACGAGGTTTGAACCCTCGTCTCCTTGGTCAGAAGAACGGTGACCAAACCACTCGTCCACACTCTCTAGTTATACTCGTAGATCTCGGGATTGTTAGTGGGACAGAAAATATTATAATATTTTGTCGTTCGTCTTGACAAAGACGTTGTGTCGTTATGGAATAGGGAAAAGAGGTAGAGGCGTGGGGGAATAGGGTGGTTTGTGGTGGGGAGGGGGGAGTATTTGGAAGGAGACCCTGCCGAAGACGGATGTGTCGGACCGAAAGGGTCAAATATCGCAGTCAAGCTGTACACTAGCGACATAACGCATTCCGTTCTACGGACTACGTCCTGCTACTTGCAAAGGCCTGTTCAGGGCTTTGTAGTGGGAGATTGAGAACGTTCAGGGCTTGGTAGCAAGAGATTGAGAACGTCCAGGGCTTGGTAGCGGGAGATTGAGAACGTTCAGGGCTTGGTAGCGGGAGATTGAGAACGTTCAGGGCTCGGTAGCGGGAGATTGAGAACGTTCAGGGCATGGTAGCGGGAGATTGAGAACGTTCAGTGCATGGTAGCGGGAGATTGAGAACGTTCAGGGCTTGGTAGCGGGAGATTGAGAACGTTCAGGGCTTGGTAGCGGGAGATTGAGAACGTTCAGGGCTTGGTAGCGGGAGATTGAGAACGTTCAGTGCATGGTAGCGGGAGATTGAGAACGTTCAGGGCTTGGTAGCGGGAGATTGAGAACGTTCAGTGCATGGTAGCGGGAGATTGAGAACGTTCAGGGCTTGGTAGCGGGAGATTGAGAACGTTCAGGGCTTGGTAGTGGGAGGTTGAGAACGTTCAGGGCTTGGTAGCGGGAGATTGAGAACGTTCAGTGCATGGTAGCGGGAGATTGAGAACGTTCAGGGCTTGGTAGCGGGAGATTGAGAACGTTCAGTGCATGGTAGCGGGAGATTGAGAACGTTCAGGGCTTGGTAGTGGGAGGTTGAGAACGTTCAGGGCTTGGTAGCGGGAGATTGAGAACGTTCAGGGCTTGGTAGCGGGAGATTGAGAACGTTCAGGGCTTGGTAGCGGGAGGTTGAGAACGTTCAGTGCATGGTAGCGGGAGATTGAGAACGTTCAGGGCTTGGTAGCGGGAGATTGAGAACGTTCAGGGCTTGGTAGTGGGAGATTGAGAACGTTCAGGGCTTGGTAGCGGGAGATTGAGAACGTTCAGGGCTTGGTAGCGGGAGATTGAGAACGTTCAGGGCTTGGTAGCGGGAGATTGAGAACGTTCAGGGCTTGGTAGTGGGAGGTTGAGAACGTTCAGGGCTTGGTAGCGGGAGATTGAGAACGTTCAGGGCTTGGTAGTGGGAGGTTGAGAACGTTCAGGGCTTGGTAGCGGGAGATTGAGAACGTTCAGGGCTTGGTAGCGGGAGATTGAGAACGTTCAGGGCTTGGTAGTGGGAGGTTGAGAACTAGTGCAGAAAAGGAAGAAAGAAGAAGACGATGCTCAGTAGAACTCAGGTAAGCTCAAACAATAATTATAGCAAAGAGAAAGTTCTGGTACATTTTGCAGAATTCAAACACGTTATATTTACCCATTTCCTTTGTCTTGGACTCTCTCTTCCCATCTCCCGACATACCACGTTTCTTTGTCGCCAATTACCATCTCCCATGAACCTTGAATTGACTTTATTATATATGTCCAGATAATCTTCCATCATCAAATGTGACTTTATTATAGATGTCCGGATCATCATTTCCCATCAAACATTTCTTTATTATAGATGTCCAAATCATCATTCTCCACTTCCACAATGTATTGTTACTCTTGGCTACGGCCATTCGCTGGTTGTACTCGCTCGTGCCTAGTCTTTCCATGACCATGACCAACTTTTCAATCATAAATCAATCAACCAGTCAAACAATCAATCACTCAATTAATTTATCAATCAACTATTCAATCATAAACCATAACATTTTCAGTTCGTCATGGAGTATAGGCAATCTAGAATACATGTTGACATGCTCGTCTCTGTGGAAGTTATTGTGGCTTAAAGTTCCTACAGAAAGCGTTTACCACCTGCAATGCCCAGTGCTCCTTAGCTACAGTGTTACTATTCTTTAATATAGGATTGCTAATTCAGCTATTACATATTATCATCATCGTCGTTATCATCGAATAAGCAGGTGCCAATTGAAGGCAGGATTATAAACTAATCACGGAAGAATATGTTAGACGAATATTACTACTTAGTGGCTCCTCTTCTACCGTGAGGTGTAGAGGTTTGCCAGAGAGAACGCCACACTGCTCTATCCGCCGTCTTTTTCCTGGCCTCTTTCCAATCCATCCCTCTATCACTTACGGACTGTCGTATGTTGTCTTCCCAACGTACTTTGGTACATCCTGGGGGTCTGCGTCTTGACTTTTCATCTCACATGACCGCTTTGGTATCCCACCTTCTTCCATTCTACAGACATGGCCAAACCACTGTAGTTGGGACTGCTCCACTCGTGTCTGCAGGGGTTGAACTTCAAGATTGCTACGTATTGTCTGGTTACGGATGTTGTCCCTTTTCGTCACCTGAACCGCTTTTCTTAGGTACCTCATATCTGAAGTTTGTAATTGCCTTTCTTGGAGTGTAGTCATTGCCCATGACTCACATCCATATGTCAGGACAGGCACATATGTCGAGCGGTATACATCCATCTTTGTTTTCCTGCTTATTTCTCTTCTACTGAGGAAACCTCTGTTTATTGCATGGAAAAGTCTACCTGCTGCTGCCCCTCGTGCAGTTAACTCCTCTTTGATTCCTCCCCTGCTGGTTAGACGAATATGCTGCCAAAAACATGGATACTAATTCATCTACTCATCTAACAAATCCACATCCAATGGAGATGGAGGGATCCATAAGAGACTAATGAACGGAGAAGAAAAAAACTCGAGTATTAACACCGGGAACATAGTCCAATAACTTGCGTGCGGAAGTAGCGGAGCTGATGGCTGCTGTTCAGCTTGTAATCCAAGATGACGATATCCATCAAGAAAACATAGTATTCCTGACTGATGCCTCGTCAGTATTAGCAGCGCTAAAACAACACAAAAAGGAAGATCTCGAACAATGTATGTACTCCCTGACACAGCTCTCAGCAGAACACACAAGGCTGGTCACTCAGTGCACCCCATACCTGCACTATCGAGGCCAATGAATCGGCAGATATAGCAAAATGTGGCGCAGCTTCACCGACGAACATACCTGAGCATCACAGGTAATGAGGCCAAATTCATAATTAAAGGAAAACCTCGGGAAATATGGACTGATTAACATCCCCACTTCCGAAAGAAGCATAACAACACTGATTACAAGAGATGAGCAAGTCATCATCTTCAGACTGAGCACGAGGCATAACAGACTCATTAGTCATCTTTACAACAAAATGAGGATTGGTACATATGACATGTTTCAATGTTGGAAGCATACCATGACCGTGAAACACATCCTACAGAGCTGCATGGCCATGCAGGAACAGAGAAAGCAATACTGGCCTCTCAAGGCAGATATACAAAAGCTGTACGGAGAAAAACAGTCTTACAAACAACAGTGTCCTTTGTAAGGAAAACCAGGACCTAGATCTGAGGATGAATGTAAAGGAAATGAACTAATCAAACGTCTATCAGCAAGATGCTGGTGATGTTGTTGTTGTTGTTGTTGTTGTTCTTGTTGTTGTTGAATTCCCACAATACTTTTGTGTTCGCTTTGAAGAGTGCGTTTAGAGGCTAATTGCAGTAGTTTTTCTCACATCCCGAGCGTGCTGATAAAAGTGGACCGGGGACCAATGCGATTGTACTGTGCTGAGTTTCATTTGCATGTCGCTCACTACTACGAAGACCACGTCGATCTCTCACCTCGTTAGCCAGGCTGCCATGAAAACAGACTGTTTCCAGGAAGACGTGAGGTGGCTGTCTTGACAAGTATGTTTCACCTGACCCCGACTAACATGTCTGATCAGTGTGTTTTATCTGATCCTGACAAACATGTCTGATCAGTGTGTTTTATCTGATCCTGACTAACATGTCTGATCAGTATGTTTTATCTGATCCTGACTAACATGTCTGATCAGTATGTTTTATCTGATCCTGACTAACATGTCTGATCAGTATGTTTTATCTGATCATGACTAACATGTCTGATCAGTATGTTTTATCTGATCCTGACTAACATGTCTGATCAGTATGCTTTATCTGATCCTGACTAACATGTCTGATCAGTATGTTTTATCTGATCCTGACTATCATGTCTGATCAGTGTGTTTTATCTGATCCTGACTATCATATCTGATCAGTGTGTTTTATCTGATCCTGACGTTAGTCCCTCCCCCCACCCACGCCCCTCCCTCACCTACCTCGCTCCCCCAACTCAACTAGGTAATTCTACTTACCTTTCTCACAGGTATGCCCCATGAATCCCCAGGCGCAGCCGTTGACACAGAACCCATCTAGTACATCACAGAAGACATGCCCACCAATACAATTTCCACACTTCCGATTACACCTGGCCCCATAAAATCCTTTCGGGCATTCTGTAGGCAGAGAAGACACCAACAAGAACAAATCCATTATTCGGCTCATTAATTTAACAGACATGACGAATTAACACCAATAACTGATTGACATTTGAACCTACCGGATCGTGCATTCTTTCGTCAACTATAAATCCTTCATCCATCCAGCCATCTTAGCATCCATCCTACCATACCTCAGTCCATCGGTCTATCATTCCGCCAATATCCGTCTCTTCATCAGTAAGACTATATATAATGTCTACTTGTCTATCTATCTATCTATCTATCTATCTATCTATCTATCTATCTATCTATCTATCTATCTATCTATCTATCTATCTATCTATCTATCTATCTATCTGTCTGTCTGTCTGTCTGTCTGTCTGTCTGTCTGTCTGTCTGTCTGTCTGTCTGTCTGTCTGTCTGTCTGTCTGTCTGTCTGCCTGCCTGCCTGCCTGCCTGCCTGCCTGCCTGCCTGCCTGCCTGCCTGCCTGCCTGCCTGCCTGCCTGCCTGCCTGCCTGCCTGCCTGCCTGCCTGCCTGCCTGCCTGCCTGCCTGCCTGCCTGCCTGCCTGCCTGCCTGCCTGCCTGTCTGTCTGTCTGTCTGTCTGTCTGTCTGTCTGTCTGTCTGTCTGTCTGTCTGTCTGTCTGTCTGTCTGTCTGTCTGTCTGTCTGTCTGTCTGTCTGTCTGTCTGTCTGTCTGTCTGTCTGTCTGTCTGTCTGTCTGTCTGTCTGTCTGTCTGTCTGTCTGTCTGTCTGTCTGTCTGTCTGTCTGTCTGTCTGTCTGTCCGTCCGTCCGTCCGTCCGTCCGTCCGTCCGTCCGTCCGTCCGTCCGTCCGTCCGTCCGTCCGTCCGTCCGTCCGTCCGTCCGTCCGTCCGTCCGTCCGTCCGTCCGTCCGTCCGTCCGTCCGTCCGTCCGTCCGTCCGTCCGTCCGTCCGTCCGTCCGTCCGTCCGTCTTCTTCTTCTTTTCCTTCTTCTTCTTCTTCGCTCTCTTCTTTTTACCCCCTTGTCCATCATCTTCTTCTTGTGCGACTTGTTCTTGCTCTTCTTCTTCTTCTTCTCGTTTTGTTTCGTTGTCCTGTAGTTTACAGTGAAGCTGCGATATATACGTTTTTCGGCCAGATACATGCGATTTCATCACGGCATTTTTGGGACGTGTTTCACCTTTCCTTTTAGATCTATGTACATGTACGAAGACGAGGGGAAAAAACCCCCACAAATACACAATTTACACACAAATACTGTCTACAAACATCATTGTCCAGTTCTTTACTGTTGTCTTCGACACACTTTTGTTACTATACACTGCCTGCATCCTGTGATACATGTCACCTGGTCGACATTCTTCATTTGTTAGAAACCGAATCACCGCTCGCTGATTAACTCTGGATGGATTCCGTATCACAACCACCATGTTTTCAATAGTTTACTGAGGAAACTATAAGTCGGAGGATAATTAAATGTTGGAAACTTGACGGTTGGTATGGGTAGTTTACACCAGAAGTGACGTCATCATGCGCGTTGTACGTATGTTCACTTGTAGCAGTTTGGTCCGGTTTAATTTGATCACGCCTCGTATATATATATATGTGTGTGTGTATGTATGCACATGTATTGAGGCTAACGCATTTTAGTGGGCGTCTTGCCAGCTGTGTATCACAGGATCCTGTGCGGGGAGCTCAAACCACTGGTGAATCTGAAACAAACAGTCAGACACACTACGGTGTATACACACAAACAAAGGTACACCATTTTAGCCCTGGTGATATGAAAAAAAACAGACAGTCTGCGGTTGAAAGGGGAGTATATGTGCTTTAAACAGGTAAAACAACACACACGCACACATACACATACGCGCGCGAACGCGCATACGCACGTACATGCGCAAACGAGCACACATGAATGTAAGTAAGTAATTAGGTCACAAACTGTTATGGGACAGCTAAATAAATAGAGTTGGTAGTTTCCAGCTACGTAATATCGTTGGTAGTTTCCAGCTATGTAATATCGTTGGTAGTTTCCAGCTATGTAATATCGTTGGTAGTTTCCAGCTATGTAATATCGTTGGTAGTTTCCAGCTATGTAATATCGTTGGTAGTTTCCAGCTACGTAATAGAGTTGCAGCAACATCCAGCGTTGTAATTATTGTAGGCATCGGACGAGCTAAGGCACAAATCGACGTCAGTAATCACATAACAGAGTGCTGTTGTGCGCTTATTTTTTGAGTAAAGGACTTTCTGCGTAGTAAATTCATAAGTAAAAGTTTGCTGTTTAAGGTAAGAGGTTTTTGTCGCGTAAAAAGATGGATAACTTGAGCGTTCGATTTTCTCATCGGCCCTCAACATTTGCTGATCAAACATAATGAATTATCATTAAATACGTCGTAGATGGTGATTAAAAATAAACAAGCAAAAATCAAATCATCATCATGTAGCATGTCCTTTATAGAACGTCACTTCCATCACAGTCTGTCTGAAAGAAACTATTCCCTTGCCAAAACTCCAGCCTCCGCCACATTCATACTCAGGCATTCCTAGATATCTTGGTGCCATCGTCTTCTTTTTCTACCCCTTCCTCTTTTGCCTGGCACCATACTGTCCATCACTGTTCTCTCAAGACCGTTCTGTCTCTTGATGTGACCAAATTATTTACTTTTTCTAGCCGTAATGGAATTGATAAACCAGTTCTCCTCTATGCTCAACTCTTGCCGAATGTCTACATTTGTTTTTTTCTCGGTCCAGGGTATTCTGAGGATCTTTCTGTAACATTTTCACTCGAAGGATTCCATTCTTTGTCTAGAAGTTTCGGTAATCGTCCATGATTCTCAGCCATAAGATGCCATAGGGAAAACATAGGATCTCACGACTATTACTTTTGTCGTTTTGTTGGTACTCTGCCATACTTTCTTCAAGCTGTTCAGTCTCTGCATTACCATGGCTATTCTTATGTTTTCTTTCGAGCAGTCGCCATTCTTGTCAATGCTGGGGCCCAGATAAATTCAAATACGAGCTTGAAAACCATATATTATTGCACAATCCAGTGATTCCCACAGAGATGAGTATATTGAGAAGCCTTACTTTGCGTTACAGCCAAAAGTACCACATTCCATCTTCAGAAGCAAGCCTTGGATTATAAGAAGACCCACTGTAACCAGCTACTAAAGGAACGTTATAAAGATTTTACTCAGCTCGCGTAGGTAGCTTGGAACACTAACAACAACACCAACAGCAACAACAGCAGCAGCAGCAACAGTAACAACAACAACAACAACACAAACAACAACATTATCACTTTGTTGTTAATTGACTGTTTTCCTATTCTATTTATCTGCACATTTTCATATTCGCGATCTAGGTTCATTCTCATAGCCAGACAGGTCATTGTAGAGGGGTCAGAATAAGAATAATAGCAGCATGGCACGTAGTGGCCAAGAGTCCAGGAAGACAGACCCCCTAGAAAGCAAAGATGCACGAAGATCCCATAAACGCACTAACAACACCAAAACCCATCACTACTGTACGAAAACCTACTTGGAGGCAGGATATATTTCCAGAGGTGGTAGAAAATATACCAGGTATTGCAAACAAAAACTGCCAGAGTGAAAAAGAAAGGAGAGACACTACCCTAAGCTTCATAACGAAAAGCTACCCAAGCATGGACTGGACCCATGCATACACCGACGGTTCTGTAACAAACACTACACAGAACGGAGGGGCAGGAGCATTCCTGAACCTACCAAATGGCAGAAAAATAACACTGTCATTCGCTACTGGTAAGTACACAAGCAATTTCAGAGCAGAGGCAGAGGCACTGAGGGCGGCAGTGGAAGAAATGGTAACACACAGTGAAAATGAGAGCCATATAGTCCTGCTGACAGATGCTCTCGAAGTAGTCACAGCGCTAAAAAGCCAGAAAAACACTGAGCTTAATGACTTAAGAGCCGCACTCTGCAAACTGTGCCAGCAGTCCGCACCAAAAAGGGTAGTGGTACAGTGGGTTCCGTCACACTGCAACATCCAAGGCAACGAGGAGGCAGACAGACTGGCAAAAGAAGGTGCAAGGCTACCACAAACAGATACTAGTATGACGTACGAAGAGTCAAACCGGCTTATCAAAGCCAGATACATGACCAAATGGGAAACCGAACATACTGGTTACACCAAAAACGATGCCTATTACCAGTTGAACCGAAGAGAGCAGGTCGTTGTCTTCAGACTTCGCACTGGCCACAACAGACTGAGGTACCACCTATTCAACAAATTGAAGATAGGGTGTACCGACGAATGCCCGTGCGGTACTGGTAAAATGACCACTGAACATCTGCTGCAGAACTGCCCGACATACGAGGATCAGAGAGAGCAGATGTGGCCATTGCCAGTGGAACTGCAAGACAAGCTCTATGGTAGTGGCGAGAGTCTCAGGATGACCGCCGCTTTTTTCGAGAAAATAATGGTTACTGTCTGACTGTGTACGCAGAAGAAGAAGAAGAAGACCCCCTAGAAAAGGTAAACTCTACACAAAGTAGGGAGCGGGTTTGTTCTAGAAAGACAAACCCCATAGAAAAGGTAAACTCTACACAAAGTACGGAGCAGATGGATTCCAAGAAGACAGACCCCATAGAAAAGGTAAACTCTACACAACGTAGGGAGCAGATGGATTCCAGGAAGACAGACCCCCTAGGAGAGGTAAATTCTACACAACGTAGGGAGCAGATGGATTCCAGGAAGACAGACCCCCTAGGAGAGGTAAACTCTACACAAAGTCAGAGAAGATGGTGTTCAAGAGTCCAGGAAGGCAGAACTCCTAGGAGAGAAAAACTCTTCTACCTCTTCGTTCATCCTCAGATCAAGGTCCTGGTTTCTTTTACATCCCCAGATCATGGTTCAGGTTTCTCTTACATCCTCAGATCAAGGACCTGGTTTCTCTTACATCCCCAGATCAGGGTCCTGGTTTCTCTTACATCCCCAGATCAAGATCCCGAATTCTCTTACATCTCCAGATCATGGTCCAGGTTTCTCTTACATCCCCAGATCAAGGTCCTGGTTTCTCTTACATCCCCAGTTCAAGGTCCTGGTTTCTCTTACAAAGGACACCGTTGTTTGTAAGGCTGTTTTTATCTCCATACAGCTTTTGTCTCATACCTGTCTCGCAAGACCATTATTGTTCTCTCTTTTCCTGCGAGGGCGTGCAGCTTTGAAGGATGTGTTCCACGGTTATAGTATGCTCCCCACATGTGCACCTGTTATCTGTCCCAATCCTCATTTTGTTGTAAAGATGACACTTGAGTCTGTTATGTCCAGTTCTCAGTCTGAAGATGATGCCTTACTCTTCTCTAGTTAAGTTAAAGTACCTGTCTGTCATATTGAAAGCCGGGGTGTTGATCAGCCCATTTCCCCCTGAAGTTGGCTTTAGTTATCTTGGCCTCATTATATGTGGCGCTCATGCCTGTTTTTGGGGATGCTCCTACAGACTTTGCTAGTTTGTCTGCAGCTTCATTGCCCTTCAATATTGCAGTGAGATGGGATCCACTGTATGACCAACCTTGGGTGTTCTGCTGAGAGCTGTGTCAAGGAGAATATACATTGCTCGAGATCTTCATCTTTGTAAAGATAAACTATACACAAAATCCGATCAGATGGAACTCGTGAACCCGGGAGGACAGGTCATCTAAGAGCAGTATTACATAACAGAAAAGTTGCTGCCTTTCAGAAAGGTTAGTAAAAACCAAAGGCTAATGAAGGCAAACCCGAAAAAAGCCAGTTGAAAGCGGATGCACATGGCAAAAAAGCACACAGCATGGTGCAACGTATCGTATGATGTCGGAGTAGAACAAGGACAGACGATATGATGCTCTGACTGTGAAGACCCACCAGGCAGGAAGTGTGCCCGGCTCTATCCTAGAAAAAAGCCCACATCAAACGCAGGCGACCCCCAGCACACAGATCTGAGGAGAAGTATGTGGTACACGCCTGCTTACCTCGAGAAGAAACTCTACATCTGTATTAAGACCTTGAAGAAGCCAGCATGTTTTTGTGAAAAATCCCGATGCCCAGTCTAAATAAGCAATGATTGCAGAAGGAAACAACTCATACACATATGCTACACTCACGCACACGCTAACTAATTACACGTCTGTAATTCATTTGCCGGTTGATTAGTAGTCTAGACTCATGCCAACTAGTTAATGTACGTACCATGTTCTTGTGATAGCTTGATACTAAACGCATACACAATGGTCAGAACACATGTTCCGTAGGTTGACATTTTTTTGTGCGCACGTCAGTTCAATGCGAGGAAACTGTTTACTCGCGGTGCACCAATGTTTCAGCTGGGTGTTATTACATTTTTGTCTCCGTTCACTTTTAGAAGTCGAATTTTTGAAGTTCACTTTTAGATGTTGGCTTTCAGAAGTCTACTTTTAGAAGTTCACTTTTTGAAGTTCACTTTTTGAAGTTAGCTTTCAGAAGTCTACTTTTAGAAGTCCACATTTTTAAGTTTGCTGTCAGAAGTACACTTTTTGGAGTTCACTTTTAGAAGTTGGCTTTTAGAAGTCCACTTTTAGAAGTCCACATTTTGAAGTTTGCTGTCAGAAGTCCACTTTTAGAAGTTCGCTTTCTCAAGTTCACGTTTAGAAGTATACATTTTGAAGTTCACTTTTAACAGCCTACTTCTAGAAGGCCACTTTTATAATTCTACTTTTTTGAAGTTCCCATTTAGACGTCCATTTTTTAGAATTACACTTTTAGAAGCCAACTTTTAGAAGGGGTATATCGGAAGGATACGACAACCAATAGTGAGATCTTAGACCAACTCAAATGGGTGAAAACGCGTCTGAAGGAAATAAAAACGAAATATTTTAGCCATGTCAAGAGACAAGACAGTATGAAGGTTATATTAGAGGGAATAGTGAAAGGCAAGAGAGGCAGAAGACGGAAGAGGTACATCACGACTGACAACATCAAGATGTGGTCGGGACACAATCTGACTCAGTGTACGGACCTGGCACTGGACAGAAACAGCTGGAGATCCATTTCCGTTACCGTGTCAATTTACTATGCCGAGACGGCACTTGATGATGATTTTCAGATCCGGTGAACCCGTAACCGGTGAAGTCTTTGGGGCACACACGAAGACATTCTCACAACCACGCCATCATTTTCTGTCAGCTTTCTCTGGTCGGAGACTGGTCCACTCTTTTATGTTGTGCTACCCCCTCTTATTGGTACGACCTCTTCATCGCCTGTCTTGCATCTTTCAATGCAGGATCGTATTTGCAAGACCCTTTGATCTCGATATGTGACCGTACCAAGCGAGTTTCCTTCTTTTGACAATTGTCAAGTGGTTTTCAAAAGGGCCCTATTTCTGTTGTAATTCTCTCTCGGTGATCTTGGATGACAAAAGGAATCACTTGAATAATTGAAAATGGGGGAAAACATGAAAAATAACTTGTAAAAGTGGATTAAGGTTGAGTTTAATCAAAATTTAAAAAATGGGTATGGTCAGACACCGCACCGAGACGAGAACATAAAACAAAACGTACGTTACGACCAATAGGCCTCCATTAAGGACAACAATACTGAACTAACAAATCAACATATAAGAAAAAATGGTCAACTCATCTGTTTCTGATAGTAGACCCAGTCTGTCTAAGCGATCGGTTGGGCCAGATGCTGACTGAAAATCAAAATTAAATAATTGAATCATGGTATTGAAGCAGGCAAAGTTACCTGCTGCCCGGTAGCCAAAGTTGCTTGAATCTGTATGTTTCCTTCACCCTGGAGTACC
Source organism: Ariolimax columbianus (assembly GCA_036924085.1). Classification (NCBI taxonomy): domain Eukaryota; kingdom Metazoa; phylum Mollusca; class Gastropoda; order Stylommatophora; family Arionidae; genus Ariolimax; species Ariolimax columbianus. The sequence continues at coordinate 1,714,381 of JAVGWX010000022.1, read as the reverse complement.
ATGACGGTCCAATGGCAGGGTGCAGATAAACTCTTCATCTAGTCGGCGGACTGTCACGATTGTAGTTGTTTGGCCACCAGAAAGACACCTTCCTCGTCCATCTATCGTCAGTCATGCGGTCCATATGTTTCTTTGAATAGTTTCTCAATTGATGTTTCTGCATAGGATCGCCTTTACTCCGAACCGCTCAGCATGGCGCTCTGCCATCACATATGGGACTTGCTCTGATGAACAGAGGACCATTACGGAGGCGCAGGAAAAGCGAGCTGCAAGAAAGGAAAGAATGCAAGACTGCCCAACTACAAATGCTGTTTTCTTCTTCTTCTTCTTCTTCTTCTTCTTCTGCGTACACAGTCAGACAGTAACCATTATTTTTTCGAAAAAAGCGGCGGTCATCCTGAGACTCTCGCCACTGCCATAGAGCTTGTCTTGCAGTTCCACTGGTGATGGCCACATCTGCTCTCTCTGATCCTCGTATGTCGGGCAGTTCTGCAGCAGATGTTCAGCGGTCATTTTACCAGTACCGCACGGGCATTCGTCGATACTCCCTATCTTCAATTTGTTGAATAGGTGGTACCTCAGTCTGTTGTGGCCAGTGCGAAGTCTGAAGACAACGACCTGCTCTCTTCGGTTCAACTGGTAATAGGCATCGTTTTTGGTGTAACCAGTATGTTCGGTTTCCCATTTGGTCATGTATCTGGCTTTGATAAGCCGTTTTGACTCTTCGTACGTCATACTGGTATCTGTTTGTGGTAGTCTTGCACCTTCTTTTGCCAGTCTGTCTGCCTCCTCGTTGCCTTGGATGTTGCAGTGTGACGGAACCCACTGTACCACTACCCTTTTTGGTGCGGACTGTTGGCACAGTTTGCAGAGTGCTGCTCTTAAGTCATTAAGCTCAGTGTTTTTCTGGCTTTTTAGCGCTGTGACTACGGCGAGAGCATCTGTCAGCAGCACTATATGGCTCTCATTTTCACTGTGTGTCACCATTTCTTCCACTGCCGCCCTCAGTGCCTCTGCCTCCGCTCTGAAATTGCTTGTGTACTTACCAGTAGCGAATGACAGTGTTATTTTTCTGCCATTTGGTAGGTTCAGGAATGCTCCTGCCCCTCCGTTCTGTGTAGTGTTTGTTACAGAACCGTCGGTGTATGCATGGGTCCAGTCCATGCTTGGGTAGCTTTTCGTTATGAAGCTTAGGGTAGTGTCTCTCCTTTCTTTTTCAGTCTGGCAGTTTTTTTTTGCAATACCTGGTATATTTTCTACCACCTCTGGAAATATATCCTGCCTCCAGGTAGGTTTTCGTACAGTAGTGATGGGTTTTGGTGTTGTTAGTGCGTTTATGGGATCTTCGTGCATCTTTGCTTTGGCTATTTCTGCAAAGTTTCTCCGCTTTAGTTTCCCATTTCCCAAATTGTTTAGTCTCTGGTACATTGGATGGTCCGTCAGTCTTCGGAGTTTCGCTGACTGCAGCTGGGCTCTGCAGTCTATTCTATCGGTCATGGATTGCAGTTTTGTAATCTTTTCAAGTTCTACAATTGGCGTTGACTTCATGCCACCTGTTATAATTCTCATGGCTTGGTTTTGAAGTTTGTTAACTTTATCGAAGTTCGCCTTCGCTGCTGTTGTCCATGCCGCAATGCCATACTCGAGAACTGGTCTCACTCTTCCAGTATACAGTTTCTTTAGTATGCCTTCGTCTGCTCCCCAGCTTGTGCCAGCAAGTTTCCTCATGATTGCCATTCTTTCTCTGGCTTTCATTCGGTTTCTCTCAATCTGACTTTTCCATGTCATGCGCCGATCAAATGTGACTCCCAGATAGGTTGGGTTGTCGTTTGGCTGCAGGAATTTGCCATTTAAACTTAATTTGGTACTTTGGGGTTTTAATGAAAGCGAGAATATTGTGCATGTGGTTTTCTCCTCGTTTATTTTGACCAGCCATGAGTTCGCCCACTCTTCCAGCGATGTTAGGGCCGTCTGCATCCGATTTCTTGCTATGGTGAGGTTCTTTTCAGAGGTCCACATAGCCAGATCGTCTGCAAACATTGAGCTATGGACTCTTCTTGGTATATTCTCTGTAATATCGTTTATATATACCAGGAAGAGTGTGGGTGACAATACTCCCCCTTGGGGTACTCCCTGCTCGAGTGTCACCTTTTTGCTCATATGCCCTTGTACTTGGACTCAAACAGCTACTGTGTGTTTCTGTGCCTGGTAGGCATCTTCTATTTCCTGGGCTATGAGGATGACCTGGTCATCAGTGGATCTGTGCTGTCTAAAGCCGGCTTGCTGTGGAATTAGTATTCGTTTTTCTTCCAGATGCCACATCAGTCTGGTGTTTATCATCCGTTCCATCAGCTTGCCGACACAGCTCAGTAGGCTTATGGGCCTGTATCCATTTGGATCTGTTTTATCCTTTCCTGTTTTTGGTACTGGTACCAGTATTGCGTCTTTCCATGCCTGGGGTACAATACCCCTTTTCCAGCTTTGGTTCAGGACTGATAGTAGTTTCCTCTTCGCTGTTTGGCCCAGCCCCATCAGCATTTCGTTTGTTATCCCGTCTTTTCCGGGAGATTTCCTTTTCTTTAGTGTTCTCATAGCCTCTTCCATTTCGCGCATTGTTAGTTTGGCCATCATGTGCTCTTCAGGAGCCGTATTTATGTTTTCGTGTCCCTTTAGCTCTTCGCTAATGTCTGTATGCCTATCTGCAGGGACCTCGATGTGGTTTGCTCTGGCATAGTGATCGACAAAGGCGTTTGCGGCTTTCTTACCTGTGATCAAGTTCTCGCCCTGCTTGATAGTAATTTGTTTATTTGACGGGGTTTCGTCGTTCATGGCTCTGACTAGCTTCCATAGCTTGTTCCCGTCTTTTTCCAGGTTTAGACTTTCCGTTTTATTTTTCCAGCTTTCTCTTGCTGTTTGCTTGAGAGTGTGTTTGTACTTCGCCGCGGCGGCTTTGAGGGCGATGTTTGCCTCCATGGATTTTTCTCGCTCTGCCATGTTCCTAGCATTTGTTACTGCATCTTCCACTTTCTGCAACTCATCATTCCAGTAGGGCTTATAGTTTTTCCTAGCTCCTCTTGGGATGGTTTCAGTGGCGGCTTGCATTATTGCCTTGCTTAGGCTCTCTACCATGGGCTTCATTTTGGTGTTTCGTGTGTTGATGGTTTCACACAGCCCATCTGTCAGGATTGCAAATCTGTCCCAGTCGGCTCGTTTGTAATTCCAACGTGGGAGCGGTTTTGTTTCCTGTGGGCCTACTTCCATGTCAATGGTTAGCCTGATCGGCCTGTGGTCGCTACCTGCCAGTGTGTTTAGCACCTGGTGGTCTATTTTATGGTGTATTTCCTGTGTGGAGAAGGCCAAATCTGGAGTCGAGGTGGTATGCCATGTTCTTGAATAGAAGCTAGGGCTATCCTCCGGCCTATTGATTAGGGAGAGATTTGCATCTATCTCCCAATCTTCCACTTCGTCACCTCTGCTGTCTGTGTCAGAGTATCCCCATCTCTCCGAGTGGCTGTTGAAATCTCCAACTACTATGCAGTTGGAGTCTCTGACCTCCATACTCGAGAGCGATAGGTCTCTATTTGGTGGTCCGTACAGATTGAAAATGCGGAGCTTCGTCTCTTGAGCCATTATGTCAACTCCTACAATTTCTGCTTGTCCGGTGTAATTGACAGATACTGCGCTACTCGGTATGCAGTTTCTGGTCAGTATCAGGACCCCTCCTTTGTGGCCTTCTCTATCTAGTCGGAAGGTCTGATATCCTCTGATTGAGAATTTATGGTTATTGTTGAGGTGCGTTTCCTGGATACATGCCACGTCAATCTTACCTTCATGCAGGTGGTGTGTTAGGGAAAGTTTTTTGTTAATGACTCCCTCCGCATTCCACTGTAGTATTTTGAGGGTCTTGAGGTTTTGGCCAATAGACGTTACCCCATAGCCATGTGCCTTGACTCCACGACACATGGGTGGGTGACCACCAGTAGTCAAGGGTGGGCCCCTTCGAGGCGTGAGGCCCGGCGCTATCGCTGCCTGGCGGGTCTCCTCAGGATGAGCGCCATACGTTTTTCTAATAGGTTGTACTGCCATCATACTGTGATTTACGTTGCACTGTTTTGTTAGGCTTGCGGCCCCGTGCATCCGATTTCAACAGGCGTTTCTGTAGGGATGCCCTCCTTAGCCTTTGGCTGTCCCCAGCCTATCTGCTAGGCAGCAGTTGTTTACGATCAGAGTTTTCTCTCTTATGGAAGTTGTCTTACCAGACTATCGAGTCTTCACTACTCGTGTCTATAGGGTGCAAATGATATGTGATGATATATGAGATGGACTGGTTTACCCGGAAGAGAGGCAGTCCAGTGTGTCTGTATCCCAGGATCGTCACGTCCTGCCAGAAACGTAGCATTTGCATGTGAGTGGGGTATCTCTTTTTCCCTTTATTTTCTTGGCTTCTATGCAGGGATGGTACGCCTAGCATTCCCCGCCACCTGGGGTGTTGACACAGTGGGGCAGGTGTGCAATGTCCCCTGGTCTGCATCTCTTCTGCGTCCAGTATGATAGTTATATGGCTGATAACGTACAGAGGTAGATATCGTAGCCGGAGTGCATTCAGTCAGGGGACAAGTCTGGTAATGTCACAGAGCTGTTGTTCGCCTGATGTGCAGACAACTCTCATGGTCAGTGGTTGAGTCTTGACAGTTCACAGTGAGGTGGCTGCTCTACTGTTTTCGACACCCCGACCAGGTACTAAGTCTTTGGTTGGTGTTTTCGCACCCCAACGCCGTATAGGGTGAGTATCAAGCAGTTGTCCGCCCGCTTTGATTGGCGGACGGCAAGGACCTCTTACTGTGGCTCTACCTGATAGGGCTGGGGCGCAAGCCCCAGGTCCCGAACATGTAGGAGCCTCCCATTGCAGTGGTGCTGAGATTTTGGGCGGGATTGCGGCTTACAAGATTTCGGCCGTAATCCCCCACATGGTAGCCTCGCGCCCTTGGCTTATCAGCCTGGTACGTGAACCAAAGTGTCTGCGGCTCCTCTCGATTTGAGCTGGTTTTCCGTAGCAACGCCCTGTAATTTGTAGGGTAAAACTGATCTGTCTTCAGATGATCTATTTCCAGCACCCGTTCACTATTTGGTCAGACGAATTTATTGAGGGCTTTTGTTTGTCAATGACCAGGTATTTGAAATCTGCGGTTTCTGCGGAGTTAAACACGATTTCCGTAGCGTTCTTTCATTTGAGTGTTTGAGAGCTGACTTGTCATCCGTGAGTCTAATACCAGCGTACGTTCATTATTAGACCCAAACGGCAGTGCTCTCGATTTGTCAGTTGTTCTACAGTATTGGCGTGTTCAGTCAAATTAAGCCGCAGGTTCCACACCTGGTGGTGCCCTTCCGTCAATTCCCTGAGCGAGACAATCAAGTTTCTTAGGGGGTAGTCCCAGATTTTCGGGGGTCTAATTCCAGCACATGTTCTCTATTAGACCCCACGAAGGTGTACTTTTGGTAGTCATTCTGCAGTATTGGCGTGTTAAATTTACTTAGGTCTCAGGCTCCACTCCTGATAGTACTCTTCCGTCAATTCCTTTATCAAACACTGGATGCAGACAAAACCGGGCCACAGGGGGCATAACCCCAGAATTCTGGGGGTCTAAGTCCAGCACCAGTTCAATATTAGACCCCAGAAGAGTGGTCTCGGCATGTCAATCATTTCAGTGTTGGCCGTGTTGAGTCAAATTAAGCCGCAGGCTCCACTCCTGGTGGTGCCCTTCCGTCAATTCCTTCAAGTTTCAGCTTTGCAACCATACTTCCCCCGGAACCCAAACACTTTGGTTTCCCGGAAGCTGCCCGCAGAGTCATCGAAGCAACTCCTGCGGATCGCTAGTCGGCATCGTTTATGGTCAGAACTACGACGGTATCTGATCGTCTTCGCGCCTCTGACTTTCGTTCTTGATTAATGAAAACATTCTTGACAAATGCTTTCGCAGTAGCTCGTCTTGCGGCGATCCAAGAATTTCACCTCTAACGCCGCAATACGAATGCCCCCGTTTGTCCCTGTTAATCATTACCTCCAGTTCCGAAAACCAACAAAATATAACCGAGGTCCTATTCCATTATTCCATGCACCATTATTCAGGCAGCCGAGGCTTGCTTTGAACACTCTAATTTTTTCAAAGTAAACGCGCCGGCCACCCAGGACGCTCAGCGAAGAGCACCCGTGGGAGAGAGCCGGCAGACGGTAGGGCAGGAGACAACGGGCAGTGAACCGGCGCGAGCCGGACCGCCCGCCTGCGCCTGAGATCCAACTACGAGCTTTTTAACTGCAACAACTTTAATATACGCTATTGGAGCTGGAATTACCGCGGCTGCTGGCACCAGACTTGCCCTCCAATAGATCCTCGTTAAAGGGTTTAAAGTGTACTCATTCCAATTACGGGGCCTCGAAAGAGTCCCGTATTGTTATTTTTCGTCACTACCTCCCCGTGCCGGGAGTGGGTAAGTTGCGCGCCTGGTGCCTTCCTTGGATGTGGTAGCCGTTTCTCATGCTCCCTCTCCGGAATCGAACCCTGATTCCCCGTTACCCGTTACAAACATGGTAGGCATGTCACGTACCATCGACATTTGATAGGGCAGACATTTGAAAGATGCGTCGCCGGCACATGAGGCCATGCGATCAGCACAAAGTTATCCAGAGTCACCAGTGGAGACGCCGCAACCCCGCGAGGGGAAACGACGATTGGTTTTGAACTAATAAAAGCGCTCTTTCCGCGAGGGTCGGAGCTTGGTAAGCATGTATTAGCTCTAGAATTGCCACAGTTATCCAAGTAGGATCGTGTCATCTAAGGAACCTCGACTGATTTAATGAGCCATTCGCGGTTTCACCGTGAGACAGTGTGAACTTAGACATGCATGGCTTAATCTTTGAGACAAGCATATGACTACTGGCAGGATCAACCAGATATCTGTCGGCAACGTACGTACAGCACACACCGGTCGGCGGAGGAAGGGTGTGTTTTTGTAAAAAGCCTCACTGGGACGGCCGCAGGGACCGACTGACGGGACGGACGGAGGGTTGTTCCACCCGTCCCTCACTCCGTCGACCTAGGACCGCCTGACAGGGGCCTCCCACACGCACCAGACGACCGACCGACCGGGCTCGCTCGAGGAGGGATGGCAGCGCTCTGTGCAGAACGGATCCCAACGACCTCGGCGATGAATTTCACTGGGACTGGAGACAATTTGGCCTGCCCTTCTCCGTAGGAGAACGCAGGGCCTCGAGGCAACGATTCCTGCTTTCCATTTGCCGGTCACAAGCTCTTTGCGAGAGTCGGACCACCAGCGAGACGTACTGTCGAGCTCTGCTATAAGCCTTAGATAAATCACCACGGACGGACCACGTTTCCTGATACGGACCAGACTAGCGCACCTCGGTGGAGGAGCCACTACAACAAACCGCACCCAATTCGCACTACGGGGAAAGGCAGGCGAGCGTTTTCCGCAAGCCCGCGCTATCGCACCGCCTGGCGGGACTGAGATCGCTTTACGAACACTGGTTGAAATTGAGTCGCCGCGGCGAGACACCTACCCCAGATCCTTCAAGGAAGTGATAGTCAAACTGTATAAAGCATTAGTTAGACCTAGATTGGAGTACTGCGTACAGGTGTGGACTCCTTATCGTAGAGGGGATGTAAACATGCTAGAAAGGATACAAAGAAGAGCGACACATTTGATAGTGGGATTCCAGAATTACAGTTACGAGGAAAGACGCAGACAAACCGGCCTACATTATCTAGAAGAGAGTAGAATTCGAGGTGACAATACATGTTTATAAGATGATCAAAGGAAAGGTTAAATTAGACTATAACAAGTGTTATTCAAAATACAACCACCAACGAGAACAAGAGAGCGCAAATACAAATTAGCTAAATAAAGGTCCAGATTGGATATTAGGAAATATTTGTTTAGTCAGAGAGGGGTAAATGCTTGGAATGCATTGCCTAGGAGGCAGTGGAGGCAGAGGCACTTAATGCATTTAAGAGTAGATTGGATGCGCATAGCTTTTAGAGCAGGGTAATGCAGATGTGACTGGTAACAGTATTTGGACGTTAGGTTGAGAACACATATTTGTTGTGTATTTGTGTTATCGAATTACAGTCGGCTAACCCTAAGTTTGTTATGTCGTGATCCTCCACGAAGGAGACTGTCTCTGTAGCCTCAGTCCCAGGCAGCACGCATCTAACGTAGCTTGCTCTGTAGCCTTCAGTCCCAGGCAGCACGCATCTAACGTAGCTGTCTCTGTAGCATTCAGTCCCAACCAGCACGCATCTAACGTAGCTGTCTCTGTAGCCTTCAGTCCCAGCCAGCACGCATCTAACGTATCTGTCTCTGTAGCCGTCCGTCCCAGGCAGCACGCATCTAACGTAGCTTTCTCTGTAGCCTTCAATCCCAGCCAGCACGCATCTAACATAGCTGTCTCTGTAGCCTTCAGTCCCAGCCAGCACGCATCTAACGTAGCTGTCTCTGTAGCCTTCAGTCCCAGCCAGCACGCATCTAACGTAGCTGTCTCTGTAGCCTTCAGTCCCAGCCAGCACGCATCTAACGTAGCTGTCTCTGTAGCCTTCAGTCCCAGCCAGCACGCATCTAACGTAGCTGTCTCTGTAGCCTTCAGTCCCAGCCAGCACGCATCTAACGTAGCTGTCTTTGTAGCCTTCAGTCCCAGCCAGCACGCATCTAACGTAGCTGTCTCTGTAGCCTTCAGTCCCAGCCAGCACGCATCTAACGTAGCCACTGCGAATGTCAGCTCCATGTTTGTGTCCTTCATCTTCCAACTGGTTGCCACTTTCATCGTACGCAGTTCCATTTACCTATTTACGCGGGCACATATTTTTGAAACAGTTGTAAATCACCTATCGGCTATGCAGACGTAATAGATTTCTTTCTATTCAGTTTACGTAATTGCCAATGTGTCACAGATTGCAAGCTGATTTCCAATCTGAGTGTAGATATTGACCATCGCCAAGTTGTACTTTTCTTTCGTCAGAGTGTGCAGCATACTAAACACGGCACTTGCTTCAATGAAGTAGTTAATACATGAAGGCTGGCAGACGTGACAGTACGGGAAAACGTTAAACAGTAGATGGAAGAGAAATATGAAAGTAGGGCAAATAGAGGTACAGGGGAGGAACAGTGATAACATTTCAAGTTCGCTTTAACTAGTGTTTTGTCTAAGGAATAAGGTACAGCAAGAAATGTGGTTTAAGAAAGAAGCGGATGATATGGTGGAGTGGCAGTGTGGAGGCTGCAGTCAGACAAGAAACAGACGACATGGTGGAGTGGCAGTGTGGAGGCTGCAGTCAGACAAGAAACAGACGACATGGTGGAGTGGCAGTGTGGAGGCTGCAGTCAGACAAGAAACAGACGACATGGTGGAGTGGCAGTGTGGAGGCTGCAGTCAGACAAGAAACAGACGACATGGTGGAGTGGCAGTGTGGAGGCTGCAGTCAGACAAGAAACAGACGACATGGTGGAATGGCAGTGTGGAGGCTGCAGTCAGACAAGAAACAGACGACATGGTGGAGTGGCAGTGTGGAGGCTGCAGTCAGACAAGAAACAGGCGACATGGTGGAATGGCAGTGTGGAGTCTGCAGTCAAAGACATGAACATGACTTTTAAGACATGGCGGCGATCTCATAAAGGAAGAAGACTACTTCTTACAATTAGACTAGACGTAAAACCCAGAATAGTTGTACAAGAGGAGAAAAGAAAATGCTTTGCAGAAATATGGGGAAGGTAGCGTGTGAGCTGTGTCCAACGTCTCCCAAAGATGTTTACATCAACATTCGCGCTCTGCGGTTGAGAGATGAACAATATTGCACAGTGATCAATGACAAAGAGCGCAACCACTCTATGGACCTGAGAGGATAAGAGACAGATGTGAGGAGTATTTCACAGACCTACTAACCTGAGAGGATAAGAGACATGTGGGAGGAGTATTTCACAGACCTACTAGCTTGAGAGGATAAGAGACAGATGTGAGGAGTATTTCACAGACCTACTAACCTGAGAGGATAAGAGACACGTGGGAGGAGTATTTCACAGACTTACTTGTCCCAAGAGCACAAGCAGATGACGGTATAGAATATGGGAAACAACATTCATTGCTACAAATCCCCAAAAATATTGCGCACAGTGACAGATTAATATTGCGCACAGTGACAGATTAATATTGCGCACAGTGACATATTAATATTGCGCACAGTGACAGATTCATATTGCTCACAGTGACAGATTAATATTGCGCACAGTGACAGATTAATATTGCCCACAGTGACAGATTAATATTGCGCACAGTGACATATTAATATTGCGCACAGTGACAGATTCATATTGCTCACAGTGACAGATTAATATTGCGCACAGTGACAGATTAATATTGCGCACAGTGACATATTAATATTGCGCACAGTGACAGATTCATATTGCGCACAGTGACAGATTAGTATTCCAGCAAGAAGTCAGTGAGGCGATTAGAAGTCCAAACTACGTCCCCGGGTATAGACAACATATCAGCAGATGCCATAAAAGTTTGTCACTATGTATGGATAAAATGGCTCACAAGGATCTTTAATCAGGCGTGGATTAAAGGGAAGGTACCTGGAGATTGGCACCTATTTGTCCAATTTGATGGTAGCGTATGACAGTCATTTGGTTTTCGAAGTGGTGTTAATGGCATTCCGTCCAGACACTCTTCGGAATCTTATTTGCTCTATTACGGAAGCATGCATTTTGGTAACACTAATGAAGGGTCCCGCCTTCACACTTGGTCGAATGGCAGGCTGTTTAACTTTGTAAGGCCCAAGACCAAAACGAACACCAGGGAGATCACCATCAGAGATTTGTTTTGAACTGACGATGCTGCTATTGTCACCTACAGTCAGCAGGAACTTCAGAGGCTGATAGGTTGCTTCTCCCTGACTTGCAAAGATGTTGGTTTCATATAAGGAAAAACAATTGTTGGTTTCATATAAGGAAAAACAATTGTTGGGGCAGGAAGTAGATGCCACTCCAACTCTTAGGATCGATAATTATAAACTGGCAGCTGTACACAATGTAAATACCTGGGATCCCTCATCAACGACACGCTCTCTCTAGACCCAGAAATAACATCCGCATTTTCAAAGATGCTGTTACATATGCTCGTCTCACAACGCGTGTTTAGGGAAACCAGAAACTGACAATTAAATGTTATCATCACGTTCCAATATGGTAGCGAGACTTTGGCAACCTATGCTAAACAAGGGCAGAGACTTAACACCTTCCATCTATGGCGTCTGCGATCCATTCTTAGAATTAAATGGGCGAACACAGTGAAAAATGCAGGGGTGCACCTCTCAAGAATGTACACTCTCATAAGGCAGTGGAGATTACGATGGTTTGGTCATGTTCGCCACATGGAAAATGGTGGTATACCCAAAGATATCGTCTTCGGAGAGTTGGCAAGAGAACAGTCGACCGACCACATTTGTTGTTCAAAGATGTGTGTAAGCGTGGTTGGAAGGCACTGGGCATGAGTCGGACATTATTTTTACTTAGTCGCTCCTCTTCTACCGTGAGGTGTAGAGGTTTGACTTGTAATCGTTTTTTAAGACAAATAGGTGATTAGCCTGTTGTGTCTTTGCATGGTGGAGGGGCTGCCTCCTTACAGCCTCCATGCCTGCCGACCCGTTTTTGTCCACGGCTGCTTATTTATTCGCAGCTCACCTCCAACCTTTCAGCAATCCGCAACCCTGCTGACGCGCCTGGTATGAGGTAGGTTCCTCCCCCAGGTAGTCTGACATCATGGGGACACGAAACTGCAGACCGATCCGAAAGGAGATGTACCCTGAAGAGCTATTCCAATCTTGGTGAAGAGAAACTCTTGCAACACAGAGAAGTGAAAAGACAACACCGCAAGGAGAAAGAAAACATAGTTAAGTGTGTATTTTTTGTTTATCTCTCCAATTCGTTTCATTAATGAATGAAAGGGGCAACTGTACTATACAATACATGTTTTCGAGGACGCTAACACATTGCAGTTCAAGCCCTACATAATCGCCTTGTTCAGAATGCAACTGAAGAATGTGTCCGACAGGTGGGGGAGATTATTCGAGTTGACAGGCGTGTAACGAATGGCAGAATAACAACTACAATAGTTCATTCGCATAGTTTAGCCAGCGGCATAATAACTTAACTTAACATCTTTATACTGGCTTAGAAGATTCTATAGAGTCTGAATACAACCTTGGAGGGTGTGGTTTAACCGATGTACAAGTCCATCTTTATAGACTTAAACACTAGAGCTAAGTAGACCCGCAGCTAGTTAGGCGTCATATATTGCTGCTCTTAACAAACCACATGATTAAAACTATTTTGTTCTGTAAAGTTTTAACCTTCAGGTGACAATCGTACGGGAAGTTCAATCACACTATCTTTTTGTTGATATTAGGGCATGTGGACCATGAAAAACTAGTAAGCATCCAAGCTTCTAGTCTTATAGTCTTGTGCAACTCTTGACAGTTATACACAATACACCTTGAAAATGACTGTACTCTGAAAAAAACACATCAGGACTGACTGCTAACTACTTTGGTTAAGATGAACATACATGCATGTCCGAACTTCTGAAACATGAATTAGGTCAAGGATATTTCTTTCAAAGGTACACCAGGCATTCCTCGCACTTCCGGTCAAGGTAGTCTCATAAGAGGCAATGATATGGGGAATGGCTTAGCTTGGTTTCGTTCGTTCTCAATCTCCCGCTACCAAGCCCTGAAAGTAGCAGAATGTAGTCCAGAGAATGGAATGCGTTGTGTCGTAGTTTACAGCTTGACTGCGATATTTGCACCTTTCGGTCCAACACATCCGACATCAGCAAGCATTTTTTGAGTACCAAGTTAGCATTCCCTCTTCGATCCCTTCTCCTTAGTCAGTCTGCCCTGCTGCAGCCTGTTATCCAGGATCATCGCGTGGAGGTGTAGAAGGGTCTTGGCAGCTCTGGTTCGCTGGCCCTGACGCTAGCAGTCAGCTATGGGTCGCTGACCACTGCAGCTCATGCTGTGCTCAGCTCTGGTTCGCTGGCCCTGACGCTAGCAGTCAGCTATGGGTCGCTGACCACTGCAGCTCATGCGGTGCTCAGATCTGGTTCGCTGGCCCTGACGCTAGCAGTCAGCTATGGATGGCTGACCACTGCAGCTCATGCGGTGCTCAGCTCTGGTTCGCTGGCCCTGACGCTAGCAGTCAGCTATGGGTCGCTGACCACTGCAGCTCATGCGGTGCTCAGCTTTGGTTCGCTGGCCCTGACGCTAGCAGTCAGCTATGAGTCGCTGACCACTGCAGCTCGTGCTGTGCTCAGCTCTGGTTCGTTGGCCCTGACGCTAGCAGTCAGCTATGGGTCGCTGACCACTGCAGCTCATGCGCTGCTCAGCTCTGGTTCGCTGGCCCTGACGCTAGCAGTCAGCTATGGGTGGCTGATCACTGCAGCTCATGCGCTGCTCAGCATCTTATTTCATCTGGGGAATGAAGTGCTAGAGGATTCATTGTGCTCCTTAGATCTGTTTGTCTGAGGATACACATGGATATACTGTATCTTTACATAATGGATGGTCCCACCTTTGTGGATGGCGTTTAGTGAATTACGAGGAGGGTTGAACGTGAAGGGGCAAATGTGGCTGAAACTACAGATCACAGACTCCTATGCTGCAGGTTTGGGTTCGTTGATGGGAAAAGTGTATGAATGATGTTGAGAAATAGGTGACAGTGTAAGTGCAATAATACAAGGCGTGTTCAAATGAAACCGGACAAAACTGAAACAAGTGAATATACGTACAATGCGCAGGATGACGTCACTTCTGGTGTAAACAGCACATACCAACCGTCAAGTTTGCAAAATTTCATTATCTTCCGCATAGTTTCTTCAGCAGACCGTTGAGTTAACGAAACGCCTGACATGGTCTCGAAAGATCTATCGTTAACTCACGTCCTTCTTTAAACATCGTTGTCCAGTTCTTCACTGTTGTCTTCGACATACTTTTGTCACCATACACTGCCTGCCTTCTGCGATGAATGTCAACTGATCGACATCTTTCAGCTGTTAGAAACCAAATCACCGATCGCTGATCAACTTTGGACGGATTCCATATCACACCGGCGTTGTTATTAACGGTCTGCTGAGGAAACTCTGAGCCGGAGGATAATACAATTTTGCAAACATTACGGTTGGTAGGTGCTGTTTATACCATAAGTAACGTCATCATGTGCATTGTACGTGTGTTAACTTGTTATAGTTTGATCCGGTTTCATTTGAAACACGCCTCATAAATGGTTATCAAGTTCTCATCTCATGCAGTTCTTTT